>HG992029.1:3678733-4904977 GCA_905220475.3 Ennomos fuscantarius
TGAAAACACGGATAATTAGACAATGGTGAAAACATTTCTCAATCTTACAGGAAAAAGATAGTGTTTTTCAAAAACGTGAGTTGCTCTAGTATTAGTGCGAACAAAACTTTAGCTATTATGAAATAGGAACGCTGATTGGACGGTCGGAGCAACCAAAACGAAACTCTGATTGGTTGACTTATTCAACTTAACTTTTTTCTAAGATATGCTCACACAAACTTTTTTGGTTTCTTTAATGTAAACCTAACGAACCTAGAGGTGACCCAATAGATTTTCTCTGATTGAATATTTCTTTTGTATTATTCATGTCAACCTAACGTACCTACTACGGTAATCTTTTAATAATTAATACCATGTAGCCCTCGGCTGCCTTTCGGGGGTTCGATCACGGGCCATTACTTATTACTTTTAAAGAAGTAACACCTACACAACTAACCTTACCATAAATCAAATCATCCTACGACAGGAACCAATCATAATAATAATTTGGTCAGTGAGCTAAAATTTAGCCAATCAGAGTTAAAGACATTCAATATTACTAGAGCGTCTAGTGTTTTTGTAAAACACTATATTTTTCCAGTAAGATTCATATAACCATATTATTTATAATATGAACTAATTCGCCCAAGGTTGATAGATTAATATTTGAATGAATATTTTCATTAATTAATTATAAATCTCGAAATCTTTAAATGTGTTAATTCTTAACAAAAACATAGAACCACAAAAGAGAGTGTGGAGTGGTGTGTGAGAGAGGGTGGGTTGGGATGGCACGTTTTAGAATTTTGTGTTTCTATAACATGCCGGTTTTCTAACGAGGTTTTAACCTAACCGTTAAGCCATCGGTGCAGGGTCAAGCGGGATTTGAATCTGGGTGCATCGTTTCGAAAGTCGGCTGGGCTACCGCCGAGGCACGCCAGTTTACCTTAACGATGTAAGCCTTCTGCAGCGGCGTGGCGCGGCAGCAGAGCACGGCGGAGCAGCGGCGCGCGAGCGAGAGGAAGGGGGCCACGAGCCCCGAGCGCCGGTCCAGGATGTACGTCAGCGTGCGGCCGTCCACCACGAGCGCGCCCCCGCCGCCGCTCGCCCCAGACAAGCCGCCTTCTAGGTAGCTCTTTATCGTCGTCTCCGCGTGATCCTGGCATTAGTATCGTCAATTTAGTAATTGGTTCCCATTTTCCGAAATTAAATTAGTTAAGTTGTTTTTTTCTGGTTGACAATGCTGACGGGCGCCTGATTGGACGAGATGGTGAGTCAGGGGGTTTTCAACGAAAAGTTTGGGTGAAAATAAGGAGGACTAACACGCAGGTGTACGCCACGTAAAAAATATCCATAATTTAGACGCGTTTTTCTATAACATCATAAAAAACTTCGACAAACGCAATTTTCATTTAAGAAAATTTCTATTTCAAAAAATATACGTGTAAAAACAATAAAAACAAACATTTCTAACATTCTAGAGTTATTGTTTTGAAAAACACAAAATATAAATAAAAACCTCAAAAATCACTCACATGCATGCGTTGTCTTTACAGTAAGCACAGATTGAATTGACGTTAAAATCGATGTTCTGTTGAAAGGATTTTGACCAGCTTATTTTGCTATACCCTACTCATTAGGCACAAATTCGTCTGATACCTTGTCGCGCGACATCAGCTGCAACAATCGGTCGCCGGCGCAAAACAGTGCTGCGGAGTAGGCGATGTTGATGGCGGTCTCCGGCTTGTCCCCCGTGAGCACCCACAGCACTATGCCCGCGTCCGACAGGGCTCGCACAGTTCGCGGCACGTCCGCCTGCAGGCGGTCCTCGACGCCGGTGCAGCCGCATAGAGCCAGCGCGCTTTCTAGACGAGCGAGCGATTCGCGAATGCGCTTTTCACGACCTGTAGAAAGACATAATTTAATAGTTTGAACATAATTAATTAATACAAATATTTTAATTATTTTTATAAAGGACATAATTTATATGTATAGAAGCCACTGATTCCTGAAATACAGTTGATAATAATGATATGATATGTGTGGACATCTCACACAACGCCATCTAGCCCCAAACTAAGCAAACCTTGTACTATGGGAACCAGATAACTGATACAATACTTAGATACTTTTGTTTGTAAATACATACATAGAATATAATATAACACCCAGACACAGAACAAACACCTATGTTCATCACACAAATGTTTGTCCTGGGTGGGAATCGAACCCACAACCCACAGTCCAGAAGGCAGGGTTACTACCAACTGAGCTATCGGGCCAGTCGAAAAAATTAGTTCGGGAATCTATGGATTCATTAATTTAATGTAATAATACTTATGTCAATAAACATTTTTGTATTTTGTATTTGTATCATTGCCATAGGCGTTTTACTTGTTAGCTATACTGTAATATATTTTGTGGCTGTAGGTACTATACAATATACATGTCGCAGAATATTATAATTATGTATCACTTTTATAATAGTTCCTAAAAATTTTAGCAAACAACGGGATTAGAACTCACGCCTTTCTGGGATCTAACTTTAAATCCTTTTTACGGACCTGTTGAAGTTATTTAGTCATGTCTTGTTTTTGTCTCATCATCCTCGTCATCATCATCATCATCACCTTGCGTATGTCATCGCTCCATCTCGCCGCAGGGCGTCCTACACTATCTACATTACAACTTATTTTTGTCTCATTCACGCTAATTTGATTTTTCACTTCGATTCACAGCCCATCGGGATGGTTCCGCTCCGAAATCTAGCCTATCTTCTTTATCTACAGTGCCCTTCAAATTGGAACACGGTTTCAAGTTTATACATAGTTCCTTTTCCGAAGGGTTTTCACGAAAGCTACATAAATGGAAAGTGATAAAACAAGAGAATGTAATGTAGCAGATTTTTTAAAACACGAATTAATTGATTAAAAATAAGTGAAAATAAATTGGAGCAAATTCAGTTTATGCTGCTCATCTATTTAGCTCGAAGGACCAATAGCTAATAACCATTCCGCACGGTTTCACTGTTGTTTTTTTTTAAATATTATTCCTTTTATTAATGTTACATGAACATGATGCACTGTGAACATGATGATTGTACCTTCAACACCTTCGGAAGCTCTCGCATGCGACGCTACCCATTCCTCCCAGAGGGCCGGCGTCATCGTTCGTTTCGCCATGACCAGCGTACGTAGACCCGCGCGCGAGTACTCGTCTATTAGCGCGCGGGTTCTTTCGTAGGCAGCCAACTCAGCCGACCCGGCGCGCATCGGTGCCAGGGCGCCGAATACTGTGGTGTCTGCACCCTTCACATATAGAACCACCTGGAGAATAACAGTAAAGTTAGGTTGGTTAAAATTAGCAGAAAAATGGAGGATGTAAGCGTAAAAACGGGACCCTATTTCGAAGCCTCCAGTGTCTCCGACCTATAAATTTCATCTCTTAAAGCCGTAATAAGTAGTCGTCTGAAATTTTCACAAAATATAAGGTCTTTACCTATGAAATTGCCGTTTTGTTTGAAAAAAGTTAAAGTATTTTTTTTTCGAACTTATTTATTTCTTTTATTCAAAGTAATCACCCCTGCAATCAATGCATCTTTGCCAACGCTGTGGCAGTTTATGGATGCCCTTCTTGAAAAAATCAGCAGGACGGGAGACAACAAACTCTTCAAAGGCGTTTTGTACTGCCTCTCGGGAATTGAATTTTTTTTCCGCTAAAATGTTGTCCAAATTTTGGAAAAAGTAATAGTCGGTAGGCGGAAGATCTGGTGAGTATGGCGGATGAGGGAGAGCTTCCAAACCCAACTCATGCAGCTTAGAGACGGTCTGTTGTGCAGTACGGGGTCGCGCGTTGTCGTGAAGTAGCAGTGGAGACGACCGATTGACCAAAGCTGGTTGCAGACGTGCGAGTTTCGCCATCATTGTGGTCAGTTCTTCAATGTACACATCTGCAGTAATGCTCTCGCCGTTTTGTAAAAAGCTATGATGAATCACACCAGCACTAGACCACCAAACTGTGACCATCACCTTTCTAGGGGTCATTTTTCGTTTTGCACATTGCTTTGGTACCGAACCAGGATCTAACCAACTTGCTGAGCGCTTTCGATTGTCAAAAAGAATCCATTTTTCGTCGCACGTAACAATTCGGTTCAAAATTCCTTCATTTCTGTGCCTGTTAAGCAGCGCAAGGCAAGTCTCGACGCGTACGTTGCGCTGGCGATCGTTAAGTTCGTGGGGCACCCATCTATCAGGCTTTTTTATCTTGCCAATCTGTCGCAAATGGACCAATATTGTTTTGATGCTAACATCAAAAGCTGCTGCCTGCTTAGCTGTAGATTGATATTCATCAGCTTCCACAATCGCCTTTAATTCATCATTGTTGACCAAAGTTTCCGGACGACCACGAGGTTCATTTTTCAAGTCAAAATTCCCAGAACGGAACCGAGCAAACCAATAACGGGTTGTACGTTCGTTTGTACAGTTCTCTCCGTAAACGTCGTTGATGTTACGTGTCGTTTGTGCCGCGTTGGTGCCACGACGGAACTCATATTCCATAATTACACGAAATTTCAAAGTATCCATTCTGAGGAAAAATGTTGAAATGTAATGAAAATACAACGCTAATCAATAAACAAAAGACTTATATTGTAAATAGAATGTCATATTTTTAAAACAAAATTAATTTGAATTTAGAATTCATAGCCAATCAAAACTTTTTTTTGTTTGAAAAAGTCTGTACTGCAATACGGCAATTTCATAGGTAAAGACCTATTATGCGTTATTACAGCGCTTTATTAAGTTGAATATTGTACTATTTGTTTCTCCTAATCATTAATAAAATAAAATAAAAATTACCTATTCGCTATAATAATAAAATTTACAATAAGGGACAAATCAGGGGGGTATACAAGAATAGTGTTTTTAATGGCTTTGATGTTTTCATATTTCTCAAAACCAGCTATAATATGCAAGCCACGTTATTGGTATGATTACAGTCATAATTTGAAGAATAACATGCAGTAAAAATCGCCCGTACACGAGTTCAACTCGCACTGGTCGGTTAGTATTCAAACTTCTTTTTATAGCAAAGTGAGCCTTTGTTGACGAAGAGTTTCCGTTTTTTACTCTTACTCCAACTCAATAACAAGCAGCTTTCTAATTCTTTCACATGACAAGACACAGGCCGCATCGCCAACAAAATTATTTATTTTTCACGTGTCATTGAGAAATTGGCATCGGTCAGATAAATGTTGACTAAAAACAAAATAACTAGTCGTTGTTTTTGTGAAGGCGATGAATGGAATCTATCCATCATGCTAAAAACTATTTGTGCTGATGATTCATTGACAGTGTGTAATATATCAAAACACTATACTATGTAAAACTGGTAAATTATGTTTAGGAGGTCGGTGATTAAAGTAGCATATGTAGGGCTTTATTATGTTTATTATTAAATTTTATAATATTAACGGCCGTTTAATGATAGCTTGATGCAGAACACGCAATGTATTCTGCTGCGTGAAATGGATTTAGGAAGTGTATGAAGGTTAAAGACGTAACATTAACTGCAGAAATTATAACAATACTCATATTGACTGCGTTGAAATATGAATAAATGATGCCCGATTTTATTGTGTTTCTATGATGTGCTATTACATAGTGAATATAATAAAGAAACAAGCTTAGATTATCCTATGTAAACAAATATAATGGTACGCAGCAATAAAAAGCTACAGGAGTAAGTTTACCACATCCCGAGTGATAAAAAAATGGATAATAATTAAAACCTATGAGTATCAAAATTATTTCATAAATCGTTCTACAACGTACTGATAAGCCCCTATTGTTTGATAACGCACAATATTCTAATATCTCACTTTGAACGTTTCTATTCCCGTTTTGGTGTCTTAACCCCTACAGCCTTATTAATAAACACGAACTATCATTAGACTAGTTACACCATTTTTTGTCTCTTTCGATTCAGTTAAATATTCCAGTAGCAAAAAAGAACAAAAGCTGAAGTAACTAATCCGAGACTAATACCCGTTTACAAACTCAAATTATAATCATTTATAAATATGTAGTATATAATTTTATGATATAGATTTTTCAAACAATCAAATGTTTTGTTCATTACCTATCGATTTACATCCCTTTCGGCAAATTCGCTTTGCTCGGTCAATAAATTGATTATAAATCAAAGAATCATAAAATCATAGATAATTTAGACGTCTATGTATAGTGTCCATTATCGAAATGATCAATACTTTATCACCGTAAATTGATATGATATACAATGATGCAATATAATTATAATATCTTTCATATTTGATAATATCACGTTTTTATCTTTGGCATATCATCAAACCATTAGCTAAACATTAAGCAAATCTATAGTTACGGCGAAGACAGAAATAACAAGTCTGTCGAATCAGCATTAAACTAAGATATGTAATTATAATCTTAATTATCTATCTATCCAGAAAGGCAGGTATAATTATAATCTCTGTAAATACATAAAAATAACATTTGTTATCTGTTTGTTTAACTGAAGCATGTAAACTTGACAGATATTATATGTTTCAGTTTAAACGGTAATATCACGTGCTTTGTTAACCTTTAATTAATGTATTTATCTAATGTCCGTATGTACTAAAATGTGACAGGTCCTAAGTCCGCACTTATATCCCTAGCCCCCGATTTCTCGGACGTTTGTCAAACGCGTGTCTAGTCTACACGCCAAATAGGTACTGTAACACTCATCGGTTGAGACAGGCAACCAATGAGCGTTCAGTATTCGGTCCGAAAAGTTGACACTAATTTAACAAACGTAATACGAGAACCCGGGGAAAGTATTATTTTATTAATATTTATTGTTAGTATGTTGTATTTAAATAGGTATTTAATGTACAGACGGGCATAACATTCACAGCTTATATTACAAATCACATCACATAACATCAGACTAATAAAGGCGAAAGTTTGTATGTGTGTTTGTGTGTATGTTTGTTACTCCTTCACGCTCAAACGGCTGAATGGATTTGGATGAAATTTGGTACCAAGATAGCTTATACACTGGATTAACATATAGGCTACATTTTATCCCGGAAAAGTAAAATTTTCCCGTGGGATGAGCAAATAATTAAAATACTTTTTTTCTGCGGGTGAAACTGCGGGGCGCAACTATTACTACTATAAAGTAGTTACATCTTATATTTCAGTGAAGCCAAATCTAATCTACCTAAGTTTTGTTTATTGAACATAATTTATACAACAATTAGAAGAAACTTCTGTTCAATAAGGTAAAAAAAAAACGTTTGTTCTTGTATTGGTTACATTATGTTTTGTGTGCCAAATAAATAAATAAATTGTGGAATGATAAGGTACAACATAATCTATGTCTTCTGGCGACTATATTAAATAAATAAAAAACAAATAAATAACACCCAACGACCACATACACAGATACTGGACCCTAACTTAGGGTTCCCTGTGCCTAGGGACCCAGGAACTACGAGGACCTTGGTCTCACAATACCCAGACGCTGAACAAGTATTTGCGCTTTTTTCGGCGCGAGCCCGCCGCCTCCGGGTTATGAGCCGACTGGCTCAACTACCACACTGCATAGGCTGTTAGATATTATCGGCTAATATTTATAGAATTAATAAATAAAGTAATCTATTTAAAAAAAAAACAGATGTATGTGTTGAAGCAGAATTATAAAAATTACTAAAGGTCCAAATATGTTCATGACGCAATTGCTGAGTTAAATCCAGCCTTCCCGTGGTTGTATATGCAACGCTATTATCCTTTTACGCGGGGAAAACCATTTATTTTCGTCAAGGTAGGTAAACACAACGTGAATACGTGTGAAATGGGAGTTTATACCTTCAATGGTGGCTTGGAAATGGACCAAAGAAAATAAAACAACTGATATTTGATGACGCACTTCGTTATATATTTAAACAAGTTACTAGCACTATTATTTACTCTGTGCTATGTACTACGAAGCAATAAATGGAATGCCAGGTTTTGGCAGGAAAACGAGAAAAATTGGTTCACCGCATTGTATTATTTTCCAAAATTTGCGTTATTTTCAGTGTTAGTGCATAAAATTGGTGGTGTTTTATTCATTAAGTGTTGAATTACAGGCATGAGTGTGGAAAAGTGGTATAATGATGGTGAAAAGTTTCTTTTCGTGTTGTTTCCAAAACTCCATAGAAACTTCTAGTAAAGTTACCACCACTTGACTGACTATGACTTGACTTGATGAATTGCAACTGTGACTTGACACATATCAGCGTGAAATATCATTAACTTGATAAATTATGAATTACTTGACACTGGCTAAATACACAAAAGTGTGAAGTCAAAACATAAAAAAAAGTGGAATTCCAGCGGCCGTTAGGCTATTTGACTGACCCGATAGCTTAGTTGGTAATAAATTACCTTCTGAACTGTAGGTTGTGGATTCGATTTCCACCCAGGACACACATTTGTGTGTTAAACATCGATGTTTGTTCTGTGTCTGGGTGTTATATTGTATTGTATGTAAGTATTTACAAAAAAGTATACAGGGAGTAACAAAAACCCTGTTATATCCGCGAGCTGCGTATCCAGTGTCAACTCAAGGTTGTAGTAATACTAGTTCTATTTCAATACGAGACATACAAAACTTACGTGTGCTTTTTATTAAAACCTTTTATGCCGTTACTAAAAATGTTTACGACCTCAGATATTGACAACATAGGTACTTGCACCACCGACGCAGCCTGCTGCCTGTTGCCCGCACCCCGCACCGCCCGCCATGGTACGCTAAGTCTATTCAACCGCATACCTACTGCGACGGAACTAGAAGCTATTCCACAGATTACTTTTTATGCGTTTTTCATACGATTATGTGCCCTATACCACATACCACAACGTTGTAGGATTGCGAGACCGTAACTTAATGACGTAAAAGATCTCTTTGACCAATAGTGGTAGGCACACAAGTGCTGCGCGCCTTTCTGCCACACTCTAAACAATCGAATTCACGTGTGATTTTGTATTGTCAAGAAACAAGATAGGTACGTAATTTTTAGCTCTTAAAAGAGCTTTCAAAAACACATCTGCCGGTAGGCGATTTTCATGTTCAGTCAATCAATCAAAATGCTGATTTGGCGGCCCCGAAGATGTTGTTCAATGTGCCGACCTTGGACTTCGATACATTTTTGACAACGTGTCACAATACTTCCGCGTACACGTTGCAGTATCAACGCGTCCGATTTTATGCTTTCAAATGCAGCAACTATGCGTGAGCGCATTTCGCCTTCGTTGTCGCAGGTCTTTTTAAAGACCGACTCTTTCACGTGACCCCAGAGATAAAAATCAAGAGGCGTGAGATCTGGCGAACGCGCTGGCCACGGTGTAGTGGAGCCTCGTCCGATCCATCTTTCTCCGTATTCTTGAGTGAGGTAATCCCTAACATTGCGAGCGAAATGCGGTGGAGCGCCGTCGTGCTGGAACCACATCGTTCTCATAAGAGACAAGTTTAGGTCGTCGAGTTCGTCACTAAGTTCGTTGCGTAAAAACTGCAGATAATTAGCTCCATTCATGGTATTGTTCAAGAAATGAGGCCCAATAATCCTATCACCGAGTATGCCAGCCCAAACGTTTATTCGCCAACGATGCTGAAAATGGCTCTCTCTTATTGCCAGGGGATTTTCCACAGCCCATACGTGCTCATTATGGCAGTTAAAAACGCCAGTTCTGACGAACGAGCATTCGTCGGTAAATAAAATACGACTCAAAAACTCTGCGTCATCTGTCACTCGGTCGAGAAGCCACTGACAAAATGCCACTCTGGGCTCATAATCACTGGGCAACAATGATTGCACTCGTTGATAATGAAACGGATGCTGACCGTCTTCCTTCAATGTCCTCCATACACGCATGTGATTAATTCCAATTTCTCTTGCCATGCTGCGTGTGCTACGTGTTGGGTCTTGCACAAACATATCGAGCACCTGTTCTTCAGCGTCATGTAATACTCGTGGTCTTCCAGCATCAAATCTTTGCTGATCACGGCCCGTTACACTACCGGTGTTGTAAACACGTAAGTGCAATCGCTGGAATGCCATTAATGACGGTAACTCAATTCCACGCGGAATAGAAAAATTATGCTCGTATTCTCTACGTGCTGCCGCATAATTATTGTGACTTCTACCAAGGCACATTAACATATTGTAGTATTCGTCGTTAGAATACGACATCACACTCGACACTAAATTCGCGACGGTCAAACTGGAAACGACTAAATTGCATGAGAGAGCACGTGCGACTGAGTGTAAGCCGCGGGCCGCGCCGCGCCTATGCCGAGTGATACCGCGCCGCCCGCGCACCCCAATTCCCCGTAGGCACACAGGTGCAGGAGCGGCATCCTACAAAAGAGCCGACAAAGGCGGCCCCCGTTTGTCGGTTCCGCGTTTACTTTTACCTTAGTTACTTAGCTATTTAAAAATAGGCACGGCTTGTGGCACAAACATTTTTGGGAAATGGTATTATTTTTTTTGTATTTAGATACTGCGTGTAACTTCAGATACGTATAACTTAGGTATTGTTAGATATTTTTATATGACTACTTGTAATGATCTGTACACATACTTCATTTATTTAACAGGGTTTTTGTTACTCCCTGTATATGTATTGTAGCAGTTATCTGGTTCCCATAGTACAAGCTTTGCTAGGGCTAGAGGGCGAAGTATCCACACATATTTATTATAATAAAGACTGTCGGATTCGGAAAACTTCTATGAGTCATTCTGTCAGAAAAACGTAACACCGTATAAAAAAAAAAATTGTGGACTTTTTACACAGCGCTATCTAGCCCCAAACTAAGCAAAGCTTGTATTATGGGAACCAGATAACTGATACAATACTTAGACACTTTTTGTTTGTAAATACATACATAGAATACATTATAACACCCAGACACAGAACAGACACCTATGTTCATCACACAAATAAAACTTCCGTGAGTCATTCTGTCAGAAAAACGTAACACCGTATATAAAAAAAAAAACAAAATTGTGGACATTTTACACAGCGTCATCTAGCCCCAAACTAAGCAAAGCTTGTATTATGGGAACCAGATAACTGATACAATACTTAGATACTTTTTGTTTGTAAATACATACATAGAATACAATATAACACCCAGACACAGAACAGACACCTATGTTCATCACACAAATGTTTGTCCTGGGTGGGAATCGAACCCACAACCCACAGTTCAGAAGGCAGGCTTACTACCAACTGAGCTATCGGGCCAGTCAAAAAATCGTTTAGAAACTTTTCGAAACCGACAGTCTCAAACTGATAACGTTTTAATTGCTTATGTTCTAGTTATCTTTACTCGATAAATTCCTTACCTGTCCAGTAGGCATCCTCAATGCAACAGACATGCACTTCCTGTTGCTGTCGAACTGCTGAACTCGCAGCACTTTGATGTTGAGTAGCGAGCCGCGCACGCCCACCTCCATTTCGTCCGGGCCGCGGCTTCGCAGCTCGTAGCCATAGGCCAGCGCCGCTTCTGCGAGAGCCAGCTCGTCCGGGCTCTCCGCTTCGAACCGAGGCAACTAGGACATAAACACGTATTTTAAAACAAAAAATAAAATAAAAACGAGTGTGCTTTAGACCACACGACTGAAGTAACACTTTTTTAGTTTAGCTCCATCTATCGGCCGGTATAACTTATTTTAATGTTAACATCTTGTCGCCATCTTGACAATTGTGTATTGTCATTTTACCGGACATACCAACATAATAATTTAAAAAACTTTGTTATGTTGACAATGGAGCTCTACGTGAAATAACTTAAACTTCCGTTCGCTTCGCATTCACCACTTATTCTTCAAGTCAAGCGTGCGTAAAGATGTTTTACTTCAACAATTACATATAAAAATGGCAACGAAGGAAGAGATGGGGTGGACTAATTTACCCGGGCTCTCTCCTCTTCGAACCAGGGCCACTACTCCTTTTTATTTTTAACTTGCAAGGGTTTATTACAACGTAACGGGACTCTGAAACTGGCATGTGACAGAGCCGCTTCCACGAATATAATAATATTTTAATTGAAATTTCAAAACGCATATCTGGCCGCAGTACGGAGAGGTGGCCAAAATTGTAGGCTTGCCGAGCTGTGCAAGTTATATTGCACTTTATTTCATCGTAGCAAGAGTTGCTTTTTATATAAACGTCTTTTCGCAGTGATACTTCTGTACAATATAGTTCTGTTATTTATTTTGTGCCCACACTACTCCTGATTTCGGATTTTCATGCATGTCCACTTAAATTATTGTAATTACATTGCTTGATATTTCCAATTTCATATTAAAAAGCAATTAAATATAATGTAAACGGATCTTGTGACCTTGACCAGTAATTAAATATTAAAATTAATGTAAGTAGAATAATACTTCAGTGTGCAGTGGGGTTGATAATAAATGAACACTTGCGCATTGAATAAATACGTCTAGTAATAGCACTAGTTATACATATATCGTCTACGGCAATGTTCTCATTTAATATTTTAATCAAACTCATTCTAGCTATATAGAACCTTATTCCGGAGCAATAAAGTTAAAGTACAACTCCTAGTTGTGATCAATATCAACCATCATTGAATCCACGAGACGACCTTTAAAGTGAGCGGTCAAATCTGGCTACAACAGCGACAGTCTCCATTATTCTGTGCACAATGCGTCTGCGTCTCCCACTTTAGACAACGATAAAAAAATTAAATTAATTGCTTTGAAGAGTATTTATTATAGCTTGTCCTCGCCAGTCTGTATTAAAACGACCATATATAAGTTGGTACAGATAACGAGGAAATCAATCGAATAATAACTTTATTTAACACTTTTGACAGACTCTGTGGTGTGGTGGTTGAGCAGATCGGCTCATAACCCGGAGGCAGCAGGTTCGATTCCCGCGGCAGGAAAAGTATTTGTGCACAGAAAAAAAATTAGTTTGAGTCTGGGTGTTGTGGGACCGTGGTCCTCGTAGTCCCTAGACACAAGGAGTCCTAGTCAAGGTCCAGGATCTATGTATGTGATTTTTGGGCGTTATTATTATTATTTAAATTTGAACGGAGACACTAACAATGCAATGCCAATCATTTGGTGGTAAGAGTCATGCCTGCCTTTAACAATTATTACAGTGCCACACAAAATATTGTAATCTCATTCGATGTGGTAACATTTTAAATATCTCTGAAATATCTAACAGCCTTATTAATAAACGGGTATTAGTCTAGGATTAGTTACTTCAGCTTTTGTCCTTTTTTTGCTACTGGAATATTTAGCTGGATCGAAAGAGACAAAAGATGGTGTAACTAGTCTAAAGCTAGTTCGTGTTTATTAATAAGGCTGTTAAGGTTTAATGGAAGTACTAACAATGTGGCTATTTGTAACAATAAGGTAAATAAAATGTTATATAGTACTGCAAGGATAGCATACAAACTGGTGTTATCGGGAATTAATTTAATTTGGAGCTTGGCTTCGAAAGGCAGCATCAGCCGCCACCGCGATTATTTAAACCAAAGGCGGTTTCATGCGTTGAACTAATATAATCTTTCTCCCTATCACCCCAGAGTGTAGATTATGTTGTTTACCTCATGTTCAGTCGATGCGCCGCCGGCACTACCGTTGGGCTTGACTCCAAACGGCAACTTCAGCCGCATGCGCAGCGGGGAGGTGGTGCTGGGAGGAGGAGACGGTGTCGTCGAACGAGACTCCGTCAGCCGGCAGTATCTGAGAACGACCTGGCTATTAGCAACTATACTGGGTGCCTGGATGTAACATTTGTAACTATTTTAATCAACATATAAAACGGGTTTTGTACATAAAAACTTAAATTTCACCTTCTCCCTACTTCGCGTTGGCTTAACAAACATTCAAACCTAAGAATCTATATTTATCTAGCTAGCTAGATTGTAATAATGATCCCAAATCCCTACGTGGGATATTCATAAACTGGAACATCTTTTATTTTCAAATTAAATACTACAATGCTATAATAACTAATAATAAATACTAATACCTACTACTACAAAAAAGAAACATTTGCACTATATACTGGCCGCGATGACCTATAGACAGTCCAAATGCCCCAGCCCACTACCAGTAGGTAGCGTACCCAACATGCTAGGAAAACGCTGGTCAAACTTTAAATTTCAAAACGCAAATAATTTATGTTGATCCTTAATTATTTTAAATTTTTTTAAATTTACTTTCTCTAATAAGAAATTTCAACTTGAAATTGGTTCATCCGTTTATTTAGGGGCTACACTAAGCACACATTTATATAGACGTTAACCTTATTACCCTTTCATTTTCGACATCCAGATTCGTCGAGCCTGGTCAAGGTATAGACGGGATTTTAGTAGAAAATCGGAAATGTTAGATCCGATCGAGGCAATAAAGAAGTGGTATATAAATTGGATGATGAAGTGTTAGTAGCTAACAAAGGCATACTATAGATAGCCCCCAGTAATACCTACTTATCGTTGGAGCGCAGGGTGCCGTTGGAGCGCGAGGGCTTGTCGTCCGGAGACTCGCCGGTGGAGACGCTCATCATGGAGTCCACGCGCGGCTGGCTCACTACCACTGTGTTGCACACTGCCAGGATTAGCATGAACTCTTGCACCTGGGGAAGTGAACATGATTAAATAAATTCGATGCAAAACAAAAAGACGGTTTGATTCTTTAACCTCACTGTTGGAATTAGATGGGATAGCCAAAGTCATAAGCCGTTCGGGCGGCTTCAACATTCTAACACCAAGGCCTACACGAGAACGGAGCAGGAATTTAAATAGTACGCGTTGAGTTGTCAACGATTTCATTTTGGGCAGTTATTGAAAATGAGTGAAATAAGTAAGAATGTCTAAATGTCAAGCCAACATTAACACATTTAGTATGAGTATGACGCAGTATTTCGACATACTAACCTTATGCCCATAATATTATAACGTGCTGTAATTTTTGGAATGATAATACTGGAGGTCATTGAATGTGATACACAATTATCGTTGAAAACTTTAAGTGTTGTAAGCAAATTTCGAAAACGTGACCAGATGAAGTCCATGTAATAAAATTAGCATTTTCAGAATGGTGACATCGCGGATTGAGACATGAATGAGTATTGTTTACAAATTTTACCATTGAAAGAACATTCTAACACAGAGACACGACTGACTAGCAGTGATCAGTAATATGATTAGTATTAACTGACCTAACCATGACTTAACGGACTACTTAGTAGGTAGTTATAAATAATTACAAGCCCATAATTTACTCGCAATCTTTTGTTTAAATCTAAAGAAAGCCTTCAAAACACAATTTAGCACGTGGGAAACTAGCATGAAGTGATCACCGCCGCTTTGCAAAATGAGTACTCATTCGTAGTGTTGTTTAGCTCACCATCGGCGTAGTGGTGTCGTTGGGCTGTGTGAGGTGGAGCAAGAGGCGCGGGTTAGGCGAGACGGCGGTGACGGGCGTAACGATGGGAGGCAGGGAAGGTGCCGGCTCAGCGGGCGCGCCGGGCGGGTGGTCGTAGTCCACGCCGTCCACCGCGCAACGCTTGAACACCATCTTGTTCTCAGTAAGCGTGCCGGTTTTGTCGCTGAACAGGTAGCTGATCTGGCCCAGCTCCTCCGTGATGTTGAGCGCGCGGCATTCGGTGCGCTTGTCCGTTAGCGGATCGTACATCTCCACGTCCTGGTGGATGTGGTACACTTGCAGCAGCTTCGTCACCTCTATAGTCACGTATAGCGAGACGGGGATCATAACTTGCAGCGCTATTATGTACGTCCAGAATATAAGTAACCCCTCGTACGCCGGCTTGTTTGCGTGAGGTAGGAACGGAGGCAATGACTGATTTGGCCCGGTGAGGTATTGATCGAGCCAGAGTTTGCAACCGACGGCGCCGGCGCAGCACAGAAATAGAAGTACTAAAACGCACCATATCACGTCTGTGTTCATTTTCTTTTCCAATTTGGAACACTTGTACCTCGGGCCACCATTGTTAAGCATGGCCTTGGTCTCATGCCCCGCGTAGACCACGATGCCTTCGACGTAGTCGGTGTTCTTGATGGTGCACTCCCTCAGTAAGAAGTTCTCAGAAACGAGCGGCACGAGCGAGCCGTTCGGATGTGCAATCGTGCCCGTAAACCGATATATTTTTGTCGACGGCCTTTCTACTTCTACAGAACTTCGAAACTTCTGCGGGTTGAATTCTAGGTGCTGCAACAAAAACGGAATTTACTTTAAGCACATAAACAGGCTTGAGCAATTTACATTCATAGCAATGAGACAGCGGTATGGCATGGTCGAGTTTGGGAGCGAAAGTTTTCTCACGGTCTGTTTTTCGTAGCAATTTATAATAAGCATAAACCGAAATTGCCATTATCATGCCCGGCAAGTTATGAAAGCATCGTTCGGTGCCGCACTCGCAGCCTCAAGAATGGGGTTAAACGTGGACGTTTACTAGATTTTATGACGATGACATAGTTTTATGGGCATACTAGTATTATCTATGTTCCTACTACGCATGCGATTTCATAGATAAGTTTGTAAATAACAATCACAATACTGCATAAAACGTTCATTACTAACGAAAACAAAAAGGTTTTTATTAAAACCATCTGATTAAACAGTTTTCATTGTTTCAATCAAGGTGACAAACACTCGCTTAATGGAAAGGCCGCACGTGCGTAGTTACGTCAGTGATCTAATAGCCAAAAAAAACCTGTGAGGTTGTCAAAATCTTGTCAAAGAGGGCGGTCGCTTTGGCAATCTTTTAATTGAAAAATATCTTATTTATAGTGTATTTTGTGTAAAATATTAGTGTAAAACGTATGTAGATAAAGTTTGTTACATTATTTATTGGTAAGTTCTTGTAAATTCGCATATTTTCATTTCTTTTACATAGTCTTCATTTGTTTTATCCTGTTTACTTTTGGGGTTGATGGAAACGGATTCTAGGGGCGGTTGGCCCCCTGATAATAGTCAACCAACTCAAAATGACATCATCTTCGCAGATAGCTGTTCTATTCCCTCGCCGGTAGAATTTGTTTCTATCGCGTCGGACTCTTCAGATGTTGTGGAACGTTCCCTCCAGCAGGGTTCCTTCACTACTATTAAACGAAAAAAACATTCGAAAAAACATTTAAAAAAGAGCAAAGATGAAAAACCATCGCAGGATTCTATCATACCCTTGGGTCAGGTTGTGTCATCATTGAACTCTAATCATGATTCACAACTTACTGATTCTCTTGCCTCTCCGTCTGCTACGGTATCGCAGACGCCAGCTATACCTCCTTACATCCCTTCAGGTAGGCAGATTTATAAGTCTACAGATAAAGGTCCTTTTGTCGTGCATGTCCAAAAAATTGAGCCCTCTCCAGCTTCTGGCACCGTCTTACATCCAGTAAATTTTGGTCGGTTCCTAGCAAAAAATCAAATCCGTAATATAATAGATGGTAGCGTTCAGAGAATTGGGCGCAATAGAATTTCTTTGACATTCACTGATGCAAACTCTGCCAACAATTTTGTGGCAAATGATATCATTAAGGACAATGATTACAAAGCATTCATCCCTTCATTTAGCACCATTCGTTTGGGCCTTGTTAAAGGTATCCCAATTGAATGGTCAGAAGATGAAATTATAGAAAGCATTAATGTTCCTATTGATGGTTGCCCAATAATAAAAGTACGCCGATTAAACTATAAAGTAGTCATTGATGGGGTTCCTGTTTTCAAACCATCTCAGTCGTGTGTTCTTTCTTTTGATGGTCAAATTCTTCCTCCACGGGTATTTATGTGTTTCAATTCTCTTGTTGTTGAACGATACTATTACCCTACTGTTCAGTGTTTCCAGTGCTGCCGATTTGGTCACACAAAAAACAGCTGTAGGTCAAAGCCACGTTGCTATAAGTGTGGAGAAGGCCACACTGGTGACTCCTGTGATGTTGAAGAAGGCACTTCCCCCTGTTTATCTTGTTCAGGTCTTCACTACTCCACAAGTAAGAATTGTCCTGAATTCAGTAGACAAAAGCAAATAAAGATCACAATGGCAGAAAAAAATATGTCCTATCCTGAAGCCTCTAAATTGCATTCACCCATAAGAGGCAAAAGTTATAGTGACGCAGCTAAAACATCCTATGCCAATGCTACCGCTGTTCCTTTATCCTCTTCCAATAAATCTCCTAGTTCAGCCTCTCAGTCTTATAGAAAAACAATCTTCCTCAAACCTAGAGCTCCCCCATTACAAAGACAAGGCTATGATCGTTCTGCTCATCAGGCTATAATTAATAATCCAGCTATACCTAGTAATAATGGTGTTGCTTTTAATCATCCCAATACTGACCCTTCTCCATCCTCTAGTAGCATTTTGGAGCTTATTCAAGCTCTCACTAGGCTACTTAACTCTCCTGCTTTTGTACCGTCCAACGCTGCCCATAATCCTTCCACTTCTATATTACAATCCCTCCATGATGGCGCCCTCTCTAGGGCTGCAATGGAATTGTCAAAGTCTTAACAGTAAAAAATCTGACCTATTGTATATTATTAATAAATATGATCCATCTATTATTGCCATCTCTGAGACTTGGCTTAAGCCTGGTTCCTTTTTTAAGGTCCCTCGGTATCTTTGTTTCAGAGATGACAAAGCTGATGGGTATGGTGGCTCTGCCATACTTGTCAGAAACTCTGTAAATAATCATCTTGTAAATATCCCTTCTGCCTCCGTTGTTGACAATCTTTCGATAGTTGCAGTTAGATTAAAAAACATAACGTTTATTTCACTATATATCCCCAGACCTTCATTTGATATATTAAATAAAATTCTTCATATCTTATCGCAAATGCAAGGTCCGTTTATCATAATGGGTGATTTTAATATTCATCATCCTGCCTGGGGGTGTCAGGCTTCAGATCCTCTTGCTAGTTACGTATTTAACATTATGGATAGTTTAGGGTTGTGTTTACTGAATACTGGTTCTCCCACGCGTCGTACAAAGCCGAATGAACGGGTTAGTGCCATTGACCTGACCATGGTGTCAGCAAGTCTAGCTCCATCAATGTCCTGGAAAACTTTATCTTCTTCCTTTGGTAGTGATCATTTCCCAATTCTATTTGACCTTCCTTTTTCTAAAATACAGCCACCTCCATTCAAACCGTTGTTAGAATATAATCTTAAAAGTAATACTCATTCTGATGAATGGTCAAAATTTTCATCATTCCTTGAACAATCTGCTTCTGAACTTCCTGTAATTTTTCCTGATTTTTTAGGCAATTGTCTTAGAGCATTAATAAATTGTATTCATTTTGCTGCTAAACACTCATTTCCTGCAAAGGTACAAAATTTAAAGCACAGATCTCCTCCATGGTGGGATCAAGACTGTAGGGCTGCTGTCGCAGATAGATTAAGTGCTGAAAACATATATTGTCAGAACATGACAAATGATAATTATGACAATTTAATCATAACTATGTCTAACACTAAACAAATTCTTCACTCCAAAAAGTCAGAGGGGTGGCAAAGTTTCTGCTCTACCATTTCTCCTAATGTCTGCTCCTCTTTTGTGTGGAATTCAATCCGAAAGTTCCGTGGTTCATATAGAGAACCATCCCCTCCATTCCCTAGTTGTGAGAGTTGGTTTGAACAATTTATGGATAGATTGGCTCCCCCCTTTGTCCCTAATTTTATCAATACTATGACTTCCAGTTCTTCTGTAAATGATCCAAGTTTTAGTCCTTTCTCGATGCGAGAATTACGCCTTGTTCTATCTTCTCTTAAAGACTCTTCTCCTGGTCCAGATGGAATCCCATATTCTTTTTTGGTTAACGCTGGAGAAAAAATTTTGAGTTATTACCTGCAAATGGTAAATATGATGTTAGATTTAGGATTTGTTCCAGCTGAAATGAAAACCCAAATAATTGTTCCAGTTTTAAAGCCTGGAAAAGACCCTGAAAAATCTGATAGCTATCGCCCAATAGCCATGTCTTCTGTTCTAATAAAGATTGTAGAACATCTCATAAAAAATCGACTTGAATGGTTAATTGAATTTAATAATATTTTGCCTGAATCACAATATGGTTTTCGAAAAGGTAGAGGTACTTTGGATAGTTTATCCATTTTTGTCACTGATATTAGACTCTCTTTTTCTAGAAATGAGTCCATTGTAGCTGCATTCCTTGATATATGCTCTGCCTATGATAACGTCATTCTTTCAATCCTCAAAAATAAAATGGAACAACTGTGTCTTCCAAGGAAAATGATTAACTTCATAATTAATCTTTTTTTGGATCGTACTGCTCAACTTAGAATTAATGGTGAGATAAAATGTTCCAGATCGGTAAATAAGGGTCTGCCTCAAGGGTCTGTATTAAGCCCTCTTCTCTTTAATCTTTATACTTATGACTTAAACAAGTCTGTCTCACCCTATTGTAGATTACTTCAATATGCAGATGATCTCGTTTTATATATGGCAGATTGTAATATAGTAAGTGCTGCACACAATTTATCTCAAGCTCTTGACTCATTAAATGTTTGGCTAGGTCATAATGGCCTGGATATAGCTCCATCAAAGAGTTCCATTGTTATCTTTACAAGAAAACGGTTGAAACCGAGACTTAACATATTTCTTAATAATACCAGGATTCCTATTGAAAATGAAAAAAAATTTTTAGGCCTTATTTTAGACAGTAAATTGAACTTTACTTCGCATATTAACTATATTTCAGTTAAATGCGAAAAAAATCTCAATATTTTAAGATGTTTGGCTGGTGTTTGGTGGGGTGCTCACCCCTATTATCTTAAACTTCTCTACAATGCCATTATTCGTGGTGTTATAGATTATGCCTCGTTCCTTTATGAACCTGCTTCTAAAAGAAGTCTTAATGCATTGGACTTGATTCAAGCAAGAGCGTTACGAATTATCATAGGAGCAATGAAGTCTACCCCTAAAAATGCTATGCAAGTAGAGTGTGATGATCCTCCTTTGGATTTAAGACGTCAATATTTATCAGATATGTTTTTATTCCGTTTGTTTCAGTTTTCTTCACATCCTCTTTTCCCAAAATTACAGCTTTTGTTTAATTATATGTCGTTACCTTATTGGATTCATAAAAAGACTCCTTGTTTAGTTATTAGTTACTCAAAAATTATAAGCTTTAGATACACTACCCATAGAACTCCTAAGCTACCTGTATTTGAATTTAACTTCCAAACAATATTATGTCAACCCTCTTTACACCTTAATTTAGATTTGTTGAAAGGGGACACCTTTGCAAACAAACATTTTCTTAGGATTAGAGATAATTCTTGGCTTGGCTGGCATAACATTTTCACGGATGCTTCTAAGGTATCCCAAAATGGATGTGTTGGCGTTGGCTTGTTTCACCAAAATTATAATATAGTTCAAAAGATCAAGTGCCCCCCTGAAACATCAGTTTTTGTTGGTGAGTGCAGGGGCATTATGGAAGCCATCAACTATATTTTGTTGTTTAAATTAAATAAAACGGTAATATTCTCGGATTCACTGAGTGCACTTCAAGCTTTCAACAGTAACCCTTTTAAAGCAGGCTCCAAGAACTGGATTATATTTAAATGTAAAGAACTTCTGTTGAGATGCTTCGATTTAGGTTATTCTGTACACATAGCTTGGATTCCTAGTCATAGCAATATTTCTGGCAATGAAAAGGCAGACAAGATTGCCAAACAAGCAATTGTCTGTGGTGATAAAGTTCCTTTTAAAAATTATCCCCAAGATCTTTTGCTTCTTCCTATCCATGACTTAAAATCTAGATGGCTGAAAAGGTGGTCGGTAACTAGTAGACGG
Source organism: Ennomos fuscantarius (assembly GCA_905220475.3). Classification (NCBI taxonomy): domain Eukaryota; kingdom Metazoa; phylum Arthropoda; class Insecta; order Lepidoptera; family Geometridae; genus Ennomos; species Ennomos fuscantarius. The sequence continues at coordinate 3,700,598 of HG992029.1, forward strand.
ACAGGATCAAATTTTGCTAAATATCAACCTCACATTCAAACTAAACCCTGGTTCTTTAAGTTTAAATGCAATAGGAAAATCTGTTCCATAATATCTAGACTGAGATTTGGCCATTGTTGTTCTGGTGTTCACCTGAAGAAACTTAGAATAAGAGATTCATCTATCTGTGAGTGTGGTATGGATGAAGCTGATCTGAATCACATTTTCTTTTCTTGTCCCAAATTTGATCATAGTTCATTATTCAATTTGTTACTTCATTATAAATTTCCATTCCCAGTTCACATAGACAATATTTTGTGTAATATAGACTCTATTTCCATTGATATATTATCATCTTTTATTACTGAAAATAATATTAAACTGTAGTCGTTATCATTTAACACATTTATTTAATAATGTTCATTCTTATGTTATGATTAGTATTATTTAATTACCTATGTTTTTCTCATGTAATATAATGTATGTAATATAATGTAATGTAGCGTAGTTTGTAGTTATAGGATATTTTTCTTTTGTTTCAGATACTCATAATTCAAAATTCCGTATTTGATTCTCTTTTGACATGATGCTGGCAAAAATGTAAAAACAATTGCCATAAAAAAAAAAAAAAAAAAAAAAAAAAAAAAACCTGTGACAAACCAAAGATTGAGGTATTGATTATTTAAAGGGTTGAATTGGAAGCAATCATTGGTCAATCTTGAAAAGGCGCTTAATATCTAGAGTCCCATCGAGTTCGTCGTTTACCTTTTGTCTTAATCCCGGCGCAACGATCCTCTGCTTGAGATTGGTTTCACCATCCAGGTTGCAGGTGTCGAGGTAGCAGACACCGAGCGGGTTGGAGCAGTGCAGCAGCACCATGTCTGCCGGTACGGCCTCGTTGTTCGACAGGTGGACTAGATCGCCAACGCGCACTTCCCGCCATTTCATTCGCACGTATCGACCTTCTGATCTGTGAAACAAAAAGAAGTATTTTAAAATCTTAAATCTTCCTTTGCCGGTAATAAATTAACAGATCAAAACAAATGTGATGCTACTTTTAGATGCAATTTATTTAAACGGGTGCTTAGGGACCGGATTATGTCGAATGATTAATATAACTACCATTTTATGGCTTACGTTACGATAAAGGAATTTTAATACTTAATGCTCTGCAATCTGTCGACGACGCTACACATTGGGGGAACAGAGATGAAGTTAGTGGATGGCGTTATTGATCGGGAATTCTATTTCAGAACCAGGTGGGTATAGACTCTGCTACAGAAATAGTAGTTTGCAACAGGGTTTATCCGAATACGTATTTGTAGTGAGAAAATTATTTATGCTAATCAATCTCGCAACAGTTTATTATTATATATGTATTATAAATTATGGATTCTTCTTAAAAAGCATACAACAGCAACAGCATACATATTATACGGCTTCTTTATCCCACGTAGAGAATGAAAGATCAAATAAAGTACTATCGAAATTATTTCATTTAATGGTCAGCTACAACCAAATGCAATCAAGCCAAGCCTTAGTTGTTAAAATAAGACAATCATAATGTCATTTAAAAACATCTTACAACATCCAAATAACGACAAAGGGGCACGCGAAGCTCACAGTTGAAAGTTTGGGTTATTATTTTTTATGACCATCGTGAGGGAAAGCAAATGAAAGATTGCGTTTAATTTGACTAACTCAGCAAATTTCAGCAATGATGATTGATTACTGCTTTCCCTATTCAAATATTCAAATGTTATAGTGACCATATCAAACATTTATGTGTCGTAAATCGAGAATCAAGGGTTATGTTGACTTCTTTGATCGATGGCATGGCATGAATGGATGCTATTAGGTGCGGAACGTGAAAGCAGATCTAATTCTAGGATAACAGTAATAATTGGTGGTAATAATAACAGTAATAATATTGGTGATGGTTACAAAAATAATAATATGTGTGGAAATCTCACACAACGCCATCTAGCCCCAAACTAAGCAAAGCTTGTACTATGGGAACCAGATAACTGATACAATACTTAGATACTTTTTGTTTGTAAAAGCATACATAGAATACAATATAACACCCAGACAGAACAAACATCGATGTTCATCACATAAATGTTTGTCCTGGGTGGGAATCGAACCCACAACCCGCAGTTCAGAAGGGTCACTACCAACTGAGCTATCGGGCCAGTCAAATAAAGTTTAATCAATGAAAGTATAATGAGTAAACCTTAATCCATTACTTTCCATGCAATTTATTTGATCAAAATTACTTTGTGTATTACTTCGTGTTATAGTCCATACAAATTAATGAAACAAAAACTTACAACGAAAAAGGGGCCCAATAAAGTCATCGGGATATTTCCCAAATACAGAAGACTACTCTACATAAAATGAAGTAATGTTTGAAAGCATGTCGAAATTATTTCACGACAAGGAGACGAGATAATCGGCACAATGCCGGCTCCCTGCTAAGTGTTGTCGAAGCAAAACTAAATAGAGAATGATGCAACCATTAGCGTGACCAATCATTGAACCAACTCAACCCACTTCCTCTTTTCTGACTAATTGATGTCTAGTTTTGGAAAATAGCCATTTGCGGTAATAGCCTATCCAATTTGAACGCCCGTGGTCCTTGACATGACAGATTTCATGACTGATGAACTGATTGATTATTTATTATTTACAGAACTCAGAATTAAGCTAAAAAGATCTTTGAACATAATATCATCAAAGTTTTGACATAAAAGAAATATCAAAATTTCAGATATCGGTAATGGATGGAGCCGAAGTGGAACCAGAACGCGCTGATGCTACGAGTATATCGGACGGACCTATATTTATTGCACACACAACTCTGTGGTATTATTAGAGAGTAGAGCACGCGGAATTAAAACAATCGAATTATTTTAAAATAATGACCGTGATGATCTCGTATACTAGCGCTAGTGCACCACTTGGGATTCTGTGTTATTGGGTTGACGAGGAAATCATAACGTTTTCTTTTACTTAGAAAGAAGAATATAATTGAAGGGGTGAGAATAAAAAGGATTTTTTGACTGATTTTTTTGACCAAATGATTTATGGGTATCGTTGGATTCAGCGTGAAATTATCTTCAATAATACATTCTCAAAATACCGAAATGAGGCTTAAATCTCGAGATTTTGAGTCTAAAAATGGTTTATCTGTCACAGGAATACAGTTTGCTTAGCATAAAAACATTACTATATTTATTTTATTATATTATATTTTTACAGTAAATGTATGAATTAGTACTATATTTAGTAATTTTAAATAGAATTAAAACATTTTCAAGCAACTAAAACTTATATAAACCTTTTCTAGTACCTTGAATTGAATTGAATCTTAGGTAGTGGCTTCTGCGGCAATTTCGCCACAATTTCGCCAATGTCATGTACTAAAATAGACCATCAAACGCAGGAAATTGTTCGGTAATTCTTTATAAGCACTCTACATTAAAATGACGCCGTTGACGTTTAAAGTCAATTTTCTCAAAACTGTCAATTTGTCAGTTAAATCCTTTTTATTCTCAACCCTTCAATTGATAGGTACAAACAGTCTCTTGTTATTTGTATATTAACCTATTGTATATTGACCTGTTTAACACAGTTACAGTTGTTTATGAAACGGGTCAATTTTAAGAGACCCAGAGAGGGTTATTTGACCTGTCACTTATATTAATGAACTTTTCACCACACATAACTCAATCAGATAACGAACCCGTTTAAACTTTAAAAAATCAATTTAATAGTGTATGTTTAATTCCATTATAGTTAATCATCATTCATGGTAGTTAATCATTGTTTATCTCAAACGAAGTTTGAGCTTTGCTTTGTTACACATCAACAATATAAATATACGGTCTTATTCATAAAAAATAATATAATATCATCTTATTCATAATGTATACAATATATATACAAACATTCAAGTTAATTACTGTTTCGTGCGCTATGAAATAACTTTTAAAATGAATTCTAGTTTAACACATTTTACTTTTATGAGCGGCAAACATCACAATATGAAACTTTAGTGGCAATAATCTTTAATAGTACAGTATTTATCTATGTTGTATTTATCTGTCATATAGGTCATAATCACCTACATAGGATGAAATGGAATTATAATTAAATACTTAGTGGAATCGTTACAGTAGATTATCTATTGCGGACAATCTGCAATTATTGAAAAGAAAATATTGATAAGTGATAAGTTCAGAAATTGATAATCACATAACGTAATCTCAAATAAATGAAAATTATTTTTTCTTAAATGAAACCTTGTTGAGGTTGACTACCGGTCAAATTAGTTTTTAGGTTACTATTTACACAACCACTCGTGCTTGATCAAACTGATATAGAAGACTAACAAAGTTAAAAAGAGACCGTAAACAAGAACACTTTTCAGTTAGGCTGGCGGCCAATGGCCATACAATTATTTCGGGTGACGGTAAATACAAGAGTACAAATTGTTATTCAAGCACGCTTACTCAAAAGGATTGTTTTGTCGATCGATGATGTAAGTTGGTAATCAAACTAACTAAAAGCTTAGTTGAATCATCGCACCGAATAGGACAAGTGTTTGTTCAAATTTTAGTGGTTGGTTATAATGAAAAATAACAAGAAACAGATTGATGTCTGATAATTCTGCCGATATAGTTGGAATGGTATTTTTCAATAGTAATGATATCAAAGACCCTGAGTGAAGCTTAAACCAGAAGTAGTACTAAATAGGTATTACGTAGGTACTTTTAAAGTAAGACAGTGGACAACAAAGAAATGAGGATAATGATCTAAAACTAAAACTAAATCAAGATTCAAGACTATACGAGTTCTGAGTGGCGCTGCAACTGTTATGGGAAACCGTGACACTTAACGTCATTCATTTTCAGTATTTACATAAATAAAACAATATAATGTAGCGTTACCGTCAAATAAAGGATATGAATAAAAATTTAGTAGCAAAAATATAATAAAAAGGGAAATGAAAATGCAGTAAAAGTCTAAATGGCTGTCTTAAATTATTTTATGAACTATTTATTGTACTATATAATAAAACAACGAATACATAAACTAGAAAATAATAATATGAGTTCTTGTAATCTACTGTAAATAAACACATATATTATAGTGATTTTTTTAGTATTACTTTCACTTAGTGTAACAGATACTAGGTAAACCGCTCGTTGCCTATTTATTAGAATTGAGCCGTACCGAATACCGATACGGAAGTGTTCCAGTCATTTGACGTTCCATGAAAATACCAAGTATTTGCCAAAATGTGTCGTTGTGACTCTATTGTTAGCATAGAATAACATAAAATAGAACGATTTATCGATTTCAATTATTGCAGACTCGTAGAACGACTTATACTAGGTTTCTTCAGGAACTTTACACTAAAAGGCGAACGGATAAAAAGCGTTATTATTATTTTATAAGTACATAGTAATAGCAGATACTAATAACAGGTTTCATTTACATTTTATATATGATGATGGAAAACAGAAATACTCGAATATGATACAAAGATCAATAAAGACAACGTGGAGGCTTGAAATGGCGCCCATTCGAAACAAGGGCAATTTGTCCAACGATGATAATAAAATGATTGCACGTACATTAACGTCCCACAGCGATGATAGGTATGATATGATTGAACCGCGTGAGTGCGAAGCGGACGCTCGCGCAATATAGCATGTAATCTATCTCACTGCAAGACTGTTTAGACAATGTAGCATTAAAATTTGCTGGAGAATTCACTCTTAATAACTAGCAAGTCTTTTATGTTGCAAACAACGAAAAACAAGAATATTGTAACTGCTAATATCTAATTTTATTTAATCGCAGATTTATATTAATTGAGAGAAAAACGAAGCACAAACCAGAAAACTTACAGTAAGCAAATATGAGCATTGAAATGTTTGTTGTATTAAAAAACGATTAAGAATAAGGGGACTACAAGCGCGTGAAACCCGCCTCCGGAGATTTCCAACTCGAATATCTCCTAGGCACCTCGGTAACTATCCTTAGAGTGGAATAACTTACTCATCAAACTTATTTTTGTGATTATTTTTTCAAACAAGTGGCGTGTAGGATATGTAATTCATAGTGTTTTAATTTTTTTTTTTTTGTATAAACATAAATACATTCATTCAAACTTGATTTTTTATAAGATTATGAGACCTTAGCAAACACAACAAACTTATTCTATAAGATCACCTCAATAGTAATCTTTTATTTAAATTACAAAAAAATAATTCTCATAATATTATATTTACAATACAGTTTATGATAAATGATTTAACAAACCAAATTTGTTAAAGAAAATATTTGGTAAATGGTAAAACTGACGAGAAAACAGCTGTCTGTATGTTGACTCAATATTACGTATGTAACGGGATTACACATTCACCCACAGTTCATGTATACATACAAGAATATGATTATACACATCATTCAAAAAATTGTGCATTACATACTTTGAAATAGCCTTGAATAATATAGCCACATAACCTTATGAATAGAAACACCGCAATCGTAAAAAACTTTAAAAGAAACACTAAGCGCTTCAGTTCGAATTGCATTTAACTTCGTATTCTACAAGATCAATTTCGATTATATTCCAGTTAAGTCTTGACACACTTTAGTCGAGTTTAACGATATGCTCAACAATAAGACGGTATCCGCAGAGAATTGTAGACGTGAAACCTTCAGTGCAATTTATAATTAACTCCTACTCTGATGTCAAAGATAATAACGCCATACTAAAGTTAATATAGCTATTATTACAACAGACAGATGACCAACCGGGCCCAGTCACGTACACATCAAGCAGTACTTGCTGAGTTACCTCGCCAACGCGTTTTGGTACATTAGCTCTGTATTACATTCTAATACTAAATATGTGTTTTAATATCGCGCTTTATAGGTAAATTCATAAATTGAATTAGATCCCGGAGCCTTAGTAATAGGGCCCCGATTTTACCCTTTGGGAACGGAACCTTAAAAAGCTCGAGAAACTGCATATTTTTTTAAAAATATTTTTCGTTTTTTATATCTAATCAGTTATATTTAACTGTAACTAAAAACTTTTAGTAATTATTGTTTTAAATGGAAGATATTGCCAATATTGGTATATTGTATTCACGTAATTATTTGAATTGGGTTAGTGAAAGTTTACATAATTAAACTCTTACGAAAAAAAAACTTAGTTCTACGTTCTCGTTAAATCGCTTTCGTATGGACATCGAATCACCCGAGGTCCACTCGTGACGCCGACGACGCGACGGCGCGGTGAGGTCGCTTTCTCCCAAAGATTGAGCCGGAACGGGCGTGGCTAATTCTACACTACTCGCAATGAATACGTATACAATAGTGTACATAGTAATTAGTTTAGGGTGTAAGTATGCCAAAGTTACATCAGTTAATGTTGGCTAGGACACAGAATAAGAATTAAATACAAGCAGCTACGGCAATGTAAAGGCCAGAGGCCGCGCAGTACATCCAGTGGTCTCACGCGAACGCTATTGTGAACGCTCCGATTCACAATGGGACCGAGAAATAAGAGCTGTGTGTAAATTATTCACGGGGTGGTCGCCTAAATACTGTCGGTTGGAATACTGAAACTCGTTTAATCAAGGCACCATCATCATTCATTGGGCTCGGACCTATTTAACTGGTGGTTCTTGCCCCGTACAGTTCCACGTGAACTGGGACCGGACCCGTCCGTACAGGCACTCCAAGGTGCTCACTCGCCCCGCCGTTATTTACTACTAGAACGGATACAGATTACAGACAGCTCCAACAAAATCTTCATTTTATAATATTAATAATTTCTTTCATTTCAATAACTAGTTGAATAAGGGTACCAATATACCAAAGAATAAATAATACTGCATTGAGTTTATGTATAATTGTATATATTGGTCTTTACCTATGAAATTGCCGTTTTGTTTGAAAAAAGTTAAAGTTTTTTTTTTTCGAACTTATTTATTTCTTTTATTCAAAGTAATCACCCCTGCAATCAATGCATCTTTGCCAACGCTGTGGCAGTTTATGGATGCCCTTCTTGAAAAAATCAGCAGGACGGGAGACAACAAACTCTTCAAAGGCGTTTTGTACTGCCTCTCGGGAATTGAATTTTTTTCCCGCTAAAAAGTTGTCCAAATTTTGGAAAAAGTAATAGTCGGTAGGCGCAAGATCTGGTGAGTATGGCGGATGAGGGAGAGCTTCCAAACCCAACTCATGCAGCTTAGAGACGGTCTGTTGTGCAGTATGGGGTCGCGCGTTGTCGTGAAGTAGCAGTGGAGACGACCGATTGACCAAAGCTGGTTGCAGACGTGCGAGTTTCGCCATCATTGTGGTCAGTTCTTCAATGTACACATCTGCAGTAATGCTCTCGCCGTTTTGTAAAAAGCTATGATGAATCACACCAGCACTAGACCACAAACCGTGACCATCACCTTTCTAGGGGTCATTTTTCGTTTTGCACATTGCTTTGGTACCGAACCAAGATCTAACCAACTTGCTGAGCGCTTTCGATTGTCAAAAAGAATCCATTTTTCGTCGCACGTAACAATTCGGTTCAAAATTCCTTCATTTTTGTGCCTGTTAAGCAGCGCAAGGCAAGTCTCGACGCGTACGTTGCGCTGGCGATCGTTAAGTTCGTGGGGCACCCATCTATCAAGCTGTTTTATCTTGCCAATCTGTCGCAAATGGACCAATATTGTTTTGATGCTAACATCAAAAGCTGCTGCCAGCTCAGCTGTAGATTGAGATTCATCAGCTTCCACAATCGCCTTTAATTCATCATTGTTGACCAAAGTTTCCGGACGACCACGAGGTTCATTTTTCAAGTCAAAATTCCCAGAACGGAACCGAGCAAACCAATAACAGGTTGTACGTTCGTTTGTACAGTTCTCTCCGTAAACGTCGTTGATGTTACGTGTCGTTTGTGCCGCGTTGGTGCCACGACGGAACTCATATTCCATAATTACACGAAATTTCAAAGTATCCATTATGAGGAAAAATGTTGAATGTAATGAAAATACAACGCTAATCAATAAACAAAAGACTTATATTGTAAATAGAATGTCATATTTTTAAAACAAAATTAATTTGAATTTAGAATTCATAGCCAATCAAAACTTTTTTTTGTTTGAAAAAGTCTGTACTGCGATACGGCAATTTCATAGGTAAAGACCTATTATTTATTAATGTTCAAGAATCATATGATTTCCTTGGATAAGAACATATGCCCATAGATGTGTAGGTACTAATATAATATGTCAATGAACATGCCTAACCAATGGAGACCAGCAAGAGAATCTCCACCCCAAACTGGTGGCCTTGTCGTTATTTACGTTACATTTTAATACAGGAACTAATGATCTCTGATAATATCTATGATTATAAAATTTACTTATATAAGCAAATACTATATGTATCCTGTGGCAAAACCCGAACCAACATGAAGAGATAAAATTTAAAATATGGACTGTTCTGGTTGCTGCGCTCCGAATGATAAACAATACGAGACGCTAAATTAAAGCTTCGATCTGTTTTGCCGGGACGGGAGTATGAAGCCATTAGTACTATTATGTATTCTGCGCCATCTACTTCCTGTTAGATTAGCGCTGTTGGCCAATTGCCGCAGTACATTCATTGCCGATGCCGAACTATCAAGGCCTACATGCAGTATTATTGCCTACTTCCTACGGATCTTATAAGTAAATAAGTATATTAATGCAAAATAAAAATAATAGTACTACGTATCGCGTACGCTTGGCTTTGTCCGTACTCCGTGCCGAAATATTGCAAATCAAGAAGTTTCGCGAAGTTGTTGGTACATTCGAAATTCCGAGCACAACGATATATAATTGCAATTCTACATCCATTACCTACAAATGCATACTTATAAGTATTTACAAAAATATTCTGGCATATAAAAATAGAAACTTAGTACTATTGGGTATTCTGTGGTTATGATGACAAATTAATTACACACTTCAACATCAGCATGCATTTCCAAGCTTAGATATGTGTATGTACAACAGCTTTCTACAAAACTGTACCGATCGGCAGCATACGTTCAAAATATAAACGTCGAACAAAAGCTCAAATTACGTGTTTTTATTTCTAAATAATTACAGCAATTCATTGAATATAAAGTGATATATATGCATTATATTTTGTAGATAACCGAAGAGTTGTGAGCAAATCATTAATGATGATAAGATAAATCATGTCGAATACTCAATCATACATGATGAAATTAAATAAAAAAAACAGACAAACTATGTATATACATTTTAAGTTAATTTATAAATTATTTACATAAATTAAGGCAACGCCATAAAACGTTTCTTTGACGGGGTGTTTATAACGCTCTGTTTAAAGTAGAATATCGTAGAAATGTATTTGATGTCAAACTGGTCTGCATATAAATGTGTTAATTATTTGATAGCATAGCAACAGATTTCGCTAAATATTAAGGCTCGGTGTAAGCCCTAAATAAATAAAAAACAATTTTACGTCACTAATGTGACGTAATTGACACGTTACGTCACATTAATGACGTCTAAGATCATATGAAAAAAAAAAATTAGAAAATAAAACGAAAAACATTAATGACCGAACATAAATTAACTAACTTACTTTAATTTTACTAAAAAATAGTACGCTAGCACTATTGGTTATTCTGCGCTTACTCAAAACATGGAAGCTATTATATATCATTCATCCGAAAGAATAGAAGAAGGCGCTTAACTAGGTGGTAGGAGTTTTCTGCAAAGTTCGTCTAGGTAGGTACCACCTTTGCCAGTTATTCTGCCGCCAAGCAGTAGTAAGCATCTCTGTGTTCCGGTTTAATGGGCATTGTAGCTAGTGAAATTACTGGGCAATTGAGACTTTATGATCTGCCCCCAGTAGAGTAATCTTATTACCAGACTGTGCTGATGTCTCAAGATGATATGCGCAGTGCAGCGTCACGCGAATATTTTAGAGTCCCGAGTGACACTGTTCTGTTATGGGCGGCCGTGTGGCTTAAATCAAGCGAACGACTAGCTCGTCACATTGTTCACTAACATAAAAAAAAAGAAAAAACTAATTGTGTACAAGCATGTTGATAACCCGGAAAGTATGTATAATATCTGTTGTGCTGGTGATATTATTGAGGGGATTTCCACCGCGGGCTACATCACTACATTAGTTGTAACTTGGTAGACAAGCGTATATTTTCCTCTACGTAATAAAAACTGTGTAATCTACATACGAGTGTGCTGTTATATTTTGTTATTGTTTATAATTAAAAGTGCTACTTGTTTTAAGTAGATAGATATTATCTTAAGCTTGGGCTTTTCATATTAGGTATCCAGACTGTCGAGAACCTGAGCTGTGATATAAATGAGATCTATATATTGTTGTTCTGTCATTGTTTTCAGAAAAATCAATGTAAGTTGTGAGAGTGAACTGGTTGAGGGAACTTTACGAAATATTTTGCGAAGCAATAGGTATGATCTTGGTAAATAATTTAAACAGTCCGTTTGGTCCCGACGGTCAAATGCCGTTTTATGGGCGAGTGTTGTGCAGTGTTCAGCAATCCGGTTATGATTTGGATAGGTTCTTTAAGGTGAACATTATAATGTTAATGACGATTCAACTACCCGAGCCCTGCCGGGTATTTTGCGATTAGGTCCAATGTCGACTAAGCAAACTCCTCTACTATGATTTGGTGAGTAAAACCACTAGTTTAGTCTTTACTTACATATAACATTCAAAGTCCTAACTGACAGCCCTGCGCACAGCCTAAACCGCTGGTCCTAGAGACTTGAAATTTGGAGGGTGTGTTCTTTGTAAAGTGTGAGTATCACTAAGAAAGGTTTTTTTTTCAAAATTTCACCCTATAGAGGGTGAAATTAGTGGTTGAATTATCTATGAAAAAATTTCTTCTTCGTTTCCTATAGGCAACGCGGGCGAAGCCGCGGGCAGAAGCTAGTTTTATACAATCTGTTTAAAACTGGTGTAACCTACACATACAGTTCAATAAGAGAAACACTAACCACGCTTTAATGGTTACCTTTCTTCCATTTAAGCAATAATGATACTTTATGTAATAATGTACTAATGTGATTTCAAATCTCGTTTTTCAAATTCTTAATGAAATCAACTAATTTGGTATTCAGGCAACCTCACCTAAATACCTAACAATAAATAAGTAGTTTTCCTGTTTTCACAAATTAGACCTTGATTTGGTAGCTTGGCACACCTGCTTACTCTACTTAATATAACAGAACATTATGAATTTATCATTGGATTAAGGTGAAAACATCACAGTTAAGTTCTAAATTCGTATCTAGTTACTTATTTTATCAACAATAATATAACTAGAGGGATATAAATAGAGATTCATTTATATATATATACATTTATATATATATATATATATATATCCCTTGGTCACATCGCATCACGCGTGAACGGATGGAACATTTTCACTGTTTCTTTTTTATTGTGTTTATTATTATCAGGAGAAGGTTCTTATGAAAGAAAAAATTAAGAAAGTTGAGCGGAACATTAGAAAATTTTCACCACGCAGGTGAAACCACGGGGCGCAGATAGTTGTATAGATAGATAGACAGATCAACATTTTATTGTACACCGTAAAAAAGAAAACAATTTACAAAAAGAAAAACTTACATAATAAAGTAGTACTAGTACAATAGGCGGTCTTATCGCTTAGAGCGATCTCTTCCAGACAACCTTCGTATATACATATAATACTTTAATACGCTATATTGTACACTCTATACTCTACATTTGGAAAAATCTAAAACTATGTTGACCACCTTTAACAAATTACTCGAAGTGTGAATAAGTATAGGTTAGAACGCCGTGGGCAAGGGCGGCACTGCCACCGATTACTTATCGATATCATTGATTTCAATGTAATGGCGTTCTAACAACAGCTTTCCGCACATCATTACGATCACGCAAACAAAAGTCCAATATCTACTTCAATATGTTCTATTTGTTTTAACTTTGAACCCTGAGACACAAGTATATAATTAGTTCGGGGAAGGATTCTACTCCCGGTGGAGCGTCTTCAGCGGAAATGCATCGCAGGACCCTATTACACATATCTAGTTTATGGTTCGATTTGTGAGATCTGAGTGTGTTAAAATAATAATGGTACTACTCTCTGATTGTAATGTGTTTTTATGAAATAAAATATTTGATTTGATTTGAATCATACATCCAACATTCTCTTTTCTGACCTCAATCTGGCAAACAGCTCGGTAAATAGTGTCGGTTTGATACACAATATTCACCAACTGAGTAATGTTGAACGTGTATTAAACGAGGTCTTTAATCTCAATTGCCAAGGGCGAATTAAGTAAACCAATTGATCGAATTAGGTGACAATACCGATATTGAATCAAATTAGCCTCAGTACACTTATCGTGTGACGTGATGTGACGTCATTTGCTTATTTACGAAAGCACCCTGAGGTAATAGAAATACACAAAATTGGTCACAACCTAATGACACATTTAGCAGCCGTGGAATGGTTTTCCCGGATTTCAATGTAAATCTACTAGTATGATGGTTCTTTTTAAAAAATGGCAAAGAATTTGTTATTGCTAACTATGTACATAGTACTTAATTAATAGGTATCTTGTACAATGAAATTACTTTAACTAAAAGCCCCCCAATCAGTGGGATAAGGTTACGCCGTCTGTCAATGTCAAACAGTACAAATACAGCGATAGGGCTACTGCTAGTTGCAGCTAGAACCAGCACCACAAAATACGATACGAGCAATTGTGCTGAGTTGTACGATACCGTTACCTATTCGCTTTCTTTTGTACGTGCGCCTGCGCGCGCGCTGCGTGCGGACGCAGGAGAAACTCGTGTCGATCGTAGGCATGCTTGCGGAATGACGACCCGGAAGATCGACATTACAGATAAATGACCAATGCCAGAACGTTAATGGAAATGGCCAAGTTCTTATTTTGGTCAGAAATGTAAATTAAAAGGACGCATATTGCCCGATGGCGTCTACCAAGAATGAAATGGTCAAGTTCACATAAGATGTTCACATAAAACAACGAATAACGAGGTAGCGTGTACAGTGATTCATGTCAACCACTCCTCTCGTCACCTTCCTGTCTTATGAAGCATGTAACGTAAGGTAACCAGTCTAATAAAAATATTACATAGCTTGTAGATCTAGACCTAGCTGCCTATTGTAGTGTTTTTGTATTATTAGCAGTAAATAGAAAGTACGATTAACGATACCACATCATTACCTACGAACAATGCATCAGTAGCAGTTGAAAGTATGACACGATAATATGCACTATCTATGAAACGACAGTATTGTTTACAGAAAAAACAATGCTTAGAGTTTTAAATAAAATGTTTATCTATTGTCAACTAATAGCAATGATAAATAATCAGATCAGGTTCTTCATGTACCACAATTTACGTATTACAGGTGAATAATTATATCTATGTATAATGGTTGTGTCATCAAGTCATTACTTCATTTTAAGGGCGTTCTAGTTGACCTAAACACCTGAAACATCCACCAGCCTATCAGACGCTCAATGCTACTGTTTTTACATCAATGTTTTATACATCAACTCATTTTTAAGTTGTCCGAATCACTATTGAAGTTGAGGACAGCAGCTACGTTACGCCTAGCGTCGGCTGTCAGCAGACTGTTGCAGGAAGTGATAGGCCGATCAAGATCTCGAGTGGCCTCGGATCGAGCCGTGGTCACACCTGCGAACAAAAACTGCACTACCCTGTTTTGCGAGACGCATTGTACCACGCTCTCAAAACCGGATGTGGCGCGACCTTCACGCATCTCAGGGACTTGGGACTAGTTCCGACTATAATAGAATATGGGCAAGGTTGGTGGTGGCATTGAAAAAACACAAAATTTCACAATCATGACCACATTGGATGGCCAAAAAAAGAAAACGTTAGGTACTTTATTCATAGCTACAATTTCCAAATACATGGATGGATAGTATTTAGCAGTTCTTTGTGTAGACAATTAATGTTACGCAAAATAGGTTTCATTTTAGGCGATATATTGAAAAGCATAGAATGCCGACCCGATTTGAATATATTTAATGTGTATGGTTAATTAGAATTACCTTTATCTACATACTATATGTATTTCATTTCATTCTAGATAATCATTAAACAGACTATGTATTTGGGGATATGTGTGTACTGTCCATTTGATAGGAATGACGACCTGAGTGTCATAATATATATATAATATTATATATATTACTCTTAGGTCAACCCACATGCTAGAGTGGATAGAATCCGTAGTGATTTATGCATGCACTTTGCAGGAATCCCAAACAAACGGGGTTCTTGTACTCGTCTCGAAATCTCGGATGAATGGCTCCAAATCTGCATATAGATGGACTAGCATTTTAACCGCATTTGGAAGACAGCCAATGTTACTGTTACGCGAATATTTCAGATTTGTATATATTGAAAATGAAGTTTCATTCCAAGGTCGACCATTGTGTCACGAAGTGTCGGGCAATAATTAGATGGTTGTAAACGGAGGCGTACAATATGGGCCAAGTTTATTAGTTTGCTCGGCTAACGTCATTCGAGCAGCCAGGAGGGCTTCGCCAACCAACTTGTTAATTCCGCAGCGTATTATTAGACAATTTCGGTAATTGAAAAGCAATATTCGAATCAATTACCCGTGACGACTTTTAGGCTATATTTATTTTAGTAGCAATGATGATTTTGCAGATATTGGCATTCATTTATAAATAATAAATAAATAATGAAAAAAGTGGCTAGGATAAGATGTAAATCATCATGATTTTGTAAAATGTAAAGATTAGTAATGTAGTACAAATTCAAATACCTACATTATCAAAATAATAATGAACCATGATAACTATCAAATTGATGATTCAGGGAAAAGGAAAAATCAAGGTCAAAGCGTGTCAAATTGCAGAATCACGCATCACGTTTAATCGTATTTTTCATATAAATTTCAAAAGAGCTTATACGAATTACTTGAGTGCATATAAATATATGCATATCGATTTCCTATTTCACAATAACATTCAATGTGAACCGGACATATGCGGAGAGTTGCAGAGGTTTGTCGCCGAGCATTGATCACACACGGCTTCGCGGCCGCTCGACATTGACCGTGCATCGTGATCGCCGTTCACTTCGCCATGAACAATGCTTAACTGTCTACAATTTGCTTTTCAATTATTCATGTCTGTTGTTCGCTAGTACAATTTTATTTGGTTTTGATGGGAAAGCACCATTAAACTGTCACGCAAGTCTCACTTCAAGTCACGGCATAGTTTAACAAGGATAACGATACTTATTACGCTAATATTATCTTTTTGTGTAGTCTTCAATGAATCTAAAGGCGGTTACAGACATGGCGAGGCATTCGCAGCGGATGCCTCGCAACTCACGCCTCGTTATAAATTTGCACTTGCCTCTCTACGAATATAAAAATCCACATTCACACATTGCGAAGCTGCTGCGAACACAGCGCAATGCGCAATTGCGCATACCACGCAATGTCTGTATCCGCCTTAAATTGTACATTTGTAAAGCTCGCAGAACATTCGACCTTTGGCATTTCGCGAAAATCCTTCCGAATCAGTGTCTAATAGCCCTGTTATTAAAGTTGTTAGGCAAGCCATGATATTTCCGCAAATGGACGGAGCGATGTTTGCAGCTATTGCTAATTGTAAGCTGACTAAAGCGTTAATTGTTTCTACTAACTGTTCCATGCTAACCACTTCGCATACGCCTAGTATCTTTAGGTACAGGACAGCCACTGATTATTATGCCATACACGTAACATATTTTCCATTCTAGCAAAAGTACCTAACATATATTAACTTTGTATAATTAAATAAAGTAGTTACTATACATAGAGAAAGATATCTTTTCTATAGCCTAGTTGTTGCTAGCGATTTCACATGCTTGTAAGTTAAAACTACGTAATACTATTTGTATTCTGGGGGTTACACTGACTTCAATAGTTCAATCACCTTCATACTGAGAAAGATGTAAGTAATCCAAGGATGACATACATATACCGGTTTCCAGTTATTTTGATTTATTTACTAGGTGGTAGGACTTTACTGCAAAGTTCGTCTAGGTAGGTACCAACGCTTTGCCAGTTATTCTGCCGCCAAGCAGTAGTGCGCAAGCACTGCTGTGTTCCAGTTTGAAGGGCACTGTAGCTAGTGAAATTACTGGGCAAATGAGACTTTATGATCTATTTATTTTCAATTTTTCTCCTCATTTACTTGAAAATGAAAAAATGAAAATACCTTTATTTGGCCTTAATATACATTATACAGTTTTAATGTAACCCTGTCTCCTGGAAAAGCGTTAGCTGTGGCCCAGGAGGCAGTTCACCCTCAAAATTAAGTCTAATAAGCATAATAATTCGTTTCACTAAAGTCTACTACGTAATAAAGGTAAAACATTGTGTGATTATTTTAATTTTTTTTTTTTTTTTTTACATACAAAATATATACAAAGTATAACTAATGCTTATTTTCTAATATACTATTATGTTTGTGTATGTGTATAGATAATATTGAAGTTTATTTCTATTGTATATGTGTTTAGAAGGATGTAAGTTTTGACTATTGCGTATTTTGAATTATGTATTATATACTTATATACATACATATATTTATAAATATTTATGTAGTACTTTTACATTAGTATGATTATGTTAATTCTAGTCTAATCTCACAGTTTGGTAATCTTATTACTAGATTGTGCTGATGTCTCAGGATGACGTGCGCAGTGCAGTGTCACGCGAAACTCTACGAGTGACACTGCAGCTGATATGGTCATCCGTGTCGTTTAACATCAGGCGAACGGCTAGCTCGTCACGTCATTCCTTAACATAAAAAAAATACACCAAACCTCTGAACAGATTTTGATGAAATTTATATGGGAACAAACTGCAAGGAAATCGATACAAATATAATAAAAATTCAGAACGATTTGTAAATGATGTTCTGAGGTTACAAACACTAAAAAATCAAGTGTGCCTTAGACCACATGACTGAAGTAAAACTTCTTTAGTTTAGCTCCATCTATCGGCCGGTATAACTTTGCTTTTGCTTTGTTTAATGTTAATGTCGCCATCTTAACAGTTAAAATTGTCATTTTACTGGACATACCAACTTAATAATATAAATTTTTAAGTTTTTTATGTTGACAATAGAGATCTACGTTAAACAACAACTTTCAACTTCCGTTCGCCTCGCCAGCTTACTCCCCCAGTCAAGCGTGCGTAAAGAAGTTTTACTTCAAAAACATACAGGTAAAAGTGAAACGCGAACCTCCTCTTGTTTTGAAGTCGGTTGAAAAAGCATCCTGTCTTTCTCCAGGATTCAAACTATCGCGTTCACACATTATTATTCCGCAAAAAGTTAAACGACATCAATAACTTCGACCTTCAATCAATTTTGTCATTTGAAGAAATAAATTATTTTGGTCTCATGAATTGCGATTATTGGAATCGATTGCTCTTGACAAAAATCATGTGATGTGACATCTTTGTGTGATTTAAACAGTAGTCTCTTGTAGTAATAATAATAATAATACATGAAAAACAATTTTGTAGGCAAACCGTGGCACTTATCTAAATATATATAACTCAAAGGTGACTGACTGATTGACTGACTGACATAGTGATCTATCAACGCACAGCCTAAACCACAGGACGGATCGGGCTGAAATTTGACATGCAGGTAGATGTTATGACGTAGGCATCCGCTAAGAAAGGATTTTTCTAAATTCCACCCTTAAAAGGGTGAAATGGGTGGTTGAATTATTCTCCCATAGGCCACGCCGCGGGCGAAGCTGCGGGCAGAAGCTCGTATATACAAATAATACAAATTAATTCCCAGTTGTACATATTGTAAGTGTTTTAAGTATTGAAAAAAAACTGCTGTGCTATATTAATTATGTAAGTATTAGTAAGCGTACTATACTGTATAGGTACTAACGTACGGTAACGTTTGGTAAGCACGCGGCGCGGGGCGCCACACCTGATGTAAAATCCGTTTTTTGGGCTAGCTGTACAATAATTTAGAAAATCACCCCATTTTGCTGGTAAATGGATGGCAATGTCCTTAGCGGGCGGCCACGTAAGGTCACCCGCCAAGGCCGATGTCGGGCACGCAATTAGAAGTTTTCATTAGTTTGGCTTCATTATTACCATGTTTGGAAATACATTATTGACAGCTCTGTGTATTAGCTCAGTACAACTCAGTACCCCATTTGTTAAAGTAAGCTAGATTCTTTACAGAAGATCACGTTGATTGAACTTCCAGTTCAAACTATTATTTTCACATGAATGCTATCAAATGCATGAATGCTTTTTGTGGAATCAAACTTTTTCTATCATCAGCAATAGTTTGCTTACATGGTTTCTATTGGATAATTTAAAATGTTAAAAGTGTTGCAACGTTTGAAAACAAAAGAATGTTGAAACTTGTGCCAAACAAATTATAATATTATAAGAAACTAACAATAACATACAACTGGTTCGGATCGAGTCGAGGATGCGATTCCAACTGCTCTTGGGATGGTCTTAGGTAATAAATATGATGTACCTATGTAGCGCTATTTCAGGCCACTCGTGTTTAGCTGTCTATTGTTAACTTTTCTCAAGTATCGGAAAAAGGTCGATGTTGATTATTGTTGACAAATATAGTGTATTGTTGACTTTAGACAGTGTTACTGGTTTAGTATGTTCTGTTATGTGAAAAATAGTTCACTTTTAACCAAGGTCAAATTTTAGTGTGTCGTTAAACATGTTATTCAAATTTTAAAACCAAGAGGGTTACATCCTTAGTGCTTGAAGAGTTAAAAACCGTCGGGACCCATCCTGTAAAGGTGCCTAGATCTGAAGATATATAGCGGCCGCCGAATTTTAAAATTGTGAACAATTCTGATTCTATGAACGCTGTACAATACATGTGTCAGGGGAGTCAAAGCGAAGGTAATCACTTAATCTATAACGCTATAATACACTGCTGTGTAGTACAGTTACGAAAATATTTAAAATCAATAAATTGGAATTAAATCAATTGGAAATTAAATCTATAAAATTCGCTATTTTCAATTTTATATATTCTCGTAAGTATGCACTATACACATAAATTATGTATGGCATTATAGAACAAGTGTATTGTACCTGTAGTATTTAGAAACAATAAGAAGGTATTTAAGTATTCATCAGTTACCTGGTTCCCATAGTACAAGCTTTTCTTAGTTTGGGGCTAGGTGGCGCTGTGCGAAATGTGCAAAAATATTTATTTATTTATTTTATTTAGTGATTTTCTTTCATGACATCCTAAGCATGTATGTACATAATAAAGTTCATAATATTTCAGTTCATAAATGCTTCATTCATTTCAAAGCTTTTGTTTTGGATTTGGGTTTTTGATTTAGAGCCCTACATAGCATTCAGTCTAAAGACTCATATTTTATAAGTACGAATCGAGCTCGTGTTACTTATGGACATTTTCCTCTTAAAGCTAACACTTGGCTACCCACGCCTCCAATGGGCACGCTAAAGTAAGTTTGAATATGGACAATGAAGACTATTGTATGACGCCAATATCACGTCATATGGTGTGCTTACAACTTCGAATAATCCGGAACTAAGTCAGTTACGACAGGAACTCTCCGTCCTTCGGCAAATAGCTTCGTAAAGCCGTGTTTATTTTATCGTAAAACGGGCAATACGTAGGTATACAGCAATGACGCATACTGTAAGTAGATCAGGAATTTGCTCGGACAATATACACGTTTATGGATTAGAGGGAGATTCCATTAAAAGTCGGTCACTTCCGCTTCAAGATAATAAAACCAGTGTATTTAACTTTCAATACTACTAAAGGTAAGCCATAATATACTAAGAGGTATTTAGGTATACATATACATGGTGGAATTTAATTCGTTCTTTTCCTTTAATGTATGTATTCAGTCCATGCTATAGAATGCTCCCATATAATTAAATAAAAAAAGTACTTATGAAATAAAACTTGAATCTAGGTATTATCAAATTTAAATTCTAAAGAAAAGCCTTGTGACATTAAACAAAGCAGGTGTTTTATTGCCTACGAAACATTTACAAAGCACTCGGCTAGTGCTCGCGCTGTGTGTACCGTTAAATAGACATTTCGGCTGCCATGCAGTTATTTTAAAAGGCACTAAATACTAAAACAAAATCTACTTTTATAAATTGGACCTTGTACGAATATTCTACAGCGTGGTCTGAGTACAGACACATAAGGAAAGAGTGAATTAAATACCATCGTATATTACGGCTACAACTGATCGAATTTCTGAGAACAGCTACAAAAATCAAAGGAGGTTTCATATTCTTATAAAAAGATTGTTATATTTTCCATCGTATAATTCACCGAATAACTACAAAGGACCCATTGTCTAACGAACGAAAGCCAACTATTGTATTTTAATTTAATACAGTGCCATGGCAAGTCTCGTACTAAATCTAAATTGCGGTCATCTCAACAAGTCGGTGCAGACGGAATCTCCGTGAAACAGTTTAGTTACAAGGCACCGAGATTATCAGTCCGTCATCAAACCTGTTATCTGATTACAAGCGAGAGATAAGAAAACCATTCTTTACATTTATAAACGTACAAATGAAGTTACGAAACTTACGAATACTGTTCCTTTTATAGATAACGAGACCTTTCGCTGTGAAATAATCAACCTTATTTTCGGCAATTTTGACGAAAAGAACACATTGTAGTAGATGACTGTAATAATTTAAAGAAAAAATACATGTTGTGACACCGTGTGGTAATTGTACTTGCGATTTACTGCATCAATAAAGCAATGGGTTGCACAGCATCACTATTTAGGAAATTAGCAGTACGCATTTTAATTTAGATTTCCGCCGTGATATCGGAATGCTAATAGTAATAAGACGATTGGCAACAGTGAGTCACTAAGCTTCGGAGAAAGTTAATACAAAACAACTTCTGATTTATTAAATTAAAATCGTGTTATTATTACTGCTGGTTTTTCCGATGGTCAGGGTTTGTGACACGCGCAAGCCTTGACCAATGACCTACTTTGAGCAATGCCCTGGTAGCTCGATAGACACCTCATTCTATTTCACGTCGAACGTTCAACGTATCACGTGCTTTCATAGTAGCAATAAATGGTTTACTAAAATGCCTGCCATTATTTTGTTCAATAAATCATATTATATTACAAACACATTGCGTGATTAAATGTGCGTTTTGGGCACTTTGTGGACTATAAGAACATATTCTTTAGTAGGTCGTATTAATACGGATAATTCAAAAATCTAGGTTGACACAGAATATTTAATTAAAGGATTATTTATTAATAATCATCGAGAGATTATTATATCCTCGCCGAGAATGTACTGGTGGCTTGTTTTATTGAACAAGCCAGTACATTCTCGGCGACTCTAGATCTAATATAGCGCGGTTTATAATTATAAATGTAAAAGTGTGCCTTTACCAATTTAATCGTAAACTTTCAGCTTTATTGTTGGCTCGGTAACACAAAATTACGAAATTTTTCTTTAAGCAACCGGTTCAAAATTTTATCACAATAAAGTCTACTCGTGTACACGTAAGTGTACGGCGGTGATAAGTTTTCTTTATTACTGCCGCAGCTACATTGTTAACGACAAAAAATAATTGTATATTTTGCCTTTTATGTAGTATGTGTAGTAGGTAAAGATAAACATAGTAAAACTATAACAAACGCATAACTTTTAATAGGCAATGTTGATGATTAAATGTAACCATAACTATTCCGATTTCAATGGTATACTTAATCGCTTATTGGCTTATTTAATTACAGAGTACCTGTCTAGTTTCTAGGGTTTCGTACAGAAAGGTTCTAACGGAGCCTTATTACTGAGATAATGATGTTCATTCATTCGACCCTCCATCACAGGGGATATTTTAAAATGAATCCCTTAAGTCTTTTTATGTTGACCGAGCGAAGTGAGCGAAGTCTCTGCTTGTATACAGGGATAATTTTAATTTACCGGAAAGCTCTCGTACACTGATTCCTATCATCAAAACTAAGAATATTAGTTATACTATTTTAAAATTTTTTTTTCCTAAAAATTCTTATTATTATTATTTTGTGTCTCTGATGCATCATTAATCATTAACACCGTAACTTTGACAAAACCGCAACAACCGATTCAATGTGATACGACGTTTCCAAACGGCTGGAAAAAAACATGAATGAATTGACGTGTGCAGGCAGGATGGCAATAGGGACCGACGCGGCGAAGGGTACACCACCACGTGCGAGAGTCAGAACGTCACTACGCATTTTTGTACACTACGCACGAGCAGCGCGTTCATTGACTTGAGAGTAATGAAAATTGTAGTCTCTGCGAGATTCCGTTAATTTTCAATATTGTGAAAAGTACATAATTTAGAAAAATATCGTAGAACAAACGTTGTTAGTTTTATTGATAAGAATCAGTGTACGAGAGCTTTCCGGTAAATTAAAATTAACTCTGTATATTGATCTCCGGATGTACGCACTCGCGTACAGGTCGTATTTTTCAACAAATCTTGACGAAACGTTTAAAGTTTTAGGAGTTCATAGAATTTTGTTTTCATCGCCGATATAATTTTTATATGTTTTCATTTTATGATAATTGCTATATCGTTTTACTTTTACTAGGTGTTAGTAATTGTCATTCAATGATAGCTCTAATTCAGACAGCCTCTGTGGTGTGGTGATTGAGCAGGTCGGCTCATAACCCGGAGGCGGCGGGTTCGATTCCCGCGGCAGGACAAGTATTTTTGCACAGAAAAAAGCGCAAATACTTGTTCTGAGTCTGAATGTTGTGGGACGATGGTCCTCGCAGTTCCTGGGTCCCTAGACACAGGGAATTCTAATTAGGCTCCAGGATCTAAGTGTGTATAAAAAAAAACACTTATCCTAATAGAACATTAGCAAATGCTCTGTTTATTGGCCTATCAAATTTCCCGTCTATGACTTGCAGTATTATATGTATGTACTGTTATAATTATTGGACCCGCAATACATTGAAAGCTCGTTACGCACAGGAGAGGAATAACGAAAAATGCTTAGTCTAAGAATCAATTTTAATAATAAGCTAAAACTAGATTTTTTAATATTTTTTTCTACTCTCGAGTTTTTTGGAATAAAACACACCTGTATAATTATTGTGCCTTCCCATAAAATCGCTTATAAGGATCAAATCAAGGGAAGAAAAGAAAGGTATTTTTTATTAAATTATTTGTCGTATATTAATAATACATTAATTAAATCAACTGTTGGGCATACACAAATAGCAAATTAGAGGCAAACTCCTGTACGATGACATGTTTCAGATAGGAGTCGAGAATACTGGCATCTGGGATCACATTTACGGAACCATCGGTGCACGAGTACGACTCCTAATCGATTCATATTAGCAAGTAATTGATAATTAAGCATGTTTTATATTGGCAAGAAGTAAATTTATGACTAATTAAATACCTATTACAACTGTGCATATACACGTTATTGTTTTGTAATACGAGTAGGAACGGAGGTAGGTAAAATGTCCGAGTATACCTACCTAAGTTTTGTATTTTAATTTAGACATCTCACATAAAATGGAGCCACAGGAGACTAAGTGGAAAGATAATCATGCTTGTAACGTTTGATCATATTTCACCAGAAGTTAAGTGACTATATGCCTGAAACTGCTACGCCTGTATTGGGAACTGGCTCCAGACTATGGCAGCAATGCCGAAGTGCGTGGCGAAAAACTTGAACTTCAGGGTGGAAGCTAACCCGACGAGAATTAGATCTCTTTATACCACCATACTATGGTTTCCTGATAATGTTTTCCTTCAACAAAAGCTCAGGCTTATGGCAGGATACGAATTCACGGTCCACAGAATTAAGAGAAAAAAGAAAAAAAGAGTCTGTGCTCGCAGCCAACTGGGCTAACATGGGTTCAAATTGAGTTTTGACTGGCCCGATAGCTCAGATAGTAGTAGCCCTGCCTTCTGAACTGTTGGTTGTGGGTTAGTTGGTTCAATACCCACCCAGGACAAACTTTTGTGTGATGAACATCGACGTTTGTTCTGTGTCTGGGTGTTATATTGTATTTTAAGTATATGTTTACAAACAAAAAGTGTCTAAGTATTTTATCTGTTATCTGGTTGCCATAATACAAACTTTGCTTAGTTTGTGGCTAGATGGCGCTGTGTGAGATGTCCACCCATATTATTATTATTATAATTGTTATATGTAATGTGCTTCTATAATGCGACAATACCACGAGGAATGCACGGCTTTCTACGATCAAAGCTCACGTGAGTGGTGGTGGATACCCTATCAATATTTGAACTATCATTCTGAGAATCGGAAGCCCTTTTGGTTGTACTAACACGCGGCGAACGCTTACAAAGCCCCGTGCCAACCTTGAGTGTCGTCACTCAGTCCAATCAAAAGAAATCACAGCGGACGAATGTCGGAAACTACTCAAAGTTCGAGGACGCCCTTATTTGCTCTGTCTAACCTATCAAATATTTCACAAACATAGATTGGGTATTAGCTGCACGTGCCTTCTTATACATTATTGAATTTTGTTTTAGTACCTACGCGCCCTGTGGGGTGCTAGTGGTTTTACCTTTGTAGTGTTGTAACCTTTTGTTGTCAGGTACTTTAGTGGCATATATACCAAACAGGTGGCTCAAGTCAAGGCTGTTTATTAAGAGAAAATATGGTTAATAGCATTTAACTTTAACACGATCAATACACTGGATCAGGATCACTTACTAGAAAGCGAGCAGAAAAACACGCAATCCATTATTAGTCCAAATTTCCAAATTATATAAATAAGATGGGTTTCACTTGTTATTAGACAAGAAATTAACGATCGGTTGTGGTGTTGAGATTAAAGTTTGAATCGAATGAAAACGAGCAGGCACCCTATGGACGCTTGATTTACCGAAGTTTTTTTGAGTTTGCTAAATTCAGCCATCGCGCTGATTCTATCAGCTTGTGCTAGACTGGCAGATAGCTTGGCTGGACCCGCGTTGGCCGATATGCATTGAAAGGAAGAATTAAGAAATAATTTATTCAACACTAACATCATGATTTCATTTAGTATATTTAGCCATATCCATAGGCAACATGGACAGCCAAAAATATTATTGTTTATGTTAAGGTCAGTTATTTGGATGGGTTGGATGGTAAAAACCGCGTCGGGATTAGGAAAGACAATGGCGCGGTATGAGCGAGCTTTTTTTGCACTTTGATCATGAGGGACTTTCAAACCCGCTAATTCTGCTTACTAAGCAAGCTTCTCTCTATTCAGATCCCAGATATCTGATAGATGATCCCTCAAAAAATATGTTTATATACTGTACTTTGACGTGTATTTTTTATATGAATAAATGACTATGACTAATATCTTTAAAAATTTTTTCATGGTGGTATGATTATGTCCACCTGAACCTATCACAAATTTGTCCGTTGGATTATGATAAGACAGATAAAATTATCTTCATTGATAGCAAAAATATTATGATTTCATATTATTTTCCTTATAAATAAATACTGTATGTAGCACCAGAGATATGAGAAGCACAACTAGAAAAAATTGTTTCTAGTGTTGTTGTACTTACTACATTGAGTTGTAGCAATATTAGATAAAAGTATACCTAAGAAGCACATGTTTGGGAGTGGGTATTTGGGCAAGTAGACACGGTTCTTATTCTATGAGGTAAAAGGTCAGGCATCTGAGTATTTTGAGCCTATCATTACCCTAGCCAAACCAACTCAGCAAACACCATATTATGTAATGTAATATTCAGTTCACTAACACATTATATGTAGGACACTTAGGACATATTCTCAGTTTCTATGCAATAGGATAATCCAGGTTGCGCAAGACATGTTTCAGGTGATGACAAGGTGGAGAACCAGAGCTAACCCTTGCCTACACAAAAAGGAAAATAACACTAATAGATACTTAATAATATAGTTTTTGATATACATATTCTCTGGAGTATAAAGTGGTATGCTTAAATAATTTAATCAAACTCGAAGCAAAGTTAATAATATTATGTAGTAAATTTTACATGAATGTGATTGACAATGACAATGTTATTATGGCACATTGGCTGAGAAAACTGTGACTGATAGATTCAATCTAATTTTTAGTTGTATTTAAGAGATTACTTATTAATAAAAATAAAAAAAATATGATGGGTTAAGAGCTTTTAATAGTGTACTTTCACAGAAAAAAAGAAAACGACTAGCACTAAAGCACTTAGTGTGTATTTCAAACAAACCAGTTTAGCCAATTTAGCAATGTATTTAAAAAATCGTTAATAAAGGTACAAAGACATTTCTTGATTGGTTCAAATCACTTGGAATTCTCACATTGCCGTCAATAGTAATCTATCAAGTGGCGGTATTTGTGAGATTGAATGTAGGAGCCTATGTTAAAATAGGAAAATGTCATACATACAGCACTCGTAGAAGTGGTAAGCTAGCGCCCATAAAATGATCGCTCGCCAAGTCTGACAACTTGACACATGTCATATTATATACCAGATGATATTAAAGGGGCACTAAGTTTGGAATCTTTTAAATCAAAGCTCTTGGCTTATCAACCAAACCTTCTTCTTTCTTCGTCATGTCATTCCATAACATAAAAAAAAAAAATTATGCTGAATTTTATTGGCAAATAATATTGGCAAATAATAAATAATGAAATTACTTAAATTGAAGTGACATTGCAATTACATTTTTAATTTCAGTTATAAGTAGATTGTTGTGACATTTTTAATTATTTTATTTTATACTGACATCTATTTACTTACTATTGTTTTACAATTTATTTGGGTAATTATAGTGATAATAACATTTTTATATGTATAGTCATAAATCTGAAAACTAATTGCCATGTACCTGTGTACCTTTATTTATATTAGACTTGTATTTTTTTATATGAATAAATGACTATGACTATGACATATCTAAGAAGGTACTGTGTAAAAAAAATAATGAGTCATTAACAATATTATTGGTAATTGGATAGTAAAGTACCTAACATGTGAAGACAATAAATTATAATAACTTTATAAAATATCCCTGTTGACCATGTATACATCATAATGCATATAATCACATTCATATTAAATAATACTCATAGTAAATATACATCATAATCATATTAAACCAATACACCTAATTAATGTTAGATAAACTACATTTTATTGTTGGTTTGAATGTGTCATGTTTTAAATGTAACATGCTATGAAGTTCATAGAATGTTAGAGCACTTGGACAGTATGAACTATAGAAACTCCAAATGCTCCAGCTCACTTCTAGTAGGTAGCATACCCAGCATGCTGGCAGTATTGCCCCATTGCCAAATATGTTTATTTGTGAAATTAGGTTACAGGCCTTACCACCCCACAGATATAATTAGAATTAGGTTGACACACTTATTATTTGATTATTATATCACCTATATATAGTAAGTTTTAGGAAAATACCAAGAATGTCATTGTGTCAATGTGAAAGAGTCTTAAAAGGTAGGCAACACATTGGCAGCACCCCTGGTTTTGCAGGTGTCTATAGGCGACGGTAAACTGCTTACTATCAGGCACACATACTTGTTTGTCTATGTTATTTAAAAAATAGTATATACTCACTTTTTATATACTCTGCAGACTGAGTTATTGATTCTTCTGTCAGAGTTATGTCTTCTGCGGTCCTCAAATAAGTCTTTAATGGCAGTCACTCCAAGCACAAAAAGTACAGGCATCATGGCCACTTCCTTGCCAAATGCATTGATAGCCGGCACCCAATTCAACAACACTATGAAAATAAAGTACACATTGGCAACCCGATGGAACTGTTCAAACAAGTTTTTCGGTAGAAATGAGAGCAATGTATACTTTGTAGTCCTGACTTTATTATCACATCTATTTCCATTTGGATGATCCTTAGGAGGAGTTTTGTCCGGCACCAGGTGGTTGGGGATGACAATGAGGTGACGATTGTCAATGGATGGCTGCTGGCGCCGCAACACCCAGAAGGCTGCACGTCGCCATGGACTGATGACTGAGGTGCGGCGAATGGTGTAGGTGGAGTCGGAGCGCGAGGCTTGACGCGAGTGGTGCCCACGCACGGAGGTGCGGCGCGGCGCGGCACTTGCCGGCGGAGGCTCGCGGTGGCCCGGCGGTAGAATGAAGTCGGTGCGGCTGCCAGTACGGCTGTGCCCCGACCCAGCTGCGGTACCAGCAACCGAACGTACTCCCTCGCCTATCTGTCCATGGGAGAGTGCACGCTGGTGCCCACGCAGCGCCGACTTCAGCGGAGGCCTCGCTGCTGCAGCAGCTCCTGGTACAGTTGGCGTTCCTCCATGACTTACAGACCTCGAGTGCCCCTTTCCTTTCGGAAACAAGTACGTCTGCTCTGGGACTCCGGGCAGGCACGGTGTAGTCGAAGGAGTCTCTCCGCTTCCTTCTGTTGACATTTTTATGCATTTGAACGGTGAATGACCCGATTTTCCCTTTCATTTAAAACTGCGATAACCGTGTCGCTGCACTATATTTCTTTAGTATTGGATTCGAGAGAATGTGCCGTAATTATCGAAACATATGGTTAGAAATCATTTACACTTTTTACACTTCACTTAAGTAATAGGTGAGGATTTGGGTTTTAAAAATGTAAAATAATTCCACGGGAGACATTCTTTAGCTTGATATTTTAAAACTTTGATTATTAAACTCGCTAACCACGGCGCGCGACGCAACAGTTATTGCTCGGAATCAACACAAAATAAAACAAGAAAGACAACCGAGGACTAACTGACGGAACGATGACTGAATTTGATTTGGTTCAGCAAGAAAACTCAAACTGACGAAGTGATTCGCTGGCTTGCTGGCTAACATCTATGACATTGACAAAGTCGAATATTATGGTATTGTCTTTTTCTTCTTCGTTTATAGGCTTTCTATCACTTTGTACTGATAACTCTGTCAATGTCAACAAGTGAGGAACTTTTTATTTTATCATTTGACATTACTTTTTGATGTCATTGTCATTTTTCAATCTGGTCTTATCAATGTCAGTTGTATGAAGGACAGATGTGACCGCAAACTAGATAGGATGCGACCAAATGCGTGTGGCGTGTGGATGACGTAGACAATTTACGTCCATATTACTGCGTCAGCCGCTTAGAGTATGTCATGGTCAGCATTACTATACTCTTTGGTCAGCAGCATTGTGTTGCTGGATCATGCAATGTTATAAGTATTTTCTGTATTGTATTTTTTAGTATTCTTTTGTTTTGTTTCAGCATTTTAGATTCATCTATACATCTATACATTCATAGCTGACTTCACATTCATTATCCACATGTGCCAAAATTTCTCACTGAAAAATCTTCGTTTGATGTCTTCCTACGTGATATTGGCAAAATTGTGGTAAACAAAGGCCATTTACAAAGAGTTGAAGTATTTTCTGAATTTACATTTTCGGAAATCTACCATTTTTTGGCATGTTGGCATTTTCGTCGACGTCATCGTGGCGGACATATTTCTTTCCGACATTTTGACATTTATCTCCCGGTCTCATAGAGGGTTCTTTTTAGAATAATTTGTTCTTGAAATTATTTCACCATGGATGAAGAATACGACGCTATAGTGTTGGGGACCGGTTTAAAAGAATGCATCTTAAGTGGGATGCTGTCCGTTTCTGGGAAGAAGGTTTTACACATTGATCGTAATAAGTACTACGGCGGGGAATCTGCGTCAATTACCCCGTTAGAAGAGCTATTTGGAAAGTTCAACGCACCGGCGCCTGACGAGACTTACGGTCGAGGCCGCGACTGGAATGTAGATTTGATTCCTAAATTTTTGATGGCAAATGGGCTGCTCGTGAAACTGCTCATCCATACGGGCGTCACCCGATATTTGGAGTTCAAGTCCATCGAAGGGAGCTATGTGTACAAAGGCGGCAAGATTTCAAAAGTGCCCGTGGATCAAAAGGAAGCTCTGGCGTCAGACCTAATGGGAATGTTTGAAAAGAGGCGTTTCCGAAACTTTCTGATCTATGTCCAAGATTTCCAAGAGGAAGATTCGAAGACATGGAAGGACTTCGATCCTAACACAGCCAACATGCAGTCTCTCTATGACAAGTTTGGTCTTGATAAGAACACTCAAGACTTCACTGGACATGCTTTGGCTTTGTATCTCAATGATAATTATCTTCAACAACCAGCTGTTCAAACTATTCGTCGGATCAAGCTTTACTCCGACTCCCTAGCTCGGTATGGAAAGTCCCCTTATCTGTACCCCATGTATGGTTTAGGTGAACTGCCTCAGGGCTTTGCTCGGCTTTCTGCCATTTATGGAGGCACTTACATGTTGGATAAACCTATTGATGAGATTGTATTAGGAGAAGATGGAAAAGTAGTGGGTGTACGCTCTGGAAATGAAGTTGCCAAATGTAAGCAAGTATACTGTGACCCTAGCTATGTTCCAGACCGTGTCCGAAAGAAGGCTCAGGTAATTCGCTGCATTTGCTTGCTAGACCACCCAATTGCCAACACCAAGGATGCTCTGTCCACCCAAATCATCATCCCGCAGAAACAAGTTGGCCGGAATTCTGACATTTATGTGTCTGTGGTGTCCTACACCCACCAGGTTGCTGCCAAGGGCTGGTTCATTGCTATGGTGTCTACTACAGTAGAAACTAATGACCCGGAGTCAGAAATCAAACCTGGATTGGATCTTTTGGGCCCAGTGAAACAAAAGTTTGTTTCTGTGTCTGACTACTATGAACCTATTGATGATGGTAGTCAGAGCCAGATATTCATTTCGGAGTCTTATGATGCTACCACACACTTCGAGACTACTTGCTTAGATGTCCTGAAGATTTACAAGAGAGGCACAGATGAAGACTTTGACTTCTCCAAGGTCAAGGTGGAGCTTGGTGAGGAGGAACAGTGAAGATCCCCCATGTACTATATATATTTGCTTGTTAATTTTGATGTTGGTTTAAGAATTGTTCTAGTAACAACTAAAATATTCATTAGGGATTTGGTGAAGACAGGAGCCTAGTTAATATATTGGCAGTAGAGGTTAATGTGTAAAATGCCCATAATTTATTTAAGCAAAATTATATTGCTGTATAACATAGTTTTTATTCAAATCAGAAAATTTATATAAAAGATTGTTATGTAAAGGATTTCATTCTTGTGGTTGCTTTTATTATGTTAAGTATACAAAGCTATACAATGGTCTGCACAATTGCTAGGTTTACTGTTTGTACTGGAAGTTAATTTATGCATTCCATGTCTGTTCATTATTTGATCTTGTAACCATATCATATTGTAATATGCATTGTCCAAATTATGAATGCTCACTATACCTAATGTTTTGTGTAAGATCATGAATAAAGTTACACTGTACGGATATTGCTGTTGTTATTGTACAAGTTCACCGACCAACCTTCCAAACAGAACAAGATCAGATTTTAAAAAAGGATTAGTCATCCCATATTAAATAAACAACAGTAGTATGTATCATTGAAGCATGTTTTATTAAAATTTTCACTTATATGTAAATTTATTTTAATCAGTTTGTAAAAGTTGAGTATTAATTCAAAGTATACTTCAACGAGTAGAGATGGTCATCTCTGCAACCAATAAAGATGTAGTTCCCATAAGTCGCTGGGGAGGAGAATGTCTCATTAGGGAGGGGATACTCTGCTTTTAAAGCCCCATTATCCGAATCTAAAACACACAGTTTCCCATTGTTTGAGGCAGCTAAAATAAAGTTGTCGCGAAGCCCGCACGGAGTGCAGTAAACCGGTGACGTCAACAACGTTTTCCAATGCAGGGTCGGTTGGAAGTTTTTTATATTTATACTGTATACTTTGTTGTCAAAACATCCAAACACCATTTGCCATTTCAGCTTGTCTACTTCTTTTATGTAGATAGATGAGAATATATTTCCCTTTGCGCCTGTGTATCTCCAGATCTGTGGAATAAAATTTAATTATTCAGCTAATGTGAGTGTGACTCACACACATGATAGTAGGTAACGAATGGTGTTGATTACAGATAAACATTGGTTATAAAATGTTACAGACTTGTTTACATCTAGATAAGCTAAGTAGTTAATACCTATTTCACAGCTTCTGTGGTGTGGAGGTTGAGCAGATCGTCCAATAGCCCGGAGGCGGCGGGTTCGATTCCCGCGGCAGGACAAGTATTTGTGCACAGAAAAAAAAGTCCAAATGCTTGTTTTGAGTTCACACTCAAAACAAGCATTTGGGCTTTTTTGTGTTGTGGGACCATGGTCCTCGTAGTTCCTGGGTCCCTAGAGTATGTGATCGTTGGGCGATATTGTTTATTTATTTTATTTTGACAAAAGTATTAATGATGTAGGGTAGTTGCGGCGCAAGAAGCCTCACTGGTGGCGGACTGGCAACAGGCCCCCGTTTAAGTGAGGCCTGTTGGGAAAAATCAGTAAAGTAATGTTTACCTAACTAGAGATATGACATGCATTCCTTAATACCATGTTAATAGATACAACTACAAAGTTGCGTGTCAAATAATAATAATAATAATATAATATTTATGGACATTTCACACAGCGCCATCTAGCCTATGGAAACCAGATAACTGATAAAATACTTAGATACTTTTTTGTAAATACATACATAGAATACAATATAACAGCCAGACACAGAACAAACATTATGTTCATCACACAAATATTTGCCTTGGGTGGGAATCGAACCCACAACCTGCAGTTCAGAAGGCAGGGTTACTACCAACTGAGCTATCAGGCCAGTTAATCATCTAAATATATATAACTCAAAGGTGACTGACTGATTGACTGACTATATAGTAATCTATCAATGCACAGCCCAAACCACTGGACAGATCGGGCTGAAATTTGGAATGCAGTTCGATGTTATGACGTAGGCATCCAAGAAAGGATTTTTCGAAATTCCACCCTTAAGAGGGTGAAATGGGTGGTTCCATTATTTTCCCATAGGCCACGCCGGGGGCGAAGCTGCGGGCAGAAGCTCGTTATAATATAAGAGTATAATAGTTTTTATGAGGTGGCTACGTTACTGTTAATTCTGACAATAATAATGGGTTTGTCAAAGAGAAGAGTGAGTACCTTTATGCCTTTCTCTACAGTCCGGCAGTGTATTTCCCCGCTGACCTCCGCGAACACTACATACTTGTCTCGGTCGTAGAGCACCGGACTAGAGAAAACGGGACTAGAGAGCGAGCCGAGCCACGCGACCGTGTGGCTAGTCGTATGGACGCTCGCGCATACGCTCGACAGCGTGCCGAGTATTACGTACTCGTTCTTAGCGAGTACCAGATCCGCGGATATCGCTTGTTCGGCAACTCGTATTGTGTACCTCACTTCACCGGTCTGGGGACAAAATTGTTTTTTGATTAGACAATAATAATATTATAAATATGTACAGCTCGGAGAGTGGAATAGTAAGTAGTAAGTAAACTAGTTGAGCCACATGACCTGACCAAAAATGAATTTAAATCATTTACTTTAGTGTTGTGGTTGAGCAGTTATAGTCGGCTTATAACCCTGAGGCGGCGAGTTCGATTCCCGTGACAGAACAACTATATGTGCGCACGAAAAAAGAACAAATACTTGTTCTAGGTCTGGGTGTTGAGGGATCATGGTCCTCGTAGTTCCTGGGTTTCTAGATACAGGGAATCCTAGTCAGGGTCCAGGATCTATGTATGTGATTATTGGGCGTTATTCATTTATACAAGGCTAAGTTGTTTCCCTCTTATTTCAGGTATATAGCATGTAATATTGGTACTAGCCAGACAAACACTCAGATATCTCACTGTAATTATTTATTTTTACTTGACTGGCCCGATAGCTCAGTTGGAAGTAATCCTGCCTTCTGAACTGTGGGTTGTGGGTTTGATTCCCACCCTGGACAAACATTTGTGTGATTAACATAGGTGTTTGTTCTGTGTCTGGGTGTTACATTGTATTCTATGTATGTATTTACAAAACAAAATGTATCTAAGGTCCGTATTACAGAACAATAAGATAAGATAGATAAGATAAGATAATTTTTATTGCCAAAAAAATTATATGTTACAATTTGTTCAACACAGTGCAAGAATATACATTTCCTTCAAACTATACTTAACTATGAGCCCCAAACTAAGCACGAAGCCTGTATCTTGGGACTCTGAAAATGCTCAATGACAATGCTCAGTCATCGATCGGTGCTCAAGCAGAAATTTCATTCGCTAATTGATCACTTTATGAATGAAATCTCTGCTTGGGCAGCGATTGATGACCGAGCATCGTTCTGTAATACGGACCTAAGTATTGCATCAGTTATCTGGTTCCCATAATACAAGCTTTGCTTAGTTTGGGCCTAGATGGCGTTGGTGTAAGATGTCCACACATATTATTATATTACTTTGACACTATAATAATTTGAGATAGGACTCAATTAAAACGTATGACCTACAAGACCTACAACTCTAAATCATTCCTGAGTAAACATGACATGACCCATCATAATTTTTTCAGTTAACAGTTCGAGCATGAATTGCAGAAATAATAAAAATAAGTGTGTAAGCTTAAATCAAGGAATCCATACCATTAGATCAAACGCGTGCAAGTTCCCGTCATATGCAGCGACATAAACGATCCCATTGCAGTAGACCGCCTTGCTCTTGATCATTGCTCCTATGTTGGTCCTCCACAGCTCTGTACATGTTTCAAGCGTGAAGCAGACCACTGTGCCATCGTGCCCACCGACGACGCCCACGCCACACTGCAAATTCGGAGCTTCCGGGCACGGTTTGGTTGAAGCCCAAGCATACCCTGCTGCCGGAGCATCTCGACAGGTAGATGGCACCCCCATGCAAGACACAGATGGCGCCCCTAAGCAAGGTACTGATGGCGCCCCAAGGCACGTTAATGATGCTGCCCCTGGGCACAATACTGATGGCGCCTCCAGGCACAGCACAGCTGCTTCCACGCGGGACTTTAGATTGATGCACCCTTGCAATGTGCCGCCTATCGCATCCATCACGATGATCTTGCCTGAATGACTACCCACCGCAACAAATAGTTTCCTGAAAATGGAGATTAATTTTCATGTCATCATTTTGGTACTTTTAAGGTACAATATCACTTTAATTATTTTAGGATTGTGATTACCCATTGTGATTCTAGTTTAAAGATAAATATTTTAAGTTATAATACTTTGCTGAAGAGAGAAATAATGTAAGTGCCTTATAAACATATTTTATTTGCATTTAGAGAGTACTAAGTATAGGTGCATAGATACTTACAATCCTGATTGGAACAATGTAGGAGAAGCATCTACACACTTGCCAGTGTCAAAACTCCACACTACTGCAAAGTCTATAGGGCTTTCAGTTTCAATGTGGCTGCTCCTTTTCAAAGATGATAATAATTCTGAGTTCTCTGTATTACATGTTTTAAGTCTTTTCTTTGGTTTAGTTTCCTCAATAGACAAAGATATATCTTTTTGAGCAATTTCTATTATTTGACCAATTGTGTGCTTTGATGATAACAAATACTGTTGAATAAGTTTAGCAAATTGTGGACAAGTTAAACACAGCTTATTGCACATAGAAACTGCAAGAAATGATGTTCCACCAAGAGAAAAGAAATCTTTATCCTTTATTTGTTCATAATTGTAATTTTTACTAAGGGAAACCTTCAGTTCTTTTAAGAAATGTGATTTCAGATTTTCTATAGTATGTGGTACACCTAATAATTTCTCATACATTTTTGAAATTATTTGCTTAGATATTTTGCCGTGAGGGTTGGTGGGTAGACTATCAACTCGTATCACTTTATCGGGCCAATGTTTATCATCCAATTTACATTTAAGAAAGTCTGACAATGCTTGACTGCTTAGGGACTCAGAAGAAAAATATACTACAAGAAGCATGGGCTTCGGAAGCCATACACAGGAACATGTTTTGACTCTTGGGCATTGCATTATGGTTGTCTCAATTAGTTGCAAGCTGACTTTGTGACCAAATTTCTTTATGACATCATCTTTGCGGCCTCTGTAGTAAATAGTGCCATTTCTTACTTCCCCAAGGTCCCCAGTGTCCACAAACTTTAAAGAATTCATTTCTTGTAGCCCTTTGGGCTTTGCCAAAATATAACAGTTTCTGGTTTTACTCACTGAAAATAAATACAACATGTGGCATGAGCATTTTAGAAAGATGACTAAAAAACAATTTTAATTAAAATAAATGAAAAACCTTTACCATCCTACCTGCTATTAGTTTGTATGTTTTCCCGTTGAAACTTTGAATTACTTTTTCAGTCTAAAAGTAAAACATGAAGGATAACTACAATGAGATTTAGTGAAAATGATTTTACTGATAGTGTTTATTCACCTAATATTATTTTTCCAGTGTTCTCGTCTTTTTTGTTTGGTTCTACAAGCACTTCTGTTTCTGAGAGACAGTTCCCTAAGGGCACTTCCCTGTCATTGATCTCTTTACTCAGGTCAAGTTCAGTAGCACATGCCCAGCAAGACATTTCTGTCACTCCATACAGGGTGAATATTTTAGTTTTATTTTCTAGTTCCTTCACCTCCTTCAATCTCTTTACACCATTTAGAGGCTCTCCACCTAAAGCTAATACTTTCAAAGTAGAATCAGCACACAGTATAGTGTTTTTGATGTCTGCATTAGAATATTGAAAAAACAGTGATGGTGTGGTTTGCCAAAATGTAATAGAATTCATTTTATTTGCCGGAAATAAAATATCAGCTTTATTAGGTGCAATCAGAAGTGAAGCACCATTCATACATGCTAGCAGTATTTCCACCATAGAGGGGTCAAATGTTAGCGGGGTGGAAAAGTAAACAATGTCATCAGGTGTGATGTTAAACATTTTGGTAAGATCATCTATGTTTGGCTGAATGCATTGTATGGGAACCTGTATGTGCTTTGGCTCTCCCGTGGTGCCCGATGTTCTAGCTATGAATGAGTGCTGGTTCAAATGCCTGTAGTGCTGGTTTCTTGAAGAACTGCATTTGTAGAAATCCATCACCATGTTAAACACTGCCAGAGTTTTGTCTGGCTTTTTACCAAACACATTTATAAATTCTTCATTGTCCTTGTTTTTGATTGAAACTATAATGGTGAAGGATATGTTGTTAGCCACCTGTGTTATGTCTTGTGATGGGTCGATGAACATAAATGTGGTACAACATTTGTGGGCCCTGAAATTTAATTGGATTCATTGTTATGTTAGTTCTGTTTATAGAGAGCTTTATGTATTTATGGCTATATATAATAAACACTTACGCTGCTATAACGCATGGTATAATAATGTTTCTTTCAGATACAAGTCCAATAATACCCTTGTTGCACTTCAGTTGTTGCAAATTTTGAGAAACATATTCACAAACGCCGTATAACTCGGAGTATGTATAATTTGTATAGTACCCGTCCTCGTAGAGCCTAACCGCGATTCGCGAGGGAAATTTGGCGCAAGTGCGTACAAATACATCGTAATAGCCACGCTGTAATCTCATTTGCAAGAAAAATTTAAAAGATTGTCGTGTGTTGTTGTTGAGTCAAGTTGAGTCACGAGTTGAATACTAAAGAAACGATAATAATTATTAATATAATTTTATCATAAATAACATGGTATTTTTAAACTATTAAAAAACTATCCGGTAGCTCAAAAATTGAAAAGCCAGCCTGAAGAGAATGTAATAAAAATTGAAAAAACTATGAACATAATGTGATTAACAGTTTATTTTGACTTTTGTTATTGTTTAATATCAACTTCAACTCTTTGTAAATGGCCTTTGTGGAGAGGTGTTTAATATCTGTCATGTCAATTATGTCAATGTCAAGTGTCAACGGTCTTTTTTTTTAACACGGCAAATTGCCTTTTTTTTCTAAATACTACAATGATTTAATAACTAATACTAAAAACTACCTACTACAAAAAAAGAAACCGATGACCTATAGACAGTCCAAATGCTCCAGCCCACTACCAGAAGGTAGCGTACCCAACATACTGGCAGCATTGCCCCGTTGAATTGCAATGCTTATTCGTTGTGCCAAATAAGTGCCGGCATTTTGGTCACGCGTTACGTCGACCAAACGCTCTGATAAACTTTTGAAAACGCGATGAGCTCCCGACCCCCAAAGACCCAGGGTCTCAACACAAACGATCTTTCAACTGACACTTGCATCCAAGTATACTACGTCGAGTTTTTAGCGGGAACGCGAAAAAGATTGCGTCACCGCATTGTATTATTTTCCATAACTTGTGTTATTTTCAGTGCTAGTGCATAAAATTGGTGGCATTCTATTCGTTAAGTGCTAGATTACAGGCGCGAGTGTGGGAAAATGGTATAATGATGGTGAAACGTTTCTTTTCGTGTTGTTTCCAAAACTCCATAGAAGCTTCAAGTAAAGTTGCCACCACTTTACTAGGAGTATGACTTTGACTAGACTAGACTATGACTTGACTTGATGACTTGGACTGTGACTTGACTTGACACTATATAATATTAATTAACTTGAGAAATTTATTATCAATTACTTGACACTGGCTAAATACACAAAATAGTGGAGCCAAAATAAAACAAAACAAAAAAAGTATACTACGTGCCGTGGGGTTTTTGGCGGGAAAACGAAAAAGATCGCGTCACCGCATTGTATTATTTTCCAAAACTTGAGTATTTTTCAGTGTTAGTGCATAAAATTGGTGGCATTTTATTCGTTAAGTGCTGGATTACAGGCATTAGTGTGGGAAAGTGGTATAATGATGGTGAAATGTTTCTTTTCGTGTTGTTTCCCAAACTCCATAGAAGCTTCTGGTAAAGATGCCACCACTTTACTAGGAGTATGATTTGACTAAACTTGACTAGATTATGACTTGACTTGATGACTTGCACTGTGACTTGACTTGACACACATATATATACATATTAATTAACTTGAAAAAATATCAATTACTTGACACTGGCTGTATACACAAAAGTGTGGAGCCTAAGCAGCTAAGTACGCATTGACGTGCTTGGCTCTAAAGACTAAAACAGGCTTTAAAAAATGGATCCTATTTGACAATCGCAAGTGTTTGGTTGGATCTTGGTTCAGCACCTTACAATGTCCTAGATGAAAACTTACCCCTAGAAATTAAGTAATGGTCACTTTTTGATGGTCTGGCGCCAATCTATTTCATCACAGCTTTGGTTTTTCATTTATTTTTTCCTAACCTTCCTGACCTTGCGCCTACAAACTTCTATACTTTTTGTAACTTAATGTCGAGAAAAAAAAATCAATATTCGAGAGGCACTGCTAAATGTATTTGTTGACTCTCGCCCAGCTGGTTTCGTAAGAAGAAACGTAAAGTAATCATGGTAATTAGGAACATTCTGGGTAACTAAAAACGTTTTCATTATTATTCTCCTGATGCCGCTACTAATTATGCGAAACGGGTAAAAAAGTTGCTAAAAACATCAGGTAATTAATGGACGACGCCTTTTTGACCCCAAAACATTGCCATTTTGAAAAAATTCCTAATCACAAAAATTCTATATAATTTTTAAATTATCAAACCTACTAACAAAATTTCACGAGAATCTATTGAGAAATGAGACTTGTAGAGGAGAACAGCCGAATAGCCAGACAGACATTAAGCAATTTATAGCTTTCATGTCAATTATACAAGGTGGCATTTAATTCACTCTTTTCTTTAAATGTATGTACTTAGATCATGCTATTGAATATTAGTACAAGGTCCAATTTAAAAAAGATATGACAGGCGAAATGTCTATTTAACGGTACACACAGCGCGAGCACCAGCTGAGTGATTTGTAAATGTTTCGTAGGCAATAAAACACCTGCTTTGTTCAATGTCACAAGGCTTTTCTTTAGAATTTAATATTGATAATACATAGATTTAAGTTTTATTTCATAAGTACTTTTTTTATTTAGTTATATGGGAGCATTCTATAGCATGGACTGAATACATATATTAAAGGAAAAGAACGAATTAAATTCCACCTTGTATAATTCTCAACTAACAGTTGAAAGATAATAATTATATATGAGCCGATTATCGAACTTTGCGACAGATTTAAATATAATATAGAAACTGACGTGAGTAGTACTCATAATTAGAGAGAGAGAGAGAGAGAGAGAGAGAGAGAGATTTAAATATGACCGCCATTATACATTTGAATTTTTTCCATTGCTAACATCAACGGGCAAAGTTACCCCTAGTCTTATTGAATATCTATTCGCCATAATTTTCACATGCATAAAATGTTTCTGAAGAAAGCCTGGTGCCTATCCCGTGACAGGATACGGAACCGGCGAGACTGCGGCGTAACTGACCTAAAACGTGTGAGCCAAACGAACGGGCCCAATCAATTAGGGGCGGTCAGCGATCGGAGGAAAAGAGGGCAGCGCGCGCGCTACCCGAGGAAACTCGGAAAATGGTGGCGGGGGCGAGGCAAGCGCTACGCGGGGCGGGGCGGGGCCGGGACTCGGAGGGTGCGTGTCCGAGAGGCGCGAGCGGGCATCGATCGTGCGGGCGGCAGTCCGCCGGGGCGGCCGGCGAGAGCGCGCGTGTCATGCGCTGTCGCTGAGATGGCCGGCGCTCGGGCGCTCGTGGCCGCATGCTGGAGCTGGTGGTGGCTGATCGTCGCAGCCGGTGAGTACCCTGCTCCTACCGCACCGAATCTCCTACCGTGTTACTGACGATCAGCTGATCGGACCACCACTCTACCGCTAAAACCCAACTTTTCACAATTTTCTCGTGCGTTTCCGTTTTCGTAGCATTTGCTTAAAAATATACGACAAGCGGTGCGTGTGTGCTTTATAATATGCTCAACCCCTCGCTTAAGTGCTGGAGCGTTTATAACGTTGTGGGTTGATGTTTGTTTTAATCGTATTTCTTTTTAAATCGATCTTTTCTTCGCGGTCACCTACCTATATGGTTAAATAATTTCAGTGTTTCTAGTCTTACGGTGTAGCCCTGTCGAGTTGAACGATGTCGTTAATTAAAGTGTACGGGTAATTGGTTAGTTAGCGTAAGGCGTAAACGTAGAGTTGTAAGAATATTTTAGGAGTCAGGGCGGCCGCACGCTGACCCTGGCGTCCCGCCGGACTCGCCGGCCGACAGCCGCCAGCCGCCTCCAGGCACCGTACTCACTAAAAAGCCGCTACATTACGTAATAGGATGGAGTGACACATCTGCGTAAATATTGATCATAATCACGCCACTGCGGCGAGGAAGCGAGGATTACGGTGCACGCGGGCATGACATCCGAGCACCTGCCTGCGGGATATCTCCTCCAGACATACCTACTAATATTAGTTATGTTCAAGGTTATGATATGGGAATGATAGAGATACTTATAACTAAATATTATAACATCGGACGTGTCACAAATTGATATAAATAAGTGTAAAAGTTCTAAACGGGTTACATTCCCGATCACTGTTCAGGAATTTTAATTCGTTGTTTTTTTTAGGAAACCATCAGTTTTTATTGTCGGGGAATAATAATTTATACTACCGTGTTTAATAGAATTAAATGTGCAATTGCTTATCTAATAGCAATAAGGTTTAAATATACGTTGAAGCCAAAACCATGGGTCACTTCTGAGTGTTAAAAAGTCCCTATAAAAGACATCAACGCGCTGTCCACATTCCCGAATTTTATAATCCTTTGATTATCATTATTTTAGTCATATTTTTATTACGTTACTTTTTGATAAATTGCTTTTATTCTGTAAGTAAACGATTTTCAGATAAATATATTTTATAAAACTTGTAATTTTTGTACCAAGTAAAAAAAAACCTTGTTTAAAAAGCTCTTATCTTGTCGATGACGGCTGAGAGTGTTTCTGTCAACTGTTTGAAGACCAATTAACTCTTTTCTAGTAGATTTTTTTATTTTTCGAATTACTTGAATTACTTGTATTACAAATATATTTATCTGACAATTATTTACTAACTAATTGAGAAATAAACTTTCATTTCATTTTTGTTGGAATAATCATAGATTGGTACTTCGGGTAAACCATAATTATACAATGCTTATTTTGCAATAACTGGAAACTACGCTAGCATGACGTAACCCTACCTAAACTGGTGTATTTTTGTGGTTAATTCGTCCTCGTCACTGAAAAAAGAACGTTATGCAAATAATTTAAAATCTGTTTTAATTGCTATCGGGATGTCTTATGTTGTTATTCTGCAACGTATCTAAATTTGTCAATAACAATATGCTATGCTTTATACCAATAATGGGTGTAATACTCAGTATTATTACCCGCAGCTATTGTGGCTCTATCTTTAAAAGTTCGCAATTTTTCTTAAAGATTTTCTGTTTATTTAAATACTAGCGGTCCTTACCGGCTTCGCATGGGTGGAAATTTATTTATTAAACATTTTGGCATAAATATATTTTTCTTGCAATTAAAATAGCCTATATTATTTAGTGATAATGTAGCATTCAAATGGTGAAAGAATTTTTAAAATCGGTTTTGTACTTTTT
The DNA here is from genome assembly GCA_905220475.3 of Ennomos fuscantarius. Lineage (NCBI taxonomy): Eukaryota > Metazoa > Arthropoda > Insecta > Lepidoptera > Geometridae > Ennomos > Ennomos fuscantarius. The sequence goes on from HG992029.1 coordinate 3,744,298, forward strand.
GAGCCAATTCCTTACAAACATACAATGATTACATACAAATCCTTTCTCTTTATAATATTAGTGTAGATTAAAAAAAAAATTGTATACACGGTAGGATTAGAAGTTTAAAATACCTATTAAAGTCGTGAGTATTGTGTAGATAAACGCACACTCAATCTGCATTATCAATCTCTACCTAGGGACCTCTTGCATCTTGTAGTCCTAGCTCCAAATAAACCTGAAGTAAACTTTGGTAAATCATTCCACAGATATATCTTTTCGCATAAGGAAAATGCGTAATTAATTAATTACTAACTTTGCGCCTTTCTTGAGAAATGTGATATTTACTACACTTTAAGGCAAATTAGGAATATAGAAGAAAACCTATTTTAGAAACAATTTTCGTTTTTTAACACTCAGTACGACACAAAATACTAAAATCATATTTTTTGCTGAGCAAAAGTAACGCCATCGTTATGTACGTTGACATTATTGTACCAAAAGCTTTCTCATAGGTTTTTCAATTCAACTATGTCAGCTGACCCGGCTTCGACGCGCTGATAAATTTTATGCCTTCTGATCCCTTCACCGTCCCACTCTATTAGATATTTCTCTTTTCCTTATCTACCTCTTCCTCATACCTTCCATACTGTTTCCTACGCCTCTATTCGTTCTCTCTTCCTTATCTAACTCCTAAGTAATAACTATTATCTTATTCAATCGTATTTGTGGACGTCCGTCTTCTTGTAGAATATTGGTGGACGCCCTTGTCACTAATTCCTTTTTAGATTTGGTTTACCCAATATATTTTTTGATGAAACATACGTATACAATAAGAGCCAGATATTTCCTTGGTTACAGTTTTATTATACGTATACATTATTCAATGCGACGTGTGACCAAATTGCTGGCACTTATTTGGCACAAAAAACCAGCATTGCTATTCAACGAGGCAGTGCTGCCAGCATAATGGGCACGCTGCCAAATGGTAATAGTAGACGGTAACAGTGGAACATCTGGACTGTCTGTAGGTCAGCTATTATAAAATTTCCCATTTACAGTCCCAAATGCCAGAGTCTATCACCAAGCCGCCTGCCAAGCGTGGTGATTATGGCAACCCTTCCCCCCTATGATAAGCGTACAAAGCGGCGTTTTATGGGGGAGGCCTGAGTTCTGAAGTGAATGTCTGCCAATTGATGATGTGATGTTATGTGATGTGATAGCTGTTGCGAGCTAGGTTATTTCCTTGTTGTATTGCCGAAACAACTGGGAATATGGAATATGGGAAGTTGTCCTATTGTTAGAACAAGCCTTAAAACAGATGGTCAATCATATGCATAGATAAGAGTAAATATTATACTAAGGAGCAGTTTTACAATAATCAAACAAAAGCTATTCATTGGATAAAACAAAACACAGTGAAAATAAAAGAATAATTTTGTAGTACACACTGCAATAATGGTTCTTTTATTTTAGTCGGATTATAATTTGTTAGTTGAATAACGTTTATCCAGCCATTGAAAAATCGCACCTAAGAAAGTCATATGCTACTTATTAAGCGCTGGCGAAAAGATCTAGTAGATTTTTCAAACTGAATCTTAGGCGAGTGTAGTTACAGAGATTGATTTTGAGTTGTTACTTTTACGTAGCTTATGGTTTTTCGTTGCATGAGAATTGCAGATATATTTGGATGACCTTACCTACTTGGTATATCTAAGCATAAATCAATATAACCATGAACACAGAAAGTCAACAGGAGATTACTATCATGCAATATACCAAGCATAGTGATATATCCATATCTTATCTATTAAATCTGTTTAAAGAGAATAATCCATACTTGATAACGGTATTGTACCTACACGGCTGAGAATTGTTAAAACAGGTAACGTTCAAATATTAAACTACATTATGTCGGTGTGTAAGCAATAAGATAAAGGATAATATGTCTTGTTATTCGTTTACTTTAACGTAAAATGTCTGGCTAGTTTCTTAGTAATAGCACACTCTAACTCTAGTTTTAAACTTTGGAAACTACAATCAACCGAAGATGTCGAAGCAAAATGTTTTTAAATCTATCAAATCCCTTTGATATTTTGATGATTGTATAAATGAATAAATAAATATGAATAATTGTGGACGTTTCACACAGCGCCACTTAGCCCCAAAAATAAGGAAAGCTTGTACTATGGGAACCTGATAACTGATAGAATACAATTACATATACAATACACTTGTTCTATAATGCCATACATAATTTTTGCCTATAGTGCTTCCGAGAATATATAAAATTGAAAATAGCGAGTCTTTATAGATTTAATTTCCAATTAATTTAAAATATTTTCGTAACTGTACTACACAGCAGTGTATTATAGCGTTATAGAATAAGTGATTACCTTCGGATTGACTCCCCACACATGTATTGTATATATATAGCGTTCATAGAATCAGAATTGTGTCCGTGTAAAGTTTATATTAAGTTTTATTTTTCATTGTTAAAACAAGCTTAAACAATCTGCAACTAAGCGCGAACATATTATTTTTACTGCTCTATGGCACCGTACCTATGTACGGTCACGCCGTTATTTTTTCCAGTCAAACATTTTCCCGGAACAGTCGCCGCGTGGGAACATCTTGGAACTAAATAAATACAAAAACCAACTTTTACACTAACCTGCTATCGATCTGTTGACACATCTTAGCTATTGTTTTATCTATAAGAACGATTGTCACATGTCGTCAAACGTTTGCTTCTCTATGGTCTAATTGGGCACATTTATTGCTCGAAGGGGCACATTATCACACTTCAAACTAACATTATAAAGGCGAAAAGTTGTATATGCGTATGTGTGTTTGTATGTGTGTATGTTTGTTACTCCTTCACGCTCAAACGGCTGAATGGATTTGGATGAAATTCGGTACCAAAATAGTTTACACACTAGATTGACATATAGGCTACATATTATCCCGGAAAAGTGAAATTTTCCCGTGGGATGAGTAAATAATTAAAATACTTTTTATCGGCGGGTGAAACCATGGGGCGCAACTAGTATTTACATACATATGGTAAATGTCCACTGCTCTAGCCGTTTCTTAAATTACTTGATTTTGTTTTGGAAAATCCCATACATTTTTATTTTCATCTCAATCACTTCATTTAGATTTTCAAATTTCCATTGCATTCATGAAAAGTTCTTTGGAGTATTAAGTGAGACGTCAAGTCAATGGAGTAGGCCACTTTGGTCTCTATCAGTCGGGTCAGATCAGGTCCTTATTAATAAACACGAACTAGCTTTAGATTAGTTACACCACCTTTCGTCTCTTTCGATCCAGCTAAATATTCCAGTAGCAAAAAAAAGGACAAAAGTTGAACTAACTACTAACTAACTAGCTGAGGAACTAACCCGAGACTAATACCCATTTATTAATAAGGCTGTATGATAATAGTTCCTACTATCTTTACTTCAGATAAACTTTATTTTAACACATTCAAAAATAATAATTATTATTATTATTATAAACTTCGTCTAGACGTATGTATTTTGTACAGTGTTATGATACAGGTGTATAGCGAGCATTTACCGCGTGGAGCAGTAACTAGCGTTTAGCAGTAAATATAGTATCGCTGTATTTTTATTGCTACGATAAAACCATTTCTTTTATTGAAGTAAAACTTCTTTACGCACGCTTGACTTAGGGAGTAAGCTGGTGAATGTGAGGCTAACGGAAGTTGAAGTTGGTTCACGTCGTTATTTCACAAAGTTATTTTTTTTTATTATTATATTTGTATGTCTGGGAAAATGACAATTTGAAATTAACAAGATGGCGACATTAACATGCAGATGACAGCTTCTGTGGTGTGGTGGTTGAGCAGGTCGGCTCATAGCCCGGAAGCAGCGAGTTCGATTCCCGCGGCAGGACAAGTATTTGTGCACAGAAAAAAAGCGTAAATACATGTTCTACGTCTGGGTGTTGTGGGACCATGGTCCTCGTAGTTTCAGGGTTTCTAGACACAGGGAATCCTAGTTAGGGTCCAGGATCTATGTATGTGATCGTTGGGTGCTATTATTATAATTATTATTTTACGCGTAGCGTAGAGAACAACTTCACAAAATGTAGAAAAAGTATGATGTTTAAATTATAAGTATTTTTTTGAGAAATTTAACTTAAGTCACGGTAGTATATATTCAGTAAGGGCACGTATATAATTACGTATATGTCACCGCATTATACACACATAGATGATACAAAAATTATGTGTGTTCTTAAATTTACATAAGATCATAGTGTTTATATAAAAAAAAAATGGTATAATGGTAAAATGTTACCTAACTAAAGTAGTACACTCTGTCTGTCCATAAATATATCGTCAAGACACAGAGTCAAAAAACCCGAGTTTTATAAAAACCTTAGCAGTTCCAAACATGCATCGAAGAGTTCAGTTACGTCACTGCGAACTAAATAAAGCAATTTCCATGAAGTTGAATCTGAGAAGTTCATCGCTCGGTTACAACTACGAAGTATACTCAGTTGCAGTGAAATTGTGAACACTGAATTAATTTCAAAAATGGTTTCAACGAAAATCAAGACAATGTACATACTTTCTTATTAATTAACGAGCTATAAACGAATATATGCCATAAATCTATCCATATACGGCGATTGTTCTGAGGAACTATTTACCTCGTGCCTGCATCGCGGTTTGATCATCGACTGCTCATCAACGTCAGAAAGCTTATCCATACGTTGTGGACTCGTGGAAATCTCACAGAGTCCGTTTTACCAGATATTTCTGCCACACACCTGCAAGCTGTGGAATGAGCTTTCAGCTGAGGTTTTTTGTCGAGTTACAACTTTGGGCACTTCAAGAGGCGTGTGAAAAAAATCTTAAAGAGTATAATATATCAGTACCACCCTTGGTATCAGTAGTGCTTACCAACTGGCGGGTCATCAGCTTGACGAGCGAGATAATAATTTTCATTATAGCTTATCGAGCGCTTAGAAGATAAACCCATTTGACAATAACCGTATTTTTTAAAGTGACTTTATTCTTTAAACTAACCACTCCAAAAATAATGACTCTACTAAATGCTACTAGCTACACTGCCCAAGAAACTACTAAAAAAATAAATTAGTCAATTACGTTTGAACGTTAAGGGGTGCAAATAGTGATTATTTTATTGCAACTGACTGTACGTTCATACGATAACGTCAAAAAATTAATGGGGTGCCCTCACCCTGGTGTACCTAGCAACCCGTGAATGTGAACTGAGGCTTTATTTTACTTGTGACATTTACTTTCAATATTTATATTATTAATGGACTTACCTGTAAGTTACGTTACGTTAAATAAAAGTTAGAACACGCTGAACGTTTTTAAGGAATCTGCTTTTAACTTTAATACACCTGTAACTAAAACAATATAAAAATCAAATATTTGCACATTTAACCCTACTTGGCTAAGTATAGTAGGCTACTAGGTGGTAGGACTTTATTGCAAAGTTCGTCTAGGTAGGTACCACCGCTTTGCCAGTTATTCTGCCGCCAAGCAGTAGTGTGCAAGCACTGCTGTGTTCCGGTTTGAAAGGCACTGTAACTATTGAAATTACTGGGCAAATGAGACTTTATGATCTGATCTCACAGTTAAGTAATCTTATTACTAGATTGTGCTGATGTCTCTGGATGACGTGCGCAGTGCAGTGTCACGCGAACCTCTATACTTTAGAGTTTCGAGTGACACTGCAGCTGATATGGGCAGCCGTGTTGTTTAACATCAGGCGAACGGCTAGCTCGTCACGTCAATCCTTAACATAAAAAAAAAGTAGTAGTAGCTAGGTAGATATCATCTGAATACCGAAAACGTTTCCCAGAATTCTGCAAATAAATTGGAAAGCCGTGTCTATAGACATTATACAAACTTTCATCATGTGATTCATAAACTCCCCCTCTTGTTTTCACCCCTGAACATTATTGTACCGACACATTCGGCTTTTGCAAATTTATTTTCCTTTAAAATTAGCCACAGACTTATTTCAGGTTCGTATTTGTGTTAAACTAAGTACTTACGTTGCTTTATAAACCAAATTATAAAGGGTGGCTCGAGGCTGATATCGGTCATTAATACATGTGGGGCGATACATTTTTTTTGTATTTTTAGTTTAGTAAATGTTATAAATCATTTGTTAAACGTATAATTATAAGAATTTGTAAATGCTTAAAAAGTTGATTATGCTACATAATCAACTGCCGGTATTCTGGGAAAACGTACCAAACGGTGGTGAGTGGGATGACGTATTTATATTGTAATGCTAATTGTTGTAACATTATTTTATTTATTTGATGTTGTAATAATGTTTTTTTATATCCCTAGTTATACATTGGAAATATTTTTATCTAATCAAACGAAAAAGTGAATTCAGAATTTCAGGAATCAACCGCACGAATTTTATGTAGCCACAATTATAAATAGCCACAGAACAGTTTTTTAATTTTTTTATTTATCAATAAAAAAAGTATGTTTTTTGCACTTTGCGGTGCGATTCTTATCTGCTAAGGTTTATTCAGTATGAACTCACTATAGATATCTCACAAACGTTACAATACTTCGAGTCATGATGACCTGTTTCTACACGGAGGGTGAAACTCATATTTTCCTAACGTTTTTCTTCATCTTGGCATGAGAAGGGTACAACGTAAAATGAAAATTACAGCTGACAACCACGGTCGGCTAATAACCTTGCATAGACGGTTGAATTATTACCAAAGCCTCGTCTGGTTTTACGGCTCATATTACGTCACAAGAAAATGTGGTACAATAAAAAGTTGTAAGCAAGAAACTGCTGTTTGGAATAGAATTTGTTATATCGCTTTTCTAGTAACCGTAAGCCAGTTATTTGACAACTTTGTCCTATTATTCGGGCAGTAAAATAGTCAGTACACCAATGTAGGTACGCTGGAGTGAATTGCGTACCGCCTCGTGACGCATAAACTATGTCTAAAGTCAGCCTAACTTACGGTAAACTCGATATAACTTACGCAAGTGAAATTATTACAGTGTCTGGTTGTAACGTGTCGCCTTCAGAATTTATTAATGGGGCTCGAGGGTGGTGAGGCATACCGTGACTAAATTGGGAGCTTACTCCTGCGCTGAAACGTATGATTGACACGCTTGTTCACTTGAAATATGGGTCACGCAACTGAAATTCAGAAAGGAACGCGACGTTTTACGTAATTGTCGGTCGTTAGTCGTTACAAAGTGTATGGGGTTTGGCGTTTGTTTGATAAGTATGAGTTCATGTTCGTTCAGCACAGTTAAGTTTTATGAAGAACCTGACGAAAAATTCTTGGCAGCCTTATAAATTGATCAAAATGTCCTGCCAATTTCTAGCTATCGTCAAATTGTACTAGGTGGTAGGACTTTGTACTAGGTGGTAGGACTTTGTTGCAAAGTTCGTCTAGGTAGGTACCACCGCTTTGCCAGTTATTCTGCCGCCAAGCAGTAGTGTGCAAGCACTACTGTGTTCCGGTTTGAAGGGCACTGTAGCTAGCGAAATTACTGGGCAAATGAGACTTTATGATCTGATGTCACAGTCGAGTAATTTTATTAGCAGTCTGTGCTGATGTCTCAGGATGATGTGCGCAGTGCAGTGTCGCGTGAAACTATCTTTTGGGGTTCCGAGTGACACTGTTCTGTTATGGGCGGCCGTGTTGCTTAACATCAGGTAAACGACTAGCTCGTCACATCATTCACTCATATAAAAAAAAAAAAAAAAAAAAAAAAAAAAAAATGGCTCGAGCGAAAACGACAAAAAATAATTTTAAATATTGATTAAATTGAACTTACTTTATGTAATAAGCTTCTCTGTAATTATTAAAAATCATTATGATTTTCTTTCTGCAAATTATTTCATTATCTTATTTTACAAAAAACATAATATTATTTAATAAATTATATATAATTATATTATATTACTTACTTTATACCCACGTAAGTCTCTTACAGCCTTATACTCAAGTTTGGGATAATGAGGATAATATTACCCTAAACTTGACATTAACACTGGTTTATCAATCTCTGAAATAAATAATGCAATTTATCATTGTTTTTTCTCTGATCTGTGAACATAACGAGAAATATGGATAGATTTTAAAATAGGCAATAAGTACTTGAATCGATCTCGTCAAAGCCAATGACGTGATTTCAGTGCACTGCATTAAATATATACATATATATTGTGTGCTCTGTTATACTTTCATACATATTGGACTGCCTAGATTTGTAGAGCCTGGAGAGGTGTTTTGTAGACCGCCTACACGGCTTACAATTACCATATAACTAATATTAAAATCATATAGTTATTATAATAAAATTTATAAATGTAAATCTATTTTACCTAAAATATTAAATGCTGTTCACACAGAAGCAGGCTTTGCAATATGTTTTGAATCTAATATTTCTTTAACGCAGATTAATTAACAACGTACGGTTTATATAAGTGTTTGTCAATATTAACCGAAAAATGCTGAATAACTGATGAAGAATAGAAATGAATAATAAATAAAATTATTAATAAATACGAGTGTTAATATAAATCTCGTCTAGGTGGATCCCAGAGCTTCACACACATATTTCGCTCAGAAGCTAATTCTTCTTATTCAGCGAGGTAATGCTGCCAGTATTCTGGAAACCTTACCACACAGTGGTGACTTGGATGGCATATTTATTTTGTGAATAATGTTTTTTTAATTGTAGTTTCTTATTTGTTGTAAACTAGCTGCGCCCCGCAGTTTCACCCGCGAATAAAAAGAAGCCTATGTCTTAGATGTCTATATTCCAAATATTCCTTTTCACCATTTTGGTATGGAACGCTAAAAAATTCTCAAAATCAATTTTAATTTAGGTAATTAATTTAGATGCTAATATAAACTATCTGTGTTCCCAATTTCATTCAAATCCGTTCAATAGTTTTTGCGTAAAAAGCCCGCGGCGTTGCCCTCGTGGTGTTGTATAATTGTCCCATGGGAACATACTATCGGGATAAAAAGTATTCTATATGTTAACCCAGGTTATACACTATCTGTGTTCCAAATTTCATTCAAATCCATTCAGTGGTTTTTGCGTGAAAGAGTAATAACATTCATCCTACATATCTATACATGTTCATCCTATACATCTATACTCACAAACTTTCGCATTTATAATATTAGTAGGATTTTTCTAAATTTTTATTGTAAGAGTGTTATAAATATGATTACAATACATAAAAAAAACATTATATAAAGTTTCTTTAAGATAAAGTGCAGGGATGTTGCAGGTGTCGCAATGGGCGCAATGCGGCGCTTCTTACTCAATCTATTTGACCTCGCTCCACGGTTGCGCTCTAATCTGTTTTTTTAAAACTCGGCTTGGCTAATTTTATTTCGATCCAAATAATGGAGATATAACTTAGAGGAAAGCTCTATATTTATAAGGCTGAAAACATACAAAGTTTAAAAAACCAAAGAGGTTACCATGAAAAAAATGCTTTAATTTATTACTGACATGATGAAAAGAAAAAAAAACGAATAGAAAAACAAGTGAAAATCACGTATATCAGTAAAAAATAATTGATTAAATAATTATTGATATAGAGTTTTGGCGGGAAAGCGAAAAAGATTGCGTCACCGCATTGTATTATTTTCCAAAACTTGTGTTATTTTCAGTGTTAGTGCATAAAATTGGTGGCATTCTATTCGTTAAGTGCTGGATTACAGGCTTGAGTGTGGGCTTTGACTAGACTGTGACTTGACTTGATGACTTCGACTATAACTTGACACATATTTGCGTGAAATATCATTAACTTGATAAATTATCAATTACTTGACACTGGCTAAATAAACAAAAGTGTGGAGCCAAAACTAAAAAAAAATGATGAAAAAATTATGTGAAAATTATTTTACTTCAGCTTTGGTAAGTTTTCAATACCTATCCAGTTTTTTTAATAGGTATTTAGGTGCATCGCGTTACACACGTGGCATTTTGGCTTTTGTTGGTTGCCCAGCGACGTGTGCGCGTTACCAAAAGTAAAGTATCGATCTGCTTGGCTGGCGTTAGGTACTCTGTAGTTATGTAGGCCTCATGTGGACCTTTGTGAATCGTAGAATACACCCACGCGATGAATTATGTACGAGAGTACGCATTCAGGCCGCAATTAGGTCGTCTTCGCACCGCCACACTCATGCTGGCTTGTTTGCAACCCACCCTGTAATAAAGCTTGTTTAAGCTATGAAATACTAAGCACATCTATTATCTGTTTATAAATAAAAAGGGTGAGTGGTGAATGACTGACTGATAGACAGACAAGGCAAAACCCAAACTAGAGGCTAGATACTCGTATCTCAAGGGTATCTAGCCTCTAGTTCTATACCATATATAGGGTTTGCCGAACAGGTTTTGAAAAAGCGGCTAAGAACGAAAAAGATTTCTTTAGTAAAAAAATTTGTTCAGTCGTTTTACCGTCATTTTTTTTAGTTAACGGAAGTGATTTAGGGGATTGTAAAATTTTGAAAAAAGTTTTTCTTAGGTTGTAAATTGTAGGAAAGAGCCTCGTTTATGGTACGTACACGAAAATAAGTTTGCTAAAATAGCATTAAGCTTCGAAGACGTGCAAGAAATGAAATTTTCTTTTTCATGTGCCTCAGGAAATGAGTGAAATTGACTTTGCGAGGATTTTCGTGGTGGGCGTTATTTTGGTTAAAGCTATAAATTTCCAGGAACTAGGTTAGTGCGTAGAGACTTTTAGGTTTACAGCTACGTATGTATATTAAGTATATGAATATGACACCAAAGTACGAAACAACAGTAAGATAAATAATTGATTGAATTTAATGTTTCTTTTTATGTTAAGGAATGACAGGACGAGCTAGTTGTTCACGTAATGCTAAGCGACACGGCTGCCCATTTCAGTTACAGGGTCACTCGGAACTCTAAACTATACATTTTCCCGTGACACTGCACTGCGCGCATATTATCCAGTCTAGTAATAAGATTACTATACAGTCAGCGCAGTACACTGTGAGATTAGGTCATAAAGTCTCATTTGCCTAGTTTCACTAGCTACAGTGACCTTCAAACTAACAACAAAACTTTAGTATTTGCGTACTACTGCTTGGCGGCAAAATAACTGGCAAAAAGGGGTGGTACCTACCAAGACGAACTTTGCAGAAAAGTCCTTAAAATTCTGTCCTTTTGTTACTTTCACGACCAAACGGGTGAAAAGATCTTGATGTAATTTGGCAGATAGTTTGTACCCTGAGATAAATAAAGCATATTTATTTATTTATGAAATGGCATATAAGCAGGCAGCCTACCTGGTGGTAAGTGGTCACTGCCGCCTATGGACATCTGCAACACTGAAGGCATTGCCGGATTTTCAAGTGCGCTTATCTTTATTGAGGACTCTTTTTAAACTTTTCTTGAAGCTCTTCATACTTTAGTTATGCGGAGAAACCTCAAGAGGAAGATCATTTGACATCTTGCAGGTTTGTAGAAGAAACGAGCGCATGAATGATGCACGTGTTTTATCGTGATAAACTGCGCTAGTAATTTATACAATTATTATGATGTTTTATGCCTAAAATTAAATGTTTACTAACATCGGTTTAAATGTGAAACAGCTTCTGTATGAAAAATACAAATTACTTTAATCCTGGATGGAAAACATACCACCACCACGGCGTACCAATACCGCCGGGCGAATTATTTAAGTACTTACCATAGTATTAACAATTTAATTCTTTTTAACTTACTACACAAAAGATAGATAGATAAAACTCTTTATCATAAACACCACATTACAGGAAAATTAACAAGCAAAAACTTAAAAATTAAAGTGTCACAATGGGCGGTCTTATAGCTTAAAGCGATCTCTTCCAGACAACCCAAATGTAGGGAAACAACAATAAAAATAAGGACGGTGGTTTTTAGTTACAGAAAAAGCTATATAACTATAGAGGTATACTTAAGAAAGGTGAGCAACTAAGTACACACATAAACTATACTTAATGCTAATTACAATAACAACAAAATAAAAAACAAAACTACGTTTACGTTTTACTGATATTAAATTGTAATTTTTTTTTGTTTTTGTAAATAACGCATGTGATGATCATGCATATGAACATGGTAGTCTAGAAAATAATATAAAATTGAATAGGTTAGCGGCGAGCGTCCGCCAAATTGTAATAATTTGCTCCCAGGAGGGTTCAAGGCCAGGTTTCCCTATTCCCTGGAGCGGTCACAGTTTTCAACTATTCCATTGTAATCTATTGATGAATACCGATATGGTCGCAGTTTGAGAGTTCAACGACACTCGTTGTCATGTTATGATAATACAGCCATAGATTCAAATGGTTTTTCTCTAATCTGTGAATACGCCCAATTTATGATGACTGCAGTTTCTGCTAATACACATCCCCTTTGCCAGACTTGCACCTAGGTATAGGCATACAAGTTTCTGTAACATACCTATAATAGGTATGTTACAGAAACTAATATTCAGATTATAATAAAATTCAGATTAGTGTATCTTCTAATATGATATCTTTTAATGTTGGCACAAACCAGTGCGATCGCGGTAGACCTGCCTGAAATGCTATCTATTGCAGAGCTTGCAGCCCTCGGTTATTTGCCATGATGGCCGGTCTATCGCGTTGGTTTGTTTCAACATCTACCTAACTGAAAATATTGGTATTGATTGTATTTTTTGTGATACGCAAATGAAAAATGCCTCAAGTTTTGTTTTTCTAAGAGATTATTAGAATTGGTAGGTACCTACATAATAATAAATATAAAAAAACATGAGCTTGCTATTTCGGAGAGGGGTGAATGAAATTATATTTATAGGAGAGAAAAGTATCGACAGATTTAGACGCTAGTGAAGGCGCCACTATGGGGATGAGAAAATTTACGTATTGCACATTTTTATACAATACTGAGATATACTGAGTCAAAGTCAAAGTTAAAAGATTTTATTGCAAATAGGCTATTTAGCACTTTGATATACTTGAGATATACTTAATCATACATTATTCGTTTAAACTTACATATATCACGTTTTTGGCAGCTAAAACTACTTTAAATCGTTCAAAATCAGCGCTCAAAATTAAAAGGGTATCCACGTAATGATTGTGGGGAAGAAAATCACTTTACAGCTATTCCCAAATTACTTTTGATTTCACGGACGTGCCAATGAACTACGCCAATTGGCCGAGCCCAAGGGGTGGCACTAGGGCCCGAGAGCCCAGGTTCACCCTCGCGACATTACCGCCGCGGGACGTGCCTCGCATGTTTGTTCAATACGCAATATTCAACCATTTTGTTTGACGGCCAATAAATTGTTCCGCCTAATAATGCCGTCTCATGATTTAATAGACGCTCAGGGGGTCTTTAGATTTATTTAAATGTAGTCGTTTCACTCGAGACACATCGACTTGCGGGCGCCTTATGTGGTAATGATTTCCCTTTTTTTATTTTACGACTTGTTTCAGTATAAAATTTAAATAATATTTGCACACACCTTATTACATTGGATTATATGAGGCAACAAAACTCAATTATAGTGATTTTCTAACAGAGCTCGCATAAAAAATGTAAGGCGGCGATCGGTGTATAGCGTAAGAGTATAATATCTGATAATTATATGCAAATGAAAAACATCGCGCATTCGGTCACACTACTATCATTTTAATTTATAGTAAGGAGTTAACCAAAACAGACGATCAAACGCAAACCTGTAAAGAAGGAAAAACGGAAACATTTCAAATAATATGTATCTATATTTCTTGCTAAGGTAATTGTGGTGTATTTACTTATTTATTAAGTACTAGTTGCGCCCCGCGGTTTCATCCACGGATAAAAAGTATTTTAATTATTTGCTCATCCCACGGGAACATTTCACTTTTGCGGGATAAAATGTAGCCTATATGTTAATCCAGTGTATAAGCTATCTTGGTGTTCAGGATTAAAAAGAATAAATGACGTCAGTCATTACTTGTCACTTGACATTTGAAGAGAAAAGGGTCTGCATTTTATTTTAGATTTTTAATCCTTTATAATATTTTAGCTGGTGGTTTACAGTATTTTACAGGAATATCGCACGCCAAGTACCGAATTTCATCCAAATCCATTCAGCCGTTTGAGCGTGAAGGAGTAACAAATATACACATGCACATACACACATACAAACTTTCGCCTTTATAATATTAATGTGATTACAAAGGAAATGTGTAGATGATGCGATGAGGATGCGGTTACGAAGAGGCGGAAAGTGTAGGGCAATGAATGAAAATAATAAATTCATATTACGAGGCGCCCGTACGTCCGTCGAAGATATTGCGAACTGTTGTTGTGGGAAGGTGACGTACGGACGCCGAGCTTTATTTAAAAGGATATATAAAAAAGTAGGTCGCACTTTTCCCGAAAGTCTGTAGTCAACAATTACTTTAAGTCACCGTGTCGCGTAATATAAGGCATGGCGCGGGCGGCGTTTTTCAAAGCGCTAGGAAGTTTACATGCAGAAATACAACAGACTGGTGGCCGGAACACACGTGCGCGGTATAACGCGATGGTGATACGGCGGCGCGAGCGCGTTATCTCGTACTGTTTGCTAAGATTAGGCATTGCCAGCCGAGTGGCCCACTGTCAAGTTCAAAATGTCAAAGACACTACCCGGTTGACTTTTTGAAGGTCGAACTAGGAAAGGTCAATGCTCTGCCAAACGCGACACTCTGTCAAGCTTTGGTTAAATTCAATGAAAATTAAGAAAACTTACTATTTGAACAGCATTTTTGAAGAATGAATATGTAAATGGAAATAAATAAAGAATATACTTTGCTATGTTTCTGTAGAATAAATATAAGTAGATACCTAATCTTCATAGCAAAACTGCGCATTATGTAAATATTTTATTACACTCCAGTCTCCACGGGAATAACACACAAATACCTTCTGTGTTACAGGCTGAAGTGCAAATAAGCTCATTTAATATTTATAATATCAGTGAATTCCCACCGGATGTTGTTTGTAAGGAGTTAGGCATATACCTATGTAGGTGTGCGGTAAAGGGTAAGCGAAGGACAGAGTGTTATCAGAATTCCAAATTTAGCGTTAGAATTATCATGTTAGATACTGAACAAGATGAAGTCAGCTTTGGTAGGTTTTAAAAATATGCGCTTAGATTAGATATTTTTTTATGTATATAATTTCATGTCTACTAATACCTCTTCCAATCCGTATGGAATACTGCAGCTGTCTCTGGGATCGCTCAGCTAAGCCGATGCCTTGAACTCGATTTAAAGACGAGCAATAAAGCTCATTGATGACGAAGCGCTGGTGAAGGCTGAGATTCAAAGCCTTGAGCACCGACGCAAAGTGGCCAGTCTATCGGTCTTTTACAAGTTGCACTTCGGAGAGTGTGCAAGTGTGTGGAATTGCACAACTTAATTTTCCCACGTCCTTTTTACCACCACACAATACGACGCAAGGAAACACGACGGGATTGCGCGGACGGCAATGTAATGAAACAACTTACCAGCGTCTTTGTTACGTGAAAAATGTAATCTGGGAGTTTTCCAGCAAAGAGTAAGTTTCCAGTATCTTCTAGGTAAGTATGTTCCATTGCCGCTTCGTCACTTACCATCAAGTAAGACAGTGGTCAAATAAAAATATCTTAATAAATACCTCCTGAAGAAGTTTTCGTGAAAACTGTTTCTAGAAAAGTGTTTTTTAGATTTATTTTAGGTTTAGAAAGCAAACAATAAAGCTCAGAAAACATAGGGCACTTGAAAGTTGGAGAATAAAAATAACATTACTTTTTAAATTTCTTGATCACAGTGAAAGTGGTGGTGGTATAGTAATGGTATGATATGGTTGAAGAAGATAAAAATGTATAAAATAAAAAGGATTCGTTGTTGTTCAGTATGGCACTAACCACGCGGCGTGGCGGTTTGAGCGCAGGGGCAGTGGCCACTAGCGCGTGTCCACCACCTGTCGAGACACCGGTTCGATTCCCGCACCCCCGTACCTCACTGGCCATATTAACCGACCTCATATTCCAAAATCTTGCATGCATAATTTACGCCTAAACACTAATATTAACTACAATTTTAAATTTAAATTAAGCAGACTCCGTAGGCAGTGATTCACTTTGCATGCATACCAAGCTACGAAACTATTTTAATTTTTAAATCAGCTCTACCTGCCAGCTTCTCACTTACATTAACTTTTTCATGTACATAAAATAAAGGTTACCTACTTACAATAGATGCAAACTCTTCAAGCAAGTAGTAACTTGACAGAAAAGAAATGAACCTTGAGAACTTATACTTTCATACGTTTTCCAAATTCATTGAATAGCAATTTAAACAGTCTGTTCAATTTTCTGTCATTGTAAATACACATAATAAAGTATACAATTTTTTTTTCAAGTCACGTAAGTGTTCTCTTTAGCCAACCAGCTTTGCATTCGCTGCAGCCTAACCCTAACAAGCTCCTTAAACTTAGTACATTTTAAGCCAATGAGGCATTATAACAATGAGGCATTTATTGTGCGGTGCTCGATAGACCCTAGTACATCCTGCCAAGACCAGCAACAACAAATTTGCTCATAGCCTGGCTAAATGTACATGGAAAAAAATGTAAAAAAACCTAAACAGAGCGTCGGTTACACAATCGAAAAAAAACGTCATAATGTAAATGTATACGTAGAGATACATACGATGAATCACTCCATCACATCACACCATATCGTACGATATATTGTGCTGACTCAGAACCTTGCATGCAAGTTTTGAATTCGATTTTGTTACAGAATTAGTAATACATTTGTAATATCGCGTGATTGTCTTTTTTATTGTTTATAGCAATAATGATAACTACGAACTTTATATATTGCCCTTGAACTCATTTTGATTCAATGAAAGTAAAACAGCCTTGAGTCATTTTTGTATCTCAAGGACTGCCGTTACTATTATTGAAGTATAGCCCTATCTAGTGCTTATTTCTGAGTGCAAACTGTATAGGGGTGCATAGAACTAATAACAAAATAATTTTAAGCTTCTACAGTTTAAATTTCATAACGAAATTTATAGGCCATCTACTAGATTTGAACTATTCAACGAAATGCCAAGGTTACCCGAAAGTTAAAGCATTGGATTAGTAATGTTTCTTTATTTAGGTTTAGCACGTCATTGTCGACAGTATTAGGCCTAAGTTGATAAAAACCAACACTACGGCCGGCAAGCCGGGTCCTGACACGCAGGGGTGGCACGCGCGTAACATATGTCACGGGAGTCCTGTGATGCCCCCTTTCTTCGCCTCAAGCACCGTTTGAGTTTTTTCTGTCGGTTCAAATGAGTGAACATCATAATATTGGCTCATTTGCCGATTGTTGTGGATGAATCGCATAATTTGCCCATTCATTATAATGATTATGATATGCAATGGATCGTCCCAATTATTATTATATACTTATTAGATAATGAAGATTATGCAAAATAGTAAAGGTATATAAATATAAAGATAGATGGTAGGAATAGAAAGTAGAGCTCTGCTTTACTTAGAAAATAGAAGAAATAAGCTATGTTTTTTAAAATTCCATTCCAACACCAGCTGGAAGACTTTATATATTTTGTTTGTCTGTTGACAAACATAGGTTATCTAATATTAATGATAATAAAAAGAACGGTCAGTACTCTCATATAATGAATAAATGTTTTTTATTTCTATCTTTCTTTCTAATTCCATAAGAATTTACATGGGTAAATGAATATGCAGAGTCCGGTAAAATATTCATATACCTTACAGCGTTGTATAAGTAAATAAAAAAGTTGTGAAAGTCAGTGTAAAATATGGATCTTTATCCTAATCCCTCGTAGTTTGAGGTTGAACATACTTAATTATCGACAGCATGGAGAAGCATCCATATGGCCAATTTCACCGGTCGAATGGGCAGGTAGCCAGCTACCCACGTGCCGTCTCGGGTTGCGCAGTAAGGGACTTCAATTAATTGATATTAACACTTGCTATGCCGACGCACGACAAGCGGCGACATTACGCTCCGATCGAGTGCGTAACGCGATAGCCCATTTCACAGAGAGTCGGGTTTCCCCGACACTTGTCACCGTTTGCTGAACGTAAGTGCTGACAACAACTTTCGCTTATGTTATCGAGGTTAGAGAACTTTGGCAAACGGGTTAAGGGACTGCAAGTAATATTGGTGACAAATACTAGCCACGAATTGTGGCATTTTTAGTCTAAGCATAGCGATATCGACTTTTTATATCCAAAATGTTGTAATTTCCTGGGTTACGTTATAATAGGTTTGTCATTTAGTAGCTTACTTAATACTAGTACTAATATCTATTCTGTGGTAATACATATTATGTATCGTATGGTTATTCTTTCCTGGAACCGTTCGACCCGTAAGAAAACCCAAAGTCATCAATCGTATTCTTAATATGTTTTAAAAACACGCGTTCGCGTTTCATAACAATGAAATACCTTACCCAATTAATAAAATATAATTGGCGTCTGCATACTCGCGGCGTTCCACGTAAAGGCTGTTGAGGGTACGTTTAACAACTTCGTTAATTAATTACTCGTTGATCGCACCCGACGTCGGCGAACCGAATTGTTCCGCCTAGTTTAAACCATTTGCTACGATGACACTCAAAGTTAATGTATAAAAAATTGCCAGTCGTTTTAAGCGATTTTATAAATTCCTTTGGCAATTACTACACTGATAAAGTTTGCATTAAAGCTTGAAATAACGTTGCACTATTGATTTGCATAAAACGCAAGTTAGTCATAGATTTGAGAATTGTTTATAGCTACACTCGGGAGTATCGAGACAGCAATAATCCAAGTTCTGTTAAAATTTTATCGCACCCTGGGTCTAGCGTCAGCAGCTACTTCCGAGTCGTAACTTACATTTGTAGCAATGTAGTGGGCTATCTACAGCTAAACTGCATTGCTTACATTTTTATCTAGATAAAGAAGGATTTAAAATGTGTACTCTGAACCTATGTGATAAGGTTGAGTATAGTTTGGCAAGCTCTGGGACGGTAGCACTTAGCCCACAATTCTAGGGGCAGTATCTCTATACATCTAGGAGGCGAATATAGGTACCTACTATTAAAGCCAAATGACGTAGAAGTGTTTACGATCGCGTGGTAAATACGTTTTATGGCCTTCAGCCTGTAGCTGAGTGACATTAAAACTACGTAGAGTTCTGAGAAGGACATTAAGTTTTTTAAAGTTATTCTTAGAACTTCTATATAATCACACTATCGCACTAATATTATAAAGGCGAAAGTTTGTATGTGTGTATGTTTGTTACTCCTTCACGCTCAAACGGCTGAATGGATGTGGATGAAATTTGGTACCAAGACAGCTTATACACTGGATTAACATACTTAGGCTACATTTTATTCCGGAAAAGTGAAATTTTCCCGTGGGATGAGAAAATAATTAAAATCCAGAGACATCACCACAGTGTAGCAATAAGATTAATAGACTCTGAGATTAGGTCATAAAGTCCCATATAACTGGTAACAAAATGATAGTAAACATATTTATCTGTATTTTACTAGGTGGTAGGACTTTTCTGCAAAGTTCGTCTAGGTAGGTTCGCTTTGCCAGTTTTCTGCCACCAAGCAGTAGTGTGCTAACACTACTGTGTTCCGGTTTAAAGGGCACTGTAGCTAGTGAAATTACTGGGCAATTGAGACTTTATGATCTGACCTCGCAGTCAAGTAATCTTATTACCAGACTGTGCTGATGTCTCAGGTTGATGTGCCCAGTGCAGTGTTGTACGAAACTTTATATTTTAGAGTTCCGAGTGAAACTGTTCTGTTGTGGGCGGCCGTGTAGCTTCACGTCGGGCAAACGACTTGCTCGTCACATCGTTCATTAACATAATTGTTAAAATTAAAACGTGAAAATTAGGTTTAAGTTTTTGAGGTATCAAAATAAATAGGAAGCCAAATCACTGAAAATGCCTAAAAATGGCTGTAGCCCCTAAATTATAAAAAAAACCATGGAACATGACGGTGATTCAAAGCACAGATTATTGATTTTAAAACAGATAAAAAATTCTGAATGCACCTAAATGATTGCAAACAAAATGTCTTGCATGATGCAATTCAATTGTAAAAAAGAGAAAACTTACATACATTTTAATATTTTTGTATGTGCTGACAGTTTTCGAAACACACAGTAAGTGTTCATATTATATACCAGTTGAACCCTTTGGTTTTAACCGCGGATAAAAACTATCTGAGTTACAAATTTCATTCAAATCCATTCGGTAGTTTTTGTGAGCAAGAGTAACGAACATCATACATGCAAACTCACAAACTTTCGCATTTATAATGATTGTAGAAAGTAGGATTCACTATGTATTTATGGTTCACTATTTTGGCGTTTTACTAGGTGGTAGGACTTTTCTGCAAAGTTCGTCTAGGTAGGTACCACCGCTTTGCCAGCTATTCTGCCGCCAAGCAGTAGTGCGCAAGCACTACTGTGTTCCGGTTTGAAGGGCACTGTAGCTAGTGAAATTACTGGGCAAATGAGACTTTATGACCTAATCTCACAGTTATGTAATCTTATTACCAGACTGTGATGTCTCAGAATGACATGCGCAGTGCAGTGTCACGCGAAACTATAATTTAGTGTTTCAAGTGTCACTGCAACTGATATGGGCAGTCGTGTCGCTTAACATCAGTCGAGCGGCTTGCTCGTCATGTCATTTCGTAACATAAAAAAAAAAAAAAAAAATGGCTTACACATGAAAAATTAAAAAAGCCAGCGGCGCCGCCCTTGTGGTGTTCGATAATTGTCCCATGGAAACATACAAACAGGATAAAGATTATCTTGTGTTAATCCAGGTTATAAACTATCTGTGTTCCAAATTTCATCCAAATCCGTGTAGTAGTTTTTGCGTGAAAGAGTAACAAACATTCATCCATACATCCATACTCACAAACCTTCGCATTTATTATATTAATAGGATAAACCAGACAAAATCAGCAAAAACAAATTTTGTAAAGTTGTTTATTCGAAAACTTATTCTGTAAAACCATTTCAATTGTAGAATAATAGTATGTAGAATAATAATTAATATATTATTACTATAGAATACTTTTATTAAATTTTGATCTTATTATAAGTATTATTTACAATAAATAAGCACGTTGTTAAAAAGAAGAATAAAATAGTTTGAAAGTTTAGTTTGATTTAAAATTACGTTAAACAAAATGGAGTCGGATTTTGTAAAGTAAAAAAAAAGACTATTCAGATAGACACCACTTGTAATGTTCTTGAATAAAATAAATCTAAGTCTAAGATTTTAAGCTTTAATAAGACTTACTTAATAACTTTTTGTAATAAAGGGTTCGCTTGAAAGGCGCAGGTGTACAATTTTAAGAATATTTTGCGTGTTTCTTTTAATATTACTTTATAAAAGGACCTAAGTAGGTAAGAGTTTGGTAGTTCTTATAAAAACATACGAAATACCAACGACTTTAATTTATAGGTCGTTTTAATTGAAAAGTTCACTAACTATCAACATCAGCGTGATCAAACACAACAAGCATCGTGAGAATCGTATATAGGTCAATATTTTGAATAAAAAATATAAGAGAACCCAAATATATAATATGTGAGCGAATGGGAGTAATTAGGTAACTATAAAATTAGTAGGTACTTTGCAACCTTTTTGTTCTTCATACTGTGTCCCAGGAATAGTAACTGACATTTAGAGGTCATATAGTCACTAATTATACAATTTTTGGCATTTTTTCACAATTATTGACCATATAGATTCCATAGAATGTGAATCCCGGCTCGGTGACGGGACCCAGACGTGCCGGCGACGGCGCGCCGCCGCGGCGCCTAGCTCTTTAGTTTTACTTGCAGCTAGGGTTGCCAATCTCTCTGCGAGTTGATAAAACTATGAAACCGTCCTTAAACACTGACATTTTAAAAGTGTTTTGGAAAAGCATGTCAAGAACACAAGTTATAAAAGCTCCATCTATCGGCCGGTATGACTTTGTTTAATGTTAATCTCATCTTCATCTTGATAATAATTGTAAATTGTCATTTTACCGGACACACCGACTTAATAATACAAATTTTTAGACATTACTTTGAACAGCATTAAGATTCTTCGTATAGGGTTTAATATAATCGGCACCGGTGGCTCAATAAATCATTTTCGAATGTAAATATAAAATTCTTGATTTGAAATATTTGTTAATTACCCATTCACCACTACAGCCAGTTTATTTCTAAGCACAAAGGTGACCCAGGCCCATAAATCCCTGAAATTTCACTCGGCAAGTGCAATCGAATAAGTATCATAGCTCCTGCCATAGCGCAAAAATGTGCATTCCAGTTTGGTAGCTTCCTACTTAAGTGCATCATGCTTCCACTCTATCTGACTCCCTCTTAGAAACTATAAAAGATAATTACCTACTCACCTGATACGACGTATAAAGTGCACATAAACTGACTCATCCTCTATTTTGATAGTGATGGAAGTAACATTGTTCTTTGCAAGCTGTGACTTTCTTGATTATATCAGAACAGAACTCCCCGGTAATAATCTCAATCCATGAGCAAAGTTTCATCCAAATCGGTTCATCTGTATTGACGAGTAAGCTTCACATTCAAACATTTCAACAATTTTTTATTTTCATATGTATTAGTAATGTAGTAGAGATATACACACATTTTGTCATTTACACTAACGCAGCCTCACGTCACAGACACACATTTACACACACCTCCATATCTACTAGTGCAGTGCAGTCACTCAATTTTAATAAATCAATCTTCCACAGATGTATTAAAGAGATATAAGTTGTAATGCGCAATACATCATTCATAAATGTATCTTTGTGCTAAACAAATAAATAAAAGACATAAAATAAAAAAACATAAGTTTCTAGATTAGTAGGTATTGTACACAGTAGTAGTAAGTAGTGGCACTTATGTCCGGAAGAACATAAGTACCACTATTTACTACTACTTATACGTGAAAAAAGTCACCCACGTCAATCTCATCATTGGCAGTAATACTGAAAGACAAAGTCTTAAGCAATTTGTATCTGGAGTCAAAACTGCAGCCAAACAGTTTCTTCTGAGAAATTTGGCTGAACCAAAACCAAAATTGTAATTTTAAATTTTTAAGCCTGTTGCTACTTATATCATCAATTCATGATACTACTCATCGAATCAATTTTCCTTATTTTTTCTTTTTGTCACGTCATCCCTAGCAGAAATCTGTGTCGTGGTTCAGTAGGCAGAGGCGTCGTAAATTAGAGCTTGTGCCTCTCGGGCTACGAGCACACTTGACACAATCTGTGACGCTTCTTAATGGAACACAAGATTACTCGGGGCTCGCGCTTCCACTCTGATTTACAGCTTTGGATTAATTTGAACAATATGACATCGCTCTTTTCAGTGTACGTCTTATAGCTACTTTAAATCTAAATACTACTTGCTTACTTTTTTATTTGCATCATATTATTATGTAACATAATTAAAAATTACAAATGACTATAAACTTCTATTACTTTTAAAACAAGCCACTTAATGACATGCTGCGGTGCAAAGTTAAAACAAAAATAAAATAACAGAGAGTTTAAAGCACATTCGAGCTTATGTAACCTAGAATGTAGTTTCTAATATCTCGTAGCCTAGTTGTCTACGAGCCGCTACGGCGTAACCGTCTACGTAACCGGGTTACGTTGTGATGGATGGTGCTCCGCTCCGGATTTGTTGCTTTACGTACTCTGTGGAGATTCGCGGCAGGAGCTTCGTTAATGTAAATGAAGCGCCAGGTGTATAATGCAAAGTTTGCTCCACCAACATTAGCATAAATACTTAAGACAAGTTAGTGATGAACTTAGCTTCTTACGTTAATAAAATGTTTTACATAGGGAGCACTATATAGTATGTTTCTGAAACCTGGCCACTTTACCATATGTAATAAGCAATAACATTTGAAAATAGATATTTTGGCTGTACACTTTGTTTCACCTGATTGTCACTCGTTTTTATTTTGTGACGTAATTTTAGAAATTGCGAGTCTATATCGCCATAACTCGTAGAAATTTGGGAATTTTTCGTAGTATTGGTTTTCTACGGTTTTAAGTGAAATTCGACAGCTCAACAGAGCTTTCATCGGCTGTAGACTGCTTTTGGCATGGAAGCACCATGCAAGACGACTATTTATATTGCTATATAGCTGGTTTGCAGAGTTTAAACGCGGTCGTGTTGAACTTAGTAACGAATTTCGTGATGGTCACCCGTCAGCCGCTGTGAACAATAAAAACATCAATTATTGGCACCATTATTATGATCAAAACAGACAAGCAAGCCTACCGGCACCATTAGGCATAGGCATGAGTAAAATACTATTAATCCTACACAATTATTTGGGTGTGAAAAAACAGTGCACTCGGTGGATCCCACACATTTTGAATGAGGCTCAAAAAACGGGACGCGTTGCTTGGTGCAATGGCATGCTTCTCAGATTCAATTAAAGAGTGTCAAATTTAGTGTGGCAGCTTGACCTGCTACCTTGACTTTTTTGTTCCCATATATTAAGAATCGGTTAAGCGGTCAACGACATTCATCACTAGAAGAGGCTTTCGATAACTATGAATAACGTCTCACCATGGAGACATGGCATAAATGTTTTCAAAATTAGTTTATTCATATGAAAAAGTACATGTACGTTAATAGAAAATATTTAAAAAAACTAATTAGTATTAGACCATTTCTAGTCTTTTTTATTAATTCTGAAAACTTTTGGTGTTCCCATGTATTAGTAGAGTTACGAGTATATTCGTTAACGTTTCTAGACTAACGACCCACAACAGCTCGGTGTCAAGTCACTAACCTTTAGGTCAAAGTACTAAATACCTAGTGGACAAATATCCCGATGTGTATCGAGTGTAAGTTCGAATGTACATAATATCAATAAAACACGATCGGTTGACTGATATGTTTGTTCAACACTGGCTCTGTATGAAATACCCACGTGTAGTTGAAGGCTGGATCGATAGCCAGCCTGCGTCTGTCAAAGGCAGGTTTTTCGGAATCTTCCGGCGTGGTATTGATTGTCGGAATGTAGGCCACTGCCAGTTTATTGGTTCGTAAATATTCATCACCAACTGAACAAAAATATGCCATTTATAGCGTCGTCTGAGATAATTTTGACCTAACGATTTTTATTGAGAGTTTTCCGAGGAATAATGGTCATTTTCTTCATTATGTCAGCGAAACGGATTGCGCTAAATAAATGCTGTAGAAACACGGGACTAAAAATAGGACCACAAAACAACATCTTAAGTGAAACTTACCTAAATATTTCCCTGGACTTATTTTACGTGCAGCTAATATTTTCAGCTAAATGTGTAGACAGAATATTACCATTTATATTTTAGGAAATTGATTTACGTGCTTAAGTAAAACGAATTATTTGATTTATACGCATATGCATGAGAGGGAAAATAAAAATATTAATAAATTAAACGAATCTCATCGGAAAATGTCTTAGTGCGAGTGTCGTCAATCAGTGTGGCGGCGTAGCGTGTCTACGAATAATCTGTATTCGTAGCAGCAGCTAACTAATGCTTACGAATAGCTATATTATTAATGACAAAATTTAATCAAATCTATTTTATCATTTTTTGTATTTGACTTTAGCATCTCAATTTATGAAAGATTAGTAAACACAAATATATCTTTCAATAGTTTCCAAGATAAAAATCTATTATGTGATTTCAATAACTGCTGTTTCTTTTTTATTGAAACTGATAGAGTTTTAGGCTTCCATGCATCTATTTGAATAAGATACTATATACAATGTACTTACTGAATGTACAGGAAAAAAGTATTAACTAACAGCTAGGCGTAACAATGCATATTAATTAACAAATTACTGACGGCTAATTTTAAGTTACACTGTCAATATAATTTAAGGGCAAGTAGTCACGTTCGGACTCTTAGAATTTAATTTGTTTGTTTGGTTTCTTTTTTTTTTATTGTATTATTGGCTCGCGTTTGACCACTATCGCACCTGATGGTAAGTGACGATGCGGTCTAGGATGTAACACGCTGGCCTAGAAGATACTGGTTCACTCTCGATTTGGAGACTCCAAGGTTGTAGTTTTCGGGAAATACGGATGCCGGTAAAGCGTTCCACTCTTTGGCTGTTCGCATGATAAATGTGGAGCCAAATCTCTCTCTTGGTTTCAAATACGCGATACAGCTACACGACTAGTGCCCGTCTGTACTAACTGTCAGACTGTCTGTTTGACAGCTCCTAAGTTCGGACTTATTGCTCTGTGACATACCCAAATGCATAGCAGTAGGTACGTCATAGAGAGGTAAGCGTGAACTCAAGAGCTTTCAAGCTTACTAAAACTTGTAGTAATAGTAGTAGTAAGACTCTAATTTTCTTCTGTTAGTACAAACGGGCATAAATCTCAGATTGTCTTACTTCTAAACTGACGTTGTATAATATTGTTCCAGCCACCGAGCTGGACCTGCTGGGCGCACTGTCGCTACACAACACATCGCGGGCAGGCGTCTCTCTCGCGACGGGTATGCAGCCGCAGCGGACCGCGTACACCTTGCAAGGTACACAGATACACAGACCAGCTATGACAAACCACGCGCACGTTTTATTAGGTGGTAGGACTTTTCTCCGAATTTCGTCTAGGTAGGTACCACCTTAGAGGAATAACTCTATTTCTATGGGTACCACCGCTTTGCAAGTTATTCTACCACCAAGCAGTAGTGTACAAGCACTGCTGTGTTACGGTTTGAAGGGCACTGTTGCTAGTGAAATCACAGGTCAAATGAGACTTTATGACCTGATCTCACAGTCTAGTATTCTTATTTCTAAACTGTGCTGATGTCTCAGGATGACGTGCGCTGCAACTGATATGACCAGCCGTGTCGCTTAACTTCAGGTAAACAGTTAGCATGTCACGTCATCCCTTAACATAAAAAAAATATAAAAAAATTATCTAAACAATCAAGGGACTCGATGCTGAAACAGCATGAAGAAGTGAAACAGTATAGCGCAACTAGAAGTCTTCTAATTGTCTATTAAAAATATGTACACATGAAGTCTGTAATGATTAAGTTTATTTCCTTTATAATTTTATTTTAAAAAATATAGCTTAGCAATGTAGGACCTATTTGATGGCCATATCAAATATAAAATCGCAGTAAATATATCGTACCGTATTCAACCTAATGGATATTACCTGCGGTATCGAGACGAAAGCATTGGAAGTGCATTTGAGTTTGCTCTTTATTCCACAGTCGGGTCGTCCATTAGCGGAAACGACGCCGCCGGTGTGTGCCGCGCCTATTTACGTTTTAATGCATTTCGTAATAATTCTTTCGTGTCCCTCTGCACAGGGTTGCTTTTAAACGTGATTACAGTTCCTTTGAGCAATAATAACGTCGATCGTCCGGCGAAGTGCGAGGGATAGTCTGTCTATAGACGACGTTATTGCACGATTATTGTAATGGAACCTACATTATTCTCTCGTAGTCATAGCGTGTTATTGTTATTGGTGACATAAATCAAAAGATGTTTTATGACTCGTGATATTAATTCAGATTACAGTTGCTGAGGTTACGTAACAAATAATGGAATTCCTCCTTCCGCGTTTCAATAAGAATTACATTAGTAGTGCGCTATCTCCAAACTACAACAACAGATAACATATTTTCCAATTACGTTTGCTCATGAATACATTGATCGCACTTCCGAGGGTTTGGAGGAACACGTGCCCATTGTATTCCTTCCCTCTGCTTTTTGACATTGCAATTTGGCAAAAAAAAGGTCAAAGGAGATTGCGGTGGCTTGGAAATCCGGCGCTTTGAATAGACAGGGGTGTGAATAAAGAGGAGAAAAATATTTAAACTATACTAAAATGCCGTTTGGAATGCCGGTACTTTGAATAGACAGGGGCGTGAGGAAGAAAGAGGTAAAATATTCAAACAATACCAAACTGCCTATAAAGCTTATGAAAGATTCAGAGCGACAGTGAAAATGAAAAATGAATTATTCAATGCAAGGAATAGGGTCAGCTCCATATAAGGCTGCCTAATTAAATTCAAAGGCAATTGTAATCCGTTCAAACGGGCAGTGGAATCGGATCTGGCGCGCAAATTGGTTGTAATCCCCCGGCTGGGTGTTCGGAACGGGCCCATTATCGGGCGGCGCGCATTAATCCACCCGCAAATATCCGCAATCCCTCACCGGTCACCAGTGATTAACTCGACGAAAATCGCCTTGAATTTAGTCACGTCACATAGCGCAATAGGGCTTTCGAAATTGTTACATAACTTGTTCAGTTTATTAAGCTTTTAAAAGCAATATGAAATCTTTTCTAAGGTATTTTACAATGAAACGATAATTGCGATTAATAATAAATCTATATATGTAAAAGAAAGTCGTGTTAGTTACACTATTTATAACTCAAGAACGGCTGAACCGATTTGGCTGAAAAATGGTGGGGAGGTAGCTTAGAACCAGAAGACGGACATAGGATATTTTTTATTCCGTCCAACTGCGTTTTACTAATTCTCCCGTGCGAAGTCAGGGCGTATCAACTAGTAAATAATAATAATAATCATAAACTATTTATTGATTTACTGAATTTTATCTTCAATTCTGAATTAAGCTTTAAAAAATTGAACTTGTAAGAATTCAAATTACTAACTCTTGAAAATTAGGCTATTTACGCATTTGTCGATTATTGAAACTCAAGTCAACATCCCTATTCGAGGGGAAATTTTGTCTCGTTTCATTTACGCGTAACATAATCCCTGCCATAAGGCCGGTTGCGTGGAGTCGCATTGTCGGAGGGTGTCAGCCCTAATTGTGGGATCACAGCTCACCGGCACAATGAGTCCCACCATCACCGCTACAAGTGTCAAACGTCAAAGGCAAATGCACTTTGTTTCGCACCAGCTAAGCCTATTGAACCATTATCAATATTTATGGTTTATGTTTAGGGTTCCGTAGAATCTAGGAACTCTTCGCAATATTAGCTCGTCCATTCCACCTGTCTGGATTATGTATAATAAAAATAATATTTGTGAACATTTCCACAGTGCCACTTAGCCCCAAACTAAGCAAAACTTGTACTATGGGAACCAGATAACTGATGCAATAATTAGATACTTTTTGTTTGTAAATATATACATAGAATATATCGGCAGAAAGGGGTTGTGCGTAAATAGGTTGCAACCTATATAACTATAGGCCTTCAGCATGTCCACACCGCGCCGTGTCTGGAACAAGAATGATCCGTAGCACACCAATCGATCCCTTTATATAGCCAGATGGGTGGGGCAGCGACGACAGTTGCCGGTGTTGCCACTGTAATAAATTTAAATGCTGCCACAGGGTAAATTACGGTACTGCCCGCTGCGCATAGAGTTTATAACTGGACGTAGCCGCCGTCACGGCCATACTGACGTGCGTACGTCCTCGTACGCTTATCTTAACTTTGTACCTGGTGAGGGACATAAGTATCAGTGTTATTGCTCGTTCATCCTGACAATTAAATGAGTTAAACAAGTCAATGTCAAAAGATCAGTTTTCAATTTGATTAGTCAAAAGCATTTTAGCCTTCCAGTCATCGTCAGGGTTAACCCTTCAGGACCATTAGTAACCCTTCATTTATAAAAAATGAACCGAATAATGCTAACCGGATAGATATCCCTTTAGCAACCAAAAATCATCATTCCTAAATTTTTTTAATGGACCAATTAGTGCTAGACCGGATAGATATCCCTTTAGCAACCAACATTTTTTTTTATGGACCATTAGTGCTGGTCCGGATAGATTATCCCTTTAGCATTCAGACACATTTAACTTGTCATCATTTTTACATTCTCTTTTTTTCTCGAAAAAACGAATCATTACTTTTTTCCATTTTTTTTTACTGGTCCGGGTTAACCCTGCTATCAAATTTGATATTAGTGTCACCCGCCGTCACGTCATCATATTTTCGACGTTGCTTGGAGAGTGATGCGGAAATGGGGATCCCACTTCTGATGTCGGCAGAACGGGTTCTGCGTAGGTTGCAACCTATATAACTATAGGCCTTCAGCATGTCAGCACCGCGCCGTGTCTGGAACAAGAATGATCCGTAGCACACCAATCGATCCCTTTATATAGCCAGATGGGTGGGGCAGCGACGACAGTTGCCGGTGTTGCCTCTGTAATAAATTTAAATGCTGCCACAGGGTAAATTACGGTACTGCCCGCTGCGCATAGAGTTTATAACTGGACGTAGCCGCCGTCAAATACAATATAATACCCAGATAGAACAAACATCGATGTTCATCACACAAATGTTTGTCCTGGGTGGGAATCGAACCCACAACCTACAGCTCAGAAGGCAGAGTACTACCAACTCAGCTATCAGGCCAGTCATTATGTGCATAAATGAGATTTTTCTAAATGGTCTATTCAGTGTATTTAAGATATTTTTCCCTTATATTTCACTGCTTTGCATTATTGTTTGTTTAGCATAAGCGTTTATAAAACTGCAATAAATACCTAGCACAATAACGCTACTCGTTCACTGTCTCATTCGTTTTAAATATGCCCTGTGATATTACTTAGTTCAAACTCGATAAGTAATAGCTACGAGAAACCTTACAACATATTTTCGCATAGCTAGGAATTACATCGTAGACCCAGGTATATCAAATCAGTCGTATTACGAGGTCCTGTCTTTTTATTTTTATTTTATCTTTTTCGCGTTAGTGCGTAGCGTAGCGTAGATTATGTAGAGCTGAAGTTTAGGGTCACCGCACTGCCATATGCACTAGTCATATAATATTTTCACAACAGTGACTCATCATAACAACCAGGCCTAAAACTTATAGCTTATTAATAACGGCCAGACAGATAATAGAAGCCTGCAGCTGACAGCGAAGCACATGCAGAATTATTAATGCCGTCTATTCTATGTCATAGTAGACCTGTCATTGCCAAGGACGACGGCGCTTCGAGGGTGCTGCATAGCCTGCGCCAGACACATAGCACATAATGACTCGCGAGCGACACGCACGCTGCCGCGTTGGTTACATACAGTGACATTGAATATTTCATTATGGAGCATCCATATTTGTATTGCCATTGCATGACTCAATTGTCATATGGTGGTAACACGAAAGGTGAAAATGATAATTTTAGTTTTAAATCTATTTATTGTTAAATACATGTGATATTAGCTAATTCGCTAACCAAATAAATACCGAAGAGAGAAACCTACACAACGGCATAAAGTTCAGTCTTAATTCATCCGCGTCGCTGGGATTTGCTGATCTTTATTTGCTCAATGAACCGCTGACACAAACGAGGTCAACTGGAAAGGTAGGTGTCAACCGTAATTTCAATTCTGAACCTAGCTTTTAACGTACCAAGTACGTACATTTTTCGAAAAGAAAATCAATAGATTATAGACCATACTAATTCCAAATTTCACAACTATAAAAGGAAACAGGTCAGTGTGTACAAGTGATAAAAACTGCTAATAAAATAAATCCGTATCGGGGAGTCACACAATAAAGTGTTTGCACAAAGCCTGGCAAATATTTGTACGTCACCGGATTAATATTCGTGGCTCGAAGGGAGATTTAATTAAACCAAAATAGGTTTGGGGTTCGCCGTAGATACATTCAACTCGAATTGTATCGCTTCAACTACAGCGCTACAAGTATAGCTATGTAAAAATGGATACAGAAAATTTTGATGAAAATGAAAATACAGACTTTATTACATTTGATCACGGTCTCATCTGATGGCAAGTGACGTTGAAGCATGCTTGCCTAGAAGATCACAGTTCACTCTATACTTAAAAACTCCCGGATATATGTATTTATCAGAAAACAATGACATGTTCCGATCCATTGCTATCCGAATTATAAATGAGGAGTCAAAACGCTTTGTACGTATTATGGAATTTATATCATGTACGGATGCCATGTTTCCGTGCCTACAGTTGTACGATGGCAAAATGGGGATGGAGAAATTTATTTGTGCAATTTCAAGGCAAATCTCCAAAGTGCAGCTTGAAAAAAACAGAGGCTGGCAACCTTACGTCGGTGTTTAGAGTTTAGCCTTCACCAATTTCCCATCGCCAATAAGCTTTATGGTTCGTTTTTGTATTGAAAATACACCCTAATTTTAGCTTAAGAATACTCTATTAAATGCTATATTATATAAGATAGCCCATGCGTTGTATTAAAAGTTTTCCCAGCATCTATTGCACTTCGGCGTTTTCAGACAGGGCACGTAAATATTGTTTTATCAGGAGGTCTAGTTATAGTGGTTTATTTTTCACCCAGTGACTCGAATGAAAACTTAATTGATATTAAATAACAGCAATGGAGCCGAGGGAGCAGACCCCGGCAGGGAGAGAAATCATAAATTATTTATTGATCATGCAGCCTCGCGAAAACTATTATACAGCTGATGTATGAGTATTTCAAAGATGTGTTACTGTATGCTCACTACCATAAAGATATCTACTTACTTGTAAAAATGCTATAATAGCCTTTTTGCAATAAAGCTTTTGACTTTGAATTTACTAAGAAATAAAAAAGCTTATTTTAATCAGTGATAATGTAGCATTCAAATGGTGAAAGAATTTTTAAAATCAGTTCAGTACTTTTTGAGCCAATTTGTTACAAACATATTTACATACAAATCTTTCCTCTTTATAATATTAGTATAGATAACAAATAACAAATAGTACACGCAGAAGACACACATTACATATACACATACATTATTATTTATTCTAAAACATATTATGTAAACACTTAGAATTATCGTTGTTTTCTTGTTTGCCATTTTTCCAAGCGTACTTACGTAATTTCACATTTTCAGAATTCAATCAAACTCGTTATTCCACTCTCACTTATTGTTTTTCTTCAATCAAGTAGAATAATACGAACTGGCATATTAGATGTAACATAGATAGTACGTCTGTATAGCGAGTCATCGAACTTACCTACGCCAGAGCTGGTTAGTATTGGCAGTATGGAACTTTCTCGGTAGTCAAGGGCGCTTACATAAATAAGTTGGAGATGTTATCCACTTATTCTAGTTAACATTATATACTCACTATGACGGATTTATTAACTCTCCGGTGTAAACATTTTACTATATGTATGAGTAGGAGTAGTAGGTAGGTATAAGTGGGGTTGTATTATTTGGGGTGTATAATAAAGATATTATCTATCGATCTATCTATATGAAAAATTTCTTTTACATTTACAAAATGTACCCTACATATGTTTCTTCGATTATGTTGAGAGCTAATATAAAGCTCTCGTATAAGAATTCTCAAGTCATCGTATCGTTATGAACGCAAAATTTCCTTGTCAGTCCATTGACCTCGGCGACCCTCAATATGAGACAGGTATTTTTAATTTTCGTGGCAATTCAGTCACGTGATCCGATAGCGGGATCCCTCGGCGTTCCAACCCCGTTCGTGTCTCCTTTACCATTACAGAGTAGACTTTTGTCAAAAGATGTTTTATTTACTCCGCTTGGGAATACCCACAACTCCAGTACGATCCATCATTTGTTGTTTGGCTACCATTATTGTACAACGTGATTTATCAGCCGTATTTTTTTGAGACAGCTTAAATGCTTCCGCAAATTTGTCAAATAATCATTTGACAAATTAATCTCTTTTCCCTTTGAAACAATTACACAAAAATATTTTGTTTCACTTTGGACGGTCACATCCCTTGTCGCATCCCCTTCCGCGCAATTTACCCTCACCGCAGGGAGCTATCACGTCATTCATGTGAGATATTATTTCGTCATCCCTCGTTCCCCTCCGAGATTTAAATCCGACTGTATTGCGCACTTTATTACTCGCCCATTTAAATTGTAACAAGTCGTGTGTCCGATGTGAACTCATGTCGTTATCGGAGTTTGTTTATTTGCTAATGAATATATTTTATTTTGCACGTGCACTGGGACTGAAGCTAGAAACACCAGAACTATCGTTTGAAAAGTTTCCTCCGCATTGCAGCTTGTTACAATTCGTACCCACAGCCTCAGTATGTTTTTACCTTACGACTTTAATAAAACCAAGATAGACTTAAAAAAGACATTAGTTTGGCACTACATTTGTTACTATGGCAGGTTAAAAGATTTTTATGCAGCTGCTTGTGTTCGTTCGGTTGTCAATAAATGTATTACTAATATGTTAATGCATTTTTAATAATAAATAATAAGGTATTTTGATGCATTAGAACTAATTGGTGAACAAAATAATAAGCACTAAAGATAACCGATAGCAGAAGTTTAGTTGGAAAGCCGCCAGTATATTGCAATCTTTACAGGTCAAGGACTTGAAATCACTCTAGGCAACATACCTTTATGTAGGCAATTAAGTCTAGATTAAATATTATCAAGATTGATTGCTACAAGATTTTTATTTAGTAGTTTTTTCAGTAGTTAAAACACAAGCTTTAGGTACGTTCATCTTCTATAGTTTGAGTCATCCTAGTAGTCTATGGCTTGAGCAAAAGTGAATAACCATGAAACAGTATTAAACAGTCCGTATTATAGAACGATGCTCAGTCATCGTTCAGTGCTCAACCAGAGATTTCATTCACTAATTGATCACTTTTTGAATCTAATCTCTGCTTGAGCACCGATCGATGACTGAGCATTGTTCTGTAATACGGACAATAGACTAAATACACAGACACAGAATATCTCACACTTAGTACAGGTTCTATTACCTAATCAGTCCAGTGGCGCTCAGTAAGGGAGAAAAGAGGATAGCCTTCTATTTCTTATTAACTTTTCGATTTTTTCACTTTATTATCGGTCTATGTATTCGATATGATTTCAATCTTTTTCTTATGTTGCATTGTATGTTTCCAGGCGATTCCCGCTCTCTACAAGTGGAGGGCGAGACGTTCGAGCGCGCTGCTGAGCTGCTGCGCCGCTCGCCCGAGTTCACGGTCCTAGCCGCACTCCGGCAGGAGCCAGCTAACTCGGGCACCATACTATCCTTTTCCCATGGGTACAACAGGTATATCCACTATCCCACTCTCTTTATTGGTGCTTTAGATCTTAGCTCATTATACCGCTACCTAAACTGCGTGTGTTTTTGTTATTAATTTTTTTTTGCAGAAAATACTCTAGTTCTCTAACTAAATATTTTAGAATTGTGCCCCATTAGTAGCCTATTAATTTGAAGATTTATTTCATCGATTAAACAATTTGAAATTTTATAATTATGTAATATTGAAGATATCCTTAATTGTTGAAGGCACAAAGACTAAGGCCCGTATTACAAAACTATGCTCAGTTGTAAATCTGTGCTCAAAACGAGATTTCATTCAGAAAATGATCGAAATATCGACTTGAGCACCAATGAACGCCTAAGTATCGTTCTGTAATCTTCTACTATATAAAAATAAGTCGGGTTTTCCTTCCTGACGCTATAACTCCAGAACGCACGAACCGATTTCCACGGTTTTGCATTCGTTGGAAAGGTCTCGGGCTCAAAATTCAGGAAAAATTCAGGACAAACCAACATTTTAAGTAGGTGGCGCCGTTGCGTGATACATTGTTTTTTGTATATTATAAAATGTTTAATAAATAAACGTCCACCCGAGCGAAGCCGGGACGGGCCGCTAATTTAAATATGAATATATCTTTGTCGAAGCTTAACTAGCCGTTCTTAACCGATCCGAAAAATTAAGCAACGTTCGCTGCGGTCAATACTTGGGTGGGTAACCGCTATAGAAAGTGGTACATATTTAGAACTGAGTATTATACCGCGCTTCAGAGTACCTACACGTTAAGCCATCGGTCGCAATTTTGTCGTATGCATGGCGATAATAGTTAAACTAAGTTAGACGCCTTTGGGAGGCCTAACGAATAACCCAAAAATAGCTAACCACATGCGTTTACATGAGAAAAAGAAGAATATACAAATTTTCAGTATCTACATAAAGAAAGATAATTTTAAAATATAATAACATGCACTTTAATGTTAAGTAGATATCCAAAATGAATCGATGAGTCGAGCGGCGAAGAGACCCGGCAGGTCCGGCGGCTGGCCGAGCGGCGAGCGGCGCGGGAGCACGCCACACGGTGAGTTCTAGATCTCAACATCGCTGCACGCGCACGCATCGCGCTTAGAGCGGATGCGTGCGCGCGCAAAGGGGAGAATCATGTATCTTGGAATGTCCTGTGCCTCGGAATGTCCTCCTCGATCCATCCGTTGATCCCTACGGGCTCATTGCCACTGCATGGTATACATGTGCGCGCGGGTGGACCGGATTGCATGCGCCGCTCGCGCCTTCCGCCGCAGTTCGTCTTGTGTTCTGTGTCTTAACGTGTTGTGTTCTGTACTGTCCGACCGCCCCCCACGTCCCGTCTCTAAATGTTCTCTCACTCGATGTTGCGCCGCGCCGCGGGCGGCCACACTTGCATTCCAAGCGACATGAGATCCCGCACTATCTCGCACCGTGTCCGACTGCATCCAACTCGACGACCGGCGAGCGGCTCCGATGCGAACGCGGAGTCGCTCGACGTTCGATATCTTACTAAATTTGACTCTGCCGGACACCGCGAACGCGTTCCGCTCGCTCGGAGCGCTCCATAGAACACGTAGCGAGCTGACACCAAACGCGGTCCGTTCCGAGGTACATGGTCCCCCATCATGGCCGAGCGATATTGAGATGTAGAGCGTGCCTCGGGCTCGGGTGCGGCGGGCCCGCGCCGTCTCGTGTAATGTGTTGTTTGGTTTGTTTGTGTGTACCTCGGAACAGTTCGCGCTCGCGTGTGCGATGTGTAGTGCAT
Organism: Ennomos fuscantarius; assembly: GCA_905220475.3. Taxonomy (NCBI): domain Eukaryota; kingdom Metazoa; phylum Arthropoda; class Insecta; order Lepidoptera; family Geometridae; genus Ennomos; species Ennomos fuscantarius. Next base: position 3,781,218 of record HG992029.1, read on the forward strand.
CAGTGGCGGTGCGCAGGTACCTGGAGGTGCAGTCGAGCGGGCGGCGCGACGAGGTGCGCCTGCACTACGTGGCGGCGGGCGGCGCGGCGCCGCGCGTCGAGACCTTCCCCTTCCGGCTGGCGGACGGCGCCTGGCACCGGCTCGCGCTGGCCGTGTCGGGCGCGCAGGCCACGCTCCTGGTCGACTGCCACCCTCTGTACCGCCGCCTCATCCCACCGCCCGACCGTAACTTCACGCAGCCACAGCTCGCGCTCTGGCTCGGACAGAGGAACAGCAAACATTCACTCTTCAAGGTATGGATCGTATTCTACCTTTACTGATCGTGTATATATTTTCTGGCGGGACACGTTTGGACTGACATTATAATTTCAGGGCACAATTCAGGAAGTGAGACTGGTGAGCGGTCCTCACGGCTACTTGGCTCAATGTCCAGGATTGGACTCGGAATGCCCCACTTGCGGCCAGTTTGCTCTTCTGCAGGCTACCGTACAAGAACTCACTACACATATCCATGATCTCTCGCTTAAGGTTGGTACAGATAATAATATTTTGTCACCACACTCACACGCGCATCTAAAATAATGTTACAAACAATGCTCCGCCGAAACAATCAGGAGAATGGTTATTATGACTATCGAGCACAACTATCTATAAATCTACAACATTAACCTATAATATCCCGTAGAAAAAGTGATTTATGAACATTACCTGGCAGCTAGTAGGTGCGGAGGCGCGGCTGGCGCGGCTGGAGCAGTGCGACTGTCAGAAGTCATGCTACTCCAACGGCACCGTGCACGCTGACGGCGCCTCATGGCAACGCGACTGCAATCGCTGCTCCTGCGTGGTGAGTAACAACCTTAATAATTGTAGCCTAATCATCTGCGGTCACAGATAATATAATACTACATAAACTAACGCCGTACTTGTCCGTCCAAGTAGCATAATGCAATCGTCTACGGTCATTCGCCGTCATACCTCATCCGCCCTTGTCTCACTAAGCGGGATCGGTGTATCATGTCTCTCCATTCATTCTCGTAACCTTTAACTTTTCACACATCTTCATTCCTCAGTCTGCCATATGGGCATGCCCATTGCCCATACTACTCTATCCTACAATAAAAATATTATTATTGGTGCTCCTCAAATTTCTAAGATCACAGTGTTATATAATCTGTGGCATTGTATACTTAACCAGTAAGCAGCGAGCTTTTTATCGCGCTGCTTCTGCTACTAGTTAATACTAATATATTTTCTGTTCCAGCACGGCGAGATCACGTGCAGGCCAGTTGAGTGCGACAGAGCAGAGTGTAAAAACCCAGTATTACATCCAGGAGAGTGCTGTCCGACATGTTTGAGTGAGTAAATTATTTTAAACAAAATACTTTTGAATGTTATAGTACTAACCACTGGACACGTCTTGATAGAGCATTTCGAGGATGATAAACTTTAGCTTACGTACCTACCAATTTAAGAACTGATCTTATCGAAAATTGTAGCATTGATGGATATCGATTCTTCTAGTTGATCTTGATCAACCTTCTTGAGTGGCCGCGACTTGCCATTGGAACCTCTTTAGTAGTATAGAAATATTCTTCCTGATCTTTTCTCGAAATCGACTTAAGGGTTCCACTCCAGCAGTAATCTGATCCAGTTGCTACACCGAACGCTTGACCGTCACCGCCGGTGTGCTGTTACTTTGTTTTCCACTCTATTACACTAAATAACTTTGATGGGCGGGTGCATCATGCATAAGCAATACTCATTGGTTTACTTGATTTGGAGTTGAAAGGAATGGTTGCTGTTTCTTAGGACAATGCCTACTGAAAGGCAATTTATACGAGCATGGAGAGCGATTCGCGCCGAAGGAGTGCGCAGAGTGCGTGTGCCACGACGGCAACATGCAGTGCACGCGCGTGGACCCCGAGCTCGCGTGCCCGCCGCTGCCCTGCGACCCGCCCGACCAGTTCACCGTACCCGGGGAGTGCTGCAAATTCTGCCCAGGTGACACATACACCATCACATGTCCATTGAGACTAGTCCCACAAAACAGACCTAATGTCTTACATCGATTTGCATTGGAACCACTATTTTCTGGCGGATGCTGCAAGTTGTATATATTTATAGGTAACTAGGTAATGCATTCTATCAATTGTCTGCTGCAAAACGTCATCAACGCTTGAGTATTGTAGTACGAAGACTTCTCATTCAAATATTTGCGTTATTGTGTGATATCTGACGGATGTTTTTCTCTATCAATCCTCTATAGTGAAATGTAAAAATTTAAAATATTTAAGTTTTTTTTTAAATGTGGGACTAGTAAGCTGAAATACAGCTAGCACTAAACCTAGTTAGGCTGGCACATAAACAAGTAAATACAATTATCGTGAACCACGAGGCTGAGACCATGTTCAATTTTTTTATTGCCAACAGGTGTGGACTACTGCAGCATGGGGCACTCGTGCGATGAGAACGCGACCTGCATGAACTTGAACACCAAGTACACCTGCAAATGCAACCAGGGCTTCCAGGGCGACGGGCTTACTTGCCAAGGTGACGAGATTAAAGTTTTATAGCGTGATAATTTAACAGCTATTATATTCAACAATGATTTGAGTGAATTAAAAGTGAGCTGTGACCATCTGGCGTTAACTAAGGACTAGCTAAACTAGCTAGTCCTTAGTTAACGCCAGATGGTCTAAGTTCATACCTACTCATAGTTAAAAAAGCAGTAGCTTCGTAATGTAATGATTCTTGTTCAACTATTCTCAGATTTTGAACTGGCCTCATTCCAGATGTAGACGAATGCCAGGAGGCGGGCGGTCTGACAGGTCACCACTGCCACTCGAACACGCGCTGCGTCAATGTAGTCGGCGGATACGTATGCCAATGTCTGCCAGGGTACACGCGGAGGGACAAGTTTAATTGCATTGAGGTAAGGACAACTTTCGTCTATGACCTGTTTTATAGTCGTCGAATGCTTTTACATTTTAAATTACCTACCGTGTCTTTTTCTCTGGTGCGGCTGATTATTCTAATCATGGGTGATCCATTCATCATCATTAACCTATCTTAGTTTGCATCCTGAAGTGAATAGTCTGATTTATTTAACTATGCGGTAGGGTTACGGTCGGGGCCATAGCTGAAATAACACTGCTTGATGAGGATCAATAGACAATATGACCTATCCAAAAGCTTGTAAGTATTTTTTGAACACAGAACCTGTAACGAAGCGTGTTTTGTGGCGAAACTAGGTTGCCAGACTGATTTGGCTAAGAGGAATTTTTTTTTTCTTACCCTTAACTATACAGCCACTCAGCTGTTCAAGGGTCAAGGCCAGTTGATATCATTGTTGTGTTACAGGTGGACGAGTGCATGGGGTCCCGTCACGGGTGCCACGCGCAGGCGCAGTGCAGCAACACGCCCGGCTCGTACTCGTGCCGGTGCCGCGACGGGTACGAGGGGGACGGGTACCAGTGCACGCGTGAGTATGCAATGACCCGGAAGCAATCTGTGCCGAAACTCCGAATGCGACCGTTCAAGAATTTCACTGATTCTGCCAGCTAGACCAATGACCCTTTGCTGCAACAGGTCCATTTAGTTTCAAAACATATTTGATCTTACATTGCAAATGAAAGCTGTAACAAATAGTGTGCTCCAGAAGGTTGACGAGGTTGATATACCTACGTAATTGTACGGCTGAGATTATAAATTGTGAATGGCTGCCTGCTATTAATTTTGTGAAGTGAGAGTCAAAGTTAAAGTCAAAGGATTTCATGCAAAGAGGCTATTTTTACACTTTTACAAGTCAAAATGATATTGGGTGCTCAAAATACTTAAGTTATTTTGTGTTATTGTTTGTCCTGTACTCATAAGCTTTTTATTTCCCTTCTTATACTACTCTTAGATGGTTTATATGACAGCAGTGTTTCTCGGCACAGCTATCTGCAGCGGCGGATGTTTGAACGGCGGCGCGTGCGTAGCGCCGGAGCGGTGCGCGTGCGCGCGCGGGTTCACGGGCGCGCGGTGCGAGCGCGACGTGGACGAGTGCGCGCGCGCCTCCCACCTCGCCGCCGCCCCCCACCTCGCCGCCGCCCCCCACCCCGCCGCCGCCTGCCGCCCCCCCGCGCTCTGCGTCAACACGCCCGGCTCGTACTACTGCGTGTGCGCGCAGGGGTACCGCCGCGATCACCACACGGATCTCTGTGAAGGTATATAATTATTATCTATCGAACTGGAAGACGTACCGTAGGTCAGCCCCCACTAGGTAGCCAGGATCATTGTACAAAGTAAATAATTATCGTATAGAACCGAAGAACCGTGTTTTATTCCTTGCGACCCAGACCTTGAGAAGCAAAGCTAAAATCAAGCAGGTTTCCGGATACAAGGTCCACAGGTCTGTATTCCCTAAGGAAACATATGTTCAGCAGTGGACGTCTTCAGGCGGATGATGACTCAACCATAAGGTGTGCTCTAGCAGCCCAGTTCCTAATGTAGTCGTAGCGTGGCGGCCACTTTCAACCATTTTTTCACTTTTTATCAAATGGAACTGGGTGAAATTGTACCCTGTCCGACTTAAAAAATAATTTAGCTATTGTACTTTCATTATTTAATAACTAGATCAATACATAATTATCTTGATTATTTTTCATGGATTACTGAAATCAGGAATAGCATAAAAATGTCATTGCTTTATTTAAAACGTTTCTAGATGTAGACGAGTGCGCGGAAGGCATTCACACGTGTCACCCGAGCGCGAGGTGCGTCAATACAGAAGGAGCTTTTAAATGCGAGTGTCACACGGAAAATTGCGAATTGAGTAAGTAAATCTATAGAACCGCGATGCTACTAGTCATACCACGTCCATGAAGTAAATAACCAGTGGATGGAGGCAGAGTGGAGGAGTGGTGTGGCAGAATGTAGGAACAATACAAACCAGCAAACCATCACATAGGTCTTTACCTATGAAATTGCCGTTTTGTTTGAAAAAAGTCAAAGTATTTTTTTTTCGAACTTATTTATTTCTTTTATTCAAAGTAATCACCCCTGCAATCAATGCATCTTTGCCAACGCTGTGGCAGTTTATGGATGCCCTTCTTGAAAAAATCAGCAGGACGGGAAACAACAAACTCTTCAAAGGCGTTTTGTACTGCCTCTCGGGAATTGAATTTTTTTCCCGCTAAAAAGTTGTCCAAATTTTGGAAAAAAGTAATACACGGTAGGCGCAAGATCTGGTGAGTATGGCGGATGAGGGAGAGCTTTCAAACCCAACTCATGCAGCTTAGAGACGGTCTGTTGTGCAGTATGGGGTTGCGCGTTGTCGTGAAGTAGCAGTGGAGACGACCGATTGACCAAAGCTGGTTGCAGACGTGCGAGTTTCGCCATCATTGTGGTCAGTTCTTCCATGTACACATCTGCAGTAATGCTCTCGCCGTTTTGAAAAAAGCTATGATGAATCACACCAGCACTAGACCACCAAACTGTGACCATCACCTTTCTAGGGGTCATTTTTCGTTTTGCACATTGCTTTGGTACCGAACCAGGATCTAACCAACTTGCTGAGCGCTTTCGATTGTCAAAAAAAATCCATTTTTCGTCGCACGTAACAATTCGGTTCAAAATTCCTTCATTTCTGTGCCTGTTAAGCAGCGCAAGGCAAGTCTCGACGCGTACGTTGCGCTGGCGATCGTTAAGTTCGTGGGGCACCCATCTATCAAGCTGTTTTATCTTGCCAATCTGTCGCAAATGGACCAATATTGTTTTGATGCTAACATCAAAAGCTGCTGCCAGCTCAGCTGTAGATTGAGATTCATCAGCTTCCACAATCGCCTTTAATTCATCATTGTTGACCAAAGTTTCCGGACGACCACGAGGTTCATTTTTCAAGTCAAAATTCCCAGAACGGAACCGAGCAAACCAATAACGGGTTGTACGTTTGTTTGTACAGTTCTCTCCGTAAACGTCGTTGATGTTACGTGTCGTCTGTGCCGCGTTGGTGCCACGACGGAACTCATATTCCATAATTACACGAAATTTCAAAGTATCCATTATGAGGAAAAATGTTGAAATGTAATGAAAATATAACGCTAATCAATAAACAAAAGACTTATATTGTAAATAGAATGTCATATTTTTAAAACAAAATTAATTTGAATTTAGAATTCATAGCCAATCAAAACTTTTTTTTGTTTGAAAATGTCTGTACTGCATTACGGCAATTTCATAGGTAAAGACCTATTATTATTAAGGCGAAAGTTTGTATGTGTGTTTGTGTGTATGTCTATTACTCCTTCACGCTCAAACGACTGAATAGATTTGGATGAAATTCGGGACCAAAATAGCTTATATACTGGATTAACATATAGGCTACATTTTATCCCGGAAAAGTTAAATTTTCCCATGGGATGAGCAAATAATCAAAATACTTTTATCCGCGGGTGAAACCGCGGGGCGCAACTAGTACTTAATAAATAAGTAAATACACCACAACTAGTTGACTATAAATCCTTTATTATGTTTGCAGCAAACTAACCAAGTCGCATCCTAGCTAGGCTTCTAGAAAGAAATGCCCTTAGCAGAAGAGATCAACCGTCTATACTAAAATTAAACAACTCCTAAGTTTGCACTTATCCCTCTAAGATGCACCTAATGCAATACATTTAGGTACGTCGTAGAGAAAAGTGTGAATTAAAAAGCTGCCAAAGTTTCATGTAGACTTGCATTAATAGTACAAGTAAACACTAATCTTCGCAAATATATTCAAATAAATAACTATATGCCCGTACAAAAGCCTATTAAAATACTACTTAGGAATTTAGCTAAGCAACACTTTTCCTGGGTTCTCATATGAGACTCTCTGGCTCATACGAGCCAAATTGGCACGAACTTAACAAACGTATGCACGTTTATAAGTTCGTGTCAACTTGGCAGACCAAATACTGACGCTCATTGGTTCCCTGTTGATAATCGGCTATCTCAACCAATGAGCGTACAGTATTTGGCATGTTGACTTGACACGAGTTTGACAAACGTACGAGATATCAGAACTAGGGATATAAGTGCGAACTTAACAGCTGTCAAACTTAGCACAGACGGACAATAAAATGTTGTGCATCTGGGCATAAGTATCCCGTGGTTCCAGGTTGCGCGTGGCAGGGCCGCCTGGTGGCGCCGGGCGCGCGGTGGGCGGAGGCGGGCGGCTGCCGCGCCTGCGCCTGCGCCGCCGGCGTCGCCGCCTGCGCGCGCGCGCCCTGCGCCTGCGACGCGCCCGACAACTATACGCAGGTGCCTACTTTACTACCGACTTCCGTCACTGTATTATACTAACTAATAACAGTTTTACTAAAGTTAATTTATTTAGATCATTTTTATTTTAGTTTTCTGTGTGTAATAAGTATACCTACATATTTTTTGGCATGCCATTCCGGCAGAACGTCGAGAAACAAATTATTATTGTTATCATCTATATATGTACCACTAAATTAAACAAAATGGAGAATGCCGAGAGGAAACGCTAGTAGTAGGTGCTCAACAAAATTAAAGTGTATTAGCCCGAAGAAATGGTTCTTTATCACATCTTGGTTAAGCTTAGATTCGTAATAAGTTTAAATATATAGATGTCTAGAATTCGTCATTACGGAATCAATATATCATTCAAGATAAACATATTCCTAGCTAAACCATGATCATACGTAGCGTACGTATACATGGTGCTAGTTCTCAAGCTGTAAAGGTTGAAAGAGAACTTGAGACCTACAGCGTAGGGCCTTTACAAAGCGTGCTTTGTATGTGCTACGAAATAAAAGAAATTTGTAATCCTGCTATATAATGGAGTACGGTGGCAGGTGTCGAGCAGCGTGAGCCCGGTGGCGCTGGCACCGGCCACGTGCTGCCCGCACTGCGAGCCGCGCTACCGCTGCCGGCACCAGGAGATGCACCACGTGACCTTCCGCAGTGGCGAGCGCTGGCTCTACCAGTGCCAGATCTGCGAGTGCCTCGTGAGTTACCAACGAGACATAACAGGATACAGTGGAGATAACAGAGGAGCCTAGCTTCGGATGCCGCTACCTAGAGATGCACTAAGGCACTTTCCGTTATTTGATTAGGCTTGTACGGAAGATTCTTTTTGTGTACTGTATTATTCGTAAAACGTAGCCACACTAAAATGGTAGCAATTTACTGTACTGACTTGAAGCGCTACCGCCGAGCGTCGCAGGCACTAATTGTAATTTATTTATTACAATGAAAACTGATGAAATACCCAAATATTCAAATCATATTACAATTACACTAGCTTCTACCCGCGGCTTCGCCCGCGTGGCCTTTAGGAAACGAAAGACATATTTTTCTGCCTTACACATTATAAAGAACTTACCCTCTAAATTTCAAGTCTCTAGGATCAGCGGTTTAGGCTGTGCGTTGATATATAAGTCAGTCATTCAGTTAGTCAGTCAGGACTTTTAATTTTATATGTATCTATACATATAAAATAAAAAATAAAAAAATTAATAAAATTAAATAATTAGTAGCTAGTGAAATTACTGAGCAATTGAGATTTGATGATCTGATCTCACAGTCGAGTAATCTTATTACCAGACAGTGCTGATGTCTCAGGATGATGTGCGCAATGCACACGAAACTTTATATTTTAGTTCCGAGTGACACTGTTCTGTTACGGGCGGTGTCGCTTAACATCAGGTGAAGGACTAGCTCGCCACATCATTCATTAATATAAAAAAAAGAATTCTCCTCGGTACATTAAAATCTTCTGCGATCACTAAGCCGGCCAGGAGTGGTATTGTGGCAAACCTCCCTTACAAGCCAAACGTCCAAGTGACGTTTTATATATTTAGTAATCCCCAGTGGTTCCACGGCTACTTTTTCCTAACTGTGGTACCAATATACCACAAGTAGTACTACAGTTACTTTTACCGTAGAGGGCGTTATGTTCCGCAGTGAACTGCTTCCAGCTGTTGATATGAACTAGTACAATCGGTGAACTCTCCGCAATGTTTTCTTAAATAATTGTTCTCCACAAATCCCAGCAAATCATACGTGATCTGTATCTCTTCGTGTTCCAGCTGGGTGAGGTGGACTGCTGGGAGCCGGAGTGCGACTCGGAGGGCGAGTCGTGCTGCGGCGGGGGCGCGGGGGCGGGCGCGGGGGCGGGCGCGGGGGCGGGCGCGGGGGCGGGCGCGGGGGCGGGGGGGCCGCACCGCCTCGAGCTGGCGGGGTGCGCGCCGCCGCACTGCCCCGCGTGCACGGTGCGTACGCTCGCTGGCACATAGCTTCGCGCTTACCTCGCATACACAACCAAAACATTACTGCCCATTTGCACAGATTGGCAACTCGCAAGTTCGCACTTATCCCTCTATGACGTACCTACTGCAACGAATTTGGGGACGTCCTAGAGACATAAGGCCGAACTTAAGTGCTGTCAAGCTTTAGTGCAGACGGGCATACATCTTTAACCGACTTTCAAGAAGGAGAATTTAAATTGGGAGTGTCTGTTAAAACGTCAAGAGACTTATAAATGAAAAATAATACTTACGTATTGTTGCACCGGTTTGCTATAGCTTCTTTGAACTCTTTTCTTACCCGACCAGGCCAATTTAATGTTATTGTTATTCGAACAAAACTCACCATAGGGATGGCCTGGTGACGAAATCGGAAATAAACCTTCCACATACTGTATCCTATCTACGAAGCAATAAAGTTAGTGAGATTTAGTGACAACTTATGCGGTAGCGAAATCTTTTGCATCTATTAAGTAATCAAAGACCTAAATGCATATATTGATAAAAACTTGTCTGTCATGTAATGTCTAATGTGTAATGTCTAATTTCGATAACTTTTCCTTCTTAAAGTCAGTTAAAATATAAAAGGCATTTCCAACGCTTTCAAATCCAATGCATTTGAATTGCAATATATTAATAAATTGCATTTTCTATTTTTGTTATGTCGGGTGCTAAATAATGTCTAACAACTATTTTATAGCATTTTTGTTTAAATTGCTTATTTTTGTTTATTTGGCTTCGAATTGTTTTTATAATCAAACCATGAAACCCCGCGTGGTAAGCTTGCTAACTAACCGACATGCTTCGATGGTCCGTGTGTGAAAGCGCCGTTTCCGCTTGTTGCAGGGCGGGCAGTGTGCTACTTTGGTGAGCAATCTCGCGTGTTGTGTGCATCGGTAACCATCCCCACTCTTCTTATTCATTCATACAACATTATGCTCTATTAACATGTGTTTATTTGAACGCTCGAACCATCTATTCAATATTCCATAATATTAACGTTTTTGGACTTTCCTTACGATTGGATGATTGAATAGTTGGCAAATGCAGATGTCATTCCAGGTATCATTTTATGTTGCATGTTCTATCATTTACTCACTCATCGTCATTCATCAAGGCATGGTGACATTGTGTTCCCGAGCATTCAGCGACTCACTGTTATAAGTAGCTTAACGGTGCATGCCTTAATTATTAGTCCCTTTATTTATTTTACATATCAAGCCATTTTTATTTTAAATTTTTCACATACTCCTACTAGATTTAATAGTAGATAGAAAAAGGACATTTTGTTCTCATTAAGATAAGAGCTTAGAAATATCAAGTACTTTTAATTTAACAGTACCAATTTGAAATGTTCTTATGTTGTCAAAATTAGATAGTGTAATAATTTGTTCATACCTACAGTACATTCATAATTTAGTGTATCGTAAATTAATTGTGTACTATTACTAGTCAATTTTGAATATAAAATCTCAATCGTGTCCAAGACCAGTTAAGCTTTTCGTAGTATTTTGTAGTCAAATAAGTAAAATATTGTTAATTTAATGTTTATGAATTATAACAGTTAAAATTTTTTCGAATCAACGAAATGTGATATTGGCACCCAAAGTAGGACATAATATGTTGGGCGGCAAAATGGGTCCCGTTTTGGTCGCCAATTTCATTTTCGCGTAGCTACCGTTACGGATGCTCTAAGAGTTCACATGACTATTACAATAAATTACAATTTTTGTTATATACCAGTAAAGTTATATTAGAATGTTCGTAACGGTAGGTCGGGCTCGGCCTTAAGTCGAACAATGAGAACAAGGGCGATTCTCGACAAAATGTCGTGCACGAGTTGACGCTCAATCCCGAGAGTGTGATGCGATGCGACGTCAGCTGTTGCACGGACGAGGGTCGCCTGCGTGCTGAGCGGAGCGGGGGTGTGTGCAGAGCGCGGCGCGGCGTGACGGCGGCGCTGACGCTGGTGGCGCTGTGGTGGGGGCGGGGCCACGCGGCGCACCGCAAGCACCGCGGCGCGCGGCGCTAGAGCCGCCCTGAGCGCACCATCACACACACATATTATTTATTCTAGATAGTTCTAATGTTAACCAATTGAGGCGGGCGCGCCACTCTCTCGACGGCCTTAACTTAGCGAGCGGCGACGCGTCTGCCCGCGCGCCGCCCGTACCGCCGCTGTGATACTTGTATTATATGGAGCGATGCATTTATATCGAAATATTGTATCTTCGTTATGAGTAGCGACTTCGTCGTAGCGTTATTCCGTAGCTAGGTCGCCGCCGCCGGTGCGGCACCGGTCGGCACCCCTGTAGGCGCGTTGGAAGCGAGCGGTTCGGGCGTCGGGCGCTTTATCCACTCGCGCTCCGAACTCGTGCGGCGTTTGTACTTAGTCATGATTGCGTTGAATAGTTTTGTTCCCCTCCCGCGGCGCGGCGCGGCCCGCGTGTGACGTGTGCGGCTGTGCTGAGTGGAGTGTGCGAGAGACGCCGCGTCGCGCCGGCGCAGCCCGGCGCGTTCCCACCGCCACCGCTACTAATAATAATCTTCAAATTCTAAATTTTTAACAATACATCGATCGCTTAAATTATTAATATTAGAGTAAACGGTACTACTTAGCTATTGTTGTGAATATAAGTTAGTTTAGTGTAGCGAGGCAGGACGCGAGCCGCGGGCGGACCGGGCCGGGCGAGCGGGCGCGGCGGCCGCGGCGCCGGTGGCTTCTACAATTATAATATTACGTAATATTTTAATTTTAGCGATAGTGTTGTACATGAGTAGCGTAGTGCTGGTCGCTGCGGCCGGTCCGCGCGCTCTCGTCCTCTTGTACGAATTTTTTCATAATATATTATATTTTTTGTTTGTCTTTATTATAATATAGAGATCGTTTTCTGAATAATTTGAAAATAACCAAAAATAGGTACCAAATATAGAAGAGATATGATTGTTTCTTAATTTTCATAAAGCATTTTGATGCTTGCATGTTGTATTGTGTTCAAAAAATTACGATTAAAAAGATTAACTTCAACTTCTTAGTTTTAATTGTTATTACATCTCCTCCTAACCTAATTAATTATCTAAATATATATAACTCAAAGGTCAGTCACCTTTGACTTGACATAGTTATCTATCAACGCACAGCCCAAACCACTGGACGGATAGGGGTGAAATTTGGCATGCAGGTAGATCTTATGACATAGGCATCCGCTAAGAAAGGATTTTTAGAAATTCCACCCTTAAGAGGGTGAAATGGGTGGTTGAATTATTCCACAGGCCACGCCGCGGGCGAAGCTGCGGGCAGAAGCTCGTATAATATAAAAATGAACGGCAGAGGTCACCGTAGCCGACGGACTTCTGTAACACTAGACGTGTCACTGTCACTAATACTTGCTTACCCTATTATAAATGAAAAGAAAATTACAACCAAAGAATATAGGTAGTAGTATACTTTATTATAACATTAATTTGAATATCTACATATTAGATAACGTAAAACCTTGCAAGACAACGTTTCGGGTTGTAATAAATGAATATGGTGACTTGAAGGAATAACAATTAATAAAATAAAAATATTGTAATGACAGAAAATATTGGTTTACAGTGCATACTTTCTATACATTATTCCGAAACATACAAAGGATAATAATGTAACTGTTGCATCGTGAGACATGACTCAGCAATATTACTACATCGAATCATACTGTTGTCTTTTTATATCATTTCATTCAATAGACTTAAATACCGAGAAGTTTACTTGTTAGCATTTTTATAATAACTTTGAACGAATGAATTAATGTATGTATGAATGAATGATTTATTTGTGAAGGTAAAAGAATGAGCACCTGCAACGCGTTTTAAAGCTTACGTAGAGCATACAATTGCGTACTAGGTATGTTGAAATAAAGCTATGTATTTTATGTACCGACTTATACATAGCTTAATTTCAGTGTGTTTAAAATCTGTGATTAATTTTAAGTCGTAAGTAAGTACGTTAGCATTATTCCAAATATCCATTTTTTTTAAAGCCATATCTATTATTAAAGTTTGAATAAATAGAGATCTACATAATTAAACACTAACACAAATATACGTACAAATACAGATTTATTTATTACTAACGAATATCTACAAAAAAAAACAACAGCTATTCAGATATACAAGAAAAAATCCGAAGATGGGTTGATGTTCATGATTAAAAAATGATTCCATCCCATAGATCCATGTTTGCGTTAGGGTAGAGAAAAATTATTAGGTATAACGTAATTTTTAAATAGCAATCTGGGGGGTGATAACGATACTTTGATTGCAATGCAACAGGAGAAATTTCCATACTAACTACACAACACATAAACTGCGTATACAAACTGTCAAATCCATACAAATTTGTGTTTCTATAGGTTGCAATCGAGTTACGTGATAACTATAGGAATGAATATAGGATGTCTATGGAGATGTATTAGTATCTACGTATCGTTCACTATATATTAGGCAGATCGCGTAGCTTAGAGACCAACTATTAACAGTAGCGTCACGTGTCTTGGTTATAGGTAGTATCTAAGTTATACGGGCTGCCTATTTAGCAAGATGGATCGGTAAAGATAGACGGAAGGTGGTTTACACATGTGTGACAGGAGAAGGTGCTGATGCGGAAGCGAGCGTAGTGAGTAGAGGGCCCTGCGGCAGGTACGCGATGCGCAGCGGTTGCGGTTGTTTCAAACTCTGATTATGGTCCAGCACGCCGGTCACCAGGGAATAAGCGCCCGCGAACAACGTCACTGCCTGGTGTACACCACACGATACGGTCACTATAGGCCATGCCCATAACGCCCGCATTACTTTTTTTTTTACTTCAAACTTGTCTAGCATTTGACCACGCTCTCACCTGATGGGAAGTGACGATGTGATCGAAGGTGTAGCATGCTAGCCAAGTAAATACCTATTCACTCTTCTCTTGAACACGCCCGGGTCATATTTCGCCGGAAACACAGACGCTGGCAAGGCATTCCATTCCATTCCTTAGCCGTTCTAATTAAGAACGTTGAGTCAAATCGCTTGGTACGAATGGGTGGTATTTCGACCACGAAAGGATGGATTATTCACAAAACGCTCGAGATGCTACAGCCTCGCTATAACTCTACCCTAGACAACGACCATAACGAGTCTCTGTGGTGTGGTGGTTGAGCAAGTCGGCTCACAACCCGGAGACGGTGGGTTCGATTCCCGCGGTAGAACAAGTACTTGTGCACAGAAAAAAAGCACAAATACTTGTTCTGTGTCTGGGCGTTGTGGGACCACGGTCCTCGTAGTTCCTGGGTCCCTAGATACAGGAAATCCTATCTAATCCTAGGGGCCAGGATCTATGTACGTGATCGTTGAGCGTTATTGTTATTATTATTGTAATCCTCGCATAAACTTTACATCGACGTCGAATGTACACCATTTTCGCACCAAATCCGACATTGATGTATCAAGTTGGTGGCAGGAAGAAATATACGAAACACCCTAAGCAGGAAGTCAATGCAGAGTCTCACCGTCCCCTTTCAGAAGAATAAGATCCAAAATTGAAGATCCTAAGTACCAAAATGTGGGTCACATTTGAGCTGCACTTGCGCTATAGGTATATCCACTTGCTGTGCGCACACCCTATTTTCACAGGCGATATCTGAGTTCCGCGGTCTGCCTATAGAAAACTCGCAAGTTTTACGTACTAGGTTCATCCGAGGCAAACCAGCTGAACCTCTACATAAGCCGAATAGTAAACAATGTCGTAACTTAATCATGCACTATAGAGTCGCGCGCGTGTTTACTTAGCGCCACCCGGTCTTTGATCTTGCCCTCCACCATGAAACTATCGTGTTTAAATCAAAACATGATAGATGACCCGGGGCGGTAACAGGTAGACTCGGTGCGAAAACAATTGAGCATTGCAGATTAGCTGCATCTTTGCGAGTACATAACTATATTAAAATGCAGCAATTATAGAGAAAGCTTTCTGATCGATCGCGTACTTTTTAAGCGTGTTCCGTTTCAAATTTCATAAAGAGCTTACCATAACAATGATGATGGAGGATGCGAGGATAGTGACCGCGTTAGTGTAGTTCATCAACTCGCAGTACGCCGGCTGCAGGCATCCCACGGTGTGCGTTGGGTTGGTGCAGATGTCGCTGCGCTGCTTGTGACAAAGACCAATATTTAAGTGGTTAATATTTTGTTATATTACCAAAAGGGTGTATCAAGTTATCATCAATCGCACTTTAGCCAACGCAACGTCAAATAAGCAAACATATGTATTTTATGTTAGGTCTATTCTAACTCGGTTGTTATGCTTAACGTTTTGGTCTACGCTGTAGGCTACGGTATATGATACCTTTTAGTCTTAGTAATGATCTACATTATTGTAATGTTATATGTAATGTGTGATGTCCTGAATAAATGTCTTTTCTTTATTTCTTTCTATTATATATTCTGTAGTTGTAAGCTAATCCAATTACTTGTATACTTAATTTTGCTTTGAAGTGCTGGTATTGAACCTGATTTAATGCACACCTTTATTAGATCCTTAAGTCTATTTAACTTCTTACCTACCTTCTATTTTCATACTTATGACCATGCTTGTGTCATATTGGAAGCAATATCTTCTATATATGTTTAATCAAAACCTTGAAATTTAGTCCGTAAGTATTAAAAAAAAAACTGATCAAATATTTTAAAAAAGTCCTGAAGAAATGAGCCGTTATTTGTGTGTCCTGTATACCAGCGTTTTTTTTATTTCAGTCTTGGCACTTCACCGTCGCAATGCTAGGATCTCTAATATTTGCTATCATTTACGCTATTGCACAATCAATCACGCTTAGTGGACTTGGAAACAAAGTAGATGTGGCAAGACAGCATGTAATGGGGGATGTGGGATCGACCGGTGGTAAATATTGAACGTGTATAATACTTTTCCATTCCACGTCCTTCCACAGCAGGATGGCGGCAGGCTGCTACGAAATATGTACCAGTCGGAAGGAGAGTGCACACCACAACATTTCAACTGCAACAAAACAATAATATACAGAGTATCTACACAGCCATTTTAACTTTCATCCCCTCTAATAAAAGTATTTTAAGTCCCCTATGTCTTGCCTCGTAGCATGAAATCAAATCATGCCAAGTTTTATTTGAATTCGACTTGATGCTTAGCCATGAAACAGACAGATAGACAAAAATGATAAAACACACAGTTTCGGCTTAAAACTACAACTATTACACGGCTAACACTCACGACGTACAGTCGTATAACAGCGCCGAGCCGCCCCCGCCGCCGCGCGTACTCTTTGAGGATGGGCATCTATATTGTCCGAACACCGGTCGAGTTATTCGACTGTATCTCGTGAGTGTTAGCCGTGTAATAGTTGAGGGGTATATAATCAAATGCAGCTACGAGCACAACCTTCAATTTAAAATTTAAGCTGTCTTTGATGTTTGCATGCCGTTTTTAAGCTGACTTTGACCCCAATGCAGATTTTTAATCTGGTCTTTGTATTATTTTAAGCTGGTTTCGATGCAAAATTATAAGTTGAGATCATACACAATTGACAGACCTATATTTTTGCATTCATAGGTCAGATTTTAAAAAAAATGCAATTAGCTGCTTTTGATTCTATACCCCTCAATTGTAGTTATGAGTACTACTCACGTCACTTTCTATAATAATATATTATAGTTTTGGCTTAATCATCGATTATAGAGTGCATTCCAAAGAACTATCCAATAAAATAATTTTAATGTGGCATGTTGGTTTTTTTATTGGCGGGAAAACGAAATAGATTGCGTCACCGCATTGTATTATTTTCTAAAACTTGTGTTATTTTCAGTGTTAGTGCATAAAATTGGTGGCATTTTATTCGTTAAGTGCTGGATTACATGCATTAGTGTGGGAAAGTGGTATAATGATAGTGAAACGTTTCTTTTCGTGTTGTTTCCAAAACTCCATAGAAGCTTCTGGTAAAGTTGCCACCACTTTACATAGGAGTATAACTTGACTATGACTTAACTTGATGACTTGGACTCTGACTGGACTTGACACATATATAATATAATATTACAAAACTATAATTAACTCGAGAAATTATCAATTACTTGACACTGGCTAAATATATAAATGTGTGGACCCAAAAAAAGTGGCATGTTGCAGTTTTTACGTAGGCCACACGATCAGATGATCTTTTTGTGTACTGACCTGAAGCTGCATGGCGGAGAAGGAGCTCCGGACGGCCGGGTCGTAGCCGGCGCACGACATGGCGTACAGCATGCTCGCGTTGAGCGCGCTCGGCTCGCGCACCGCCCGCGACAGCCCCGCCACCGACGACACTCCGAGCGACAGCAGCAGCATCGACGCGGTTGCCAACGTCATCAACTGTTCACATTACTTGAGTTTGGTTGGTAATGAGACAACGTCGTAAAAAAGCTAAATTGTTCATCAGCGTCATCGAAAGACATCGAGTGGGGTCCAACTGTAACTTTGCGAGGGCATAATAACTATCCTAATTAGTGTCTATATTTAACTAATCTTAAGTCGCTACTTAAATGTCGTATACTATATTGCTCTAAAATTGCACAATAAACCAGATGTAAATGGTCACGGTCAATCGACATTTCGATGCGTTGATTTATGGATGTGTCAGCGTTTGTTTTATAAAACGGCTACATAAATTTATTAAACAATACAATCGGGAAAACTAATGGATCATAGAATATAGAATAGAGAACTATGATAGATACTAAAGTTATTTTCCCACTAAAGCTTTTGTTACCATGCCCAAGAAAGAACTAACCAAGAGTTTATAGAGGTGACCCATCCAAAATACAAATAAAATGTGTAATTGAAAATATACTGGATAGTACCTATCCAGGCGGTAGCTTGGCTTCATCAACGTTTGTATTGTCCAACCTTCACCCAAATAACCGTTACTTAACATCAGGCAAAATGAGGTCAAGAACAGTCTGGTAATACTCTTTGTATTACATAAATCACTAAAATAAACTCTGGTAAGTTAAGTAGATAGAACATTTTTAAACATCGTCACACGTCGATAACGACAAGTCGTCGTAAAATAGAAATATATTGGATATTGAATTGATTGGTAAGAGTATTACAGTGGCAACAAACGAGATGGACTTGACGTGGTAGGGCACGAGCGTGGCCAGCCAGCAGGTGGGCAGGCAGAGCAGGGCGCCGGCCATCAACATCACCCCAGACCCCAGCTCTATGCCCAGATTAGTGATCCAGAAGTAGTAGGACATGCGCAGGAGGCTCCATGAGGTTGTGCCGCCGAGGATTGCGCCGCCGCTCTGTTTAGGTTAGGTTTAAAGAAATTTATTCTCGAATAAGACAAAAATGTCACTTCCATGAGAACATAGTTAGACTTAAAGAATTCTATACAAGTACATTCTGTTTAATGACGTAATACATTATAGTCTTCTTACCTAAACTAATTATCATTCTATAACGATTTTTTAAACTATTAAAAAATGACTAGGTTTGTTTCTGGACCTTAGCATGAGTACACAGTATAGCTTCATTTTGCTCCCCCACTCAAAAGTCTATGTCCCACGGAGAGTACTTAAATACTTCTACGGTCATCGGTTGGTGCATGAGCGTGTGCAGTTTCATTAAAGATAATTCAGCCTTTAATAAAGAATAAAACAAACTTACAAGCAACAAGCCAGCACAAATGAATAACACCAAACCACTGGTTCTCATCACGAAGTCTTTTTAATGATTTTTTAGTAATAAAATTGTAATTTAGATTATGAAGATCAATTTGAAATTGACGTCTAATTGACGTCTATGGGATCATTTTTTTGTTTTTATTTGTTTTTCTCTGCAAAGAAGTGGTTTTAATTTTTAATCATTATTGAAACTTACTTCGGTATATCTATAACTTTTTGACAAACTACCGTGCTAGTGCCTACATATAAATATGTTCTAATATTAAAATAATCCTACTCTTCATTTCATGGTGCTGAAAACAAACATCTCATCACACTATTTTGAACAAGTAAAACAAATACGAGCGTTCCCTTAAATTGGTTGATTATTCTAACAAACAAAACGTACATACGTTAGCTGACTCTTGCTGTTTAGCCACATATCTGGTTATTTTATCTGAGATTATGCTCAGTCTAATTGTCATAGAACTTAATCTACAATAAACGTATTGTAGATTAAGTACCATGTACTACACCCCAAGTTATATAAATCTATTTGTGTATGCGCTTGTTACGTAGGTATTGAGTCACCCCTACGACATCCGTTTTACCGTCTACGTCTATTTTTTTCGTTCTTGTACGAAAGCAGTTTCGATCGAAGACGTCGTAATTTTTTTTCCTCCGCATACATGTTGCTTTTATTGCTCCATTCATTCATTCTATCATTCTAAACTTTTTTTGAAAGGGTGAAATGCCCTACGCCTTGCCCTGGGTATGTGAGACTCGAGCCCACTAAAACCCCCTCGTGAGCCCTCGTCCGTCGTACCGGGGCGAGAAGGGGTCGGGCCTCTACGTGCCTATGGATGGGTGACCTAGCCCAACATGAAAACTTGGATCAAACTCGGATGAAGAGAGGGACCGAAAACACGGCGCGGCACCATTTAAAGAACACTGATTGTTAATATTAAAATTATATCGTATTTGTTTCAATAGTTTCCTTTAAATCCATGGTTGTAGCCTCTTTCGTATTTCATTTTTCATGTCGTCAAATCTTTTTGCGTTGGATATTCTTCTATTTGTCTGATAAATAGAGTGTCACAACGCTGATGTCATTGTCACATGATAGCCTGCAAAAAAAAAACATATTTCTTCTAATAAAAAGGGTTCCGGCGACGTTCCTTTCTACAGCATGCATTATATCCTTTATTATAAATTAAATCCACAGTAAACGTTTGTTATGATTTGATTCCACTACGAATTGCAAACGCGTTGCCCAGAGTGTTTTTAAATTATTTCATCGTGGCAATAGTCTGGCCTCGATGAAAAAATCCTGGTGTCTTTTTCTCAGTGATCTGGTGCCTATTAAATATTCAGGTGGTGAAGAAAGGAAAGTTTCATAGTGGTAGTAATGCATCCGCTACGAGAGCGCGCGTGCGATGAGCTGCTGCATCACCCGGCGCTGGCGACGCCGCCGCCGGAGCCCGAGAAACCGAGGCCGCCGCGAGTGCGCAAGATGAGGGTGTTTAAACTTGTAAGCCAGAATCCTTTTTTTTAAATTTATTACACACATACAAAAGTACAGGGCTTTGTCGCTGTGCGACTACATCGCCCTATCGGTTTACAACATAATCAGTCCTATGTTCTACGGTAATTTTTACGATAGATAGATAAACTCTTTATAATACAAACCAAATAATAAAAAAGAAAAAGAAAAAAACAATCATTATATAAAGTGTAACAATGGGCGACCTTATCGCTAAAAGCGATCTCTTCCAGGCAACCTTTGGATGGAGAGAATTTGACGAAGTGGTTAAGTAATATATATAGGCTTCTTCTGACAATGGCGATGATAAAATACTGTTGCATAATCCTATATTAAATAAATTCTCGGTTCCTAGAATGATCTTGCGAGTCCTAAATGTGAGTCTTCATGTTAACAAGTCTGCCACGTTGTCATTTTTCGCACAGTTTAAATGGCGAAATGTACAGCGCTCCATTTAAACTGTGCGAAAAATGAGAACGATAAAAATAGGTTAGGTACCTATGTAATAATTATTTTATATTAGCTATTTATGTATCGCTATTTATCGTTCTAACTAAACGGACATTATCAGGTCAGGATCTGTTATTTTTTTTTATAACTGCACATACATGCGGGTGTTAAATTAATTTCCCTTTTCTATTAATGAATGTTTATCTTCCAGCCTCCCAGATTTCCTTTACTAGACAAGGAGTTCTACGCATGCTGGTGCAATCACCAGAAAGAGGTATATTTAAAAAATCATTAACTAACCTAAACTTTTGTTTTGTAGACAGTTCATTCAAGGCATGTAAGATGCATGGCTTGCGCATGTAATTGTAAATCGATTTAGGGTTCGACTAGCTTATAATAAATCAAATCAAATAATCATTTATTGACATAAAAGGGTTTCATACATGTTAATGAGTCCATAGACTCCCGAACTAGTGAGTACACTCTATTCATATCAGGAGCCAAGGCTTCTCCCATCTTATGACTTATATAATTATGTCAGTGTTAAATTTAATATTAATGTAAACTTTAAACAAGAAAAAGAAAAAAATATTATAAGTGCCCATGTGCATATATATGTGCGTGCGTGAGTGTGTGTGTATGTGTGTCTGTGTGTGTGTGTGCGTGTATGAATGAAGCTTAGTACCTTTTTACTTTATAGTTCTTAATTTTTTCACCAAAACCATACCTAAAGTTACTTCTAAATGTACTTGCTCTATTCTACATTTTTGCAGTTACAAATGGCAAAACACAAGGTAGACGACAGCCCCCCAGAACTATTTCCCGAACTGTATCTGAAGCCTCGGAGACTGGACTTCTACGCGCGCCAGTTGGAGGAAAACATGAACGTCAACAAAGAGTTGCTGAAAAAGATCAATATTATTCAAAGAACCGGGGTTCGTTTCTTTTCATAAGATTTAATTTAAAATATTAGACCACATGACAAAAAAATTCATTTGGTTAAGCTCCATCTATCGGCCGGTATATCTTTGTTTTTACTTTGTTTAATGTAAATGTCGCCATCTTGACAATTTTAAATTGACGTTTTACCGGACATACCAACATAATAATACAAAATTTAAGTAATTTTTACCTTTGTTATATGAACGTGAACCAACTTAAACTTCCGTTCGCCCGCATTCATCATCTTATTCCCCAAGTCAAGCGTGCGTAATGAAGTTTTACATCTTCAAACTTAATGTAAGTATTTAAGTTGCAAAAGTGCTAGCCTGATTTTTAATTTTTTGTTGATTTTAAACTACTGCCTTGATCCATTTTTACCAGGGCTTTGTGGACTGCTGGACGCGACCAGAACCAACCAACAAGTACAACAAGCTGCTGTGTCGGCAGCGGCAGCGCGACCTCGATGCGATCCGCAAGAAAAACCTTTACTTCTACTCAAGACTGCTCATAGCTGTCAGTATTTTGTGTTACGATATGATTACATTTCTTTAAATTTGAACTTTTTTTACGAATACGGAGTATATATCTTATGAATACAATGTTCGCACCGTTCAATTTGCCAATTGAACGTTGTAAACATCAAGCAAACGTCAGTGGTTTACGGGAGGCTCGCGGCCTTATTCAATCACAATTATAGGCAGTTCGTAAATCGATCGAATTTCGATTCATATTAATTGTTTTCAATAATTTCTCGACTTAAACTGTGATTTTACATTGTACTATATTCTAGTGATTCATAATTGGAATTCAGTGGTAATGTTCTGCATCTTTTTAATGCATGCATGAATTGGTCGTTCAAGCTGGATTCAAGCTCGACGTTTTGTACGAAATGGTGTTGAATGTAACTTGCTAGGTCCTGTTTATTCAATAGATGTTTATAATAGTTACATAAATACAGGTTCATTATTATCTACCTGATTATTATTTTTGTTCATGTAGAGATCCGAACAATTACTTACCAAAGAATTAGACGAAGAGTGGAAGCACACGAAACACAAATTAATCCTAGGCGCATCGTAAGTATTGGTCAATTCTATAATTGACAAACTGCACCTTTATCCTATAATATCTGGCTACCTTCAGATCGAATGGTATTTATCTCTACAGGTTACCGTTTATTTTATTCAAAACGGAGAAAATTGACCGAGGCATTAAAGACCCGGCGTTTGATAAACCTGCCAACATTAATCGCACCAAGTATGTACCTACTTATAAGTTATTAGTTAGTGGTTCATGGCTACCAATAGCCAATTGATGTTCAGAAGTCATAGGTTTCTTATTGTCCGATTGAGAGCATCTAACATTCTATACAAATATTTCTACAAAACTGCATATATTTTTCTGTGCCTAAATACACAGCCAACCCTCTAAGTCATTTATTTTGTTATGTGAAGATAAAATATGGGCTTGCAGTCACTTGTCACGTTAGCTTAAGAAAACGTGTTACAGCTTCTGTAAAGGATGAATGAGGGCTCAAATACAGAACGTGATTAATAATTTTACAAATTATCCTATAAAATAGGTGGATCATGGAGGACATGCGTATATGTTTCCAGAGTTTGCATGGATATATGGGTTAGCGGCGGCTCGAAGATCGGCAAGGTTACGATAGAACTGTTCACCGATCTGCGCCCGAAGACTTGCCAGCTGTTCCTCTCTCTTGTCAGAGGTGACGCTCACGGCTATGCTTATACAGGAACTAGGTTTTTCAGGTACCTAGTTTATATACTCCAGTACTCCTTTTTTATATAGATTTTAAACGCCAAATATACACTGAAACCTGGGCCGCGGCACGGGTAGGTCGAACTTCCACTAAATCAGACGCGACGCGTGGTAGCTCCACCTCCCTAGAAGTTCCACTTCCAGGGTGGTGCCAGAGCTATACTGCCGCGGCGGTGACGTCACCAAGGACAATGGCTACGGCTGCTACCTGCCTGAAGGCGAGCTGGAGCCCATGGGCGCTGAGGGACACTCGCTCAAACATTCCATTCCTGGTATGCTTTTGAACTTAACTGATCTGGAATGGGACACTCTGTAATACATCGATTAATGAATCTGAAGCATATAAACTCGAGGGTCTGTAGGTGGCTGGGATGTACTTGCGTATTTAATAACCTA
This sequence comes from Ennomos fuscantarius, assembly GCA_905220475.3. NCBI lineage: Eukaryota > Metazoa > Arthropoda > Insecta > Lepidoptera > Geometridae > Ennomos > Ennomos fuscantarius. The sequence continues at coordinate 3,805,320 of HG992029.1, forward strand.
CCTACTTAACCTAACCTAACCTACTTAATTTCAGTCTTAATTGTTTTTAGGTTCGTCCAATAACGAACGATCGTCTATGACGAACACGGAACGTTTACAGCTTTTATTTTTATTTTCTATCCTTACGTACGAGTAACTAGTTCGTGACCAAAACGACTAAGCTATGAAGTGGAAGTCACCCAGCTATCTTCTTGCACACTTATTGCTAATATTCACTAACTTTACACTTTTCACAGCCTTATTAATAAACAAAATATGGTGTAACTAGTCTAAAGCTAGTTCGTGTTTATTACAGCCTTATTAATAAACACGAACTAGGTTTAGACTAGTTACACCATCTTTTGTCTCTTTCGAAGTAACTAATCCGAGACTAATACCCGTTTATTAATAAGGCTGGTAGTGTCTAGCGAGAACAGATCACGATAACTTCTTAAATTGCTACTTTTTTATTTTAGTTTTGTCTTTCCTTCTACTTTAAAATGACCGCTTTCGTGAGCTGCACCAAAGCTAAGTTACATGTAAGATCTGTATTATATTTTAAGGTTAACGTATTTAGGTACTACCTTATAATAAATGGCTTTAAATTGCAGGGGTGCTCTCAATGGTGGTGACTCCTGACAACGAAGTCTGTGGACAATTCAACATCATCTTCAAACCTTTGCCCCAGTTTGACGGCAAACATGTGGTGTTTGGCAGGGTAGTACCTACATACCTATCACACACACGGTTTACGTAAATTTATTTTTTAAACCTCGTAAAGTTAGGTACGGTAAAAATTGCTACAGGAGTCCAATTTTTTATTTCTGATCTTGCTTTATATTTGAATTTATTTACACATTCAATGTGTATGAAGGATAGTTTAGTTTAATTTGTGTTTTGCAACATTTTTACTGCAGTGTACAGAAAGCGTGAATCCGTGCATCATTTATGTAGGTAGGGTTCAATCCTACAAAGTACAGATAATATGCACTGTATAATAGTTATCTATTACTGAAGAAAATACTAACATATTTTGGATAGGTATTTTTTAAGAATTACGTAATACCAACCATCGTAAATGATTAACAGATCGTAGCCGGTCCCACGCAAACGCTGGAGCGTATCAGTGCACTAGGGCTGCCCCTTGGCACTACCACGTCCGACTGCATCATCAGAGCATGCGGCTGGTACACTCGCGCGGGACAGTACCGCGATGGCATCCCTAACACTATCAAGTTCCCGCCTAGGAGAGGTATGAAGAAATAGAAACGTAAAGGTACGCCAACATCCAGTGGCGTAGCTAGGTAACCAAAGCTCTGGGGTAAAAAATAAACTAGGGCTCCAACTAAACTATTTAAAATCGTCCGTATTCGTCGCGGTCCGAATTCAACGTCCTACAGATTTATATTCCTGGTTTGGGAGAAATTTTTACTAGTTCAATAGTAGTTTGTAAGTCAGAGCCTGAGGGGCCCCCTGAGCTTGGGGGCCCCTGGGCACTGCCCTGCCTAGCCCGCCGGTAGCTACACCACTGCCACCATCACCAAAAATATTGATACGGACCTACAAGTTTTTAACAATTTTGTATCTTTCACTTTCCTATACTTGTCTTGTTTTATTTTTCATTTATTTTGTAATTATATTATTGTGTAAATGCTTTGCAAGTTTTTCGAATTTTGGCATAGTGGTGTACATTCACACTGAGTCGTTATTCCCCGAATGATGCGTATTTAAATAAAAAAGTAAAGTATCTTTTAAAACACTTTAATAATAAAATAAAAAATCAATTGTTAATATTAAATAAACAATTAGGTATTGTAACCGGCGGAAATGATTGTCCGATGATAAATAAGTATGAAGTGTAATATGAAGAATAGTGCAACGGTGAAATAAAGTGACGTTTCTTCTTCTATAGGTATCGCAAAAGGGACTTTAAATAGTAGGCGGTATTTTTTTTAAATCGAAAGCACACAGTGATTCGAGGCAGCCGTAAACCGTAATTGATATTTAATCAACCAAATCAGTCATTGAATTTGTCTTTCCTTGTACGTAGGTACTCTGTATTGTCACTCTATTTTCAAGAACAAAGCGCACGAGAATGCAAGGGCCAGCAACTGCAACAAAAACAAACATTCGTTATTTATTATGTACTAGCTGACCTGGTGAACTTCGTTCCGCTTATCAGTCAATGCATGTTTAGGACTTCAATTTTTTATTTTTTTTTATTTTATTGATTTAAATCAATGTTATTACTTATTATCCTATTACCGAAGAAGATAAATACCAAAAGACAAAAATAAAAAAAAATGGTACAGCCGTTTAGAGTTATAAGTGTATAACTAACAAAACGTTGTTTTATACATATAAGACCTAAAAGTGCAGAACGTCTTTAAGCTTAGAAACCTAACGAATAAAACGCCATAAATTTTATGCACTAACACTGAAAATAACACAAGTTTTGGAAAATAATACTATGCGGTGAAGCTATCTTTTTCGCTTTCCCGCCAAAACTCTAGGGTGACTTTTGATACATTCCAATTTTAAAGAGTAGGTATTTGCTTATGTTTTTAAATGAGTGCAACCTTTTTTGAATAAAATCTGAGTTTTCAAGCGTGTGTCAAAATAAAATATAATTTAAATCATAAACACTATACGGAGTATCGATATTAACTTTGAAGCAAATCACTGCCAAAATAACTTTCTACCCCTTTTAACCCCGCTAGGGCATGAATTTCAATAAAATAGGAAATACGTCTTCTATTAATTTTGTTAAAAAGGTTTATGCAAAATTTGAAGTAGATAGGACCAAGGAATCACTTAATCCCATACAAACGTTGACCCCGTTTTTCACCCCCTTAGGGGTAGTTTCGGAAAGTCCTTTCTTATCGGATGCCTACGTCAAACAGCGAACACACACTCGAAGTTTCAGATATAAAAGATGTTTTCAACCAGGCCAAAGCCCACCCTGGGTTGTAGCGCCTTTGATTACTATGTTGTATTTTTTTTCTCTCCACCAACTTTCAAACTACTGTGAGGACATGATAAAAACAATGTATTTATTTTTAGGTATCTAACCGTATTTATTTTACAAAAAACGCCCCTGTGCTAAAATTTGATAGCTTCTAAGTTCGTACTTAACTCTCTGTGACATTCCTACTGCAATTCGTTTTGGTATGTCACAGAGAAATAAATGCGAATTTAGTATCTGTCAAATTTGAGTGCAAATTTTTTTTCTACAACCTTGGAGTGTTCAAATCGAGAGTAAATATCTTCTAGGTAAGCGTGTTACATCCTAGGCCACATCGTCACTTAACATCAGGTGCGATAGTGGTCAAACGCGAGCCTGTCAAACTATTAGAAACAAAATGTAGTACAGACGAGCAAAGAATACTGTTTTCCCTATTCTAATACCAAGTATTGTTATTTATATGGATTACCATAAACACGGCGACAATGATCGCCACCGCGCCGACGTAGAGCGCGCTGCTCCGCAAGAAGTCAGTCATCTTCGGCAGACATCCGTCCATGTACATCGTCGTCGGATTCGGCGACGACTTGCAATCCAACCGCTGCGGAACACACATCGATACTTTAACACTGCTTTACTGTGTTTACCACTCTCCCGGAAAATTCGATTTAACTCGAATTTTCCGGGAGAGTGGCCTATATAGTTCGGATTGTTGCTTTTATTTTGCTGCAGGAAAGAGGAAAAGCCTTCTAATTCACTTTCACATTTATTAGCAGAGGCAGCTCACGGTTTCACCCACGTTTCCTTACAATCTTAAAAACTTATTTCTGACCTTTAGGGGTTAAAATTATGAACCCTTTAATGATAAACTCATTTACACCATAAAAAGAAAATACCCTCAATAAAAAGTATCTATAATGTATATTATAGGTCCAGCGGTTTGGGCTCTACGCTGTCAGTCAGTCAGACGGATTAAAATAATTTTTATTAGACAATAATAATTATTAATGTTAAAATGTCAATTAAAAATAAAAATTATTAATATAGATAGACCTTTATCTAATAATCTTATTTCGGATCATGTCCAGTTGTCCACTGTCAAACGTAGTTCTCACAGAATAGATAATAGTACGTACCAACATGCTGAAAACTAATAGAAAGAAAAACGAGTGCAAAATCAGAAAGTTGCACTATTTTTGCGCCTGCCAAGTATGGTAGTTATAGCCAACCGCATGATAAGTGTCCAAAGTGGCGTTTTATGAGAGAGGCATGTGTTTGAGCAGTGGACATATCCCAGGTTAAAAAAGTGTTTAAAATATTCAGTGTAGAGTAGGTATGGTAACGCAAGTGGCTCCAGCTGCACTCACATGTCACACGTCTGGTGGGTAACTGAGGTGGAAGATTCCCACCCACTGGCGCAGAGGCCCCAAAGAGCCTACCGTCGGGGCGAGATGGTTAATGCAATCGCGACACCATCTCACCCCATCCCGGCGGCGGACGGATCACGGCGGGGAGGTTTTAGTGCGTTCGAGGTCCACATACCCCCTACGTGTACGTGGGAATTCCCCCCCTAAAAAAAATAGGTATGGTAACGCACCTTCCCCGGATAGACCTCCTTGCAGCAGCTGTCAGGCACGTTGTCGTTCCAGTCCTTGTGCGAGCGCACGCCGCAGCACTGCAGGTATGTCTGCGTGTCGTCCCACGCGCGCGTGTACTTATGTGTATTCCCATAGATCGGGATAGACGCGGTAAGCTCGCGGTCCAGAGAGGTCAACACTTTCTCGCGGAACACTAGCTGCAGGGTCCCGCCCACTAGCATCACCACGAATACTATGAATACTAGGATGTAATACTGGAAATTGATAAATTTATTTTTTGTAAATATTTGGAACGCTAACTCTTGTCGGTTAAGCTTATTTTCTATGTTATAGTTATGCTTTCACACTGACGCTTTTAAGGCCGAGTTTTCATCTGTTATAAAACTTTTGCAAGAAGTTTCCAACTGTAGCTTTTCAAGTGCAAGTTAGTTTGTAAACTACAATAGTTTGCACTTGAAAGCAGTCTGATAGACGGTCGGACAGGTTCTTGTCAAAATTTCCTTGCATGTCTAAACCCAGCCTAAAGAGATCTGTATACGTAAACTATACATGTCAGCGACATCATTGTACGCTGCACTTAGCTGCGGTTGAAATTACGGGCACAACTATCTCGAGGGTCGTATTACAGAACGACGCTCAATCGTCAATCGGTGCTCAAGTACCTATTAATATACTGATAATGCTATCAATTAAATCTGACCTGCGCACCGATTCACAAATACGGTCGTACCCGTATTTGTGAATCGGTGCCAATTCACCAAGAAATTCACGTCAACCTCTACTTATAATCGCTAAGTATCAATATTTTGTATGTTCCGAAAAGATGCAGTTGCTAATCTTATCTCGTGATATATCATCATCACATCACACGTGATATATCATCATACACATTATATAATTATAATGATAAATAATAAATATTTCTGCATATTTCACACACCGCCATCTAGCCCCAAACTAAGCAAAGCTTGTAGGTATTATAGGAATAGTTAATGATAGAATGCTTATATACTTACATTTTTGTTTGTAGAAACATAGAATACAATATTACACCTAGATACAGAACATACATCGATGTTCATCACACAAATGTTTGCTCTGGGTGGGAATCGAACCCACATTCTACAGCTCAGACGGCAGGATTACTACCAACTGAGCTTTGGATCCAGTCATGCACGTAAATTATATGCACATGTTGAAAGTATGGCATGAAACGTAGATAAAAAGGGGTTCATCTCAGTTCTATTACCTAATATAAATAAATCCACCATGGTATTGATGCAGACGTACCGTGAGCAGCATGCACTTGACCTCCTTAGCGGCGCCAAGGCAGCCGAGTACCGAGAGGATCACAATAGCGACACCCATAGCCACGACCACGCCGACCGACGCGATATACATGTTGTTGGTCATCAGCGTGCTGGAGAACGAGCGCGCTATCCACACCCACAAGCCGATGCCGACCGCGACCACGCCACCTATCTGCAATACACATGGAACCACAATCAGCTTCTAACTACAATATAGAGGAGTTTTGGCGGGAAAACGAAAAAGATCGCGTCGCATTGTATCTTTTTCCAAAACTTGTGTTATTGCATAAAATTGGTGGCATTTTATTCGTTAAGTGCTGAATTACAGGCATGAGTGTGGGAAAGTGGTATAATGATGGTGAAACGTTTCTTTTCGTGTTGTTTCCAAAACTCCATAGAAGCTTCTGGTAAAGTTGCCACCACTTTACTAGGAGTAGGACTTGACTAGAGTAGACTATGACTTAACTTGATGACTTGGACTTGACTTGACTTGACACATTATAACAATATTAATTAACATGAAAAATTATCAATTACTTGACACTGGCTAAATACACAAAAGTGTGGAGCCAAAACATAACAATAAAAAACTACAATATATTAGGAACGAAACGACGGCGTACGATGCGCCCCAGTCAACACCGGCTCAACATCATCAGCGGGATACTGAATTCCGCGTAAACCCACCACTGTCATGTTGGGGAATGGAGAACCATTCTAACATCTCCTCCCGTTACCCCTACTCTTACCCCCACTGGTGGGCAGCGGAAAAAGTTACAATGTCTACCAGAGCGGCCTAAATTCACAAGCCTGCTAACGAAATGAAGGGAGCGAGAACAAATACCTTACGAACAGTTGGGTGAGATAGAATCCTTTAGATACCGATAGCTGTAATAGCGTAACATAATTAAGATATTCTTTAGGAAGACCTACTTTAACGACCATCAAAACTCTTTTCGAAAAGTTTGTTTTACGTACATTAAGGTTACACTCTATAGGTATATATAATAATAATTTTTGTACCCTTATATAATATATTATATAAGGGTACAAAAATAGTAGGTAAATCCTTACCATACTTCCTACGCACATTTTTTGTTTAGAATTTTTGTTTGGTATTTCCATTCCGGCATTCTGCAGAATGCGCATGAAGGTATGTATTTATTTTACCCAATATTGTATATACCTACCGGCTGCTAATACGAGTATGACTTCATACTTTGGTAAAATATTGGAAAATAATTACCCAAATATATAAATAAATATAAATATATTTATGTGTGGACATTTCACACAGCGCCATCTAGCCCCAAACTAAGCAAAGCTATGGGAACCAGATAACTGATACAATATTTAGATACTTTTTGTTTGTAAATACATACATAGAATACAATATAACATCCAGACACGGAACAAACATCGATGTTCATCACACAAATGTTTGTCCTGTGTGGGAATCGAACCCACAACCCAGTTCAGAAGGCAGGGTTACTACCAACTGAGCTATCGGGCCAGCTATATGGAACAACAAAACGTACATTAAACCTTTAGGTAGATACCAAGATAATTTATTGCCGAAGTGCATGTACAAGCATTTGGGTATATATAGTAGGAAGGTAGAGGTATTTATTCACGTTTGTGGAATTTGGAACAAATTAGATTCATTACGCTTTACAAAACATTGCGGATTTATATAACTTTTCTTAACAAATACTAACTAAACAAGAAGCCACTTACACATGTTACTATATTCATACATATGAGAGACACCTTCATACACGTCCCGCAGCTATTCATTTCCCCTCCACTGCCCATGGCGATTCTGAAAACAAAAACGTTTAAGATCGATCATTTCACCTGTCATCTGTTTTAATGTTGATGGAGCAATAAATTACAGATTTTTTTATGTTAAGGAATAACATGACGAGCTAACCGTTCGCCTGATGTTAAGCGACACCGCTGCCCATATCTGTTGCAGTTTCACTCGGAACTCTAATGTATAGTGTTTCTCGTGACACTGCACTGCGCACGTCATCCAGAGACATCAGCACAAACTAGTAAAATTACTAGACTGTGAGATCAGGTCATAAAGTCTCATTTGGCCAGTAATTGCCTACAGTGCCCTTCAAACCGGAACACAGCAGTGCTTACGCACCACTGCTTGGCGGGAGAATAACTGGCAAAGCGGTGGTACCTACCTAGACGGACTTTGCAGAAAAGCCCTACCACCTAGTGTCACCACCTAGTACCACCACCTAGTAGTACCACCTAGTTAGAATATTTTCGCTAAGTCTATGATAAATTAAGTATATAGACCTACTTATGCAATAAAAAAAAATGTGTTGTTCACTGCCTAAGCCCTAAGTCTACCCAAAAGTCCCAAAATAACTAGTAATATCTACCTATATGCAGTAGTCCAGTAGTAATTAGCACCAACACCTCAAAAGGAAACCATGTAAAAACGGCACCAAATAACAAATTAATATTATTACAAGAAGTTGGTATTTAGGTACTTCCTATATTAATAATCTTAGTATTTTGTATTATCACCTAGACACCAAAATGCACATTCAATCACACACAGTAGATAAAGCTGAACGTGCCTGAATACTAAATACCTAAATGGTAAAATTAGTTCACAAATGCATTTTTAAAACAACGCTGCCATACAAGACTTTGGAATCTAGGCTCCATAGATATGTAGGACTGAAATCTAGTTTGCCATGAAAACTAGATTTTAGAATTACATAAGTGTACCTACTTCGTGTAGGTACTTACCCAAGTTAAACTAATTGTACGCAGGTCTTACCTCCAATAAGTTGATTGCTTCCTTTTATTTGCGAGTAGTCTATTCATAATCAACAAAAAATTTATTTCTCAAATTTTAAGTCGTATAAATGATCAAGCTATAACACAAATTAATAGATAATAATGACATTTTCTAACGAAATATGAATGATATTTTTATTTCATAGGATGCAGAGATGCGCTCCGAGATAAGCTCCATGCATCTACTTTATCTATTGCTCATCTTTCTACAAGTTGTTGTAAACTACCTCCACTTCTAATAGTCGAATTAAAACTATTAAGTGACGGCCGCCCGCGCCGTGGGTGTTTGGGTCACGGCGGTACTTGTAGCCATAGTGTCATTGTTTAGGTATGTATGTCAATCATGTATGCACGTAACACTGTGCAGTGCTTATAGTAACTTCTGTGTTGTGAGGCGTACCTAAGTACTCCTGCGCAACTTCAAGGTGACGCTGAGCTGGACGCAAGGTCCATCTAATCCGTTCTCTCATTGATGGAAGATAATAAGTGAAAGTTACAATACACACGGCATATAACACAAACCTTCAAGATATGAGCTGCTATAATTTATATCTGGAATATCTTAACCGGTTGAGCCAGTGTTCGCGACAACATGGAATTGTAGTGAAACATTGAAGACTAAAGGCGTTATTTTGATCCGCATTAGCGTTCTTAATTTAAAGCGTGTAGCCCGACGTTGTGTTTGGGTACAAAACAGTTTCACTTTACAATCACTCTCACTTATCACGTTATACACTTCGCGGTAGCGAGTGACGCGGAGTTCACGCAGTCAGTCAGTGCGATGCGGTCGGCAAGACAAATACAACTGGCTCACAGTACTTAGCAGAGGTGACTCCCTCCACTCCACTCACTCGGCCTATGGACTAGCTTCGGCGAAGGCTTTGACGGTAAGCGTCATGCATTATACTCATAATAATGCACGAGTGTTGAGATGTTTGTTTTCATATCCGGAACAGTAGGTAGGTACTCGCAAGTTTTTATAAGCTGCGCGTCGCATAGTAAATACCGCTCCGCTGATCGTGACCGACGATACCAAAGCCACCGCTACAAGTTGCGTTGTCACGAACTGCGGTCACGTAAGCAAACATAAAAAGTATAATCTGCATAAAATGTAAAATACTATTTATTCAAGTATTTCTATGAGTATGGATAAGGGTAAACTCATAGTTCGCACGTTTCTGACAATCGCTATCCGTACTAATAATATAAGTACAGTACCTACCTAGTAATCAAACCTCTGTGCATTTGTCTGGCCACTCCGAAATAACTAAACCAATTTGTATGAAATTTAGGAGGGAGATTGCTATTTTTTTTTACCTTTGATAGGCTTACATTGAACCAGTCTCACCTGATGGTAAGTGACGATGCGGTCAACAATGGAACATGCTTCCTTAGAAGATACCGGTTCACGCTTGCTTGGAAAAATCCCAGATTTAATTTTTCAAGAAACAGACGATGGAAAGTTGTTCCATTCCTTTGCCGTCCGCGCAGTACTAAATGTTGAAGTTGTGCAGATTGGAGGAATAACCACTATATAAGTACGGATGCCGTGTTTCCATGCGTCGTGTTGTGCGGTGGTAAAAAGGAGTTGAAAAATTAAAATACACAGCTAAGTTTTTATCAAAGTTGACCTAGTGTTGCCGGCAAAATACAATTTCAATGAACTTTAAGACTGTTATAGACCACTTTAGTTTGTAAGTCAAATAACCCAATAGAAACTGCAGAAAATGCGACACACCAATAACGCATGGGTGGTGTGTCGAATTGTGCAGACGAATCACAATTCTCTAAGCGCACTACTACTTCAATTTTTATTTGAATTTACAATGTTTACAGGTGTAGGTAGGTACTTAAGCAAACTTCAGTTTTAGTAGTCAGGTAAGCCTATCGAGGCATGAGAAAACCTCACAGCTGTGTCCAGTCAACCCATTTCCATGTAAAATTATGCATTTCTCACGATGAGAACTCTACACGAGCACACTACGTAGTGCGTAAAATTTTACAAGCCTTATTTTACCACAGATTATATAGGTTGCGAACAAGATCTCACCTGATGGGAATTGGAAAGCAACGACGCCGATGCGGTCGAAGATGTGGTACAATGAATTCATCATCCTAATCGGCCGGCATTACATTATTAATAATTTACACTGTAAATACACTTCGAAAGTGCATGGATACTGTACATTTTACAGTCTATCCACTTTCGAATTCGAAGAAGTGACAAAAAAAACCATAAATTCATAGTTTTTATATTCTTTTATTAGCTTTTGTTAATAAATGTTTATTTAAACTCAATATTAAAACTGATTGGTAAAAATTGTATTGAACGCAAGTAACAAACATTGTGAGCATCGTGTTCCTCTATCAACAAGATTCACTTGAGCTTTGGTTTCAGAACATCGGGTTCCATTTAGACTTCAGCTTACAAAATTAATAATAGGTCTTTACCTATGAAATTGCCGTATTGCAGTACAGACTTTTTCAAACAAAAAAAAGTTTTGATTGGCTATGAATTCTAAATTCAAATTAATTTTGTTTTAAAAATATGACATTCTATTTACAATATGAGTCTTTTGTTTATTGATTAGCGTTGTATTTTCATTACATTTCAACATTTTTCCTCATAATGGATACTTTGAAATTTCGTGTAATTATGGAATATGAGTTCCGTCGTGGCACCAACGCGGCACAAACGACACGTAACATCAACGACGTTTACGGAGAGAACTGTACAAACGAACGTACAACCCGTTATTGGTTTGCTCGGTTCCGTTCTGGGAATTTTGACTTGAAAAATGAACCTCGTGGTCGTCCGGAAACTTTGGTCAACAATGATGAATTAAAGGCAATTGTGGAAGCTGATGAATCTCAATCTACAGCTGAGCTGGCAGCAGCTTTTGATGTTAGCATCAAAACAATATTGGTCCATTTGCGACAGATTGGCAAGATAAAAAAGCTTGATAGATGGGTGCCCCACGAACTTAACGATCGCCAGCGCAACGTACGCGTCGAGACTTGCCTTGCGCTGCTTAACAGGCACAGAAATGAAGGAATTTTGAACCGAATTGTTACGTGCGACGAAAAATGGATTCTTTTTGACAATCGAAAGCGCTCAGCAAGTTGGTTAGATCCTGGTTCGGTACCAAAGCAATGTGTAAAACGAAAAATGACCCCTAGAAAGGTGATGGTCACAGTTCGGTGGTCTAGTGCTGGTGTGATTCATCATAGCTTTTTACAAAACGGCGAGAGCACTACTGCAGATGTGTACATTGAAGAACTGACCACAATGATGGCGAAACTCGCACGTCTGCAACCAGCTTTGGTCAATCGGTCGTCTCCACTGCTACTTCACGACAACGCGCGACCCCATACTGCACAACAGACTGTCTCTAAGCTGCATGAGTTGGGTTTGGAAGCTCTCCCTCATCCGCCATACTCACCAGATCATGCGCCTACCGACTATTACTTTTTCCAAAATTTGGACAACTTTTTAGCGGGAAAAAAATTTAATTCCCGAGAGGCAGTACAAAACGCCTTTGAAGAGTTTGTTGTCTCCCATCCTGCTGATTTTTTCAAGAAGGGCATCCATAAACTGCCACAGCGTTGGCAAAGATGCATTGATTGCAGGGGTGATTACTTTGAATAAAAGAAATAAATAAGTTCGAAAAAAAAAATACTTTAACTATTTTCAAACAAAACGGCAATTTCATAGGTAAAGACCTAATATTTATAATACTGTGGGTGTATGATGCAACCACGGCATTTATTACGAGTCGATTATTTACTCAGCTGATTTAAGTTACAGAATAAAAAATAAGGTTCAACTGATCGTTTTTAATGTTTATTCAAAATCCATCAAGTTCGTAAAAATTAAAGGTTGTAGAAAATTGGTATTTGTGGAGTTTTCAATGTTGAAGACATGGTGTTAATGAATGCCAAAGTGCAGATTACACGCTGTATCCTCCCATTCACTCGACTTCAAACAGGAGTGCTAGAAATTCTGTTTTGCTGTAAACTTTAGCTGCCCTTGACAGTTTAAGTAAGTGAAAAGTATAAAATAATTAATATAACACTCAAATGTTTTGTAAAATTAAACAATTCAATCTGATGTGACCAATGTAAAAACAACTACCTCTAGTGGAGCCTTGAAACAAAAACATCTTAAAATGTAAAATAAAATATGAATTTCTTTTCAAGAAAATTGAACTAAATACATTGATTTTCTATAAAACACTTTATAATAAGAAACAACATCTCATACTGAATCCATAATATATTACACGTTTTGCTCTAATAAAATACAACAAATTAGATACACTTTTACAAGCTACACGCTACTGCGAAAGGTTACTATTACAGACAATAAATTATTATTTATGAAATGAGAATTACATCTTCATATTTAACATTAGATTTCCTATTATTATGAAACATTCATGAACGTTTTAACTAGTCTAGTACACGAGGCGGCCTGCGCAGCTTCATTAGTTTATTAAAATTAGTAACGTAATAATACAACGCCAAGACAAAAGGCGTCACGAAAGCTGATGGTCGCTGGTGTTTCATCGCCACAGTTTGAACGCGGATCTGACACTTTCTGTTATATGGTTTTAGAGACCGCCAGCTAGGCGAAATGTGTGGATTTGACAGTTTCAATACGCAGCTTATGTACATACTTAGTTACTATAGAAATGTTCAAATTCGGAATCAATTTTCTTCCGTTGTATTGTAATCAAAGTTCCATGATCACCTCCCAGTTATAAAGAAATAGATAAATTGCAATTTAAATAGCATTAGTTAGGCTGAGAAAAAAATTAAAAAAAGCTTTGGAATTATAGTAAATTGGCAAATAGCGCGGTGAGTATAACAAAGTGTGAAAATTTTCTACTAATAAACATTGTTTATGAAAAGTCTAGAAGCTATACAGATCCGTATTCCGACTGTGCGGCTATTGCCGAATAGAGTTGAACAGACATTGTAACAATACTACACCAGCACTGTCGAGGTGGTCGCTGGTGTTCTTATCAAAATTACATAAGGTGATCAAAGAATTTAAGGCCGATAATAAAAGCTTACATCGATATTTCATACCCAAATTGATCATTTACTGAATGAAATCTCGTCTTAATCCTCGATTTCCGACTGATACTGGCCTAAGACCTCATCAATCGAATCGTAAATCGAGTCGACTTCATCGATTGTAATACGAGTCTTAATAATTTGACTAGCCCGATAGCTCAGTTGGTAGTAACCCTGCCTTCTGAACTGTGGGTTGTGGGTTCGATTCCCACCCAGGGCAAACATTTGTCTTGTGTCTGGGTGTTATATTGTATTCTATGTATGTATTTACAAACAAAAAGTATCTATGTATTGCATCAGTCGGCGTTGTGAGTTGTCCATACATATTTTTTTTAAATTTAAAATTCATTTTTTCGGTCTGTCTAAATATTGTTTACACAAAAATACAATTATCTACTCATTGATTGTAAATAGGCTGATTTTAACACTTATTCAACTTCAAAAAGTAGGTTCTGTTACAAATCTAGATTCAATGTCTTTTCAACTCCATTCGGTATTTCTGAAGTTATCTTCACGTCACGAATCGATCAGCCATTGCGATAACTTGACATGTTTACATTATTTAGTGCCGTTCCAACACTCTTGACGGCGAGTGTACTAAGATACACGAACGATGCCGTGTACTTACGAGCAAATTTATCGGCGCTCGAGGGAAAATGTTGAAGATCCATACAACAAAAAAAAATGATCATATCATGAAACACTTCATTGACGACCGGTTACAATAATATATTTATACACTTTGAAGAGTATATGATACTCCATGAACCTCTGATATAGGGGCCGTCCATTAATCACGTGATGTTATTTTAGCATTTTTAACCCCACCTTGGTGATACATTGTGGGGTTTAAGGCGGCGAGTCAAGTTCACACTACACGCCGCTTTAGAAATCGCGCGTTTAACGAATAAATTAATACACGTGACATCTTACTACACCTCCCCTCCCCCTTGTGATAATTCGTGATTTTTGCCAAACTCCATCCCCCCTTTCAAGTCTCACGTGATTAATGGACGGACCCATATACGATGCTGACTCGTGAAACCAGACCGATTTCGATTTACATGGGACGTTATAAAGCTGTTGTTTTACTTTAAAACGGCGTTTTAAAAACGTTATTTTCCGTTACAGCTCGCGCCATAGGAACCACTTTAAACTTAAATCCGTTCCATTGTTTTAACGTTAGAGATGGCGCGAGTTACATCCAATTTAACACATCTTTTTTTTCAGCTTAAAAAGCGCTTAAAAATCATTTTTAGCTTTATATCTTGTACATACTTGGTAAGACGAGCGTTCAATAACGCATAGTATTATTGCACGCCAAATAAGTTGATCCCTGATGGCTGAAGTATCAAGAGACTTGCAGAGTGCACAAAGCAAGAATCAACTTATTTGCCGCGTATCAAACAAAGACAAACGACACCAAAGACGCAAAGATTCGGTAGAGAACGCGAGTGACGAGCGGCTTGCAGTCACACGCACACACATGATTAGAGTTCGATGACACCACGCGCGTCATTAAAAAAATACCGACGAAAGCTGAAGAACGTTGTTTCCTCACTCTCACCGCTTCAACAGTTGGTATGTGAGTGAGACAGCAATAGAAGTGTCTACCCCGTCTGTTTTGTTGAACGGATCGAGTCCTAATACACGCGTCCGTGAAGTTTTTAATAAAGCTGACACTTGTAATGCTGTTTCATTCCCACTACGCTTTTTACCAGAAGTTGTAGGCAAACATGGAGTCCACGCTTCAAATAAATATTTGATCCAAATACATCGCTATTTCACTCTGGCGCCCTCCTTTCTTTCCTAAGTGATCTACAGTAGACAGTAATTTCATCAAAATAACTAAGAATATTGATATAGACAATTTCGATAGAGGCAATTTTTAACAGACAATTCTAGACTAGTTATAATGCCATAGAAGTTATTTTTACACCTTAATCTACAGCATAGCTGTTAGACCGGTTGCCATACGGCAAAAAGTACATAATATATAAACTGTTTATTCGGTATGGTCAGGTAGTTATTTTAAATATAAATTTATTTGTGTAGGAATTCATGTTTATCATAAATATTTTTGTTGTGCTGATTTGAAGTGTTGACTCCACCTTTACATCAAATTTTACTTAGGGGCGATCTTTCAATAGTCCATATTGTTTTTAATAAAAACCTTATTTATAAAAGAGTAGTAATTACACCGTAATTAATATTAGTTTTTTTTTTCATTGGAATATTGAACTTGATTTGAAAAAGACAGCGGTTGGTGGAACCAATCTGAAGCTACTTTACGTTTATTAATAAGGGCGTTAGAGATTAACGTTAACATTTACCCTGCTATTGAAAAATCGACCCTAAGTATTCCGTAGTTAGGTATTTGAAACTGGAGTGTGGACTCGACGACTGATCTTACTAAACACTGCATAACAGTGAAATAGCTGCTCACTGTTTTCTTTAATAATTATATACACAAAGAATTTATAATAATTATAAACAATGTTAAAATTAATAATGTTTTGCATACATTACTATAACAATACTAGCTGTCTATGTTTAGTGACTTAAAAGACAGTGAAATAAAAAAAAACTTTTTCTGTGTTTGCATTTCGAATTAAATAGAAAAACACAAAACACTAACCGTATTACCACAAATACATGAACAAGGCTTAGACAGACGTCAAACGTGTGTTTAATACAAAACGGTAGTTTAACATTTGTCTAAGGCTTGTTTAAATCTTTTCTGGTTACACCATAAGTAGCTATTCCTCCGCTATACATTGTTTATTGGTAATGGGGTAATAATTCCCAATACGTAAAAAGAACTCTCGCCGTTGCACTACGCACTGAGCGGTTTATAACTCCTCCTTCCAAAGTACTAACGTATTTGTGAGCAGAAAATAAGCGCAAATGGTCTTCGTAGTACCTGGGTCCCTAGATACGGGGTATAGACGGTCCAGGATCTATGTATGTGATATTTATCCGGTTATTTCAATTTAAAAACCAAACTACTGAAGCGCGTTTGATGAAATTTCTATGGGATCAAGCTTAAAGTATGTCCAATTAAACAAAAAAATAATTATCCAACAACAACCAACATACCTATATTTATATATATATATATATATGTGTGTAGTGGTCATGGCATCACGCGTGAACAGATGGAACATTTTTGCGAAATCTTTTCTCGTTGTGTTTATTATTGTCAGGAGAAGGTTCTTAAGGAAAAAAAAACCAGCCGGTGAAACCAGCTAGTTTAAAATTTTAAAAAAACATACAACCGAATATAGAATCTCCTTTAAAAAGTCGGTTAAAAACCACTCAGTGCTTGGCCCCTCCCCCTGTATTACGATGAATCATAATTTTTTACAGCTTTGACAGCAGTTGAGCGGCAGACGCGCTCAACTGCTAGACTCATCGTTATTTTTAAATGTCTAATGCTGTTGGTCTCTACCGACCTTTACAGCGTCACTGGGCGGGCACTAGATTCATCGTCATCAGCCCGTCCGGTGACGCTGTAAAATTAGATACCAACAGAATTAGACGTTAAAAAAAACGATAAGTGTAGCAGTGCTGATGACGCCTGCGCATAAAGTTTACACGGTGCAGTGTCGAAGGCGGTGCGAGTGAGGCGACGTCGCTGGGTTCCGTCAGGGCCGACAGGAGCGGGGTCACGCGGCGGCGGCGGGGCGCGGCGCCGCGGCGCGGCACTACGGACGCCGCGCGGGCGCGCCGCCGCGACCCGCGTACCCGCCGCTCGCGGCGCCGCCCGCGCCCGCCGCCGGCGCCGCTGCAACACGCGACTCTTCATCAAGCCACAACTTACTTGAGCGTTGTTAAGTAATAACATTACTCGAGAGAGGTTTGGCGGGAAAACAAACGATCGCGTCACCATTGTATTATTTTCCAAAACTTGTGTTATTTTCAGTGTTAGTGCATAAAATTGGTGGCATTTTATTCGTTAAGTGCTAGATTACAGGCATGAGTGTGGGGAAGTGGTATAATGATGGTGAAATGTTTCTTTTCATGTTGTTTCCGAAACTCCATAGAAGCTTCTAGTAAAGTTGCCACCACTTTACTAGGAGTATGTCTTGACTAGACTAGCCTATGACTTGACTTGATGACTTGGACTGTGACTTGACACAATAATAAAATACATAATACTAATTAGCTTGAGAAATTATCAATTACTTGACACTGGCTAAAAACATAAAAGTGTAGAACCCAAAAAAAAACAAAAACTTTTGTGTATTTAGCCAGTGTCATTGATAATTTATCAATTTAATGATATTTCACGCAGATATGTGTCCCAGTCATGACACAGTCCAAGTGATCAGATCAAGTCATACTATCCTATTAAAGTGGTGGCAACTTTACTAAAAGTTTCTATGGAGTTTTGGAAACAACACGAAAAGAAACGTTTCACCGTCATTCAATGTGCCTGTAATCCAGCAATTAACGAATAAAATGCCACCAATTTTATACATTGACACTGAAAATAGCACAGGTTTTGGAAAATAATACAATGCGGTGAAGCGATCTATCTCGTTTTCCCGCCAAAACCCCTTGCAGCATTGCTTTTGATAATCGCCGCAATCCAAAAATCTAATAAAATGTGATTTCTAGCCAGCATTGCAATATCTCGAAACGGTATTAGAATTTTGGTACCTTGTTAGAAATAAAAACGTGTGAATTCTGCGTTTTGATAAGTAAATCTAGGTTATCAAGCAAAAAGTGGATTTGAGGTTGAAGAACGAGCGAAGGGATCGCGAAAAATTCTCATAGAACTATCTATATATTTTGGTTATTCTTCCGTAAAAGGTTACGGAAGACGGTTTTATTTTCCGTGCCATCCCCCCGTTATATACAATTATACACCAATGATTATGGCTGTGCTAATAGTCTATACTGCAATTAAATATTCCTCAACGAAATAAAGTAACAAATAATAAATCTATAAATTATTGCACTAAACGAGAATGGGAAGGAATTGCATTGAATTGAATTATAAGTCCTCTAAGGGTGGATTCGACCAAACTTGGATTTATACACGAGTAACTATACCAGAATAAATCTATTCCACGATATTATACTCGAGTAATTCATTCTTCGTTTTTCCACGCAATACTAAGTTTAGCTACGCTTAGAATTACTATACGCGAATAGCGGAATAAATGATGAATGAATCTACCCAGTTAACAATTGTTGTTCTACAATGACACGGTATTCAAGCTTATGTCATATCAACTCGCTTTTGTCGTATTATAGTAATTTTTAGTAATTTTAGTAATTTAGTAATTTATTTATTTGCCAATATGTAAATAACAGTCTTATGCTAGTGGCTTATAATTATTAGGTATATATAGTTATTAACTAAATATCATATAAATAAAAGGAAAACATCTTTAAAAAAGCAGTTGGTAACTATTTAAACATAGGTAGGTAAGTTACAAACATAAGATATCTAAGCACTTTAGCATCCGTACTAGGTTACCCTGTGTTACGTTTGCTAAGCTTCCGAAAAATTTTTAGTAACAAAATTATAACTGAGTAGTAATAAAAACTAACTAACATCAAATTATTTATATAAACAAATTATTCATAGGAAGTAGGGAGTGATCACGGAACTTTGATTGCAAGGCAACTAGAGAAGTTTCGATCCTAATTTTAAAAAGAAAAAAATCATAAACTTAAATAAACTGAGTATTCCAACTGTCAAATCCATACAAATTTAAGTTTCTATCAAGTTCCATGATCGCACAGCTAACAATAATACCCTAATATGCGTATTTATAGCATAGATACCTAGTCCAGAGAACAATAAGTATGAATATAGTGTAGGAAAATAAATGACAAAATACATGGTCGGACGTCTTTTTTTATTTTTGTCTATTTTGAATTAAAATATTCTCGGAATAACTCTGTTATTCCACCAAAAACGGCAGTATAGTAATAATACTCGAATAGACTTGCTATCTTAGAATTGTAGATGGTAAAATGTGAAATTGATATACTCTCGAACAAATGGCGATTTATTCTAAGAATAAAATTTACTCTCGTTTGGTCGAATCCACCCTAAGTACATAGAATTATGGAATAGGAATAGTTACAAAAAACAAAAATTTGTAAATCAAATCATATTCTCACCTTGATTGGGGAAGGGCATACAATTCGTTTTGAGAACTTCTTCATGATTACCGTATGCACAGAATTTAACTACTACTGTATTCGCCGACACGCCGGTCACCTCAGCTTCATAGAACTGAAATCAAAATAATTATTGAAAATATAATAGAATATTCATTGTTAATTTAAGTTATAAAAATTTTTAGGTAAAAGAAAATTGCATGAAGCACTGTAATCTGCACCAGTTATGGGTAAAGCAGTGCCCATTAAGAGAGGATGGGTTTTACTAGGTGGTAGGACTTTTCTGCAAAGTTCGTCTAGGTAGGTACCACCGCTTTGCCAGTTGTTCTGCCGCCAAGCAGTAGTATGCAAGTACTACTCTGTTCCGGTTTGAAGGGCACTGTAGCTAGTGAAATTACTGGGCAAATGAGACTTTATGATCTAATCTCACAGTCGAGTAATATTATTACCAGACTGTGCTGATGTCTCAGGATGATGTGTGCAGTGCAGTGTCACGCGACACTTTATATTTTGGAGTTCCGAGTGACACTGTTCTGCAATGGGCAGTCTTGTCGCTTAACAACATGTGAACGACTAGCTCTTCACAACATTGACTAACATTAAAAAAAAAACCTCCCTTGATGGGCATTTGGGCTTTGATGGTTATAACTGAGAGGGTTCTCATCTTGAAAGTTACGTCACTCACATCTGTCACAATACTAAAAAAAACACTCTAGTCTTGGTTTTCTTAGCTTTAAAATAGATAATTGAAGAAATAAAATATTTTTAGTTTTTTTTTTGCAATTTCACAATAACAACCGCATAGCGTTAAAAACCGACTTCTGACTTATGTGTTTTTCTCGTGGATGCCATTGTTAGAACTGGACCAAATTAAAATCGACACGGTAAGCACCAGCTTTCAAATAAAAAAAATTGTGATCAATATCGGTTCACTCAATCTTAAGTCCTTTTTTGAAGTCGGTTAAAAATAATTTTCAAAAACTATTTTAACCACGATGTTTATTAATACTAAAAATGCGTAATTTTGTTGATTTTTGTTCAGTATACGCGGAATACGTAGGTATTTTTTATCTTTCTTTCCAAATAGACGTAGGTCTATTTGGAAAGAAAGATAAAAAATACATTTATTCAAGACATCACACAACATTACATTTTACAAATAGGTATTTAGGTACAAGACAAATCACACGAAAAAAATATAATTTTGCGTGACGTCATGATATAGGTCCCGACTCGTATTTATATTTAACATGTTTACAAGCACAGCCGGTGACTCACGTTGTTGTCCTCCCAGTAGAGCGCGAGGCAGCGGTCGCCGACGGCCCAGCTGACGTCGGCGCCGCCGAGCATGGCGCGCGCCTGCTCGTTGACCGCCGCGTGCTGGAACCCGAGCAGCGAGCCCGGCAGGAACCCGCCGCCGTAGCCCTCGCGCCCGTAGTACTGCCGGCCCACGCCCGCGAACCCCGCGCCGTACCCCAGCCCCTGATACCAAACACATCACATCATCAGCTGGAACACATATTGTAAAGATAAAACGGGTCTATTCGCGCACAAAAATTATCAAAATATAATTTTGACTAACCTCGACAATGTAACTTGGTCGAAACGTCGAGGTTAGTCAAAATTATATTTTGATAATTTTTGTGCGCGAATAGACCCGTTTTATCTTTACAATATGTTCAAGTCGCGAAAGTTTAAAAAGTGTTATCAGCTGGAACATATCCACTGCCCCATCAAACTTCACTTAAGACGCTTATTGTACGATGCATCGCACACCAAACGCGCGGTCAGCATTTTACCCATTCATACCATTTTTTATACCGCGCCTCACCAGTTCACGATCGGACACCAACCATTCCGAGTGTTCTCGCAACCATTTACATCTACCATTTAGACCTAGTTTTTGGGATTAAAAAACAGTTTTTCTCATTAATTAGGCCTTATCATTTTTATGTACGGACTACACCGTACACTTATCATATTTTTGTATTATTTATTTATTTATTGTGATAAAAACGACAAAATCAATTACAATTACCACACAAAATATTTCATACATTAACAACAAATAAATCGGGGTTATACAATAATAAAAGAACCCAATGGGCTATTAAAATGATGTGAAATGAAATAATGTCAGAGTTAATTAGATTAAAAGAAAAATTATTCACTATCGCTACAGTCGGGATTACCCGTATTGCTCCATTGGTTACTCATGCTTTCACAATATGTCAATACTGCAGCAACAATGTTAGACCACTTATCAATAGAAAAATCAAAATCAGCGTTGGTGTCGCGGAGTGCATTGGGGTGGCGTAGAGGGCGAACCAGCGGAGACATCGCTCTTGCCCTTGTATGACCGCTATCAACTGAGAAGAGTTTATGTTGTCTCTAAACAGAGTAAACAAAAGTAAACATAGGGAGAGATTTGCCACAACCGGCATGCTTGGTAAAGATTTTAATGTACCAAGGAGAATGCCGTTGCCCATTCCCTGGATATCCTTTAGCCATCCATCCATCCAGCCATTTAGAAGAGATGGGGTTGTACACCAAGACCACACGGCTAACAAATAACGCGTTTCAAATAAGGATAGAATCGAAAATCCGCCATTTTGAACTGCATTTATCTAGCTACAATGGACAAAATAGTTAAGGATACAAAAAGAAATGCATTTCTTTAAATATGAATTTCTCCTTTCCATATCAAGGATGTATTTTTAAGACTATGAATCACACAATGAAGCGTTGCCTGAAAGAGTTAAAAAATTACTTGTGTTGTATTGTTTAAACTTGTTCACCTGATACAGCGCCGCCTGCTGCGCCTCAAGGAAGCCGTTCTGCCGCCGCTGGTATTGCTCCTGGTACTTGGCCACGTCGCCGCGCCGGTACTGTTCCTGCACGGACGTGTACTGCTTGTACTGCTCCGGCGGGGACTGGTACCGCGTCTCATGCATATCTCGGGGAGGACTCGCAAGCAGGCTTAAACTAGCTGCTGCATCTGCCAGCGCATCCATGCCTGAACTGCGATAGCTTTGTTGTTGCTGAATTTGTTGCTGTTGAAGTTGTTGATGTTGCTGTTGTTGCTGATGATGTTGTTGTTGTTGCTGTTGTTGTTGTTGTTGTTGTTGCTGTTGCATTGAGTTATCATTCATATTCAAGTTCCTGTCATTACGCGAGTTCATTTCATGGTAGTTAATCTGCTGATTCTGTTGACTGTGATATGAATTGTTATATGGCAAGTTCATATTGTGATTTGTGATGGTATTCGCTTGTTGCTGCTGCATTTGCTGTCTCTGTTGTTGCTGTTGCTGTTGAAGCTGCTGTTGTTTGTTCCTCTCTTCTATTTTACGCTGAAACCGTGGTGGTTTCTCTGATTGTGTTTGGAATTTCCTGTCATCCCTGTGAGAGTGATGATTATCAGTATAGTGCCCTCTGTTATCAGACCTATGTTTGTCGTATCTCGACCCGTGAGCTCGAGAATTGTTCTTACCCCCATACTTATCTTTATGTTGATAATTTCGATCATTTTTTTCATCTGCATGGTTGTTATTGTACTGACGATTATTTTTCTCCTTGTCCTGGGGAACATTAGGGAGTTTGTCTTCAAGGAAATCAAAGAGTGAGACTTTTGCGGTGGGTTTCACTGGTATACCATCATCATCACTATTATCTTTGTTGCGTCCTTTGCGTTTAGATGGCTCTTGATCTTTTTGTTTATCCTTTCCTCTGCCTTCAGAGTTATCTCGTTTTTGCAGTATTTTAAGTGCTCTTTCCACATGGTTTTTAGTGTACCTAAGTGCATTCTCTGCTTGTTCCTCAGTAAACCCTGCATCAACTATTTTCTGTACATTTGCATCAAGCAGTGGTTTTGTGCCACCACCAAATATCTGTGAAGTATAGGAAATACTACATAAGAGAATAATTTAACCAATAGTACTTAATTATCACAAATTTGCAGATGTGCACAGTTGAAATATGGAAGCTAAAAGAATTACACATTGACCACTGTAAGGCTCTATTATATGACAAAGAATCTTACATGCAGCAGATAAAATAAATTCATACCTTCTTGACCCCTGAGAGTCTTTGTGCCTCAGCAATTGCCCCTTTTCTTTGGGCTTCAAATTCGGCATTATCTTGTTTGGCAGCATCTTGAAGACTTTTAAACTGTTTTTCCACAGCAAGGGCCTCAAGTCTCTGCCCAAATGGAATCCATGGCGGGGGCCCTCCATCCACGCCAATCCCACCTATTGGTTACAAAAATCAATTAAGTATTTAAAACATATGTTTTGTAGACATTCTTCATCAGTAAATAAGTGTTGTGATGGGAGCTATCATTATATTCTGAAACTCACCTCTTGTATGCTTGGCAAGACTTCGATTTAGCTCCCATTTCTCAATCATGTGAGATACCTTTCCCCCTAAAAGTGTCACTACACCAGGAGATAGCCAAAGTATACCATGGCATGCCTCTAGTCCTTCATTATTTAAGAGGAGTTTAGTCCCTGGTGGGGTGTTGATACTTATGCTAGAAATAGGACTAGTCTCCAAGCCTATGCAAGTTGTTTTGCCATCATGTAATGTCAGCTTTAACATGCGTGGGGCATGACTTGACTCTTCATTGGCTTTAGGAGCTGACACGTTTCTGATTTTCTGTATCTGGACTACTATAGGATTTTCTAACTTATAGGGCTCTTTCGCAAAATCTTCTGGGAACGCAGCATCTCCAATGTCTCTCAAATCATACTGAAATCAAAGACAATTTCTATGACTTCAAAAACCCTTATACATGTAGATACAACATTTTGTAGATACTTACGTCGAGAGCTTTTCTGCTAAGAATATTTACATCTTGTATTTGACCATCTTCACTTACTGTTTCCACGCCGCTTTTGCTCAAATGCCTGTGGAGATAGAGAACCTTATTGGTATCACCATACTTCACGAAAACCAGTATTTATAACCAGTATTTAGAATAATTCATATTTACCAGCCTAACTCTCTGAGATTCTCTTGAAGCGACATGTTGAGCTTTGCTAAAAAAACATGATTAGTAAAATAAAATGAAAATAAAAACGATGAACATACGGTGCAACACCATGACAGCTACACGAATGAGTGAGTTTTAAATTGATAATAGAATGAATGAAAACTGTAAGTGAACTTTTTTTTTCATTTGGGCTCCACACTTTTGTGTATTTAGCTAGTGTCAAGTTATTAATTTCTCAAGTTAATTAATATTATATAAATATGTGTCAAGTCAAGTCACAGTCCAAGTTATCAAGTCAAGTCAGAGTCTAGTCAAGTTATACTCCTAGTAAAGTAGTGGCAACTTTACCAGAAGCTTTTATGGAGTTTTGGAAACAACACGAAAAGAAACGTTTCACCATCATTAACCATTTTCCCACACTCACGCCTGTAATCCAGCACTTAACGAATAGAATGCCACCAATTTTATGCACTAACACTGAAAATAACACAAGTTGAGGAAAATAATACAATGCGGTGACGCAATCTTTTTCGCTTTACCGCCAAAACTCCTTTCTTTTGCTTGTTATTGCTAGAAGATGCATATAGCGTTACATACTCTTTGATTATTAATCTGTGGTTACACTTACAAAGAGTATGTAATGCTACGCTCAAGTTACACGTACAAATCAAACGTATACCTACCTAATCTGTGACGTATACGGTAAGCGGCAAGCGCTTATTAATATTGACCAACTAACATAGTATCTCTATCTAGTTTGTGCCAACTACCAAGTAATATTATTGAGTGCCCCTGTGTTCATTTACAGCGAAATACACAACGGAATCTTACAAATCGAGTATTACAAACTATCATCATGTCAACAGTAAGTCCACTAAATTCGAGAATATTATAGTTTGTCTACCATCTGATATAATATTATTTTATGCCTTCATTCGTTATTATAGACACATATATTCAACGTTGAGATGACTTGCGAAGGTTGTTCCGGTGCCGTAGAGAGGGTACTCAAAAGGCTGAAAGGAAATGGTGTCGAAGATGTCAGTATCAGCCTACCAGAACAAAAAGTATCGGTTACATCAACACTCAGCGCTGATCAACTGTTGGATGTTATTAAAAAAACGGGCAAAAAAACTACTTATGCAGGCACACAATAGCTGTAGCTGAATACAAAAACTTTCAAGGTGATCATTTTAGTAATTAAAAATATTAGAAATTTTCTATGAATATTATAGATAGTGAAATTAAGAGACTGTATGTAAATTAAGTCATCCAATGTTACATAGTTTTTGTTTTTTTATTTTTTTTATCCAGATTTCAAGCTATACTTTTGTTATGTTACCAAGTGATTTGTTAGATTTTTGTCTTTTTTTTCTCTTGTTTTCTATATCTATTACACATTCATAATATTTTATTGGACCTTTGTACTATACACAGTATTTAATTTTAAAATAAATATATTTTTTAATAAAGCAAGAAATATTTTTTATTTCTATATCATCTTGTTACTATGTAAAATAAATAAGTATTCATGTATTTTCTACAACATCTTCTAGAGTGTTGAGTCGCAAGTCCACAAGGTCAACAGCTTCATGTAATGCATTCAAGTGGTCAACAATAGCATTCACTGTCGGCAACACATTACCACAATCACACTCCTTTATCTTGTAGTTAGTCTCTACTGTATATGTTTTATCTAATCTCTTTACTCTTTTCAGTGATGGCTCATTGCCTTGTCTTAAGCTCTCATTGATTATTTTAAACCCACTATTAATAGGAAAACTTCGCTTTCTTCCAACCCATTCTATGGAGCCACTTGTGTAACATACATCATTCTCTTTAAGCTTTATCATTCCAAATAAATCCTCCTCATAATTACATTCCGTTTTTATAGACTTGTTAATAAAGGAAGGAATTGTGTATGTGGTAGGAGTGGGAGGTGGTCTTGGGATATGGCTCATGTGACCCACACTATAGTCCTCATCATTGTCAGGGTATTCGGGTTGCACTGATACATTTCTTACATCTGTATGCTCAAACACATTATCAGATGCATTATTTGGAGACATTGCATATCTTTCTGATGAAGTAAAATGACTTATGCCTGGATTGAGAGTGCTGTTTCCATTTGGCTGTTCTAAAAAACTTGCTGGCTTCAAGGACTCATCGCTGGCTCCATAATTATCATCCAAATGAACAAAAGTTGCCACAGGATACTTGGTGCTGTGATAACAAAGGTGCCACACCCTCTTACCCTGATTTGTAAAATTACATTAGTAAATTACTAGCATGACCATGGCCTCTTCAAAACATGACAATTTTCTCTAAACTCAAGCTTTTGGAATGCTACTGTGTATGCTGATGCTACTGATTGGAAACTCGCCTGGATAGGAAAGGAATAATTTTTGAGAAATTGTAGTAATAAATACTATCTGCTACATATTATACTTTATATTAATCTTATACTTTACTTTAGCTACATACATTCTAATTACAAAATAATACATTAATTTCAATCAATAAATATTTCTAAAATACTAATTTAATCTTTTTTTGACAACCTGATGCCTGGCTTTTGCAGAGGAAGCCATTTTCGATGCAGAACTAGTGACAGATGTTGCATTTTGTGAAACATTTTCTTTTGCTTCGTTTGACAGTTCAGTAAAGTTAGTTTTCCAAATAAACACCTAGAAAAATGTATGTATTATTAAAGTTATGTTAAAAAACTACAAGTGTGCATTTAAATATTAGTTGCAAAATGTGTACCAATTTGTCATCACCAGCTGAAGCAAACAGATCTCCACTGGATGAAAAATTCACACAGTTTACTGCTCCATTGTGGCCACTCAATGTGAATATTGGATGCCCCTCTAATAAGTCGAGTATCTGTTAAACATAAACATTTTGTTACCAATTATTGACAAAATAAACAAAGGTACTTGTACTATTATTTACACTGTGCTATATAATGTGGATAGGTAATATACTTAATAATTTATATATATTATTGTATCACCTGATGGTAGGTATTTTGATTTACTTTTAAACTTTTCAATATAGTTTTATTCACATTACTTTATTCACTGATTCTCAGTTCAGATAGACATAGGTTTACAGGCAGTATATTATTATACTTAGTCATCTAAGTTATATTATACTGCCTCTAAACCACACCATACCTTCATTTTGCCATCTTTGCTAGATGTAACAATGTAACTGCCACTTGGATGGAATGCCAGTTGTGTCACAGCATCATTGTGAATACTGAAATTAATATTTATAAAAATAATAAATTATAAATAATGATTTCAATTTAATCTAAAACATTTTTAAACTGTAATCTAATCAATGGAACATTTTGGCATAGATAGATAGATAAACTCTTTATTGAAACACCACATCTTGAATAATTAAAAAAAAGTGAACAAACAACCAAAGTGTAACAATGGGTGGTCTTATCACTCAGAGTGATCTCTTCCAGACAACCATACTAATTAATAAAATAATATCTGTGTTATATTGTATAGCTATTAAATAAAACTCAGTTATATATTTACCTGTAATACTGTACAAGATTATGTGTCCTGACATCATACAGTTTGACATTCCCCTGGCTTGTACCAATAGCAACATAGCAGCCTGAGGGGTGCCAGGCTAAATAAGTGCCATGACCTTTCTGGTCCTTATATGTGTGAATACATTCAGCTGTATCCGGGTTCCAAAGTCTTGTTGTCTTGTCATCAGAGCAGGAGGCTATTACAGAACTATCTCCGGACATACGGGCACATCTCACCCAGTTTGTGTGTCCCACAAATGATGCTAGAAATTTATGTTTATCTGTAGCCCATAGCTTTACTATTTTGTCATCTGATGCTGTTATTATCTGAATAATAAAAAGCACAATAATGAACATACAAAAAAATATAAACCAATACACATTGAAACCAATAAAAATATTTACAAAGTGGCTCATACTTCATTACTCCCTGCATGCAATGAGGAATGAGGAAGAGACAGACATATGATATATGGCAGTATCACCAGCTTAGCAAAAACAACAGATTATTTTGATGTAAAAGGAAAATTAAGAATATGAATAGAATATGTACTAGTTTCTTAATTATTGTGCCTGTGACAAATGTCTGATCCTTACTTTGGTTCCATCTGGACTGAATTGTACTGATCTGACAGTTTGTGAATGAGCTTTGAACATTCCTGTACTGCCAGTGACTGTGGGGACCCACAGTCTGACGGTCTTGTCTCGAGAGGCCGACGCCATGTACTTCCCCGATGGCGAGAATGTCACGTCCATCACGGCTTCGTCGTGACCCTGGAAACGGTAGCTCCTCATCCTGCCGCGAAGATCCCATAGCTAAAACACAAATGTGGTACTTTGTGCTACTGGCATGAAAACGTTGAGCTTTTTGGAATATTAATAGATTTACCAAAACACTGTTGTCTAACGAGCTGCTAGCAACTTGTTGTTCATTTGGGCTAAAATACAAAGCTGTGATTCCATTTCGATGGCCTTTTAACTGCTTCTCCAAAGAAGGCTCAATGATAGCACATTTCTCATCCATTTTCACGTTCTTCAACCAGAGAAACGTGATAAGGGCGTACCTTCTACTTTTTGAAGTTTTTGCTGAAAGACATTCGTTATTTTCTACAAACTTGTGTACGTATTAACAATCGCTTGAATTCAAAATTTCAAATAATTTTTTGACATCGAAAAGCGCAAAACAACAACAAAAGCCACAGACAAACGAGAGTAGAGTAGATTTCATATTTCATATGTTTTTTACGGGGTAACCAAACGATCAGTTAAAATCTTGGCTTTATGTATTTAAGTTATATTGTTTTGCTGTGTCTTAGTTCGTTTTTCAAGATCAAGACATTGTTAAGTCCACCTCCTCATATCAAAAAGAGTATGCAATACGTTCTACGTTCACAAGAATCCACAAAATAAAGAAAATTTTCTACGATGCGATTATATACTCTTTGACTATAGTCTGTGGTTAAGTCAAGTAGTATTTCTGTGGGACAATAGGGCGAACAAAAAAAAAAGAATCCTCATTATGTAAATAGAGTAGTAGTAGATTATATACTCTTTGACGAAGAGAAGAGATTGAGAACTTCTACAGATAAAATTTTAGTTTAAAATATGCCATTTTTCAACACGAGGTATATTGTCAATGTTTTTTGATTATAAATTTTGAATTTACAACTTTAATTGATAGCATTTACCAATTTAAAAATAATTTTATGTACCCTTCTTTCTGTCGTTATTGTTCTACTAGTATTGTATTGATAATATAGTGAAAAAGTTCGGTTGCACGCCCTGCACCGGCGGTCGTCGTTTTTTATTATTTACATTTTTTTGCAAGCCTCCCTCAGTCATCATCATCAGCTACAATGTTGTGATTCTTTTTCAGATTTGTAATTTGGAGATTATGAAGTAAAATATCATCTACTAGTAAATTTAACTTAGTAGCTCACAGCAGCTGGTAAGGACAAAGCTATTAAGCAGTGGATTCTTTATGTAGATCATTGCAGTTACTGCTCCAATTTATACTGTACTTTTTGTGGCTAGTGAGAAGAAAGCATTACCATGAATATGGGTGGGGTTGGAGGAGAAGTGCCAAATGAGGTGATGCTGCTGGCAGATGAGCTGAGCCGAGCAGTAGAACTCACACACTTACCCACTGTCTCTCATGCACAGCGGGTGCAGGCCTACAATGCCTGTGAAAAGTAACTATTATTGTTTTGTTATAAACTAGAGGTACCCTGCGACTTCACTCACAGAGTGCCAATAGAGTCTTAATGAGCTGTGGATTCCATACAATAAAAAGTAGCTTAAAATCTAAATTAGTTCAGTTGTTTATTATGTGAAAGCCATTCTAATCTACCATGCATTATGTATTCGTTCAAATAAAGTAACATCCATTCATTTTATAGCAGCCTTCAGCCATCTAGATTAAACTACACAATAATAATGTATGATAAAACAAACAATTATGTTCATCAAGTGAACTTTTTAGAAGCTATTGCTTTTGCATTACTAATTTACTTTTAAGCTATAAGTCTGACTTACAGTTAAACAGTTATATTGAACCTTGGATTACTGAACAAACTTTAATGTTTCACTGGACATTATTTATAATAAAAGTTATTATAATAACATAATATCACTATAGCTTCAAGGACCATTCCCCATGGTGTGCTCAAGCAGGCTTGCTTCTCGCAAATGGTGTGCAGTACTCTCCTGTAGTCAAACATTTTGGCTTGAAGCTAATGGAACACACGGTGCAGAGCCGTTGGCCACATATCACCCAGGCTGAGAAGATATTCATTAAGGTAATATACTAGTTACAAATACAATGACAAACAAATGAAAATTATGTTTTTCAGTTATTTTATTCCGTGTTTGTAAAACATAAAATTAGGTATTGGTTAGTTATTGTGATAAGATTGTTTATAATAATTGAAATATGTATTGCTGTATACACTCTCATAGCACAGTATATATACTGCTGAGCTATGGTGAAAGGTGCATTTTATTGTAATTAGCTGACCCACTACCCATATTCTACTTGCTTTACCCGTTATGTAGCCTTCAACCTATTTCTGGGTGTAGTATAGAGACTATAGAACTCTAGACAGTAGTAGTAGTAGTCGTCTAGACAGTACCAAGATATCTCATTCTAAATATATTCATTTTATAAAATTATACATAATTATAATAAGTTTTAATTTGAATCTTAGTAGCTAGCAAATAGTATTTTTAATATTTACTTAATAAAAGTCACATGACCCAAATTAATCATGTTCATATAAAAAAATAGTTTGCATTTGTTTTATTATATATCAATACAAGTTTTTGATCTTTTAGGAAAATGCAATGAAGCTGCTCTACATGGGTGGATGGGAGACAGGTCATCTCAACAATGCACTTGCTCGTGTTATCGTGGAAATGATCAAGAGAGAATGGCCTCAGCATTGGCCCACACTGCTTGCCGAGCTAAATGATGCTTGTAGCCGTGGTCATATGCAGACAGAGATTGTGCTGCACATCTTCTTAAGACTGACTGAAGATGTAGCGACATTGCAGGTTTGTTTTGTACACAGATTGTAAGACCAAAAACGAGTGACCTCTGTTCTGTACTGTTAATATAACAGAAAAGATAAATTTGAATTAGATTTCTAAGGAACTCTAATTCAAAAAAACTCGCAAAGATATGTTAACCAAATCTGCACAATCACTTCGGCCAGGTGCTCCAGACTAACCATTGTCCAATGTACCCTCACATAGGTACATAACAGATATAAATTAATTATTATAATTTACCTATCATCAACAAATATGTCACTCAAAAATGTTTCCTTAAAATCATTGCATGTCTCTTGCATCATCCACATTGCAAACATCCCCAATTCACAAATGTGTACAAATAAATATTTGTATAAATTCTAGCTGCTGACCTTGGCTTTCCATGGATTGCTATTTTCTGAAAAATAATTGGAACACATTTAAATTAGCCACAAACTCTATGGAACACCAAGCTCAGCCAAGAACTGAATGGCAGTGCAAAGATATTTTTTAAAGAGCAAAATAACTATATAACTTTCAATTACTCAAAACCTATACATATATACTAAATGATAATGATATACTGCTCGGATTCCTTTCAACGATTTTTATTTTATTTTAAAGGTTGTTTGTAAACATTGTCACAACATTAGATCACATTAATAGCAAATTGCAAGTGCCGTGCCGTCACGTCACGTGGCAGGTTGACCTTGTGTCGTGCATTTCGATTTAGGAACATTCATCCCACCTTGGGCTAAAAAAGTAGAAGGATGATCTCATTTACAGTAGTTAAGTATTATTTTACTTGTTTTCTGAAGTCGAATATGTGTAAATTGGGAATTGAAATGGGATTTTTAATAAAGCCTAGGTTTTTGCCTGATGTTTTTGAAACGGTAGGTACAGGTCTATCATAGTAACAGGAATGCAGTAGATATATATATATTTTTATATATCTATAGTAGTAAAATAAGCTATTAATAAAACAATGACATAAACATCCGTTTTTTATGTTTCCATTTTTTGCTTTATATTGTTTCTCGTTATATTGATGTATTGCAGTAACATTGCAACATATTTAACAGTACTATTGCGTAGCACTGCCCCTCAAAAAATTCAACGTTACACCCAGGTTACCTGGAAGATAATGCTCTCTAGCATTAATTTCGCCTATGTACCTACATTTGCTGTTTGTGCAATAAAGCATTTTCTATCTATCTATCTACTATACGATAATTCGATCTGATTACCTACATGTCATGTAGGTTATGATTTGATATTTTAATCAATTCGATAATGTATCGCAATTTATGGGAATTTTCAAGTTCAATAACCGATGATTCAATTTAAGAAATCATAATTTAATATGTCAGGATATGAAATTGTTACAGTCTTATTTATAAATTATTAATTTAATTTCCCCCTACTTCTGCCGTCATAAGGAAAAAAGACGTTTCTGCGTATTTTTATAAATGGAGAAAATAAATGTTTTGTGTTGAATAGTTTAAAAACATGAAAAGGCACTTCTACGCAGAACCGTCTTTTTTCAATAGCAGTAGTCCGAAACGTCATTTCAACGTATGAACTTGTACATATTTTCTAAATAAATTTGACGCTTCTACTTAGATGTGTTTTTCAACGTAGTATTCATCAGAAATGTCTTTTTTAGTTAGTAAACATACTGTTATACCGCAGATGCGTCTTTTTGGACAATGCGAAAATTAGGGTTCTGATTGGTTTTCAGAAATAAAAAAAATATTGGCCGATTCGTCTTTTTTTGCTGATCCAGAATATATATCCAACTCATTTTTGACAAATATGTCAGATGCGCCTTTTTTCCTTATGACGGCATACTTCCAGACTTTCTTATTAGGTCTTGCGATATGTTTATTCCGAGTTCTTTTCCAGGCGCAAATTGAATTTGTAATGTAACAAGTTGCTGTATATTTTAATTGAATACTGCATAAAATATATTCCGTACATAAATATACCGATACAAAAAAAAACGTAAACTTTCGTTTAAAAAGTTGAATGAAACAATTTCATTCTGTTTCTGCCAACGGTCACTTTTACAAAAAAAGTGTGCTGTCTCAAGAAACATTCAAATATTGTAGAGTTACAGTGTTTTGGAATTTTTAATAAAAACATGAATATTCATTAAAAACCGCCAAAATGAGTCTTTGCATGCTTTGTTTTAGACGTAAGCACCGCGCTGAAGTTTAGACTGATATGGTGTTGTAGTCTACGACGCTAAGATCGATGTTTCTTTGAACAGATTTTGACCAGCTTATTTTGCCCTACCTTTCGTCTTAAGGTATATCTTCTTGTGTGCAGACATTGGAGCAGCAGCAGCGTCGCAAGGACATCTACCAAGCGTTGACTAGCAACATGGCGGAGATATTCGCGTTCTTCATGGGCCTCATAGAAATGCACGTCAGAGAGTTCCGAGAGAAAAATGCTGCCGGAGATTATGCTGCTGCCGCGAGCAACGGACGGGTTGTGCAGGTGAATGTCTGCTGCGGCGAATATCAATATTGCTAGCTTGATTCACTCCATTGATAAGGTTTCCGTAACATTTATACTGTATTCTAAGAAGGTATTTACAAACAAAAAAAACAAGTGCGCTTTAGACCACACGACGGAAGTGAAGCTTCTTTAGTTTAGCTCCATCATTCGGCTGGTATAACTTTGTTTTCGCTTTGTTTAATGTTAATGTGGCCATCTTGACATGCCATTTTGCCAGACATAACAACAACAATACCAATTACCAACTTCGTGAATCAACAACTTTCAACTTCCGTTCGCCTCGTTACGCATTCACCTATTTACACTTACTCCCCAAGTTAAGCGCGCGTAAAAAATATATATGTATTATATCAGTTATCTGGTTCCCATAGCACAAGCTTTGTTTAGTTTAGGACTAGATGGCGCTGCGTGAAATGTCCACAAACATTTATTTATAATTTCCACCAACAGGCTGTGCTCCGTACGCTGACAGAGTTTGTGGAGTGGGTGTCTACAGGCCACATAGTGATGAATAACGGCTATCTACTGCAAATTCTGTGTGTGTTGCTGCAAGATGACGTGTTCCAGCTGCCGGCGGCAGAGTGCTTGCTGCAAGTCGTCAACAGGAAGGGTTCGGTGAGGTTACAATATTGTATTCCATGATTCTTTTAAATTGGCAGTTTTCTTTTATTCTATCTGCATTACCACAGACACCTGTTTCCGTTCTCTTTGATGAATTATTTTTAATTTTTTATTTTAGTTTAATATTAACATGAACATAAATACAACACAGGAAAGGACAATCAAATCAAATCAAATAATCATTTATTGACATAAAAGGGTTTTACAAATTTTTACACATAAGTACTTATTTCTAATTGAGCAAACCACACACAGCTTTCTCAAGCAGCACCCGTTCACGAGCTTGACGCATGTTCCATTGGCAATTTAAGCCTAGTCAGTTTTCGTGAAACCATCAATTCATGTCAATTATATTAATAGATATGCTTGGTATGGAATGGACTGATTATCATCACTAATCAACCTGCCATGCCATATAAAACTGAATAGTCTTTTCATCTAATTAGTTTGTATATATAAAACTCAAAGTCCTGACTGACTGATTGACTAACTTATATATCAACGCACAGCCTAAACCGCTGTCCTAGAGACTTGAAATTTGGAGGGTGTTTTCTTTGTAAAGTGTAGGTAGGCTTTTAGCTAACTAATTTGAGAAAGGGAACGATAAAACAATAGAAAACACTCAGTAACTATTTTACTGTTATGCAGTGTTTATTAGTAACAGGGTAAAGGGTTGGCCCTTAATCAAGGAATGTGTTTTTACAGACAAAAGAAAGGAAGCCCCTGATGATACTGTTCAGTGAAGCTGCGATCACTTGCATCCGCGACGCCACTCGGGCTTCCATCAACGCTGTGGACGAAGCTCACTATTTGTTCCTAAAGAAACTATCACAGGTAATTAATTTTGGAATGACGAATGAATGGCGGCCCAGTCCTTGTTTTAATTGTTAAATCTATTGCTTTGCAAAAAATATGTGTGGGACAGGGAACAAAGAGAGGGAGAAATAATATTAATATAAAAAAAAAGGTACTCAGAATAGTGGAGATCATTATTTGTGTTCCTACTTTCTTGAAAAATGTACTTCAAAATTATAAAGTTTTCTAATCATCTATTTAAAGTTAAAGATAGCCGTTTTTTTTCTGTAAGACTTATTCATTTTGGTCTCTTGGCAACTGAAAGTTCAGTTACAAACCTACCCTAAACAAGTGCCTCTCTTTCTATCATTATAGCGCTGCTCTTCCGAGACGTTACGCATAACACACCGACCCGACCGGCGGCACGGGTTCTATATGTTTTTGTAGCTTCGTAGCTAAAGCGCGGAGTGCGTCAGAGGCTCGATGGCGCCGTGTCAAATGTTCATACATATCGCAGTGTTCGTGCACGTTTCAAAGATGTGTGATGTGTTCCGACTGGTCACCCCGTCGTCGCCGCCCGAGACACGTCTTGAGCGACCCGGATAATCCTATAGCAGCCGTAGTATCGGCTGCGCTAGGATCACCGGACCAGTCTAGCCCTTCTGGCTCAGGTACCGCTTTCGGCACCGGTATAGGATACCAGCGTAACACAATCAGGCACCGACCCCGCTGGCGAGGTCGACGTACCCCCCGTAGGTTAGCTAGAACGGTCGCGATATCCAACAGGGTCTACTCTTCCAGTGGACGTAATCTTCTCGATCCTCTTATCCCGGCAACGGCTCAAGCCGAGGCTCGTACCCCAACGGTGCCCTTGAGCTAGTTGCCTCCCACTTTTGACGGCAGGGCACCTTAAGCGTCTGCCCTCCCGCCCGGTGACGCTGTAAAGGTCGGTAGAGACCAACAGCATTAGCCCGTTCAAAAAAAAGTGATCCGCCAGGTGCTGGTAGGGCTGGCGCAACAGCTGACGCTGATGTGGGCGCACGCGACGGGAATAGAATCCTGGCTCCCCTTACTGCTGGAGAGCATGCTTCTCCTCGGAGCGCATCCATCGTTGACGCTGACGCAGGGCGCCACGGCCGTGTGGCTGTGCGTGCTGCGGCACGAGCAAGCCGCGCGGCAGCCGCACGTGCGCCGCGCGCTGCCGCAGTGGCTGCAAGCTGCCGCGCCCAAGCTGCTCAAGGTACTGTAACACTGCGAGCGTGTGACGTCACCACCGACTATGTTCAAGCTGCCGTAGCCGTATTTTTGAAGTAAAACTTTTTTACGCACGCTTGCTTGTAAGTGGTGAATGCGAGACGAATGGAAGTTGATGTTGTTTTACGTAGATCTCCATTGTCAATATAACAAAGTTAAAAATTTGTTTTATTGTGTTGGGTATGTGTGGTAAAATGACAATTTACAATCATCAAGATGGCGACATTAACATTAAACAAATCATAAGCAAAGTTATACCGGCCGATGCATGGAGCTAAACTAAAGAAGTTTTACTTCAGTCGCGTGGTCTAAAGCACACTCGTTTTTTTTTTGTTTATCCAGCTTGGATTCAGTGCAATTTTGGCCGCCACTTGAAGTTTTTTTAATGCTTGACATTTGCTTGGCATTACGTGCGCTTTGACACTTCACATTGGCTTGTTTTATTTGTTTCACAGATTAGTATAGTGTAGCAGTTTTATATCTTCTCATAAGAATTTAAAATAAAATTGAAAATTGTCCGAAGTAATTTTGGGTTTGCGAGGATATCTTGACGGCGGGAAACTTCACCTTCGAGCTTCAATACATCGGATTACTAGTCTCTGAATGTTGAAAGCAGAGCACTCAAGTAAAATGTGCTTTAAATAAGCACCTTCGCAATTGTTCCTATAATGTGGATCATTGTGTGTGATCAATGTTTTACTAGGTGGTAGGACTTTATTGCAAAGTTCGTCTAGGTAGGTACCACCGCTTTGCCAGTTATTCTGCCGCCAAGCAGTAGTGCGCAAGCACTACTGTGTTCCGGTTTGAAGGGCACTGTAGCTAGTGAAATTACTGGGCAATTGAGACTTTATGATCTGATCTCACAGTCGAGTAATCTTATTACCAAACTGTGCTGATGTCTCAGGATGATGTGCGCAGTGCAGTGTTGCTCGAAACTCTATTTTGGGGTTCCGATTGACACTGTTCTGTTATGGGCAGCCGTGGCGCTTAACATCAGGTGAACGGCTAGCTCGTCAAATAATTCAGTAACAAAAAAAAATGTGGGATTTCAATAAAGAGTTTTATCTATCTATCTATCTACCTTCGTTGTTGTAGTGAGAGCTGACTTTTGTGTTAATGAGGTCATAGTTGGATGGTGTTGTGTTGCCAGTGTCAAGTTTATTAATATTCAAGTGTCAGGTAACGATTCAAGGCATAGTATTCTCTAGGTCATTTCAATTACTCAATTACTCAAGAAAGTCACGCTCATGCTAGTGATAGGAAAGTTGTGGATTTAGGATACTGAAGGATTCGTAAAAATGCAATTGTTTTTAACACCGTTTGCAAACACATGTGTTCTCATAAATTTTCGATTTGAGAAGTAGAGATTCATTAAAAAGACCATATTTTTGGGATAATAATCTCAGCTTTACCACCCATTTACGATTGAGCAATTGAGTACACAAGTTTTTTTAAATAACACTAAGCCAACCGAACCGAACGTTTCAGACTAAAATTCTACTACAATGTTTGTGACGTCACATGCAACGTTTGTCGGCAGGTGAGCTACCCGTCGTCCCGAGTGAGCGGCGTGCACAGCGCTCTAGCGTACGCGTGTATGGACTACGACAGTGAACAGGAGTTCGCTATATTCTTCAACAGATGTCGGACCGAAATACTTGAGAGCTTTAGGTGAGAAAGAAATTGAAATTGTTCTGTAGGCATCTCTATTGCAAAGTTGTATTAATTCTTACGTGATTGTAAAGTTTTTGAAGTAAAACGCACGCCTGACTTGGAGGTAAGCTGGTGAGGCGAACGGAAGTTGAGAGGGAGATATACCATAAAGCACACTTGTTTATTTTTTTTTAACCATTTTCACCATCGTCATCTGTTAAAGACAGCTGCTGAACATAGGCCTCCCTCATCACTTGAGCTTTGTCAATCAACTAACAAACCGCCCAGCGGCAGTCATTAAAAAACCATTGGTGCTGCAAAGACTTCTAAATTGTGTGTGGAATTTGGACTCGGTTTTACCATTGTATTGGTTTCTACAAGATGTTTCCTTTCACAATGGTGAAACCGGCATAACAAAACACAAAATAAATAACAAATATTCGAGGTGTTATCCATCGACCTGCACTTGGCCAGGTTGGTAGATTATGGCCTACACTATTTTACCTGTGAGAGAAGACTCGTGTCCCAGCAGTGGAGGCGTATTGGGTCGATGACCGATGTGAAAATATCTGTTACCTCGAAAATTAAAGCGATATACATTTTTTATGCAATCATACGGCCCTTCTGATGGGAAGAGGTCACCATAGTCTATGGATATCTGTAAATCTGTGCCACTAATGAGTTGCTTATCCTGTGTTAATACTCTTTTGACCCTCCATTTATTTTACTGCATGTAGCTTTGGGAAATACATAGTATAGTTCTAATGTAAGACATCGGAGCGGCGTGAATAAAATAATAAAATATATCGCAAAAATATTTTTTAAACTAGCTGGCCCTGCGAACATCTTTCCGCCTAACAGTTAATGAATGTGCATTTTTAAGATTTAAAATTAGTTAATGATTCTCATCATTTTATCACTTACTAGCTGTGCCCCACGGTTTCACCCGCGGGTGAAAATTTTCCATACTTTCTTAACTTTTCTTTCATAAGAAGCTTCTCCTGAAAATAATAAACACAATAAAAAAAGAATTAGTGAAAATTTTGACCCCGTGATGCGATGACCAAGGGAAATAGAGATTCATATTTAAGATTATCCTTTTTTTTTTATAATCTGCATTTCCACAGACACCTTGGTCCGTGCTTTTTGTTAGATAATTTTTTATATTTATGAATTAAGCCTATTATTAACATGATGATTATGAACAGATTATCCTATTAAGATACATCTAAAAACACAAAAATCATAAAAATTAGTCCAGCCGTTGAGTTACGAGTATAAGCAGTGTAACTGCACAAATTGCACAATACACAATACAGCCCATGCGGGACGTCAGTGCAGGCTTTACCGCCCCCAAATTAGAATTAGAAATTAGCGGTGTAACTAACGCGACTTTGTTTTATATGTATAAATTATTAATAAACATTATATTAAAACCCCTTTGTTCACGTGTACCCGTTCACCACAATTCTGGCTCGTTAACAGATTTTGCATGATAACGGACCCGCTTGTAACGTGGGCCTACGTGGAGCAGTGGGCGAGTTCGGCGCTAGATAAAGCTGCGTCCTGTTCACCCAATTTGGACATACATGACCCACTTTATGTGGAATGGGAGGCGCTGTCACAGGTAACATTGTACTTTACATACTACGACTGTTTTGCAGCCTATTTTATAACTAGCAACAAAAGTTCTCTGTGAGCTTGGTATGCAAACTTTTTCATGGGCGAGCACGCCACACCGCGACTTCTCAACTGACTTCAAAAGAAAGGTTT
The DNA here is from genome assembly GCA_905220475.3 of Ennomos fuscantarius. NCBI lineage: Eukaryota > Metazoa > Arthropoda > Insecta > Lepidoptera > Geometridae > Ennomos > Ennomos fuscantarius. The sequence continues at coordinate 3,845,923 of HG992029.1, forward strand.
TGGAGTTTTGGCGGGAACGCGAAAAAGATTGCGTCACCGCACTGTATTATTTTCCAAAACTTGTGTTATTTTCAGTGTTAGTGCATAAAATTGATGGCATTCTATTCGTTAAGTGCTGGATTACAGGCGTGAGTGTGGGAAAATGGTATAATGATGGTGAAACGTTTCTTTTAGTGTTGTTTCCAAAACTCCATAGAAGCTTCAAGTAAAGTTGCCACCACTTTACTAGGAGTATGACTTTGACTAGACTATGACTTGACTATGACTTGATGACTTCGACTGTGACTTGACACATATTTGCGTGAAATATCATTAACTTGATAAATTATCAATTACTTGACACTGGCTAAATACACGGAGGTGTGAAGCCAAAACATAAAAAAAAAGGTTCTATATTCGAATGTTTATTTTCTAACGTTTGTCACCTCAGTAAACTGATCGCGGAATTTTGATTGCAATGCAACGGGAGAAATTTAATTCTTAATTTGAAAATATCTATTGTTACTATGCACATCAGTTGTGTATTGAAACTGTCAAATCCATACAAATGTATGTTTCTATTGGTTGCAATCAAGTTACGTGATCGCCTAGCAGAACTCTCTCATTTATAAATCGATTTTGAAAATACTTTCCTTTATGTCAAGGAAATACTTCAGATTGGGCCCATAGAAATTTAATCAAAAGTACTTATGTATATATGTATGCAGCTGGGGAAAATATGTAGATGATATTCCAAGAATTTCTCGGCGATTGAAGTCAGCTTAACCTCTTGTTTTATAACTTATTGTTTTTTTAATGAAATAGTTGTGTTGTCCAGGCACTAGACGTGGTGTTGTCCCGGCTGGTGGTGGCGGAGCCCCGGCCGAGCGTGTCGTCGGGACTCGAGCTGCTGCGGCGCTGCATAGAGACTTCGCCCCCTGCACCATTAGCGCTCTCTCTCTTGCTCTCATTCATCTCCGCGCTATTCGTCTTCCTTAGCTGTGCGCATTCGCAGCTAGCTGGTAACTATATTTTATAAATGCCTGTCTTTACTAAAGTCTAAACTTAGCTAAGCAACATTTTCCCCCGGGTTCTCGTATACGTTTGCTAATAACTCGGCACACCAAATACTGAGCGCTCATTGGTTGCCTGTTGATCATCGGCTGTCTCAACCTATGAGCGTACAGTATTTAGCATGCTGTCGTGACACGAGTTTGACAAACGTACGAGAAACCGTGGGCTAGGAAGATACATGCAAACTTGGAGCTGTCCTACTTTATTACAGAAGTGCCACATGGATTCCTCTAGAACTGTTTAATTCCTCTTTATTGTGGTTTTAAATCTGATATTTTTTATTTGATCTCTTTAAAGGATAATCTCGAAATGGGTTTCTAATTTCGGTATCTTACAAAAATGCAATGTTGTACTTATTGCACATAAATCTGTTAAAAAAAAGTTGAATTTAAAATTTAATACCTACAACGAATCAGCATTGCAGTTCAACGTGGCACTGCTGCAAGCATGTTGGGTATGCTACCTACTGGTAGTAGGCTGGAGCATTTGGACATATGTCAATGCTACTACTATACAAGGTGGAATTTAATTCGTTATTTTCCTTTAATATATGTATTCAGTCCATGCTATAGAATGCTCCCATATAAGTAAGTAAAAAAAGTACTTGTGAAATAAAACTTAAATTAATTTGATTAATTAAATTAATTTAATTTGATAATACTTAATCAAATTTAAATTCTAAAGAAAAGCCTTGTGACATTGAACAGCCTCTGTGATGTGGTGGTCGAGCAGGGCGGCTCATAACCCGGAGGCGGCGGGTAAATACTTGTATATTTGTTATTATTATTATTATAAAAGTTTAACCCCCGGTTAGTTGGAGGCAGCCGATGATCAACAAGAATCCAATGAGCGTTCAGTATTTGATGTGTTAATTTGACAGGAATTAATAAAGTAAACGATAAATCGTTTATTTATCAGACACAAGGATCCATGACATGTTATGTTAGATGATTGAATAAAAATGAATGACTATATTTTATTTGTTAATAACACCAAATAATCAACTCATTAAATTTTAATTCAAATATACAAGGTGGAATTTAATTCGTTCTTTTCCTTTAATGTATGTATTCAGTCTATGCTATAGAATGCTCCCATATAAGCAAATAAAAAATGTACTTTATCAAATTTAAATTCTAAAGAAAAGCCTTGCAACATTGAACAAAGCAGATGTTGTATTGCCTACGAAACATTTATAAAGCACTCAGCTGGTGCCCGCAATGTGTGTAACGTTTAATAGGCATTTCGGCTGTCATGCAGTTATTTTAAGTGGCACTAAATACTAAAACAAAACCTATTTTTCTTTAATTGTAAAAGTGCTAAAATTAGCCTATTTGCAATAAATCTTGACTTTGGACCTTGTACGAACATTCTATAGCATGATCTGAGTACATACATTTGAGGAAAAGAGTGAATTAAATTCCACCTTGTATAATAAATAACAAAAGATGTAAACAGTGTGGTGATTACAAGAATTACAATGTGATCACAATTACAAGCTTTGCTTGGTTTGGGGCCATATGGCGTTGTGTTATATGACATATTATTTTTATTATATCGACTGGCCCGATAGCTCAGTTGGTAGTAACCCTGCCTTCTAAACTGTGGGTTGTGGGTTCGATTCTCACCTAGGACAAACGTTTGTGTGATGAACATCGAGGTTTGTTCTGTGTTTGGGTGTTATATGGTATTATATTTATTTACAAACAAAAAAGTATATAAGTATTATATCAATTATCTGGTTCCCATAGCTTTACTTAGTTTGGGGGTAGTTGGCGCTGTGTGAATTGTCCACACACATTATTATTATTACGTCCAGGTCCGGGTGTAGGGGCGCTGGGCGCGGAATTGTTACCGCGCGTTTTGGACAAGATATTCGCAGCGCTGGTGTACGATGGAGATCGCAATTCGCGCGCCGTCAAAAACGTGCGGAGGCACGCTGCTGGACTGCTCGTCAAACTTGCCTCCAAGGTAATAAACAATGCCTCCGACTGTTATTCGTACGACAATCGTGCGCTTTTCATTGTTGAACTATTATTATGAAAATTAGTGGTAATGGTATCCGACCAGAGAGATAGAGGTCGGTGGTGTAAAAAAATTAAGTGAAATTGAGAATAATGAATCTAATAAAATAAGAATAAATAAAGTTTATAGATTAATAGATACGTATAATAAATGAACAATAAATTAAATATACCCGATTCATATAAATACTGGATAATATATAAGTATAAATACATACATAATAATAATACATAAATTATACATACATAATAACGAAATGAATTCAAATGGATGAAACTGCGAATAATAATTACAACTGTGAAAGGTAAAAATTATTAACTCTAGTTTTAAATATAGCCAACGACTGAGCCAGGGTGATAAGATAGGGTGGTCCTATAGCCAATTTTACTAGGTGGTAGGACTTTACTGCAAAGTTCGTCTAGGTAGGTACCACCGCTTTGCCAGTTATTCTGCCGCCAAGCAGTAGTGCGCAAGCACTGCTGTGTTCCGGTTTGAAGGGCACTGTAGTTAGTGAAATTACTGGGCAAATGAGACTTTGATCTCACAGTTTAGTAATCTTATTACTAGATTGTGCTGATGTCTCTGGATGACGTGCGCAGTGCAGTGTCACGCGAACCTCTATACTTTAGAGTTCCGAGTGACACTGCAGCTGATATGGGCAGCCGTGTCGTTTAACACCAGGCGAACGGCTAGCTCGTCACGTCATGCCAAACAGCTAGGAATGAGGTCTGAGCTACCGTGTTCCGCAGTACCCGCTGCTGCTCCTGCCCGTGTTCGGGCGGCTGCACTCGCTGGCGGCGGCCGTGGTGGCCCGCCCCGACACGAGCGCGGTGGAGAGCGTGACGCTCCAGGAAGCTCTGCTGCTCGTCTCTAATCACTTCTGCTGCTACCAGCGGCAAAGTGCGCTTGTACAAGAGGTATGTCCCATACACACAACACCAACAATAGAATAGAATAGAATATTTATTTATTTGTGCAAAAAAAATAAATTCAGTTTACAATCAACGAACTAAGAATAAAATTGATTTAAGCTCATTCTCATAATTTCGCTGTTCAGCACAGTAGGATTCCCTGTGTTGTGCTCAACAGTACTCTTCCAATGAAACAACAATAAACTTATCATAAAAACTATCAAGCATATTAAATAACTATCACAATGCCAGTAAAACTTGAGACAAGAAATGCAGGCAATCGTGTGTTAAAAACTCATTATAATTATGATTTACATAATTAGCGACGAATTAACGATAGTTTTTACTAAATATTGAACCCGACTATAGGACGCCTTAGTTTTTGAAATAGAGAAAAACTCGTTTTATTTACTGGGATTATTCAAAGTTTTCATGTAAATTTGAGGAATAATAAAAACACTGAAATATGTACATATATACAAGGTGGAATTTAATTCGTTCTTTTCCTTTAATGTATATATTCAGCCCATGCCCATGCAGCATATAGAACGCTCCCATATAACTAAATAAAAAAGTACTTATGAAATATAACTTAAATCAAGATATTATCAAATTACTGCAAATTTAAATTCTAAAGAAAAGCCTTGCGACATTGAACAAAGCAGGTGTTGTATTTCCTATTAAACATTTACAAAGCACTTAGCCGGTGCCCGCGCTGTGTGCACCGTTAAATAGACATTTCGGCTGTCAAGCAGTTATTTAGGGAGGCTCTAAATACTAAAACAAAACTTTTTTTAAAATTGGACCTTGTACGAATATTCTATAGCATGGTCTGGGTACATTTTAAGGAAAGGAGTGGATAAATTCCACCGTGTCTATATATTTTTTTTATCTGACTGCATTTTTAATCTACAATATTCGTTTTTTTTAGCCAGATAGAAAACACCCTGCCTAATGCCCTGCACTAATGACTATTCTAGTCATGTGTGCAATTTTCACATCCTGAGGAAACTGGATTATAGAATTTGAGGACATGTGTTTCGACCTACCCCCACTAGGCCCATTTCTTATATCAGTAATTCTTAAACTTGGAAAACTCCCCCGGGCTCGCCAAGCGCCGCCTCCCATCCCCCCATAATAAGCGTCCAAAGTGGCGTTTTATGGGGGAGGCTATGTTCAACAGTAGATATCTTACTACTGATGATGTGTTGCTAATGTTTATGTAACTGTATGTGTAATTTATATTTCTATTTGAAGTCTATGTTACGCAGGTTCTAGGGTCATGCGGTGCAGTATGGGCGCGGTTACGACCAGCGTTTGCTTCTGCGGCATCGCTCGCGGCTCTCATTGGGCTGGACGCCAATAGCAACGCGGATGCAGCGACCGCTGACCGAAGAGCTCTCATTCACGCGCTCACGCTCACACTTGGCGTCGTCAAGAGAACCGCTGTACCTGCTGACCCTGACAAGTGAGCTACTTTTTATTTCACGCGACTTACAGACCCGGGGGGTGATCACGAAACTTTGAATGCAGTGCATATTTGAATATTGAACACACAAACTGCTCATTGAAACTGTAAATCCAGTTACGTCATCGCCTAGCTTTTTTAATAAGCCTAAATTTTATTTCTAATTTTAAAAAACCATACGTACATAAACTACGTATTGAATCTGTCCAATTCATACAAATTTGTGTTTCTAACCGTTGCAATTAAGTTTAGGTGGTTATTATTAGTACACGCGAGACAGATCCGCTCAACGAATTGCTCTCATTCTAAAGAAAGAGATACAAAGATACCCAAGATTTCTTTAGCATTTTTTCTATTCCATATAGTTTGACATTTGCTCATACACGCCCACTTTAGTGTTGTGTTTAGAATTCTCAGTCATCTGTTCTGTTGTGCTTATGGGATGTCCTTGTTTTTTGTTTTGTTTTGGCTCCACACTTATGTGTATTTAGCCAGTGTCAAGTAATTGATAATTTCTCATGTTATTAATATTATATAATGTGTCAAGTCAAGTCACAGTCCAAGTCATCAAGTTAAGTCATAGTCTAGTCTAGTCAAGTCATACTCCTAGTAAAGTGGTGGCAACTTTACCAGAAGCTACTATGGATTTTTTGGAAACAACACGAAAAGAAACGTTTCACCGTCATTATACCACTTTCCCACACTCATGCCTGTAATACAGCACTTAACGAATAAAATGCCACCAATTTTATGCACTAACGCTGATAATAACACAAGTTTTGGAAAATAATACAATTCGGCGACGCGATCTTTTTCTTTTTCCCGCCAAAAACTCGATGTCCTTGTTATAAATGTCCATAACTTCGGTTTGGAACAAATTTTCAACACGTGTGACGTCATTCGCAGAGCGTCTCGCGGTGGTTTCGGCGCCGGCGTGACCGCGTCAGGCAATCCAATATGGCGCAATCCGTCGTCGAGTCACGTACTGCCGCTGCTGCCCTGCGTGCTGGAGCTGGGGCGGGCGCTGCACGCGCTGCACTCGGCGCCGCCGCGCGCCGCGCCGCCCGCGCGGGCGCTCGCGCCCCCGCCCGCCGAGCGCCGCAACCTGCTGGGGCTGCGGGAGGACGCGCCCCCCTCCTCGCCGGAGGGCCGCATGCAGACTTACGTGCATACGTTGCATGAAAATGTCAGTAAGAAGTGATTAAAACTTAACTGGTAGGGAGGCACGTGGCCTAATCACGGGAGAACCAACATTAAATTCTTAAAAATCTACAGAATTCTAGAAAAGGGTTGCCACTCATTAAATTAGTTACAATTTTGGTGTTTTTTTGGTGGCTTTAAACTTTGCTGACATGACTAACGTTTATATTAAATGTGATAAGACGACATTTCAAACTGCATATTCGTATCGCAATTTTTTATTAATCGATCTCCTGTTTCGAATTGGGCATTCAACCCATTTGAAAGACTAATTTCACTTTCACTAATCATTCATTCAAACATCGAATAAAAGCCTCAATAGGCTATTTGAATACTATTGAAAATTAATAAGTAAATATCATTTTCATAATGTAGCTTAAAAATGCATGTAATAATTGAAAAGATAAGTAAAATCGGTAAATTAATCACAAAGTAGTACGCTTTTAAAGTTTCATCGCCTGTCCGTTTCTCGCAAAACATATCGTGTGGAGCTTCCTCAGAGCTACTATAAAGGTTTACTTTGTGACGTCACATGCCAAAGAGATTGTATGTAGAGCCCCCATAGAAGTACCACAGCTTAGTAATGAGTTACTAAGAGGACTGGTAACTAAGGTAACTGCGTCTGTCTGTTTCTATCCCTGTATTTTAAAATGCCTGTAACTTTGTAATTTTTTGAGATATTTAATTTTGGTTTCTATTTTTTGAGGTATATTATTTATGTATGCAATAAAAATATATCAGTTAAATAGCGTATTTCTACCTTTTTCTCCCCAACAGGTATGCCTAGTAGTAGGCGCGGCTGCGGCATCCTTAGGCCGGGAGTTATACGCGGTGCCAGGTCTAGCAGAATACGTAGCGCGGTCGTTGCTGGCCGAGCCACAGTTACCGGACCACTGGCTCCGGCCGCTTGTACGGAACACTCTGCGTCCACTTATACTGCACTGCCCGCCCGCGCACTACGGAGATGTGGCGTTGCCGCTCTTGGCACACGTTGCTCCCTTCAGTAAGTATGGACCTTTGGAGCGCGTTGCATTGACACTTTTAGCACATGCACTTTGAGTATCTGTGTGACTGAGTAGTGTGTCACTGTTTTTTAACTGCGTATCGTGGAGATGCGGCGTTGCCGCTCTTGGCAGATAACAAAATCAAGAAATCCATGATAATGACATAAAATTTTGTAATTTTGTATACTTTTGACAGCTTGTGTGTAAAATATTTAAACACCTCAAATGATATTTAGAGTATGTATTGAATTATTCATTTATGTTACATAACATTAATTTTCATCATTCATTCGTTCGTTCATTCATTCATAAGTTTGTACTGCTATTACGGTTATAGTTGTGTAGTCATATGCGATTTTATGTCACAACGGTCGCTATTGTTTTCCTTTCCTTTTGCTTTGCTTGAGATGTAGAATTGTCGCTCTTGGCATAATACGGTCTGTTCAATAGCTAATAATAGGTATACTGATCAGAAATTAGATAAAAAAAAAACACTGAAAACAATCTCTACTTTCTTTAGTCAAATCATAATCTTAATTCAGCCCTGTAAGCATTTGTACTTTATAGTTTATTCGTCGTCATTGTTGTCCACAGTGGTAACCCACTTGTCCCAGCGCTGGGAATACATCACGTCGTTGTATGAATCCGGCAAACTGGAGGAGGAAGGCGGCAGTGAGTCGCAGGAAGTTTTAGAAGATATACTAGTTAGAAATCTCACCAGAGAGTACCTAGAGGTACTCAAAGTAAGTATATTTTTTTTACACAATCCCAAAAGTTCAGTAATGGGTATTCTATTGACTAACAGGAAAAATTTAGGGCCCGTTTCCGAAGACGCGTTTAACAGAAAAATTTATTCGAAAATGAGTTGAACAAACATTATTCAAGTAAGATTTCAATTACTGATTAGTTAACATGACATTCGAAATGAATGACTTTTGGGCTGCCCATTTCGCAAATAACGATTAGTAATTTTTCCTGTTAATCACGCTTTCGGGAACCGGATGTAAATCAAATCTTCGATTTCGTATCACAGGGGTTTAGTTGTACAAGACGAACCACCGCTATTCTGCTAAAAAAACTTACAATGTAAACAAAGTTTATTAAAAACTGCTAATTATTAATCGTTATCATGTAATTTATAGTACCATTTTATTAATGGTTTTTTGACAGCCCACGCCCATGAAGTTTCGTATTGTTTAACTTAAAATTTCATACAAATAATATTGTAATTCACAGCCGTCTGTGAGAGTGTGTATTGTTTGGATCTTTATTTATCACGGATCTATAATTATTTAGAAAAAAAAAACAAATATTAAATCAAAATTTATATTTATCGATATTGATTATTACGTTCTTTTAGGTCATCACTAACTCAGTCAGTCGTTGAGCTGTTAAAAAACCATTCATAAAGTTGACAAGGTATAGGTATATTTTGTAAGAATTGCGAAAAATCTCGGTTAATCATGTTTTCTCTATTTTTCTAACCGTTTCAACGAACCATTTAACTTTTCAGGTATCATTAGTAGACAGTGGCCCTAGTCCGGAACCAAACGCAGGCGAAATGGAAGAAGACCCGCCAACTAGCGGCGGGGCTCGAACTCCGGACACTGCGTCAGAGCTCGGGTCCCTGGTGATGGCGGAACCGCGCGCCGCGCCCGCCGTCCTACACACCATACTGCTGGCCTTGACGTGGGCTGACTCTACTGCCTCGCTGCGGGCTTGTAGCCTCACTTTACCAGCATTAAAGGTATGTCCAGTGTACATAGGCAATACCATATTGTTTGTTTGTTTTATTTATATCATACTGGCTTCAGCTTCACCCGCGTGGCCTATAGAAAAATAATTCAACCACCCATTTCACCCTCTTAGGGGTGAAATTTCGAAAAACTCTTAGTGGATACCTACACTTTACAAAGAACACACCCTCCAAATTTCAAGTATCTAGGACCAGTAGTTTAGGCTGTGCGTTGATATATAAGTCAGTCATTCAGTCAGTCAGGACTTTGAATTTTATAATATGTATAGATTGGTGATTCGGACAACTGCAGTTTTGATATTGAAACATTTTTTATACGTGCTGGGGTTGATTATGTAGGTCCGCGTAAGCTAATTATCGAAAATGTAGTGAGAATGTAGCAAGATTGACTAAATAGTCCGCTGTTTTCACATTTTCTTAAACAAAACTTCTTTACGCTCGCTTGACTTGGGGAGTAATCTGGTGAATGCGAGACGAGCAGAAGTTGAAGCTGGTTCAAGTAGATCACCACAACAAAATGAAAAAATTGTATTTTTAAATTTACAATTGTCAAGATGGCGACATTAACATTAAACAAAGTTATAACGGCCGATAGATGTAGCTAAACTAAAGCAGCCTTATTAATAAACGGGTATTAGTCTCGGGTTAATTACTTCAGCTATTGTCCGTTTCTTTGCTAGTGGAATATTTAGCTGGATCGAAAGAGACAAAAGATGGTGTAACTAGTCTAAAGCTAGTTCGTGTTTATTAATAATGCTGAAGAAGTTTTACATCAGTTAATTATTCTAAAGCACACGCTTTTTTTTTTTACCTTACTATGCTAGAAGTAAGGATTGTTGTCGCGTGTCGCAGGCGGCGTGTCGGGCGGGCCGCGTGTCGGGCGGCGAGGCGGCGGCGGCGCTGGCGGCGGCGCTGCGGGCGCTGCGGGCGCACGGCCACCACGACGCCAACCAGGCCGCGCTGCTCGCCCTCGGCGTGCAGGTGCGTGGGCCGCGGTCGACTAGGGGGAACCGTCTAATCACTGGCCATTTTAGTGCACTGGCCAGTTCGTTTTAGTTCGTGCTAGTTTTTTTTTTTGTTTGGTTTTGGCTCCACACTTTTTTGTATTTAGCCAGTGTTATGAAATTGATAATATCTCAAGTTAATTAATATCATATAATGTGTCAAGTCAAGTCACAGTCCAGTATGACTTGACTAGACTAGACTATGACTTAACATCAAGTCAAGTCATACTCCTAATAAAGTGGTGGCAACTTTACCAGAAGCTTCTATGGAGTTTGGAAAACAACACGAAAAGAAAAGTTTTACCATCATTATACCACTTTCCCACACTCATGCCTGTAACTCAGCACTTAACAAATAAAATGCCACCAATTTTATGCACTAACACTGAAAATAACACAAGTTTTGGTAAATAATACAATGCGGCGACGCGATGTTTTCGTTTTCCGGCCAAAACTCATTTTGCAGTTTTCTTCGTGCTAGTTTCCATACGGTAAAATTTGTGAACTAATATGAAAGCTTATAGATAAAGTAATGTTAAACCATGATCACAGATGGCGTTACGTGAATGTAGTAAATAGTGGCCATTAAGTAATAGCGGCCAGTTACACCAAGTTTTACCCTATTACGTAAGCACTATGGGGGTGGGGGGGTCTTTGCTTTGCCTATTTCGGAGGACATAGGGGGTGCAGGAGTCTAGATGATGATTGCGTCATCGGTAGTTATTTACCTTTTTACACGAATAGCAACCCTCACATTGTTTTTGCTTGAAACACTAAACATTATAATATTAAAAAAAAAACAATATTAATTGAAAAATGTTTAGGTAAACGTGGGGGGAGGGGGTAAGAGCTTTGCTTACTTTTGCTGACAAGGGGGATGGGGGGTAAATAATTGTAATAAATCTGCTTACGTAATAGTTGAACGGCCCCTGGGGCGTGTGTTCAAGTGTGCGACCGACTGTCAACTGAGTTTTGGCGGGAAAGCGAATAAGATCGCGTCACCGCATTGTATTATTTTCCAAAACTTGTGTTATTTTCAGTGTTAGTGCACTATCCGTCTATATATCTCTGGTGAAAGCGTGATGAGAGCGTTACGTAAATTGATCGGGCGAGGCGAACGAAACTTAAAAGGGAGACATAAGTTAATGAAGATAGAAAGAGAGAGTTGCATTTCGTATATAAGTTTTACTTCAGTCGTGTGGTTTAAAACACACTCGTTTTTTTTCTCAGTTACAAGTCTGTTGCAGTCAAATTTTTGGTAGAGCTTATTTTGCAAAGGGTTAAACTATTCAGTGGGTTTTATGCAAATGCAGTAAGTTATAAATTGTCCCTCACGTACGCAGATGTACGAGACGCTACGCCCACTATTCCCCGGCGTAGCGGCGGTACTCCGCAGCATCCCGGACGCAGACCCTCACGACCTGCAACGGTTGGACGACAAACTGAATGCACCGCAACACAAGCCCGCAAAGATAGACAAGAGCAAACGTGACCTGTTCAAGAAACTCACCGCCTGTGTGAGTATAATGATGCTGTTTTTTAGTGACTTCAGTAAAAGAGATAGGCCTTCATTCAGCTGCAGGTTTTTTTCTTAATATCCATATATGATAGCGAGCGGTGGACTGTATATGGAGAAATAAAGGTATTCGATGGTGTCAGGATTAATAAACTCTGTATATAAATATTTACAATAAAAATATAAAAGTAAACGACTGCGCGTAACCAAAATAAATTCCAAATTAAATGTGTGACACTTAAACGTCAATGGAAAAGAAATAAAATAAGGAAAAACGTTTGAATTTAAAAAGAAACTGGCTTATATTCGGCCAGTCGCCAGCAATGTATAATATCTTATAATAATAATAATAACATCTGTGGACATTTCACACAACGCCATCTAGCCCCAAACTAAGCAAAGCTTGTATTATGGGAACCAGATAACTGATACAATACTTAGATACCATTTGATTTTAATCCTTTACGAATTCCTATTTCAAAAAATGTGTTCGTGTCCAGTTGATAGGTCGCGACATCGGGCAGCTATTTAAGAAGGAAGTGTTTATACTGGACCTGCCGTCGATGCAGGCTCCCAAAGCCCCGGCGCCGAGCGCTGTGGACGCGCCCGAGGGCGCTGGCCTCGACAAGCTATTCGCAACCAGCGCCCCTACGTAGCGTCCGCCCCGCAACCTGACGGGACTTCACGTCGGTAACCACAGCTGATTGGAAAGACTATGCAATACTATATACCCTCTACCTTACATCAATATGTAGCTTTTTTGATTTATTATGCAATGGTTGTCATTAAGGAGATGATTCTAATAGGTCACTTTATTGACGCGTAACTCGGTAAGTACAAACAAAAAGTATGACATTTACAAGAATATGTTTTGTATTTTAAGGAATGGCATGACGAGCTAGTCGTCCGCCTGATGTTAAACCACACGGCTGCCCATATCTGTTGCAGTGTCACTAGGAAATCTAGTATAGAGTTTCACGTGACTACGCTGCGCTCGTCATCTTAAGACATCAGCACAGTCACATATTTTTGACTATTTTATCTCTTGATTTACAAAATGGAAAACACCATAGATTTATTTTTTTATATAAAAAAATTAATTGGAGATTTTTTCCGTTATGAAATGAGATGATTTCCTCGTTGTTTTATAAACAATTTTTTCACAAGTATAACCATGACTAGTCTGGTCTAATGCGAATCTGGTACAACCCGTCGAATGCTCGTAATAAGTATATACTCGACGACGGATTATTTTGCATGTCATGATGAACACAATTTTATTATTGTTACAGATTCTAAAAATTACATTATGTACTTGTTTTAAGTATGTCGAGTCAGGTGCCGCTGTCGCTCAACATTTAGGCATAGATTCATCTCCTTATGGAAAATATATAAAATTGGGTGTCAAGGGTAGTCTCAGAATAGCATACATTGCACAATTTTATTCCACCTGTTTCCGAATTTAGTGGTTTGCAGTTGGATCGACCCTTCGGCATCCAGTGATTTACTGTAAATTACCAAATTTTATAGCGACATTAAAGCAAATAGGTCTATTTTACACTAGACCCTATTTATTTGTTTATTTAAGTTTTTTCATAAGACAGGTATTGTTTCATTAGTGTATACTGTGCAGAATTTACGCATAATAATTGAAATTTAAATGCGGCTTTAATCGTGCAATGATGTATACCATTTTTGGACTATCTGCAGTCGCTGTACTTTTAATGAATTTGATGTGACTACAAATGGTCTTTTTCATTCCAGTCCATCTGAAGTGGATGGCAACACGTGTAATCAAATTTGATATTAAAATCGTCCCCATTATTATTGCATATTTTATATCTTTGACAATAACAAAAGTGAAATTGTGGTACTAGATCTATGAAAATGGACCGCTTAAGTTTAAAAAATCCAAAAAACATTTAGTTAATTATCATTGTTGCATGTTGGAATAGATTTCAGGTTCTGTTTTCACCAATTGCTTTAAAAATGCCACTATAAATTGGGGTGTCCAGGTGCCATACAAATAAGGCTGAAATTCTAGTGACAAAAAGCAATTGCAAGATATGTTTAAAATTAAACCAACGCTTGTTCCTACGCTGTATTTTCGAGGTTCCCGTACAAGTTACTATTAGGACTAACATCAACTGAAGCGGAGTATATAGTAATGTTGATAATACATCGATAGATTAGTTTACTTTTGTTTTTTTTCGTCTATGTTGGTAAATAAAGCCCAAATTGTACATAGAGGTCGCGAAGATACTTTCGCGGTGTCATTTGAGTCAATATATAAATATGAAATGAGACACTGACCGTGAGCGTGAGGTTTTTAATTCGCTTTTACGTCAGTGCTTTTCTCTATTCTATTGACTATTGTATGTTTTTGTGCGTATTCGATTAAACACACGTATTTTATTTGCAATACAGAAATAATTTAATGTCAAAAATACTTTGGCATTTTTCTGTGGAGAGAACCTTTATTCTTTTATTGCTATTTTGTTGGAACGCAAAAAGGTTCTACCAATTTTTGTAGATAATTTTCACAGCTACTTATAGTTACTGTGCTGACGTGCAATCGCGGAAATGTACCGCGCATCGACTGATTTTGTAACATATGCATTACGATTTTATCACATTTAATTGTACCTCTACATTTTTATAACCCAATTTAAAAGATATGTCGTAGTGTGTCTTTAATATCTTATTAGGTCCGGAAAAAGTTTCTTTGTATTTTGTTCGAGAGCCCTACAGAATTTATAGATATAGGTGCATTTTTGACGCAATAAAAAATCCACAGTATAAACGCTTGGCGCCAACGTAGAGCTATCCTCACTTACACACTATGCCACAGCTGTTAACGAAACATATATTATTATGCCACATTTTTTTTTAAATTTTTAATTCATTATTATAATACCGATTGTTTTAGTTATTTAGCACTTATTTTTAAAGACTAAAATAGTGGATATGTTTTTTTTTTTTAATTTTTAATAAGTGTATTGCTTTAGATTGTTTTCTTTTGATGGTATCCAAGCCGGTTATGTACAAACAGTACAAGTGAGTACAACCAATCGGATTCATACGTATACAATACGAAGACTTTTCCCCGACCTAATACATACGTATTTAAAACATGACTGTGTGACGTCACAATTTGTCACTGAGGTAATATTATAAAAATAATATTATATATACATACAAATGATAAAATCGTTGACGAAATGTTGATTAGTTAGCCGTTAACCGTGCATATCTGTTAAACATGCATTCTGTTTTATGACTGAGCTAAATTTATGTGTACAGTATTGTTGGTAATCCAATGTATTCATAGCTTTTGCAATAACCGTTTTGGCTGACTGTATAGTTGTACAAGCAAAGCGCTCTATATGAAAAAATTCGATGCTATGATAATGTTACATATGTGTATGTATAAATGTATGTAAATTGAAACGAACAGTAAACTATAACCACATTTTCCGTGTTGAAGACTGAAAAATTCTGTCAAATCCATTCATAAAGATTACAACAGAAATACTTTACGCTGTCATGGTTGGCTAAAAATACACAATAAATAGGCTAACATCGAACTATTGGGTCGAATATCGATATCACGCACTAGAGCGCCTGTGCGCTGCTGAGTTTTGTTCGTAAACATGTACGGAAGTGGATAAGTGGTGGGTGATGACGTAACTCGATTGCAACCGATAGAAACACATATTTGTACGGATTTGACAGGTTGAATACGCAGTTTATGTGCATAGTTAGTATCGAAATTTCTCCTGTTGCATTGCAATCAAAATTTCGTGACCACCCCCCTGATCGCCATTCTTCATTATTTAATTTTTAGTCCCACCATAAATAGTACGTTACGAACTAAATTCGTAAAGTGCACGCGCTACTCGATCCCTACTCTACAATGTACTTATTTAGTGACTACTGTCTAGATTATGAATTCGACATGCATTTACTTTATCCCATTGTTCATTGGGGGTTAATTGAAGAAAGTAAGTAAATGTTTTATGTTGTGACGTGTTTCGTTATTTGTTGTGAATTCAAATTGTAGTCCATAATATTATATTATTATGTCCAAATTAGTAACATGTCCTATTAAAATGACAGGATTTATAATTATAAGGTGTACTAATGTACTTTATATGCGTCGACGTGAATATACCTATCAAGTTGGATACGGGCGGATTAGTCGTGTTTATTTATAGATTGTTAACGATATTATTATTACCTATATTTATAATAAACAAAATAAAATAAAGTTATTCTTTTCTTTTATTCTCCTTAACGTTTCGTATGCATATTCACGGCACATACCACAGAATATATAATAGTACTAAAAGCTACGGATCCGGGCTAGTAACGACCACCCCGTAATTGCGCAGTTCTAATTTAGTTTTAATCCCAGACGTTGGAAATTTTCTTAAAATGCATACCTACTTATCCGCAGTACCTAATATCAATTTTTCGCCAGGAAATAATGCAATAGTGGAAATAAATAATAGATAATAAATAGAAGGAAATAGTGCAATGATTTTTTTATAATTTGTATTTGTCAGGGTAATCTGAAATGTCTTATGATGTGTATGATTGTCATAATTAATATTTGGTGTGTATAATAAAGAGCTTATCTATCTTACTACAATAATAATATTTACAAAGCTGAAATAGGATCAAGGATGTCATCAAAAAACAACTTCAACGCAATAAATAGCTTTATTTATTATCAAAATAATTAAAACTTTTGGTCTCACTTCTCGTAAGTGTAGAGCATCTGCGAGCCTATCTCTATATTCTTCCCGTTAGAAACGAGTTGCACCAAGTTTGCCGCGACATCCACACGTAAAATCGAGCCATTATCCAGAACTGCGCATTTCTCCACGTGGTCGCCAGGACTCGGGATCTTGCGAGGGCCTAGTTTGGGGTCGTTGTACCTCCACAGTTTGAGAGCCGTTACATCTGGAAAAAATATTGAGAAGGCTGGGTTAATTCAAATCAATATCAAATTTAGGCATGTTCCGAATACGTATTAAATCAGGTAATCAGATTTCTAATCAGCGTCTGTTTAATAGAAATAAGGTTTAATGTTTAGTTGTAGAAGAAACCAAAATCCCTGAATATTATTATTCAATACTTATACTATTACAGCCTTATTAATAAACACGAACTAGCTTTAGACTAGTTATACCATCTTTTGTCTCTTTCGATTCAGCTAAACATTCCAGTAGCAAAAAAAGGACAAAAGATGAAGTAACTTATCCGAGACTAATACCCGTTTATTAATAAGGCTGTTAATGTATTACCACGCTTGGCTTGGTGATCGCAGAAGATTTTAATGTACCAAGGAGAATGCTGCTACCCATTCCCTGGATATTTCCACACCGACTCATACGACACCAGCGGGAATAGATAGGGCGGTCCTACTCTCACACCGGGACCACGCCTAGACTCGATCGACACACTCCTCTCATTTAACAGTAAAGGATGATAAAAAACGAGTGTACTTTAGACCACACGACTGAAGTAAAAATTCTTTAGTTTAACTCTATCTATCGGCCGGTATAACTTTGTTTTTGATTTGTTTAATGTCGCCATCTTGACAATTGAAGGGGTGAGAACAAAATGGGTTTATCTGATTTTTTTGACAAAATGACTTATGGCTATCGTTGGATTCAGCGTGAAATTATCTTCAATAATACATTCTCAAAATACCGAAATGAGGCTTAAATTTCGAGATTTTGAGTCTAAAAACGGTTTATCTGTCACAGGAATACAGTTCGCTTAGCATAAAAACATTACTATATTTATTTTATTATATTATATTTTTACAGAAATTGTATGAATTAGTACTATTTTTAGTAATTTTAAATAGAGTTAAAACATTTTCAAGCAACTGAAACTTACATAAACCTTTTCTATTACCTTAAAAGCACTCTACATTAAAATGATGCCGTTGACGTTTAAAGTCAATTTTCTCGAAACTGTCAATTGTAATTTTACCGGAAATACCAACATAATACAAATTTTTAACTTTATTACGTTGACAATGGAGATCTACGTTAACCAATAACTTTCAACGTTCGCTCGCCAGCTTACTCCACTGAGTAAAGAAGTTTTACTTCAAAAAAATATTACCTTTTATAGCCTTGATTTCCTTAGCTATCTTCGCCTTGACCTTATCGACGGTGTCGCCATCTGCGAGTGTGACTTGAACCGTGAACAGTCCACTAAGCGCCGTGGGGTTTACAATGGCGACGTCGACGCCGGGCTCCGCTGTGAAGGAAATGTGCGGAGCCCCGGGGGCGCAGTCCTCCCGCGTCTTCTCAGGTGCCGCCGCGTCGTCTGTGTACTTGATCTCTATTGAGTCCAACTGCAAAATAGCTCAGATGTTAAAAGACGTCAAGACAAAGGACTTGGTTTTTAATAAGTTGGTTACATGTCTTCTATCTGTTAAGGGTTTAATTAAAAGGTACTACTAGCTTCATAGTTTATTGGAGATCTGATGACAAAAATAAAGGAGAAAAAAAAGTTGCACTTGCACTTCGAAAATGATGCATGTATTTGGATGGTTGTTAACAGACTTCAAAAAGAAAAAGGTACCGATTCGATTGGTTTATTTAAAAAAAAAAAACTGGAAAAACAATGTTAACCGTGGAGGCTCACGAAGCCACGCCACGGCTTGCGTTAGTAACTGGCTCCCAGAAGGACACCGAATATGTCCGAAACCTGGAGAGTGGTCACGGAACTTTGATTGCTATGGAATAAGAAAATATTCATTCTTAATTTGAAAATTTCTATACTACGTATTGAAACTATCAAACCCATACCTTTTTTTTTACTTCACTTGTCTAGCATTTGATTTCTTATAATTTAATTTTTTTATGTTCAACAATTTCTGTTTCTACCGGTTGCAATCAATTTCCATGATCGGTCTGGTCGGGGTAATTTTCCACTTTTCATTAACGTGACTAACAGTTTTTAATTTCCCAAGTCATTCAAGCACTTCTTAGTATGCAGTTAAGGCTTTTCGCGTCGCGTTAAACCAGTTTTTATATTAGAAGAATACTCACATCAAGCGTTGTAAGCAAGTACTGCTTATTATCATTAAGAACAGCGGCCTCGTCAAACGGCAAAGCTACCGATAAAGCCTCCGCTCCCACTCGCGCCACGCCCTCGCGAGTCGCTTGAACAAACGGCATCACGCGCTTCATGTACTTCTTCAGCGCATCCACTTCACTCAGCTTGCTTGAGATTGCCTTGTTGTCTGGGAGAACAGTGGGCTGTGAATAGAGTTCGTTGTAGTAGATTGAGCCGGTAAAAAGTACCGCTTATAGCGAAGCTCGATTAGCCGTTGCGAACCGATCAGAGAATGTTTTCTGCCTGCACTATATGAATGGGTGACAGCTACAAAAAGTGTTATTTACAACTAAGCGCTAATGCGCTTCGGAGGGGACGTTTATCCGTCGGTCTCGGCTGTTGTCGTTTAGCGAAGTTAGAGGCGTTTGAACGGCCTAAAAATTCTGATACAAGGGCTACCTCCTTGCCTACGTGAGAAGGAAAAGACGACCGGTAAATGCCAAGTCATCTATTTATTATCAATTTTTTGTTTTGGTTTTTTTTGCTCCTCACTATTGTGTATTTAGCCCACTGGCTAAATACACAATAGTGAGAAATTATCAATTACTTGACACTTCAAGTAATTGATAATTTCTCAAGTTAATGATATTTCACGTAAATAATGTGTCAAGTCACAGTCGAAGTCATCAAGTCAAGTCAGAGTCAAGTCATACTCCTAGTAAAGTGGCGGCAACTTTACCAGAAGCTTATATGGAGTTTTGGACACAACACGAAAAGAAACGTTTCACCATAATTATACCACTTTCCCACACTCATGCCTGTAATCCAGCACATAACGAATAAAATGCCACCAATTTTATGCACTAACACTGAAAAAAAACAAAAGTTTTGGAAAATAATACAGAGCGGCGACGCGATCATTTTCGTTTTCCCGCCGAAACTCGCTATTATCCATTATCAATACAAAACATTAAAGCGAAGGGGTATAATATCGAAAACCTATTTATACTTTTCACTCCACACGATAGCGTATTTGGCCAGTATCAAAAATTACAATTCGAGATAATAATAAGGTATGCTCTACGTCCAGCCATCAATAATTTTTCCATTATCAAAGATATTTATAAAAAATACTGTTTGTTGTTCTTCATAGATTTTTTTATATCTCATTTGTGGCGTGCGTGACTAAACAAAGCGTTGACGAAGCCATTTGGGAAAACTAATTTTTTAAGGTAGACTTCAATCTATATATATAAGATTCAAAGTCCTGACGGACTGACTGACTGACTTATATATCAACGCAGAGCCTAAACCACTGGTCTAAAAGACTTGAAAATTGGAGCGTTTGTTCTTTGTAGAGTGTAAGTATCCATAAGAAAGGGTTTTTCAAAATTCCACCCCTAAGAGGGTGAAATGGGTGGTTGAATTATCTATGAAAAAAAAAAATCTTTTTCGTTTCCTATACGCCACGCGGACGAAGCCGTGGGCAGAACTCAGAAGCTAGTATTTCATAAAACACAAACAATTAAAAAACATAATATTAACTGACCATTATAGGAATAATTTGTATAAGAGTTAAACTTACTCCATTCATCTCTTTCAGTGTCGTCAATATAATATGCTGCCACTTAGGGAATTCCTTCGCGACCCATACAATAGCCTTATTAGGTTTCTTCTCCGGTTTGGATGCCTCTCCCTTTTTAGGTTTCTTGGCCGCGCAGTGGTTTTTAAGGTATATACGGAAGGAATGGGCCGCGTCCATGAGGTAGTTGCTCGCCTTCACGGCGACCTCGTCGACGTCACCCGCCACCGGCCACCGCTCGTGGAGGATACTTTCTTTCTGTCAAACATAAAACGCAAAATAGAGTTTTGGCGGGAAAACGAAAAATATCACTTTACCGCATTATATTATTTTCCAAAACTTGTGTTTGTTTCAGTGTTAGTGCATAAAACTGGTGGCATTTTATTCGTTAAGTGCTGGATTACAGGCATGATTGTGGGAAAGTGGTATAATGATGGTGAAACGTTTTTTTATCGTGTTGTTTGCAAAACTCCATAGAAGCTTCTGGTAAAGTAGCCACCACTTTACAAGGAGTATGACTTGACTTGACTAGACTATGACTTGACTCTGACTTGACTTGATGACTTCGACTGTGACCTGACACACTATTTACGTGAAATATCATTAACTTGATAAATTATCAATTACTTGACACTGGCTAAATACACAAAAGTGTGGAGCCAAACCAAAAACAGAAAAAAAAACGCAAAATAAATAATAACGCCCAACGATCACATACCTATGTATGTGGGAATCCTAGTTAGAGCCCAGGATCTATATCCTAACTAGGATTCCCTGTATTTAGGGACCTAAACTACGAGGACCATGGTCCCACAACACCCAGACACAGAACAAGTATTTGCGCTTTTTTCTGTGCATAAATACTCGTCCTTCTGCGGGAACGAACCCGCCGCCTCCGGGCTATGAGCCGACCTGCTTAACCACCACACCATAGAGGCTGTTTTAAAATATAGAATATCAAGTTGCCAATAGCAGACGTAGCAGTCTACCCTCCTTCACAAACGTTTATTGCATATAGCACCAGTGCCAATGTCACTAGTATAGCGTTAGCTACCATGAAAGTTTAATTTCTATCTAAATATATATAACTCAAAGGTGACTGATTGACTGACTGTCATAGTGATCTATCAACGCACAGCCCAAACCACTGGACGGATCGGGCTGAAATTTTTCATGCAGGTAGATGTTATGACGTAGGCATCCGCTAAGAAAGGATTTTTCGAAATTCCACCCTTAAGAGGGTGAAATGGGTGGTTGAATTATTTTCCCATAGGCCACGCCACGGGCAAAGCTGTGGGCAGAAGCTCGTCTTACATAAAATGTCAATATCGATATTTTATTATTATTACATTTCAATTTTGTTTGACACTAATGCTATTAAAAATATTATTTATAGTGCAATCAAACTTAAATATTTACGCAGGAAACAGACAGAACGGATTATTTGTTGGGAATTATACTTAAAACTAGTAGCGCCCCGCCGTTTCATCCGCGGCTTAAAAGTATCCTATGTGTTAATCCAGCGTATAAGCCATCTGCATTCCAAGTTTCATTACAATCCATTCAGTAGTTTTTGCGTAAAAGAGTAACAAACATCCACACATAGAATCCTTCGCGTTTATAATATTAGTAAGCATATTTATCTACATTTTAAATTCTTACATTTCCAAGTAGCTCCCAAACATGCTCGGCCACGTGGGGACATATCGGCGACATCAGCTTGGCCTGAGTCTCGATATATCTGGTGACAACTTCCGCATGCATACCGCCTTCTGAACAAAGTTCGCGGTACTTGTCTCTCGCAGCTTGCAGCTCGAAGAAACCCGACTTGAGAGCTTCTTTAAACAACATCTTAGTGTAGCTTTCGTCTGTCTGGTTGATTTTGGTGTTCATTTCGCTTATGAATACTTTGTCGTGGAAGTTGTATGTTCCTGGAATATTATAAACAGTAGAATAGAAAATCAGCTTTAGCTATTTTCTTTTATTCAACCCAAAGTTACAAGCTAGACTTCCGAGCTTGGATCACCATCTTAACCGTTGTTGGCTTGGTGTTTTGTTGACTGCTTAATTCCCCCATTTCTTCTTGGAGCACAGAAACACGACATCCATAAATGGTAAAATTCCTTTAATTTAAATTTTTTTTATTGCGTGAACAGCTCATGAATGGGACAGCTTGCCGGCGACCTTGTTTTCAGTAAACTATAACCTGGGAGTTTCCAAGTCAAGAGTGAACAGGTAACTTCTAGGCAAGCATTCCCCATCTTAGATTAACATCATGCGATGCAGTGGTCACATACACACGTTTTCTTATAACCAATTTTAAAAAACCGCAATAATTATTTCTTATTATAACTTGAACATACAACATTAAAGTACAAAAATATCAAATGTACCTGTTCTAAGAGTAGATTTAGAAGCAACGATCTCCTTCACCCATTCAATAAAAGTGTACAACCTTAGAATCGCGGCATCAGCTGTGCTTTCCACAAAGTTGGCGTCTTCTACCGAATCTCCGGCGTCTGCTAGGGTCAACCTCATACCATCAGCGCTAAACTTCTCTATAGACTCGGTTAGAGTCAAAAAGTTCCCTTCAGACTTGGACATTTTCGCCGAGTTCAACATCAGATGCCCGTTGGCCCGGATACCTTTTGGCCACTTATCCTCTTCTTTGGGCCAGATTGCACAGTGGTTGAAGATGTAATAGGTCAGATGGTTTTGGATCAAATCCTTCCCTGACACTCTGAGGTCCACGGGATACCTGTTTAAAACAAAAAAAGTTAATTAAACATTTTGATTCTCAAATTTTACGTATTTAGAAACACAAGACTTCACTCAAACTTGACCTAGACTTCTACATATTTACCAAAATTGGAAAGATTTCTTCATTCGATTCAACTTTTCCTTTGCGATTTTTGTCTTCTTTGGGAATGGTGCATCTTTAAAGAAAATGTAGTCCCATACTTCAGGGGTCATTTCTTCGGGCTTTATTTTCAGTGCGTTCTCTTTGTTGCCTCTGAAGGTATCGCCTTGTAGGAAGTGCGAGATGGTATAGTAGGCGTTGTAGATCGTCGAGTCAGATAGAGATTCGATCACCCATTGAGTGTCCCACGGCAGTTTTGTTCCTAGAAACAAGAAAAAAGTTGTAAAGTAAACCAGGCAGCAGAAGATAAAATAAAGAGACATGAAGAATATTAAATTTTTTATTGATTTAAAGAAAAATAGGATATTTACCTAAGCCATAAGTCCTGGAACAGGCATACTCATGAAGCCATTTCAGTGTAGCTTCGAAGTTCTTCCTAACTTCGTCATGGTAGGTGTTTATCTCTCTAAGACACTTCTCAGCTTGACTCTTCCATGATTGTTCGCCATAGTCCAGGTACCACTGGTTGCAGAGCGCCACCACACATTCATCACCAGACCTCGACATAATCGTCTTTTCTGGTTCATAGTAAATCACAGCACCATTCTCTTCGACTAATTTCGTCTGCAAGTTCTTTTTCACATCCTGGATTTTCTTGCCTTTGAATTCACCAACTAATAGAACTCCGTCGTAAAAACCTTTGAGGTAAACCATCTCTTTCGCTTGCAGCAGTTTGTCCTTATCGTTTTGACTTTGAATCTTTAGCTGATCGTACACAAAGACAGCTGATAAATTACCGAATTCGGCTACCTCCAGTATCGGGACAGGTTTATACGGTAAAACCATCTCGTCTGTTATACCGTATTTCTCCCTGAAAGCCGGTTTCTTTTGCAAGTCCATAAACGCCGCGTAATCATCAGGAGAGTCAGATATCACACTGGTCACGATTCCAGTCCCTTTATCCTCCTTGATAGTCAACATCGGTAAGGAATAAATCTTTTCGTAACAAGTTAATGCAGACTTCAAGGCGATACCGAGTAAATTAAGTCCTACGATTTCCTTCAGAATTTTGAACTCACCGTCTTTTTCGGTAAATCCCTGGTAGGCCATATTCCTGGCCGCGCGTCTCGTGCAAACAAATACGCCATCTTTTACCGTTTCGAACGCAATGTACTTGATGTCGGGATGAACCCAACAGTTCGTTTGGCCGTACATTGTTTCAGGCCTTAACGTCGCTGCGACGAAACTTACCTTCTTCCCTTGAAAAGACCTTAAAGTTTCAATAGTAATTAGTTACAAAACGATTCCTGCTTACTTTACTTTTAAATTAAGAAGAGACCTACTTTAGAACTTCGGGTAGGGGTTCCAAAACCTCCATTTTGACAAGTGTGTACTCTTGCGGGCCCGCGCCTTCTCCCGTACTCCTGTCATGGTCCATGCATGGCTGCTTGTCAAGCGGCGAATATATCGTGTAACGTTTACCATACATAATCTTATTCCGATCTTTGAGATGGTTGAACTGCCATCTAACGAATGAATCGAAGAATGGGTTAGCATCGGTTGTTATGAACTTACGACGCCAATCTACCTGCAGGTGGAATGTGGTTTTATTTAGATTAATAATTGTGCAATGCGTTATAGCCAAATAGCTAGTATGGGTAAGCGCAGGTAACGATTTATGTAAGGAATTAACATTGTTCATATAGACACAGCCTCGGCGGTGTGGTGGTTGAGCAGGTCGACTCATAACCCGGAGGTGGCAGATTCGATTCCCGCGACCGGACTAGTATTTGTGCACAGGAAAAATAAAACGCAAATACTTGTTCTGTGTCTGGGTGTTGTGGGACCATAATCCTGTATCAATGAACTCATCAATAGAGAAGCTAATAGTGAAGAGTCTTCATTTCATAATGTAAACCACCTAGATTTTACTCTTAATCAATTTATGATTTGCACAGTTTAAAGATATTATGACCAAACGCCCATGTAACCTGGAAATCCCGATCATGCAACCATAAACATACAAGTTACATTATAAGATACTTACATGAATACCCATTCTCTTCAAATCATCAACGGCGCGAGGCGGGAAATACTCTAGCCAGTAGCTCTCATTCGCAAACTCTTTGATTTCCTCATCTGGCACTCCGAGGCTCTGCATTATTTGCCATTGGTATTTTGCTGAACCGGCTTTAGCTACAGCCTTGCTTTTTTTACCCTTGCTCTTATCTTTGGGAATGACATCTCCTACCTCCTTTACTACCACTTCTTCCTCTTCAGGGAATACTGGAGGAACACCATACAGAGCCATTTCCCTCTTCAGTTTGTCAGCACAGGCTTTAATGGGCATGCCGGTGCAATGGAAGCCAAATGGGAAAAGAGCATACTTGCCTTTGAGCCTGTGATATCTCACAGCATACTAAAAAATAATGAATATTACATTCAGTGATTACTTTATAATGTCTTTCTCCATAATCAAGCCATAACATATGAAGCATATTCAAAAATATGGGTAGAAAGCAGGAGTCAAAAATACAACAAAACTGATTTAACTTCTTTAAGTTGACTATTGAAAGTGGCAGTGGATGTCTTCCGGCTATTGATTATGTGTAACATAGTTTGTGAATAAAAATATTACATTTGAAAGTTTTTAGTAAAATTCACCTAGTAGCAGTGCATATTTTAATGTTATAATAATTGCTACCAAACTAAACACAAGCCAGTATCATTCTAGGACCCATAAATTTTAGTAGTGGGTCCCAGGATAAAAAACAAATACTGTAAAATAAAGTAACACAGTTTGGTGTTAACTTAACTCGAAGGTTGTTGACCTTTAGAATAGATGACTCTGACAAAAGCCTTTTTTAAACTCTTCATTGATTGGCACTCTAAAAAGTAGAAGTGAAATCAAGAAGAAAACTATGATCAAAAATTTTTTGCCTTTTTCTTAATGTTTATGTTCATTTTGACCCAGCTTACAGTTACTGATACAGGACTGTCAGTACAATAATTGTATGGGTTTTTGAGGGTGTGTCGAAGAATCATCAAAACTAATTATAACCTATTTTAAGCAAAACATACAATAATGATTACTGACTCACCTCACACTTAGATAAAGAAAAAGTGTGCCCTAAATGCAGGCGCCCGTTCATGTAAGGAAACGGGAATGTGCACATGAATTTTTCATGTTGTTTTCCATCGTCCGGCGCCTCTAATTCGAACATCTTTTCCTTATCCCATCGTGCCTGGACTTTCTTCTCAATATCTTGCAGATACTCGACTTTAAATGTGCCTTTACGGTCAAGGGTAGCCTGTAAATAAATTTATAGTAATTTAAATAGAATTTTAGCTAATAAAGATGACACATATTGTGATTTGTGAAATGAAACAGCTGGGGTTTCATCGTTAAAATACGAGTTCATAGACGTGAGCTTCTTATGGAAGACGTTAGTACAAAACTACTTACTGACCGTATTTGGCACTTACCATCGTTAAACAATAAAACTAAACAACCTTTCTGTCTAAATTATTTACACGTTGCATTTGTAGAAAGCCTGAATTTCTAAAACAAAACTATACCCGTGCGGCAATGGCACATCACATTGGATTGCATGTGGATTGCATTGCACACACACCACACAGCCGTGCGGGTTGTGGCTTTGACTTTGACACTTTTGACAGTAGATGTCCAAGCGCCAGTTTGTTGTCAGTGTAACTGTCAGCAGTTTTTTTGGCTCCACACTTTTGTGTATTTATTTAGTGTCATGTAATTGATAATTTCTCAAGTTAATTAATATTATGCATATTTGTGTCAAGTCAAGTCACAGTCCAAGTCATCAAGTCAAGTCATAGTCTAGTCTAGTCAGGTCATACTCCTAGTAAAGTGATGGCAACTTTACCAGAAGCTTCTATGGAGTTTTGGAAACAACACGAAAAGAAACGTTTCACCATCATTATACCACTTTCTCACACTCATGCCTCTAATCCAGCACTTAACAAATAAAATGCCAACAATTTTATTCACTAACACTCAAAATAACACAAGTTTTGAAAAATAGTACAATGCGGTGACGAAATCTTTTTCGTTTTCCCGCCGAAAATCATCAGCAGAGTTCTTTCCCTCTCTCAAGTTTGTCCTTCGTGATTTTACACGAGTGTGGAGCCAAAACAAAATCAAAAAACCTTCGTGATTCTCCTGTCATACATACGTGTCGCTTTGGAAAAAGAAGTGCCCTGCTTGACAAACATACGGTGCTTGATCGTGTAAATTCGACATTAACCATAGAGCAAAACTCTTTACAAAAAAAATTGGCGGCACTGGTGCATGGTAACATCTGTCATTTTGCCGGAAATTTCGCCCGCCACTAATGTTAGAGACGCAGGTTTTCGTGAATATTTAAATAATAATCGTTTCTTTATTTAGTGACTCCTCATAAAACGTGTCTGTTGCAATGGCGCCAAGGACTGCCAAAGCTAAGGTATCGTTAAATTATGTATTTCAGTTCCAAAATGCGCTCACACAAAAGTCCGCATTGTTGTCCTCAAATAGTAAAACGCAGGAATATTAAAAACGACTTATCGTTAGGAATGGTATTACGTTTAAAATGTTAATATTACTTGAATAAAAGCCTTCCCGCGCCTTATGTGTCATATTGAAATCAAGATAGCGCGCCATCCGTGCAAACATACATAGATGTTGAGAGCGTTTTACCAGCCACAACCTCCACAACGCACTTTGTGTCTGCTATAAATTAAAGTTTAAATAGAAAGGCCAGCGGCCTCTTCGTAATTACGAACTGATCGACTTTTCATCAATATTGGAGACGTGAGTAGAGAACTAACATCTCTTATGTCTGGGTCAGCAGTAAAGTTTCTGGAATATGTGTTCAGATGCTATGTTTGCTACATGAATAGTTTAAACCGATTAAACTATTTGTATACTAAATTCATAACACAATGATTGAAGTAAAGAGGAATAGAGAGGGAAAAAAGTAAAGAGAAATGGCCTATATGAAAATACCTATTTCCTTAGTTTTTTATGAACAATTAATCTAAATATACTTTATAAAATCAAAACTGCTTATGTTTTATAGCAATTAGTAAATTACAATTATTTCATTTATATTTTCTACTAGACATTTTTCAATAACTATGCCATACTGCAATGTTGGCCCCAAAAATTCCAAACAATAGCATTTAAAAGCCACTAATAAAATCTGAAGTAAATATACTACTTTGTAAAGCTCACACATTTTAGTAATGTCTGCAGTAAATTTTGCTTAATGTTGCTTCACATTATCAATGGATGGTGAATGGATAGTGGTGTCTAGTATAGTATTAACTGTGGTTTTCCTTTTGTATAACCAATACCATAAAATAAATAACAGTTCTATACACCATATGCACACTATATGCTTACCATTACATTCTTGTACTATTAACTGGTGCTGTGGGTAGAGCTGGAGACATTATGATAATTGTATTTGTATCCAGTTATCATTATGATGAAGTACTTAATAACTTATTATTCCAGAAAGCTACTGAAGTTAGTGAAGCACCCAAAAAAGGCAGAGGCAAGGCAAAAAATGTAGAAGAAGCAGAACCAGAAATAGAAGGTGCAGATATAAATGAAAAGGCAGCAGCTCCAGTAGCAGAGAAAAAGAAGCGGGGCAAAAAAGCAGCAGGAGATGCCAATGGTGCAGAAGAGAATGGTAAGCCTGAAGAAATAGCCCCTCCAGCTAAAAAAGGGAGAAAGAAAAATGTTGAAGAACCAGTGCCAGAAGATAAAGAGGACGAAAAATCTGAGTCAAATGATCAGTCTGGAGAAGAAGATGCAGCAATACTAGATAATGAAACAGAATCAAATGGTGATACAAAAGAAACACAAAGTGCCCCTTCTAGCCGAGGGCGCAAGAAACCAACTAAAAAAGAACCAGCAGTGAAAACAGAGACTAAACCAGGTCGAGGTCGGAAAGCTAAGCAGGAGGCTGAAACTGAGGAATCAGTTGAACAGAAGCCTAAGCCACAAGCCAAAGGCCGTGGCCGCAAAGCTCAGCCCAAAGTAGAGCAAGATACTGAAAAAGACAAAGAAGAGGAAGCTAAAGCTGAACCACCTCCTACAAAAGGCAGGAAGAAGGCACAACCAAAGCCTGTCAAAGAAAAAACCCCAGAAAGTGAAGAGCAAGAAGCAGAAGATTATGAATCTCAGGAAAATGAGGAAGAACCTCGAAAAAAGAAAGAAACTAAAACAAGAAATCAAGGGAAAAAAGCACCTATCAAAGAGGATGGTGAAGAAGGAAATGGCGATGTAGAAGAAATGCCAGCTAAGAAAAGGAAAGTTAATAAAAAAGAGGAGAAAGGAAAAGGTAATATTATTATGCTTCTTTGATAAATTATCTATGTCTATACTTAATAGAGTTGCATAAAAAGATAGTTTAACAATCTACAGAATGAAAAGACACGCAATGGGTTAAAATTTGTGTTTACTATGTGAATTAGACAGGATCAGTTTATATCATACAGAATTTGAAAAACTATTATAATAGGTCTTTACCTATGAAATTGCCGTATTGCAGCACAGACTTTTTCAAACAAAAAAAAGTTTTGATTGGCTATGAATTCTAAATTCAAATTAATTTTGTTTTAAAAATATGACATTCTATTTACAATATAAGTCTTTTGTTTATTGATTAGCGTTGTATTATCATTACATTTCAACATTTTTCCTCATAATGGATACTTTGAAATTTCGTGTAATTATGGAATATGAGTTCCGTCGTGGCACCAACGCGGCACAAACGACACGTAACATCAACGACGTTTACGGAGAGAACTGTACAAACGAACGTACAACCCGTTATTGGTTTGCTCGGTTCCGTTCTGGGAATTTTGACTTGAAAAATGAACCTCGTGGTCGTCCGGAAACTTTGGTCAACAATGATGAATTAAAGGCGATTGTGGAAGCTGATGAATCTCAATCTACAGCTGAGCTGGCAGCAGCTTTTGATGTTAGCATCAAAACAATATTGGTCCATTTGCGACAGATTGGCAAGATAAAAAAGCTTGATAGATGGGTGCCCCACGAACTTAACGATCGCCAGCGCAACGTACGCGTCGAGACTTGCCTTGCGCTGCTTAACAGGCACAGAAATGAAGGAATTTTGAACCAAATTGTTACGTGCAACGAAAAATGGATTCTTTTTGACAATCGAAAGCGCTCAGCAAGTTGGTTAGATCCTGGTTTGGTACCAAAGCAATGTGCAAAACGAAAAATGACCCCTAGAAAGGTGATGGTCACAGTTTGGTGGTCTAGTGCTGGTGTGATTCATCATAGCTTTTTATAAAACGGCGAGAGCATTATTGCAGATGTGTACATTGAATAACTGACCACAATGATGGCGAAACTTGCGCGTCTGCAACCAGCTTTGGTCAATCGGTCGTCTCCACTGCTACTTCACGACAACGCGCGACCCCATACTGCACAACAGACCGCCTCTAAGCTGCATGAGTTGGGTTTGGAAGCTCTCCCTCATCCGCCATACTCACCAGATCTTGCGCCTACCGACTATTACTTTTTCCAAAATTTGGACAACTTTTTAGCGGGAAAAAAATTCAATTCCCGAGAGGCAGTACAAAACGCCTTTGAAGAGTTTGTTGTCTCCCGTCCTGCTGATTTTTTCAAGAAGGGCATCCATAAACTGCCACAGCGTTGGCAAAGATGCATTGATTGCAGGGGTGATTACTTTGAATAAAATAAATAAATAAGTTCGAAAAAAAAAATACTTTAACTTTTTTCAAACAAAACGGCAATTTCATAGGTAAAGACCTAATATTATATGATATTCAAGTTTTAGATTTTCAGAAAATGGTCAATTGTAAGTCAATAACAGTGAAAGTATAATGTGGGTACAATTTGGTATTTTAATTATAATGAATATGTCAGTGATATTACTGCTAATAAAATTTACAAGTCTCAATGGCTCTTTTATGCAGTTGAAATAAATTTGTAAAATATTTCAGGTGATGCCAAAGATGAGGATGTTGCAGAGGAAGAGATTCCAGAGCCTAAGCTAAAAGGCAAGGGGCGGGGGAAAAAGGCAGCGGAACCATCCGCAGAGGCTGAAGAAATCACGCAAGATGCTGGCGAAGCCACGTCTAAGCGTCGACGCAAGCTCGCGGACGACAAGGGTAAATAGCATGTACACTTCCAAGCATTACTGATTATTATTGACAATTATTGTTTTGTGTTATTATGATTAAGTGCGTTTTATAATTCTCAATAAATGGTTTTCTAAATATTTATGTGGAATGCTTTATTTTATTTCCTCTGTCATGTAATGGTGCAGCAAATATATCTCTTCATGCATTCTGTAATAGTGCAATATATTTCACAAACCATATTTATACCATTTAAAAAAAAATGTTTTGTTTTTGCAAACATTTGTCTGTTTCACACATACATTATATTCTGATAAAATCTTTTGTTAAATATTGTATTATTAGAAATATATTAGCACTATTAACTAAAGCTTAATGCAAATATATATCTATACTTTTGTATTTATCAAGATTTTATTCCTGTAGAACCCCTCTCATCCTACAGTCTATGGGTTAACAATACTAACGGGGTTTCAGATTATGGTAACTAATACAATGCAAAATGTATGCAATATGTAGGTTAAATCATGCATAAACATTTATTTAAATTTTATTGTAGTCAGCCTATAGCATGCATAATTTTATATTCATATTTTTCAAAAGAATGGAAATGATTGATTTGAAACACATCTCAATTTTAATAACTAACTTCACAGTCGCCAAAATAAACTGTTTACTGTATATCATCTCACAATAAATAATAGGTTATACAAGCATCTCAACTAATTCTCACACTTATTGGTAGTTAACATTATATCAGTCTCATACTTAGTACAGGTTAGTACATAATATTCTAAATGAAGATGTCAAAAAGCATAAGTTCGGTAAGAAAATATCCTATAAGGATGGCTTATAATGTATGATAGTGATGTTAGGGTATGGAAATTTAATTGCACCTAACGCTTCTAATTTCCAGTTCTTTCTCGAAGGAGTCGTAGCTACTTATGCAAATATTTATCACGAATCATAGGCGTGTAGTGTGAATTTATTTACATAATAATGATTAGGTATGTAAGTATGTTTACTTATTGTATTCTAAAAAAGATAATTTGTGTGTGAGACAGTGTGAGCATAGTACTTAGGTTTTTTGATGGTATTGAGGGGAAGAATTTAATATGTTTATGAACCAAAATAGAAAACTGTAAAAATGATATTTCAGCGCCAGCCGATGACAAAAAGAAAGCTCCCAAAAACAAAGCCCTGACTAACTACGAAGAATTAGATTTCTCTAATACTTCAAAAAATATAGATGGCAAGGATTGGAATTTCAAGATATCCAGTTGGAATGTAGACGGCATCCGGGCATGGATGAATAAGGGAGGTCTTGACTACTTGTCGTACGAGAAGCCGGATATACTGTGTCTGCAAGAAACGAAATGTGCGAAAGATAAGTTGCCAGATGAGCTGGCGAATTTGGCCGGATACCACGCTTATTGGGAGTGCAGCGAGAAAGATGGCTACGCGGGTGTCGGGATCTACACCGCTCAGCTTGCGATGAATGTGCAATACGGTCTGCAGAACGAAGAACTAGACAATGAAGGACGCATCATCACCGCCGAATACGAACAGTTCTATTTAATATGCACATACGTTCCGAATGCTGGAAAGAAACTAGTCACTCTACCTAAAAGGCTGCAATGGAACGAAGAGTTCCGCAAGTTTGTTAAAGAATTAGATAAGAAAAAGCCTGTGATAATATGCGGTGACATGAATGTTTCGCATCAAGAGATAGGTATGTGTTCCCCATTCTTGTACATTGATTTAATGTGGTATTTATATTAGTATTTTCAAAGGCTTTCATTTACAGATTTAAGGAATCCTAAGACGAATAGGAAGAATGCTGGGTTCACAGACGAAGAGCGAGCTGGCATGACGGAGTTGCTTGGAGACGGCTTTGTGGACACGTTCCGGCATCTGTACCCTGACAAAACTGACGCCTACACCTTCTGGACCTATATGATGAACTCCCGGGCCAAGAATGTTGGATGGTATGCTTTTAATAATACTTAATTCAGTATGTCTGGGGGTTTGTTCCCATAGTACCTATATTTTAATGCAGTATAATAGGTTGGTTGGCTGGAAAAGTATTGCAGCTAAAGCAAAATCTAAGTATAACATGCATCAATAAAGAAATAACCACAAATAGAGGGTGATTGTTATACAAGGGGTTGAACTTCCCCATTATTTATTTATTGTGATAGACAAAATCAATTACAATTACAACTAAATATTTCATACAGTAAGAATAAACAAATCAGGGTTATTAAATAATAAAAGAATACAATAGGTTATTACAATACTCTTAAATAATGTCAGATTTAATTAGATTAAAAGAGAAAATATTCACTATCTCTGCTGTCGAGATTACCCGTATGGCTCCATTGATCACTCATGCTTTCACAATATTGTGTCAATGTAATTTTTTTTTGTGCACAAATACTTGTCCTTTTTTTTTGAGGGGGGGAAATGCCCTCGCACTTCCCTGCCACCACGGGGGTGGTGGCAGGGGGTATGTAGGACTCGAACCCACTAAAACCCCCCGTGAGCTCTCGTCCGCCGTACCGGGGCGAGAAGGGGTCGCGACTGCAGTCCAGCCAACTCGCCCCCGACAAATACTTGTCCTGCCGCGGGAA
This sequence comes from Ennomos fuscantarius, assembly GCA_905220475.3. Taxonomy (NCBI): domain Eukaryota; kingdom Metazoa; phylum Arthropoda; class Insecta; order Lepidoptera; family Geometridae; genus Ennomos; species Ennomos fuscantarius. The sequence continues at coordinate 3,880,178 of HG992029.1, forward strand.
TCGTACCCGCCGCCTCTGGATTATGAGCCGACCTGTTCAACCACCACACCACAGGGGCTGTCAAAAGGGCTAAGTGCCCGAGCAAAAACTAGGTCGGGTAGCGGAATGGGTAGCCACCATATAGGCTTCTTCGTAAAAAGATCTTAAAATGGCTTTTTGGACCTTTCCAAGCATCCATGCATAGGTAACATGATGCGGATTCCAGACACGCACCGGATTCAAGCTTACTTCTGATTTAGGCGTTATTACTTGCGGATGGTGGAAGCCTTTGGTATTTCCTAAGATAAAACCCAACCGTCGATTGGACTAGCGAGACTAGGTATATGATCATGGAAAGTGAAAGCGCGATCGAAAGTAATTCCTAGGTATTTAATACAATTTGTTCTATTAAAACATATGGTGCTCAAATAATAATCCTTATCAATTGGATTTTTTCTGAGGTCAAATATCTTTACTAATTTTTATCATTAAATACCATTTTATTTGTCAAAATATATTTATAAATATGGTCAATAACATTTTATAAATATGTCTTGTCGATGCCACTAACTAGTAACTAAGCGACAAAGACCTCCAAAAAAAAAAACATTTTGTATAGTAAGGGAGTCACTGAAAGATTGTATTTTTGTTATCGTCAGCGTATAAGAGACAATTGGCGGTAGACAGTACTTATAGTACCCCTAGGTCATGGCATGGATCATAATCAGAAAAAGTAAGTCTGAGCCTTGACTCACACTGAATAGAGTGTGATATGGTCTAGCTAGATAGTGTCGTGATATATAAAAAAATTTTTAAAAAAATGAAGTTATGTTCGGCGAAGGAACCGAACCGATTTTGAGTCGACCGGGGAAAGTGGTTCCCACCTACTAAATCACGAACAAGTTATATTAAAAAGGAAAAGTAAGGAGGATGCTCACGGATAGAGCCAACGGCTTCACACCGGACCTTTGCTTTCAAGGACCGTCCTGGTGGTGCACTCACCGTGCCGCCTGCCCTACCTGACTTGGTCAGCTAGTTTGCTTGGGACTGTCAATTGGTGGAGAAAGTGAAACTAAAGTGAATTTAGTACAACTCAATATTTACTCAAAAAAACACACAAATAGAAATATCTTATGCAAAACAAAAGTCTACAAAAATAGTAATAACACTAGGCCGCAGTTAAAGTCTGTAAACCTAATATGATAACGCTAATCCCAGGACACTCACTGACGACTAACGGGGAGAAATTAAAAAAACGCACGGGGGGCGTACAAAGTTCACATCGGAAATTAAGAAAATGACACGCTCACTCAATCACGGCGGAGGTGTCGTTTCGCGGGAGCCAGCCGTCGCTGGACTACCACCGCGAAACAAAAAATAAATCTTCAACACGAAGGAAAATATGTGGCCATCTTGGTTAGGCCACCAGTCGACGTCGTCACGGGCGGATATGGGCGATCCGTCCTGTCGCTCCCCACACCCGGGGCTCTTGACGCGACTTCGTAAAAAATGAGCCAGCAGCTACTCCTGCGCCATGCCGACCGTAGGAACGGCGGCCTCAAAGAAAACCCTCAGCGCACATCCATGTGGGTGCGGTTTTTTTAAAAGGTGCGCAGGAGCGGCGAACGCGTGCACTCCGTGGGCGCGCGCCTCGCTGACTCTCGTGGCGATTGGTTCGCGGCACGATTCTGCTGGGCGCGGTCCGCGCTTATCCCGTCTTCTCGCCTCCACGTAATATGGCTATCTCTCTCATATATACAATCAATAACCTATATTTATTAACTATTTTAATCGTATTTAATTACAAGTACATTACAAAACTAAGAGGATTTTTCTGATCATTTATATACAAATACGTCCAAGAATGGTTCAGTAATTGTTGTGATATTTGGTTGGAAAAAACCGACAAGAAGCTAATGATAACAAGTATGTACTTTTGGTAAATTACAAGTCCCACAGACTACTACGAGTATGAAATGTGATTACTGAATCGTTATTAAGCTGTTTCTGATAAATGTTTGTCAGTAGGACCCGTACTTTAAACAAACGAAAACATGACTGTCAGGTTCCTTGTCCAAAATAGTTGCATCAAAATCTTATAGAAATACTTTAAATCATTTTGTAATTCATCAGCCTTGGGAAACCTTAAGGTACCTAGTAAGTATTTATTCTACTATCCAAATGATAGGGCTAATGGTAAAGCTATAATTAAGAATAATTGTTTTTCATATCACAAAGTGCCTGGCCTTCTTAATGCGGGAGCAGAGTAGTACAAAAACGTTGCTATTGCAAAAGTGTCAGGAGAAACTGACTATAATTAATAGAAAAAGTAGCTACACGCTACAATACCCCCTTTTTTGCAAAAGCGGATAACGTAAGTTATCGCGACACAGACGTCCAACTGACTGAAAAATTTTTTCTATGGCAGTTGCTAAGTGGTTGTGAGTAGATTACGAGTAGGCAAAAACAACATATATACTCCAATCAAAAAAAAAATTTGAGGAAAAAAAATTTTCCCAAAAATTTTCGATTCCTACTTACCCTCACTCACTCTATTTTATGTTGGTATACCTTTAACTATTTCAAACACTATCATACATCTCCTTAATCATGCTCTTCTCATATTCATCATTCTTACACATCATCATCATCATCATCATCACGACATACATACCATTGCCTCGTATATGTAGCCATCATACTTCAAATATGCATTAATGCTGGAATTGTGTTCTATGAACTTTAATGAAAATTCACATTAAAGTACTGAAACTTTGCCTTAAAAAATGTATGGTTATAGGAAAAAGGTAAGAATACAAACTCATGTTTCTAAAAAAGTAAAGAAATCGAGCGATTCTTGTTTTGTAGGACTAACCTTACAATGACGTGGTTGTGTCTTGTATTCGGTAAGTCACGTACATGTAGAAGCACTATTACAAGATGTTAAGAAATAATATTAATAACTAGTTTCTAACTGTTGGAAAAAAATAGGGATATTTTTATCCACAAAAATTAATGTTGAATAATTATTGTGCTACTATTAAAATTGCTTTAAATATGATACCACCATAAGCAATGAACATGTGACATGTAGGATGAATTATCCCAGATTATGAAAAATCAGGTACATCCTCCTAATACTAATAAGTAGTGTCAACTTAATATATGCAAAATATAAGACATTATTATAAATAGGACCAAAATGTTGTCCTCCTAGACTTTGCTTTCTAAACAACAACAAAGAATAGAGATCTATATGTGTGAATGTATATCATAAACAAATACCTAGTATTACTTCAATTGTAATACTGATAAAAAATAGTAACATATTATGGGTTTAGATAACACACCAAATAATCCAATAAAATCAGTTGAGTAAGCCTTCAGTACCGCTTACCAACATTTACTTCTTATAAAATAGGGTTCATCTTAGATGACACCACATCATTACCTCAAAATAAACTTCATTTTTGAAATTACTCAAAAACTAGAAGTCCAAAATAAAAAATGAAAATTGTTCTAGGTTCACCTAAATATGCAGGTACTAAAACATTTTTGAAAATTTGAAAAATATCAACTTTAATTTTTTCATGTCACTTCGGTGAGAATGAAAAATTATGAAAAAAAATTCAAGAAAAATATTACTTAGTGAGAGTGCCATGCTTTATTATATCTTTAACATGGTACTTTCCAGAGCTGCTATATTTAAGATCTTGCAAGATATAAACAACATCAGACAATTTTTGCAATATTTTACACTTCACAAATCGTGGTGCTAGTTTACTAGAAAAGAAGTTTGAGTATTAAAATTTCTATAATTTTGGTTTTTTATCTGTTGAAAAGATGTATTATAATTTGACACAGGTTTTGTGGTATTACTGTTTAATAAACCTGAATATGCCTCATAATTTTTACTAAGTGAAATCAAATGTTCAAATGAAGTTACTGTGTTGTTCGCTAACAGCTGAGCATACACAGGCTATAAATTGTGTTTAACAATTTCAAGGAGTGAATCTTCTGGAATAGGTCGAGCTAACCTGTTATTTAAATCTTTAATGTCAATAATAAAACTCAAAACTGATTGACCAGTTTTTTGTTTGGTATCCCTTACTGTTTTTTCTGTTGTATAGTCATAGTCTATTGACTGGAAATTTTGTCAAAAGTTTGGCATAAACCTTGCCATGTATGAATAGTATGCCTAATGGATCTGTAAAACTTGAGAGCTGTACCATGGAGTAGTTCAGAAAAACCTCTCAACACAATCACACTATCAATATCTCGAGCAATCCTAACCTCTTCTACTTGATTCAAAAAATCATTTATACATGTATCAACAGAATACTTCAAGTTCCATGACTTTAAAGATTGACTGCTATTGTAAATATTATAAACCACTGAAGGAATTAAAGGCTTAGGTGCCCCATTATCAAAATCATTATAAAGTGTTGAATTTTTATCAATGCGGGGTGGAGTAAAATTCTTATCATAAGGTTTTCCAACACTGGGCTGTAAATTATGCACGGTAGTATAAGTCAAACTAGTACCGGGTTGCAGCTGACCTGGGGTCATGTTTATGTTTGGCCGTCGCGGGTTCGTATTGACAAACAAGTTATCCGCGAGGTTTGAACGAATAAAATCATCAGAGGTTGTGACTGGTAATGACTCAGGCACAATAGTCTGTGGAACAGTACTCACCGAAGTAGTAGGTGGAAGTGGCTCGTCTAAACTCATTAAACTGTCCATCATATCACCACAATTCAGAACTGTAAATAATAAATGTAGATTATAACAATGTATTTACCTACTGTGAAAATATTACACAGAATACCAAAAAATTAGTATCCAATATACTTAATTCCACTTTTATACCAATATCCATAGCAAATTAACTGTACTAGCAGGGCAGTAAGCTAAAAATACACAAAAATAATTTGTTCGGGCGCCACTGTCGTGATATAATAGGTCTTTACCTATGAAATTGCCGTATTGCAGTACAGACTTTTTCAAACAAAAAAAAGTTTTGATTGGCTATGAATTCTAAATTCAAATTAATTTCGTTTTAAAAATATGACATTCTATTTACAATATAAGTCTTTTGTTTATTGATTAGCTTTGTATTTTCATTACATTTCAACATTTTTCCTCATAATGGATACTTTGAAATTTCGTGTAATTATGGAATATGAGTTCCGTCGTGGCACCAACGCGGCACAAACGACACGTAACATCAACGACGTTTACGGAGAGAACTGTACAAACGAACGTACAACCCGTTATTGGTTTGCTCGGTTCCGTTCTGGGAATTTGGACTTGATAAATGAACCTCGTGGTCGTCCGGAAACTTTGGTCAACAATGATGAATTAAAGGCGATTGTGGAAGCTGATGAATCTCAATCTACAGCTGAGCTGGCAGCAGCTTTTGATGTTAGCATCAAAACAATATTGGTCCATTTGCGACAGATTGGCAAGATAAAAAAGCTTGATAGATGGGTGCCCCACGAACTTAACGATCGCCAGCGCAACGTACGCGTCGAGACTTGCCTTGCGCTGCTTAACAGGCACAGAAATGAAGGAATTTTGAACCGAATTGTTACGTGCGACGAAAAATGGATTCTTTTTGACAATCGAAAGCGCTCAGCAAGTTGGTTAGATCCTGGTTCGGTACCAAAGCAATGTGCAAAACGAAAAATGATCCCTAGAAAGGTGATGGTCACAGTTTGGTGGTCTAGTGCTGGTGTGATTCATCATAGCTTTTTACAAAACGGCGAGAGCATTACTGCAGATGTGTACATTGAAGAACTGACCACAATGATGGCGAAACTCGCACGTCTGCAACCAGCTTTGGTCAATCGGTCGTCGCCACTACTACTTCACGACAACGCGCGACCCCATACTGCACAACATACCGTCTCTAAGCTGCATGAGTTGGGTTTGGAAGCTCTCCATCATCCACCATACTCACCAGATCTTGCGCCTACCGACTATTACTTTTTCCAAAATTTGGACAACTTTTTAGCGGGAAAAAAATTCAATTCCCGAGAGGCAGTACAAAACGCCTTCGAAGAGTTTGTTGTCTCCCGTCCTGCTGATTTTTTCAAGAAGGGCATCCATAAACTGCCACAGCGTTGGCAAAGATGCATTGATTGCAGGGGTGATTACTTTGAATAAAAGAAATAAATAAGTTCGAAAAAAAAATACTTTAACTTTTTTCAAACAAAACGGCAATTTCATAGGTAAAGACCTAATATAAAAAATTTTTTAAAAAAATAAAGTTATGTTCGGCGAAGGAACCGAACCGATTTTGAGTCGACCGGGGAAAGTGGTTCCCACCTACTAAATCACGAACAAGTTATATTAAAAAGGAAAAGTAAGGAGGATGCTCACGGATAGAGCCAACGGCTTCACACCGGACCTTTGCTTTCAAGGACCGTCCTGGTGGTGCACTCACCGTGCCGCCTGCCCTACCTGACTTGGTCAGCTAGTTTGCTTGGGACTGTCAATTGGTGGAGAAAGTGAAACTAAAGTGAATTTAGTACAACTCAATATTTACTCAAAAAAACACACAAATAGAAATATCTTATGCAAAACAAAAGTCTACAAAAATAGTAATAACACTAGGCCGCAGTTAAAGTCTGTAAACCTAATATGATAACGCTAATCCCAGGACACTCACTGACGACTAACGGGGAGAAATTAAAAAAACGCACGGGGGGCGTACAAAGTTCACATCGGAAATTAAGAAAATGACACGCTCACTCAATCACGGCGGAGGTGTCGTTTCGCGGGAGCCAGCCGTCGCTGGACTACCACCGCGAAACAAAAAATAAATCTTCAACACGAAGGAAAATATGTGGCCATCTTGGTTAGGCCACCAGTCGACGTCGTCACGGGCGGATATGGGCGATCCGTCCTGTCGCTCCCCACACCCGGGGCTCTTGACGCGACTTCGTAAAAAATGAGCCAGCAGCTACTCCTGCGCCATGCCGACCGTAGGAACGGCGGCCTCAAAGAAAACCCTCAGCGCACATCCATGTGGGTGCGGTTTTTTTAAAAGGTGCGCAGGAGCGGCGAACGCGTGCACTCCGTGGGCGCGCGCCTCGCTGACTCTCGTGGCGATTGGTTCGCGGCACGATTCTGCTGGGCGCGGTCCGCGCTTATCCCGTCTTCTCGCCTCCACGTAATATGGCTATCTCTCTCATATATACAATCAATAACCTATATTTATTAACTATTTTAATCTTATTTAATTACAAGTACATTACAAAACTAAGAGGATTTTTCTGATCATTTATATACAAATACGTCCAAGAATGGTTCAGTAATTGTTGTGATATTTGGTTGGAAAAAACCGACAAGAAGCTAATGATAACAAGTATGTACTTTTGGTAAATTACAAGTCCCACAGACTACTACGAGTATGAAATGTGATTACTGAATCGTTATTAAGCTGTTTCTGATAAATGTTTGTCAGTAGGACCCGTACTTTAAACAAACGAAAACATGACTGTCAGGTTCCTTGTCCAAAATAGTTGCATCAAAATCTTATAGAAATACTTTAAATCATTTTGTAATTCATCAGCCTTGGGAAACCTTAAGGTACCTAGTAAGTATTTATTCTACTATCCAAATGATAGGGCTAATGGTAAAGCTATAATTAAGAATAATTGTTTTTCATATCACAAAGTGCCTGGCCTTCTTAATGCGGGAGCAGAGTAGTACAAAAACGTTGCTATTGCAAAAGTGTCAGGAGAAACTGACTATAATTAATAGAAAAAGTAGCTACACGCTACAATAGGTACGTGTCTTAGAAAAAACGGGATAGATTTACTTCCGAGCTTAAACAGGATTATAATGGATTTTTAGCGACGTATGTTACACTCAACTTTTCACTACGATTGTGAGAAAATAAAATAATCCAATACTATATTAAATATTTACCTAGTTCATTATATTAAAATTAGTCTTGTCCTGTATAACAGCTACGACGTAATATTAAATATGGGTTGAACCACAGAATTTGCCCTATTTACATAGGTCAGTTGAGCTTTGATATTTTTGAAAAGTTCATCAAAATACGTATAACTCCTTCCGTAAGCAAATCCTTTCGCACTGCCCTCCAAATTCATAAGTTTACTTTAACTTCATTTCACTTTCGTAGTATTAAAATAGGTACCTAAATGCTTTGTGACTTTGACGGCAACAGATTGAAAATTATTTCTTTGCCTTTTTCTTCCATCTGCGACACTAGATGACATTTTCATTATTGTGAAATAAGTTGAAATGACTGACGATCACCAGCTCAATTTTGATTTTGAGAGAAATTTTAAATATTTCGCGTCGATGCCGCAAGCTACCAAATAATTCGCACTTCTAGATCCACTTTCAAAAATAAATGTATTTTTGAAACGGTAATAAATTGTCTTTTAATTCCATATATTTTACTATTTAGTACTATAACTCGATTGGATAATACGTACAGTATATAAATAAACTCGCAATAGAGGCACTGCAATCATTTCGTAATATGGGCAGAAAATTGTAGAAGTGATAAAGATAAAAATTTGTACACTTAAAAATTACGTCCATGGTTTAATGAGTTCTATTATTTAGGCCGGTATTTCTTCATTTAACATTTTTTTTTTAAAATATGCGTGGACATCTCACACAACGCCATCTAGCCCCAAACTAAGCAAAGCTTGTACTATGGGAACCAGATAACTGATACAATACTTAGATACTTTTTGTTTGTAAATACATAGAATACAATATAACACCCAGACACAGAACAAACATCGATGTTCATCACACAAATGTTTGTCCTGGGTGGGAATCGAACCCACAACCCGCAGTTCAGAGGGCAGGGTCACTACCAACTGAGCTATCGGGCCAGGCCTATTTTGATGTTTTATACCCTTTATTACACCTTTATGCATAGTAAATTATATTCTCTTTGGCCAAGGAGTATATAATTGTTAAGAATTATCATTTGGGTTTGCTAATGCTAGGCAATAATTTTACTACTCATTTGTTTTCCAGGCGTCTGGACTACTTCATAGTGTCAGAAAGGCTGTTACCAGGGTTGTGCGACAACGTCATCCGAGACCAAGTTTATGGAAGTGATCACTGCCCCATAACATTGTTCCTTCACCTAAAAGGTGCAGATAAACCTAAAGAATAGCAAAACCTGAATTTACACTGTAATATCACATCAAAACCAAGCTTGAGTACATGTTTGTAATAATCAATTATTTTTTTGAAATTTTTGAATGTCTATACTTGGGAAATAAATACATCATTGAATTATTACAACTTAACGTTTTTAATTTCGATTTTAGAAAGTAGTATTTAATTAACAATCTTCAAAAATCAAGTAACATAAGCATTATCAATTAGGTAAATATTATTTACCATAGTCATATTTTTAATAGCAATTTGTGAGGTAAAAGCTTAAAAAATAAGATTTAAGTTCCAAAAAATATTACTTATCAATTAAATGAAGCACTGACAAGTTTGGTCCTTTCCGTCGGTATTTTAGGTGTGCCTGTAACAAAATATAATAATAATAATATTTGTGGACGTCTCACACACGCCATCTGCCGCCCCAAACTAAGTAAAGCTTGTACTATGGGAACCAGAAACTGATACAATATTTAGATACTTTTTGTTTGTTTGGAATACATAGAATACAATATAACATCCAGACAGAACAAACACATATGTTCATCACACAAATGTTTGTCCTGGGTGGGAATCGAACCCACAACCCACAGTTCAGAAGACAGAGTTACTACCAACTGAGCTATCGGGGCCAGTCTAAATGTCAAAATTCAAAATATGAGCAAGCTAAACATAAAATCAACGTGCTAATGCAATCTCTGTCAAGTTTTACGTCATCTCGGGCGTTACGGCGAGATCAAGAATCGCCATGGAGATCAGAGTTCAACACCCACGATCACCTTGCGGATTCGGGCGGGAGGATGTTATGAGCAATTGCGCAAGAACGAAATCAAATGCGTACTATAAAGGGAATCGGCTGCCAAACATTTTATTTTCCGTCCAGTTACAGGACGTGTAAGGCAATATTCGGGTAAAATGTGGTCGATCCTGTTTAGCCCATTAACGTTCTAGAATACTACAAATTTGAAAGTACGGGTTTTTATTTTTAGATATGATTTTTATTTCCTGCTTATTCAAGTGTAATTAGTAAAGTACCTATTATGATTCTACATTACACAGAATCATATTTGGTAAATCTGTTACAACTAAAGATTAATTAAATGTCTGAACAGGATTTGTTACTTGATACTTTTGGTTTGCAGGTAGATACTTGAAATGGGAAATGACATAAAAATACTTTTTACGGCACTTTTTACAAAAAGTATTTCGATTTTTACTTTTTATGTAAACTGAAGCTGCGGGCAGAAGCTAGTGTAAGAATATTTTGACAAGTTAAATTATGGGGTTTAAACTAGGGTTTCAATAAACTTATTTCTGGACCCTTACCTGGATTACTTTGCTAAACACCTCTCTGTTTAATACTGAGTATGCAGCAGTCAAACTGCTCAAGGCACTTGGTTCTAGCTCCTTCAGACCAGAGCAAAACAAGGCTATGCCAGCTTCTAGACCAGTTCCGAAGTCACACTCATCTACTGCTATACTGGCATATGTTATTACTGGTTGGAGCTCTGACAAAATACTGTCCTTTTCTGCTGGAGACTTGGCTGCTTCAAGTTTTACAAAGAGCTTTTTTAATGTTGCTAAAACAAAAATAAAGAATTTTTTATGATAATAAGCAAGGTAATAGGTATTTTTTATGCCATAGTTTTTATTATTAACCTGTAATAACAAACAGCTTGCTTGATGTATATAATAGTAGATACCTCAAATTTATACATAATTAATTGGAATCCATTTAATAATAGAAAAAATAAATGTGATTTATGATAGCTGAATAAAGGAACCAAGATGCACTCTTTTATTTTCATCCATGGCCCACTTGGCACCTGTTCCGATTCCTTTTTGTGTATGTAGATATAGACATTATTTAATTAATACTATAAAGCCACAAACCATCATTTTCCACAAGATGCCTATAACCCAGTTGTGTCTTCTTGTTATATGGCACCACAATGCCTGCACCATGGAATGCTTTTGTCACAATTTTGCTCTGTCTCTTTTTCATACCATACTCTTCTAAGGCGAAATTGTTTTCGTCAGCATATTTTTTCACCTTTTCCATCAGCTTTTGACACACAATTGCCGTAAATGGTGAGCTTTTCTTCTCATTTTGTAAGTACAAACTGTAATAAAAAATAATTGTTAATTAACTAGCACCAATTTGGAGCACAAGTAGTAACAGATTGCGCTAATACTTTTATACCCATCTGTAGTAAAGTTTGACAACTCCTAATTTTGCACCTATCCCTCTCACCCCCAGTATTTCAAACTTGTGTCAAGTCATCACAGCAAATACTGTACAGTCATTGGTTGAAGACAGTCGCTGATCAAAAGGCAACCAATTGATAGCTTCTGTGGTGTAGTGGTTGAACAGTTCGGCTCATGCCCCAGAGGCGGCGGGTTCGATTCCCACGGCTGGGCAAGTATTTATGCACAGAAAATACAGTGCAAATACTTGTTTGAGTCTGGGTGCTGTAGGACCATGGTCCTCATAGTTCCTGGGTCCCTAGACACAGGGAATCCTAGTCAGGGTCCAGGGTCTATGTATATGATCGTTGGGTGATATAATTATGATTATGATAACCAATAAACATTCATTATTTGATGTGCCAAGTAGACACAAATTTAGCAAAGATATGAGAACCAGATGAAAAGTGTTAGCCAAGTTGTACTTTAATATGTTTGTGTTCATTGGGTGTTGTTATTATTATTAATAGAAGTGCAGATAGAAATTAGTATAGTAAGAAAAATGACATGTATCTATTTAGTAAATATCAACTAAAATACCTACTAAACTGTGGCAAATATATTGTCAGCTAGAGGCTTGATGTGATACCCTTTACTGCTGTCATTACTGGCAAGAAACACCGGTTTCTCATTGGGGTCATCCCTGAAGTATCCAATGTGGAATTCACTTTTACCTTTTCTCTTCAAAACAGACTGGAAAAACATAAGGAAATTGATTAAATGATTGATTGATCCGAGCTGAGTGCACATTTTTCATTAATCATTTGTTTTGCAGTGTGTCAACACTCCACTGGTTAAGACAACCAAGCAATTTTGGCAAATGTCAAATACTTATGTGATGATATGAATTTATGTTGTCTTATAATAGCTATCATAACCAGTGTCCACAAATACATTATATAATATAATACCTTACCTGAAACTCTGGAGGGTCATAAAAGAATCTCCAATGTGTCAAATATAGTTCTTTGTCATCTACTATAGGTAACTTCCCTCGTAATAAATCATAAGGTCCTATTAGTTCTAGATTCACACTTGACAATACTTTGTCAATAGCATTATTTTCATTGAGGCATTCATAAAACTTGTAAAAATCTAATGGCATATCAACTAGAAAAAGTTCTTTAATAACTTCATATTCTTTGCAATCATAGAACGTAATATCCTTTTCAAGGAATTGCTCTTCTGAGATTTTATTCTCTACTTCTGTTGAGATGTTTGATTTGTCTTGCTTACTATCATCGGGTTCAATATTACTTACTGCTGCTTCATTGTCTTCTTCCTTTACATTGCTAGGTTCGCAGTCTTTTTTTTTGCTATTAGGTTTGCTATCTTCAGCAGTCGTTGATCTACTGTCTTCATTTGAGTCTGGTTCAGCTGTATCTACGTTAGCCTTTGGTGAATGCTTATCTTTTCTTTGATAAGGACTAAAGCGATGTTTATTGCGATTATTTTTTAAACTACGTGGTGTTGGTGGATGTTTGAAATTTGCATGATGTTCGGGATTCTTCTGATAGCATTTTAACCCATATTTACAAACAGGTCTTAGATCCTTGACATATTCTTGCCATTCGTCAGACATCGCAATACGTTGGAATATTTCTTTACACAATTTTGGAGGTAAAAATAAGAAAGCTCATTAGAATAACAAAAGGGTGTCACAGATCACAGACCAAGTAGAGGGAGGATACTATCACAGATTATGAGATTAGTAAAATGCACCACAGACTAAAATGTATTTACTTTTGTTTTGGCTGCACACTTTCGTGTATTTAGCCAGTGACAAGTAATTGATAATTTTTCAAGTTAATTAATATACAAGGTGGCATTTAATTTACTCTTTTCCTTAAATGTATGTACTCAGACCATGCTATGGAATATTAGCACAAGGTCCAATTAAAAAAAATGTTTTAGTATTAAAATAATTTTTAAATAACTGCATGACAGCCGAAATGTCTATTTAAAGATACACACAGCGCGGGCACCAGATGAGTGCTTTGTAAATGTTTCGTAGGCAATACAACATCTGCTTTGTTCAATGCCACAAGGCTTTTCTTTAGAATTTAATTTTGATATTACCTACATTTAAGTTTTATTTCATAACTACTTTTTTATTTAGTTATATGGGGGCATTCTGTAGCATGGACTGAATACATACAAAGGAAAAGAACGAATTAAATTCCACCGTGTATATATGTGTCAAGTCAAGTCTAGTCTAGTCAAGTCATACTCCTAGTAAAGACACTGGCTAAATACACAAAAGTGTAGAGCCATACCCAAACACCATAAAAAATGGTGAATGCCAGGGGAACGGAAGTTGGAGTTGGTTCACGTAGATCTCCATAACAAAATGAAAAAATTGTATTATTATGTTGGTATGTCCGGTAAAATAACAATTTACAATAGTCATGACGACAGTATCAAAAAATGGTCGGTTTAATGTTTTTAGGGTAATATATATACTAAATAACGATAAAACACTGGTTTAGTTTTATTAAAAAAATTAAGATTACTTAGATCTTCAACAAAATAAAACATTAAAATACTGCGATCGGCCATTTTGACTGAAACGCCAATCACAGCGCATGACGTCACACTTAGATGTATGTGAATATACGCATTTGGATCGATTTAGTAACTTAGTACTTCTAGTACTAGTTCTTTCACGTGTGATTCATCGACTCCACTCTGCTGTAACAATGGAACCAAGCTTTATTAAGGCAAATAGCTCAAATTTGCCTAGGATTGGTGTATTAATGGTGGGCGATTTCCTCGCAACAAATAAGGAATTTTGCTCGTCTGAGTTTAGAAACGTAAAAACTTCCTTGTAAATAAATTTTGTATCCACCTATTTTTACCCTAGATACAACGCACTTAGATATAAACCAGAATTAGATATATTTCATGCTCATGTGAGTTTATTTTATTTTATGTACCTACTTTCATAGGTTATTTTTAAAATAAACTTGCCTTTGTTTATTTTTGAGGTTAGCTCTTTCACAGATTGTAAGTTGCTATTTTAGAGTTAATACCATGTTAATATGCGATAATTGTTATGTTAGTATTTTTCTGTACAAAAAGCACCTACTAGTACAAGTAATATTTGTCCGCATAGTAAAAACCTAAAATTTGATAACTCACCAAGTGAATGTATATGTATTTGTTCTAATTAAATTCAAATATTTCAGGTCTTCAAGACCATCATAAGGGGATAATGTAATCAGTTATGTGCAACTAAAACGGGATGGAAACATTTTGTAAAGTAAAATGCAAGATTTGCCCAGAGCATAAAGGAATATTATATTTTATAATATTATATATCATATAATATTATAAAATATATTATTCTTGTTCGGAACATGTACAAACACTTTGTTGGGCATTCTTATCGATGTGGTTTTACACTGCGGTACTGCACACCACTTGTAAACTTTGGCATTCATTTTAATCACACGAATTAATTTAATATTTTGTTTACTTTTTTCGCTACGCGTAGACGCAATGACATGTTTACCTAGGCGTGACGTCAGAGCCGACGCCATGATACCTGCGAGCTGTTTTCGCTCCGCATTTAAAAAATATTACGAAAATGGCTTTAATCTTGGTTAAAATTAAGTTTATTACTGAAATAAAGGTTTTTTCGTAAATAGTAAATGTATACCCACATTACGGAAGAGGATTTCAAAATCTTTCGTCATGCCTATTGTCAAGATGGTGACATTAACAATAAAAAAGCAAAAACAAAATTATACTGGCTGATAGATGGAGCTAAACTAAAGAAGTTTTATTTCAGTCATGCAAGTGGTCTAAAGCATACTCGTGTTTTTACATAGAGATATTTGGACAGGCATAGAGTGACAAAGGATTTGTAAGTACGTTCCTTAAGGAATTGAAGGGAACATTTCAAACCACATTTAAACTAATTCGAGACATAAACAAATGAACAAATCTTAAAACTACAAGCACTTGAATTTTATTGTCATCCTTCTGACAATGATAACGGGGTCTTGTCGCGCTATCTCCATCCGACCGCGTTTCCGTGCAAACTGCTTATTCCAGAAAGTACAGAATATACTACTAAAGTTCCTTGTTTAACGTTCATTCGTTGATGACAGACGGAAATTCATGAAATTTTAGACAATTATTTATTTGTCAGTGTCATTTATTTTGTTACGCGAAGAGGATTTCTTCGTAATTTTGTAATTTAATTCGCCTGTATTTTCGTTTTATATTGGTATTTATCTTATAATCGACGCATAACTATATTGCAATAAAAATGTTACACTAAGAATATGGCCGAGATTAACGTACTATGAATTTTTGATTTTTGGACCCGAGGATCTTTTGACATAATTGTATGCAAATTGTTCACAAATCAGTGCACAATGTAGCTATTACATATTAATTAAGTTACCAGTGAATAAGTGCTTTAATTCTTAATAAAATCTGCCAAGGACATGTACATATTAAATTATAGTTTCTTACGCCATTCGTCAATTTCCACGGACTACAGATCGTGCTGTTCTACAGGTACTTAATAATTTCTTGGCCTGCATGAAATCTTTTGTCATTATATGTAATATGTAACAATTATGCATACTTATTCAAAAACACAAAGGAAACCTTTTAGCAAGCTGCTTTCATCAAAACAGATTATTTCAATATTTTTACTTGTCAGTTATAATTATCTAGCTATTTATAAATTTTACCATGCATGTTCCCTAGCCTTTTAAAACATACATTCATGTGCCAGGAGATAAATAGTGATTTATCTTTGTACAAATATGCTCTTGCTAAAATTGCTTAATGGAATTCATGATATACACAGAATTATTTGTGTTTTATCGTATTTTGTGTGCTATGTTTATGATTATCATCATAGCATCACAAGTGATTATTGACCACAAGCAACATAGAAATAAAATTAATACACACAACATAATTCATTTTTAAGTGTGGTAAATATTTACCATGCCATGCCACAATTATTCTTTTTACCATTATAAATATGTACTAGGAACAATTTGGATCAGAGTGATCATAAGGTTATGATCACTGTGATCCAAACTATGTAGATAAATATTTAGGCAAAAATATAATTTATATTAAAGATATTAATATAGCAAGAGGAACTTTAAATATTATTTATATTTCATATTAATAAACACTGTGTAAAAAGAAATACTCAGTTATGTTCTTTTTTTGGTCAATATCCATTTAATTATAAATGGGCCAAGATTGATGTGGAAAAACAGCTACTTCACTATTATGCAGTGTGAAAGTATTAGTAAAAACTAATGCCAAACAACTCCAACTAGATAATAAATATTTCTGCATGTTGACTTCCTTTAAAAATAATGTTTGGTACATTGTCTTATTAATAATAAATAAATATTGTTTTTCAAATTCTAATCTAATGTAATGATTATGAATGATACATTAATATTTGTTGTTTATTTACAAACAGTACAGTGGAGGGAGACTTTTATTAAAGCTTCCATTTAAGACAATAAATGCCAGTAGCTCTCACTTGGAGGTTAGCCAATTCGTATTTTCTTACCATCTGGGTTGAAGTGGCAATAAATTACCAAAAGTATTTATTTTATTTGCCTAAAAAGTTCCAAAAACCTTAATTGAATAATTATGATGCTATAACTTTATTATTAGTTTAATTAAAATTTAAAGCAATAAAAGGCTATTTTTGGTGTCTTGAATACTGACTAACTGACAATGTAAAACCTAAGCTATTTTAATAATTTAATATCTGGATAGTTTCTTTTTTATGTAGCGTAGTAGGTGGGTAGGTATGTAGGTGTGTAGATGTACTTAAAACGGGTTATTGAAAATTCAAACCCTAAGGGGCTATTTGGAAGGTTTCTTTTTTTATAGCATAGTAGGAGTGTATTTAAAAGGGTTTATCGAAAATTTAAACCCAATAGCTTCGGATTAGTTACATTATCTTTTGTCTCTTTCGATCCAGTTAAATATTCCAGTAGCAAAAAAAGCTCAAAAGCTGAAGTAACTACTCCGAGACTAATACCCGTTTATTAATAAGGCTGTAAGGGAGTTGATATATGGATTTTTAAATGGATCATCTTTTTGAAGTATCTACGAGTTACGACAATTTTCCACTAAGATTTACCTAAGGTACTCTCTCTACTTTCACTATATTGCTCAATGCACAGGTCCTGCTCGGAGTTTTAGGTTTTTCATGTTAGGTGCTAATATAATCATATTAGCATTGCTATAATAACGCTAGTCGGATATCATCTAAACAGTACTTATTTATTATTTCTCTATGAGTTACGAACGTAACCTAGAAACCACTACTTTAAAAAACGCTGGTATTTCTTTGTTTTTGAGAATCTCGCTAACAATCGCCAACGGTCGGTCCGCGTACGTTTAATGTATACCAAACATCCCATAAAGCGTAGCTAATGATTTGAACTGTTGCGCCTTCATCAGTGACTGGATGGCGTGTACTGTAACTCCACCTGCGCCGCTATATTTAGTTTCATTGTGTGTTGCTTTTGCGCAATATATCGATCAAGACAGTAACCCAGACTACATTTGCATACAAATATATCCCGCCTCATTTAATTCCTAATTCGGTTTAGGTCCCATTGCCTCTTGGCTTCACACAAATTATTTACTGGTCCGTTGTTTCTTGAATCTACTTTTTTGAGTAGGTAAAGCTCTTATTTTTAGAGAATTAAACGCCCTATTTAAGGATCCTGTATAGGTCTTAATGATTTCATCCATGCTATTATAATGTAAAATGTTGTCGCCAAACTGAAGTATTCCTCATTTATCCTGGAAAATTAAAAATTCCCATGGGAAAACGGATAAATTGCGGGTATAATGCATCCGCGAGTTGCCTCTGGTATATAATACATAGTACTTTCTTTTACAGTGTTTATTTATGATTGGTATGATTTTGTAAACACGTCCAGAGTGACGAAATAACACATGTAGGTAGGTAGGTATATATTTAGCCAACATAGCGATAGCCGAGAATTATTTTTACGAAATTCGCTAATTTCGTCTTTACGGATTCTATTTCGCCATTTAAAGACCGTGGCCGGAGCCTAAAACGTATAAATAATAGTACATACACCCTCAGTGTTAAATCCAGCATTCCCTTTGCACACAGAGCGCCCCGATAGAGATCAACGCCTTTCTCAACACTTTTCAAATAAATTTCGCTTGTTAGGTACATTTTAAAATGGAACCTTAAGATTTACTTGCGTAAATGACATAAAATGTATCCAGTCTTGTTATTACTTTCCCCTCTATCGGAGTGCGAGCGTAAACTTATTTTCCTGTTCTGTGCCTTTGCACAGTAGATGTAGAATAGAATATAGTTAATTAGCTATTTACAAACAAAAAAAAAATATAATGTTTTGTATTTTAATTCTACCGCATATTCCATCGACAATATTAAAAAAATGAATTAGGCAGTGGTTTTATTACTCCAAATGATCATTGAGCTCGATGGGTTTCGTTTTGAGCACTACTTGTCCCGCGTAACGTCGAGTTACGTATTCGCGGAAGCAAGTTTTTTTTTTATCGTGCTGTAAAAATTATTTCGGGCTCATAGCATTTTGTTTATACCGCTGAAACTAACAATGGTTTCTCAGCTCATTAAAAAGAGGCAGTTATTTTAATATCTTTTTAAGCATGGATGAGAGAAATTAGTGAATTAGAAACCATAATCGGTTGAGATATATTACATTTATTATGATGTATAGGTATTTAAACAGCGAGAAAAAACCAAAAACATCGCTTCAATTGAAGTGAAAAAGCTAGGTCGGCCTGCGGTAAGATATGCACGCCGCGTCCCAGATACGTCGGCACTGGAAGCTGGCTGCAACTGGCGAACGGAAATCACCTAGCGACAACATTGTTGTTCAGCCTCTCTTGTTTTACTGGAAATGATGCGGTATTAACGAATTTATACTCGTCCGAACCGAACATTGGGTAAACCACCTACCTACTGCTCGCATTTATGGGAGTTAGCATTTCAACACCTTGTAATAGGATGTTTAGGATGATGAAGGTTCACAAATGTGATGTCTTGAATAAATGGACATGTTTTCCATAGGGCGAATTCTGTGATATTTTCTTTCTTTCCTTTCATTCAACAACATTTTTATTTAATTTTTTTTTTCATATTTCTTATAAAAACCTTATTTTGTTCAAACTTAAGATTTACTACACTGGTACAACGGGCATGTATAGGTATGCGAGGTTCAATTGTATTCATTGTCTTAGAGTTCGATTTGTGTAAATATTAAAAACACTACTATTTTAGCTACTTAAGTCCCTCTATCCATCCCAAAGTTCTAACTCGCTGCGATGTATTATTAAAAAGCTTTATATTGATAACTCACCATAAAAGCTATAAAGTAGGTACATAGATACTGATATTGAATAAAACCATATAATATGCATATTGATAAGGATAAGCCTTGCGTTGCGCTTGTATTTTGTAGCTTATGTTTATTCTCGTTTGTTCGCAGGCGATGAATACTTGACCACAAGATGGAGAATCGAGATGGATGGAGTGGCGGAGAGCCTGCTGCGACGGAAAACTCTACTGAAAACTCCCAAGCTGCTGAGCGTGATCGAGTTCGGGTCGAGTTCTATGCCACTTATGATGTCATGACCGGTGTTCGCATAGCTGCCACGCTTGGCGGCTTTTTCGCATTGATGGTCTTTCTGATCGTCTACAAGAGCCGGAGCAAATCAGTGAAAGCGCTCAATGACCCTAAATTAGTGGAACTAGCTGAAGCTGTTGTTGCCGAAGAGCAAGCCGTAGAAGAAGAGCGGCAGCTTACTGCAGCCCTAGAAGAAGCGATGTCTGAACGGTTGAGGTCTCGGCCGTCTATCGGAGAGGAACCGCCGTGGCCGAGAACTGCGCGATTCGCATCGTACGGTGGGGGATATGGCAGCTTGTTGGCTCCGCCTCGCCGGCTGGCATCCCTCCGTGGAGACTCGCTGCCAGGTTCTGCATTGCGATTCTCAGATCGGCGACCTTCTGGACCGCGCGATCGTAGATTGAGTTCAGCGACTTGTTCCAGTTCGGGTAGTTCGTATTTAGAACGTCGTGGTTCTTCAGTAGTATGTGCATTGCCAGAACGTCGATTGTCACCGTGTCCCAGCGAAAGACTCGCGCCGTTGGCATCCGTTGGCAGCGTAGGACCCTCGTATGCCATAGAGTATGAGCTGGCGTCAGTGGGCGCTGACTCTGTGTTTGCCGAGGACGATCCAGACTCCACGGACGATGAAGTCGAACAGTTTTCAACGGACAGCGGCGGAGGTGAGGCGGCTGCTCTCGGGGAATGTACTGAGCTCTCGAGCCGTCCCATACAATTGCCGCTACGGCTGGATCGCATTTCGCACTCGCAGGAAACTCTATTCTAGTCGCGTCGGGTTGGTGGTAGCGCAACTGTCACGTCGGTTGTTAAATGTTAGTTGATTGGACACATTAAAGTATCGACTTTTCTTTTTCCAATTTATACATTAAAAAAATATGAATGTTTAAAATTGATGTTGAACATATCACGTAGACATTGTTAACATATCATATCTATGATTTTAAAATAACAAAAACAAATTTGAATATGTATTGCTTTGCATCGTTACAAATTCCATTATCGTCAACAAATACTACGAGTAATATACTTATTAAGCGCTTTATTATAATAAAATAATTGCTATCTAGGCATGTACAAGCTTTAACAAATTGAAAGCTTAAGGATATACAGAATAGTCGATATTTTAATGTTTTTAGAGTTTTTGTGTAAATAGTCTGTTTTTGTTAATAATTGATGTTTCATAATGTTAATGTTACAGACCACACAAGTTTTATGTACCTACCTGCGTATAGATTACCAACAGTATTAAATTTGCCAAAGATTTTGCTTTCCCAATTATTATAATTGTATTACCTAGATATGTTAAAGTAATAAATTAAATGACAAAACCGTTATATTAGAGTTGCTTATACTCTGCTCGGGCATAATACACCATAGTGTTCTATGTATTAAGAATGTGTAAACGTAAAAATCTGCCGAATTAGTCTTTTATAGGCACATAAACGATTATTGTTTATAGGCAAGTTGATAGTTTTTGACGTCTTTTAACAGTCTGTATAATGCAATTCTGTCTATTTACATCAAATTCTACTATACCGGGCTAAAAGTCTTCCTCGCAGAGATGAGGGTTTCAGATATCAAAGGTATACCAGTACTTATATTATGCGCAAACTCATGACTTCACCTGATGACTTAAACTTCACCTACACAATCTGTTATAATTGGCACCGCTATCGTTCATAGCAAAGCTGAATGGGAAAGTATAATATTAAATGTATTTGTTTATTTATTAATTCTATTAACAATTTATTTAATCATTCAAAAAACATTAAAAATTGCAAAGGGCAGAAAAGATCGATACGTCCTATGAACAATAAATAATATGAAATAGCTACGATGTCGGAGGCGGCCTAATGTTGCATGTACAAAACGGATGTCACTTGAACCAAATAAGTAATAGTGTGCTCGTCCAGTTACACTATCGCACCGCAGACACCGGGGTTTTATTGATTCTAGGTGTTCTCTGAACCCGCCGCCGCAGCAGCCGGACCCAGTAGATTGATTATGTTAAGTCGTTTTTATTACGGTTTAGATTTACGTGTTAGTTTATGTAATGTTCGTTGCT
This sequence comes from Ennomos fuscantarius, assembly GCA_905220475.3. Lineage (NCBI taxonomy): Eukaryota > Metazoa > Arthropoda > Insecta > Lepidoptera > Geometridae > Ennomos > Ennomos fuscantarius. The sequence continues at coordinate 3,902,306 of HG992029.1, forward strand.
CGAATTAAAAAGAGCTCCCTGTAGCTTGTAAAATGTTGAAATGTATGTAAAAATTGTAAATATAAAACTCAATTCAGTTGTTGTTTCATTTTTCATGATCACATAGTCGGTTTCCCGAATAAACATTGGCTGCGTTATTAGTGTTATAAAACTAAAAGAAAACATATTAATAGCTTTAAAAGCAATTTTGGTTCGTGGTTAGGTTGCGCGTCATTTCCTATAATAAACAACGTGATTATCGATTAAAGTTCGAGAACTAAAGAAAAAAAGCATTAAATTGGTTACCTACGTTCACAAATACAAAAATCAGTATTGGTAAAATAAATTATTATTGACTTCGACAGACATTAAGTAGTATAGTGCATAATAGTAACTATACTTCAATTCAAGTATAATATTTTGATTGTAATTATTGGATTTTTAAACGCGCCGTATATGATTTTGGAGATGAAGTTTTAATATGAGACCCACGCCTACAGTATTATTACCTAATATTATTATATACTAACTTCGCTAACATAATTTATATGTAACTAAGAGGGTAAGGGTAAGGTACAATTTTACCACTACGTGAATATATATGACTTAATATTACCTAAACTTATCCCACCCGGTTCATTCCCTGAAAAAAAAAAAACAAGCATTTAAAACTGTATATTATACTTGAAGTGGCTGAACTACAGAATTGATTGTTATTAAGCTATCGCTAAAAAGCGATAGAAAGCCATTAACCGAAAAAAGAAGCAAAGTAATATTGTTATTATTTGCGTGGACTTAGCGCCTTTTTGAGTACCGGAAATTTTAGTTTTCAGCATATTCCGTATCCGGGAAGGTCAAAAATACTAATGTCAATTTCAGCCACAGATTACGTTGACTTTTTCTTCAATCAGTGAGACCACAGGCTAATAGAAAAAGTAATTTCACTCGAGAAGGATAAATGTCTTTTGTCACCTTCACCTACTGCTGTCAAATTTGACAACTGCACAGACCCTTACTAGTCTGACTAGTCTGTGATTATACGCTAAGACAAATGTCAAAAGTTTCCATTTACGGGTGAAGTCCTGTAAAAAGAAAAGGATTTTCTGATATTGTTTTAAACTGTTTCATTTGCCTGCGAGGAAGAATAGCAAGCAAAATGGACGACGATTTACCGACAGATTTTCAGGTTATCGTCGTTGGCACAGGTATGAGTTATTTTACTCGTAAAACAGTCACCGGCACGATGGCGATACTTATCGATCCATTTTTTCACTCGTGCCCAGTCATCAATGCTGAAAACCTAAATTTCGTATCTAATATTGAAGTATTCTTAGAATTAACGTGCGTATTTTAAAGTTATTAATGATCATTCGAAATTATATATTATTCAAAAATGAAAAGACACTGGAAAATGTCGTAAATTGTTGCCCCAAATTCCGCGGCTTAGTCACTGTAATTAAATAATTGCGGCACTTTGTTAATTATTGTCTCCCCTTCTCCTGTCTTGATTTATTTAACATTTGCATTGTACTACCTATTCAGCCAATCACCTAGCTTTACACCTGATGATAAAACTTGTACTTACTTACCTATTTGTATGAAGCAGAGTTGACTCATTATTTTTTGTTAGATTTAAATGTCGATGAACTTTTATGGGCTTTTTCATTGTTATTTCATGCTATACTTAAGTAACATTAATATAATATAGATCAACATTACTTTTGTGATTATGCCCATTATTTATTTTACTGGATTTAACTTAGTGACCAGCCTTTTTAGGAATTAAGGTGAAAGTATGTTTTTTTTTGCAATGGTTGATAATGTTGATCTAGACCATAACACATGATTTCTGTAGTGTCTACAAACCTTCCACTCAATAGATTAAAGCTACCTAGAGAACGATTTTATAATGAGTTGATATATGCTAGATATTATATTATTATTATTATTATATATGAAATAGCAATATAGCATTAATCAATCCTCCAAATTCTCAAAAACACTTAAATCCTCCAAAATCTAAACCTTAAAAGGCTTTATTACCCAAACTATCTCATTGTGCAGACTTAAGAATTCTACCACAGTACCTACTAAATATAATTAGAAAAAGTAAAATGAATATATTAAATAATTAATTTTATCATGACATTGTACACAATATCTTCTATAAACTATAGTTCACCCATGCAAAGCAGGCAGACATTTCTTAAGGTTGATTTTTCAATGGCTGGATAAGGTTATCTGACTAATATAACTAATAAGTTATAAGCTGACTAAAAAAAACATTTATTCAATATTCAGCTTACAAAATTCACTTTTTTTTCCACACTGTTTTGTTTTATCTAACTTGTTTGATTATTTTTGTAAAACATTGCCATCTGTGTGTGGATAAATGTTACATTAAGTGTTTTATGCATAGCATGGCAATACCTAAATATATATAAAAGATATGAACACAGTACTGTTTAAAAGGACATTGAAAACATTATTAATTGATAAATCCTATTACTCAATACAGGATTTTCTGAATGACAAGTTTTAATATCATATTTAACTGCTAAATAAATAATTGACTGACCAGTGTACACTTTTTTAACCATTTCTAATATGCATGACATCATAATAGTGACGTTATGAATTTCTTTTTAAAATTTAATTATATTATGTTAATTATGTACTTGCCTAAACTATATTATTTATTTGTCTAAATTATATTATGTACCTATTTCTTCTGACATTACTTACATCTTTATCAACTAATTAATGAATCTGCCTTTATTTAATTTTTTAGAGAAAAAAAAATCTATGATTTAAATTGATCAAAATGTTTGTTATTTTAATGCATGGCCATTTTGACCAATGTTTTTTGTGTGCCGAACCAGGCCAGACATGCTACTTTTATAAAATTTTATGACCTGCATTTGAAAAATAATGTACTTACCCATGTTTTACGATAAATGATCTTTATCTTTATTAAATCCCCATTAGGTATGGTGGAGTCCATAGTTGCTGCTGCATGCAGTAGGATAGGCAAGAATGTCCTGCATCTAGACTCTAGCGACCATTACGGCGGGCTATGGGCATCATATAATTTCGATGGCCTGCAGAAGTTTATCAAAGAAGTTAGCGCCGATCCTAAGAGGCAATTGCAAGTCTATAATTTAGCAGAAAATTGGTATATTGAGAAGTAAGTAATAACTATTTGTAAATTTACTTTTTCTTTGTCATTTTTTCTATGTGTGAGAATGAACATAATACATATTAACATTAGTCCTGAATATTATTCATTTTCTTTTAATTATAAACTGAACTTTAAAAACTTTCTTTTTAAAAGCAGGTCAAAATAGTCACAGCTACTGTTAGTACTTTTATTTATTCTGTGGTAACAAAAATTTTTTTCTTAAGTATAATAAATGACTTATTAAAAGGGAATCATCTGAAGATGAGAAAAAAGAAGAAGAGAATAAGACTGACGATGTTAAAGCGGACCCCTCAAAGAAGGTCTGGAGCCAAGCTAACTTCACAGCTGAGTACAGAAAGTTCAATATTGATATGACTCCTAAGGTAATTGAATAACACAATTTATTCACAGCTATCGTCATCTATCCTTTCACACTTGCAATTTTTGTTGGATGCGGGTCCTCCACATAGAACGCGTATTTTATACGCGGGCGCGAATTAATTGCTACGATGTCACAGATTTTTGTGAGCCTGTAGCAGTTTTTTAAAACTCCCAACTAAACTATGCTTGTACTATGGGAACCAGATATTTTATAGAATATTTGTATACTTATTTGTAAACTAGTTGCGCCCCGCGGTTTCACCCGTGGATAAAAAGTATTTTAATTATTTGCTCATCCCACGGGAACATTCTTTTTTCCGCGGTAAAATGTAGCCTATATGTTAAACCAGTGTATAAGCTATCTTGGTACCGAATTTCATCCAAATCCATTCAGACGTTTGAGTGTGAAGGAGTAACAAACATACACACGTGCATACAAACTTTCGCCTTTATAATATTAGTGTGATAGTATGATGCATACTTAGGTCCGTATTACAGAACGATGCTCAGTCATCGATCGATGCTCAAGCAGAGATTTCATTCACTAATTGATCACTTTATGAATGAAATCTCTGCTTGCCTTGACCAATCGATTACTGAGCATCGTTCTGTAATACGGACCTTAGAATACAATATAACACCCAGACACAGAACAAACACAGTCATCAGACAAATGTAAGTCCTGGGTGGGAATCGAACCCACAAACTTGAAGTGTGAAAATTGATGAAGGTAGTAGTTAGATGAGAGTCAATAACAGACGCTGCATTGATTGAGGCGCAAATTGCACTGGGCTTGGATCACGTAGGAATATCGCAGCTCGCGGCGCACTCGCCTTGCTTATGTGAAAGGAGTTTATCCTTATCATATACGCCTAGCATCTGTAAAGTAAAATATAAATCTTTTCCCTCTAGCTCCTGTTCTCCCGAGGGCCGTTAGTGGAACTTCTCATATCATCAAACATAGCTCGCTACGCGGAGTTCCGATGCGTGACTCGCGTTCTTACGTGGTTGGATCAAAAACTAATGCATGTACCTTGCTCCCGAGCTGACGTTTTCGCAACTGAAGCTGTTGGGATCGTTGAGAAGAGGATGCTAATGAAAATGCTCACTGCTATTGTGGGGTATAATGAGGAGGAAATGAGTAACGAGTTTAAAGGTATGTTTTTTGTTTTATGTATCTGGTAGATTTCCTATTAGTTTCCGTTAAAACCATTGTTATCTTCGGTTAAAACAGTTGTATACCTAACGAGCTTATGGGAAAATAATTCAACCATCCATTTCACCCTCTTAAGGGGAGAATTTCGAAAAATCCTTTCTTATTGATGCCTACGTCATAACATCTACCTGCTTGCAAAATTTCAGCCCGATCCGTCCAGTGGTTTGGGCTGTGCGTTGATAGATCACTATGTGAGTCAGTCAATCAGTCAGTCACCTGTGAGTTATATATATTTAGATTCATTCCGAGAAATGCACCTAAACTGATTTTTAGGGAATTAACTGGGGTTTACTTAGTGTTACGAGTGTGGATATCATAGCCACAGCAATGCTCCTTTTGTTTTAGAATTCAAAGCTACATACCTACGTTAGTGGCATAACATATGGATAAATAGGAGACAGACTAGCAAAAACACTGGCATAAAAATACAATGTAATTTATCTAAAGCGCCTATTTCATTTTGATGATTTTTCACGCCCGCTGAGTTCTTTACTTTAGGTGTTTCTCCTTGTGATGATAATATCAGATATATTTTTCCTCATATAGACTGGAACGACAAAACCTTTAAAGATTACCTGGCTCACAAGGGCCTTACTCCGAACCTGGTTCATTACGTGTTGTACGCGATTGCCGGCGGAAACAACTCTATGCCATGTTTAGAGGGAGTGAAGGAATGCAAGAAGTTCTTGATGAGCCTGGGCCGTTATGGAAACACACCTTTCTTGTGGCCGATGTACGGGAGTGGAGAGCTTCCGCAATGTTTCTGCAGGTACGATTTGTTTTTGTTTATTATCTTGCCGACTGAGGATGTAGATTTCTTGTGGTGTCGTTTCTTATCTCCCTCCCTAACTGTGACTTATTTTCTTTTTATTTATGGGATGAATGCAGCATATCCTCTTCAAGCAGCTAAGATCCCTGTTATATTTTTCAAGGAATATGCAATATTTTAAGTGTTGGAAATGAGTGTTGAATTAAATTATAATCTTCGCAGCACTTTCGACATTAAAAAGTAAATAATCTTTTTTTGGAAAAGTATATATTTGTTTAGACAAGTATGCAATTCAGAAATTCTTACCAAGATTACTCAATAAATTTAATGTGTCCGAATTTTTTCGATAAATATTATATAAATTAGCAGCTAAGTATAAGAAGGCTCAAAATTCTTCTTGTCTTGAGTCTTGAAAGGTAGGCAACGCATTGGCAGCGCCCCCGGTGTTGCAGGTGTCTATAGGCGACGGTAACCGCTTACCATCAGGCGAGCCGTATGCTTGTTTGTCTATGATATAATAAAAAAAAAATTCAAAGCCCCTAAAAGCACTATTGGAATGTAAAAAAAACTTAACTTTATTACATTAATATAAGATTACATTAAGCTTATAAATATGTATATAGGTATAAATATAAACATGATGCGACGGATGTATATGTAGATGTATTTAAATATTATGCATGCAGAGGTTGTCTTTATCATACATAATATTATTGTAGGAGTCCTTTATTATACATTTACTTAACGATTCTTTTCGGTTGACAACTATTTCGTTTCTGGATAAAATGGATTAGTTCAGGAGTAAGTACAATCCTCGTGACAATGTCTGCCTCATTGTAGTAGCCGATGACGCCCCGAGACGCCCGTTCAATGACCCGAATGTGCATCGGCTGCGGCAAACAAAAATTAAGCCACTTTCTAATGTTGCATGCCACCCGCGTACTTTCAGCGGTTACCTGCCGTTGCGATTCGATGCTGAATTTTAAATTAGATAATTTAGGTCATTTTGAGCGTAATTCAATATGTAGTGCAGTTTGTAATTGTTCGGTGTACATTCGTTTGGAAAATAATTTACCGGGAAGTCCTTTTTCAAATAGATTATTTATGTTGTTATATGTACGAAACTGCCTCTAAAGTTGATCCGTTGGCTGCACAGAAGCATTTTTTCACGCAACTGTAAAAAATATGACTGTACATGTTCAAGGGCTAACTGTTAAAATCTTGCTTAAGAAGTTAGCGACTAAGTATAATAGGTAATAAACTTTCGAAATAAACCCATAGAAGGCTTTTGAAGAATTTTAAAGATAAAACACAATTATTTTAAGTTGCCTAAAGCATCAACTATGTACAGGCTATTCGACTGTTTTTGGGCTACCTACACGTCACAGTAATATATTTATCTACATAGTACCCACGTCTCTTGGTTATCTAAAAGATACAAGAACCGCACATATGCTACTAGTAGATCAACACACAAAAACTATACAAACTTGTTCCAATAAATGCCTAAAAGCAGATATTATAAAAATAACAAGTACGCGGTGAATCACCTCGTATAACTCATAATGTAGATCAGGGCGCGTCCAAGGTTTAGGTAAGCACCGCTGTTTTTGCTCAAATATAGACAAACAGCAATTTGGTACATAAACTAGTTTCCAATTTACGCCAGTATTCGCTCGCGTATGCTAAGCAGTGCGGGTTTTATAATTCAACCTAAAAATACAAAAAACGACTTACTGATCTTATTCTTGGACTTCCTTTCAAATAAAACAAGAATTTTAAAAATCGCTCGGTTTACCTACATCATACCTACTGTAATGTATTTGGGTATGTCACAGAGGAATAAGTGTGAACTTAGGACTCCGCTAGGAGTAATAGTATTCTGTGACTTAGGAGCTGTCTAACTTTAGTACAGGCGGTCATATGTACATGTGAAAGGGCGTACCTGACAAGAAATCGTGCGAGTATGAGTGCATGTAAAGGGATAGGTGCAATTGTGTTTATTGTTGTGTTTGGGTGTTAGTTTTATATTCTGGAGCGAAAAGATTCCGTTATGAAAATGAATTATGAGAACATCTTAAATCGTGATTGATGATTGTAAAAGATGAAATTGATTGATTTGAAGCTCAGGACGTTATATTTGCACCTTACAGTATAAGCACATAACAAAATAACGTGTGGAGACTATAAAAAATGCAGTTTCTTTCGGTATATCTACGTAGTCTAGTAAAGTCTCTCTCCCCACGCGCCCACAACCTTTAAAGGGGAATGCCCTGAAGATGTTTAACCTAATACCACCTACGTCGCAGTTTTATAATCGCACAGCTCGTTACCGTAAGAAAGCTCCACCACACCTCGTAGACCCGTAGAAATATCGCACAGTTCGTTTCTCGATATCATTTCTGCCACATACCTGCAGATTGTGGAATGAGTTACCATCTGAGGTATTTCCGCTGAGCTACAACATGGGGCACTTCAAACATCGGGTAAATAGAGTCTTAAAAGGTAGGCAACGCATTGGCGCCCCTGGTGTTGCAGGTGTCTATAGGCTAGTTGTATGATATAAAAAAAAATAAAAAAAATTAAGGTCGAAGCTATACTAAAGTTAAGGCACACCATAAAATCTACCCTACGATGTCTCAACTTCATCAGTCAAGTGGGGAGGCGTGGATGTGGAGGCGTGTTGAGGCTCGACTGACCGCGAATCCAGCAGATCACATGTCAGATTGGATGGTGTGGAACCACCATAAAGTGTACGGATTGCAGTACAGTTCAGTCGGACATGGTGAGTTTTCGGATTGCAAATTCTAGTACATAATTCATCTATAATCATCACATTATTAGGGATTTGATTTGAACAATGTGTAAAGTTGTTACCCATTCTTTCAAGGTTGTGCGCGGTATTCGGCGGCGTGTACTGCTTGAACCGACCGATCGACAAAGTGGAGACGAAACTGGTTGACGATAAGATGGTGGTGACCATTGAGAGCAAATCGAAGACTCTAAACTGCGATCACCTGGTCATCGGCATCAACGAGTGCCCCAAGGAACTGCTGTCTCCGGAACCGGCTGAGAGTTCTGACATCTCTAAGGTGATTGTTTTCTAAATTATGCCAACTTTTATTTGGTTTTTAGCTTGCCAAAGTTTTTTTACATTTCATAGGACTGCATTTGACCCCTGTCTCACCTAATGGTAAATGACGACGTGACCGACGATGGAACATGCTTGCCTAGAATATGCCCGTTTAATCATGCCTTGAAAACCCTTACATTATATTTTTAAGGAAACATAGATCCTGTTTTTAAACAACGATTGCCGATACGGTTGAACGGGTTTTGATGAAATTAGAAAAGGTGTTTTTATGTAAACGAGTAAAGTGATGAGTTAATCGTTCGCCTGGTTTTAAGCGTCTCGCAGCTCAAGCTGCCCATAACAGTTGCAATGTCACTCGGAGCTATAAATTATAAAGTCTTGCGTGACACTGCACTGCACATGTCATCCTAAGACACATTCTAGTAATATGATTTTCAATCTGTGAGATTAGGTCCCACAGTCTCGTTTGCTCAGCAATTTCACTAGCTACGACGTACTTCAAATCGAAAGACGGTAGTGATTGCACACTTAGCGGCAGAATATCTAATAGCAAATCGGTGGTACCTACCCAGACGAACTTTTGCAGAAAAGTCCTACCTAAGTAGTACGTTATGTCCTGGGGCACTATAAATGAATATTAAAAGATTTATTTTAAGTCATTTAATTATTTTCGTATTCTTCTCAGCAAACTCTTTCATTTGAATCCCATATCATGGGCGTGTACAATAATAACTAGTCTGCCATCTGGGGCCGTCCGCCATCTTGGGCCGTCCGCCATCTTGGGCCGTCCGCCATATTCAATTAGCTAACCATTTAATGTTACCCAAACTAAAAATAATTAAATATCTATTATTTTTATAATTTCAAGGCTGTGTTCATCACCAATGGAAGCATCCTGTCCAGTGACAAAGAACCCCTGACTCTGCTTCGATTCCCGCCGCTCACTGACGATGATAACGCTGTGACGGTGCTCGAAGTGGGACCCGCCACTGGATCCTGCCCCAAGGGACTCTGTGAGTATCTATTTGAAAGTGATAAGTTGACTGTTTTGTTTATTTCTTTGTTTGGTTTACACGGCAAAACGATTCAATTGACTTGTATTAATTTTCAGAGATAAAACCCATAAACATTTTATTTGTTTATTAAATCTTTATAATTACGTATTTAGATTTTATTTTGTGTGTGAGTTCGTGAGATTTAGCTATTTAATTCAATTTTAAGTTCAGTAATATGCGTTCCGGTAATATAATATACAGTTTTAAGGTAAACGCAACAATGGAATAGGTTTCATTCAAACTTTAAGATAAAGACAAAACACATAAATATTTTTCGTTTCCAGATCAATTTTTAATTCCAAAAAAGTTTTAGTTCCCTCCAGTACTTCCAGTGTTTAGTATGATTGTGTGCCGTGTGTTCCAAAAACGTGGAGAAGCGGCTGAAAAATTCATGCTCAATTACGGAAACAAACGAAACTTTTCAATACTGTCGGAAAAAAGTTACCCGTTCACGAACACTCGGGTCTTATTAAATATTCTCTGCTCAGGTCACGCGCCCGTTCAACTTTTTGTACGACTTTTTGTATTGCTCCATTCGGATACCGCGGGACAGAAGTTTATGAGTCACTTGCTACCTACATCCAGTTGTTGAATGGAACGTTAATTACTTTACCAACTGGTCTATTGTGACTTGCGTAATAATATGCAGTTTGCGGTCACCATAGTGTTGAAGTGTGTTAAACATACTTTGTTATAATAGAAGGAGGTCCATGGGTTCGCAGTAAATAATGATATGCCAATTAGCAGTACACAATATATCCGTTAAAAAAGATGTTTACAAAAGCCAAATGCAGTAAAAAAAAAATTGTCTAAGATTCCGTCTGAAAAATCCGTTGTCAAGCAGCAGAAAAGTTCTCTGAAGCTGGTGTACAAAGTTTATCGTGGGCGAGCACCGGCGCAGTGTTCTGTGGGCTTGTAGACTGAGAAGAATTACTGTTGCTAATTAAAAATCATCTATATAAATCATATTTATAAAATAATCATAGACATGTTTCTAACTTTTCCTAAATATTGGGATACATTTTGGTCCTTTGAAGTAGTCTTATTGTGAAATAGAAAATATCATTTACTTAACATCTTTATTGAGGTATAGTTAGAACCCGAGAACTTTGTTATTAGCAACAGCCGCTCAATAAAAGTAAAATTGATACACCGAGAGATCAACCAGGTATTTGAAAAGAGAATAGCAGTGGATTGTTTTGGGGTATCAAACCGGAATAATACCATTATGTTTCTACCACTACATAAATAAATCTGTTCATACAATCTTCAAAGCTATTTTTTGCTATTCTTTAATTTTATTCTCGTATAGTTTTGACACGGCCTTCGATTTGTTATGATAAATTGAAATGTGTGAAGTTTTAATAGCATTATAAAAGAGCGCAAATAAATCTACGGTTAGATTTAATGTCTCAAGGGCATATATTATCCCAGACTACATAATGTTTTTGTAATCATCGAATTTTTTATTTGTATACGATTAGGTTTTTGCGGAACATTCAATATACAAGCACTTCTCTTACACTGTCTTACAAATAATGACAAAAAAATAGCTTTACTTAGTTTGCGCTGTGTGAAATGTCCACACATATTTATCTATTTATTAATAAAAAAAATAGTAGTCTTGTATTAGTTGCACCATCTTTTGTCTTTTTCGATGGAGTTTGATATTCTAATGACAGGAAATAAACAAAATTTGGAGTGACTAATCCAAAGTTTAATTTTATGTTTATTAAATAAGGCTCCAAAAGTTCAAGTAACCAAGAGGAATAATATTATAGAAACTGACGTGAGTAGTATTCATAACTCCAACTAGTACACGGCTAACACTGTGAATGAGTGTTAGCCGTGTACTAGTTGTAGTAACCAAGACGAATATGAAAATTGGTCTTATTAGTAACCTATAAAATTAATCCTTAAACCGTATTGCATAAGGTTACAAAAAAGTCTACTCAGAATACTGCGGTATTTTCTTTAGGGTTAAAGCACTAAGCTACTTTATAAAATACACAAACGTACAAACTGATTTTAAATGTCGTACTAAAATAACAAGTCATCAGCTACAAGTGGTATTAATCTACGATGTGATTTTCAGTTGTGGTGTACTTCATAACGAAGAAATCCAAGGATGCCGAGAGTGACCTCAAGCCGTACGCCGAGAAAATATTCGACATGTCCGGCGGTGACCAAACTCAGACTTCAGACAAACCCAAGGTTGGTAATGAACAAGTTGACTTAATTGAAGGGTTGAGAATAAAAAGGGTTTAACTGTCAAATTGACAGTTTCGAGAAAATTGACTTTAAATGTCAACGGCGTCATTTTAATGTAGAGTGCTTATAAGGTAATAGAAAAGGTTTATGTAAGTTTTAGTTGCTTAAAAATGTTTAAATTCCATTTTAAATTACTTAATGTAGTACTAATTCATACAATTACTGTAAAAATATAATATAATAAAAGAAATATAATAATGTTTTTATGCTAAGCGTGCTGTATTCCTGTGACACATAAAAAGTTTTTAGACTCAAAATCTCAAGATTTAAGCTTCATTTCGGTATTTTGAGAATGTATTATTGAAGATAATTTCACGCTGAATCCAACGATACCCATAAGTCATTTTGTCAAAAAAATCAGTTAAATCCTTTTTATTCTCACCCCTTCAATTATTTTGACCTTTTTCGTAAAGACAGTCGGTGTCGAGGTCGATGTCTTACATGCTATATTTATGGCTACATTAGTGCCACAGTTAGGTAATAGTTACTATAAGAACGCTTTTGTCCATTGTCTGGATTCTCTGAAGGTTATAATGCCACCTGTGAAATAAACGGTCTTAATAATTAACTGGCCTGATACATCATTTGGTAGTAACTCTGCCTTCTGAACTGTAGGTTGTGGATTCGATTCCCACCCAGGATAAACATTTGTGTGATAAACGTCGATTTTTGTTCTGTGATAATAGATACGTTCTGTGATAGAATACTTACGACACTTTTTGTTTGTAAATAAATACAAATGTTTGTTTTGGATGGGAATCGAACTCAAAACCTACAGTTCGGAAGACGGGGCTACTACCAAGTGAGGTAAGTAGGTAGGTATCAACAGTATAGCTCGTGCAAAACTTTATGACCTCTCAGATATTAGGCCCGAGTACCAAACTGCGCATGGTACAGTTGAGTGCATTATGTATATGTATTGTAAAACCGACCATACAATAACTATAACATGCGTACTGCGCAGCCATCCGCGCTAACTTCCGAGAGCTCGTAAAGCTTTGCGCGAGCTATAACTGTGTTTTTTTTTGGTTTGGCTCCACACCTTTGTGTATTTATCCAGTGTCAAGTAATCGATAATTCTTTAAGTCAATTAATATGTATATGTATAATTAATAAGTCAAGTCATAATCTAGTCTAGTCTAGTCAAGTCACACAGTAAAGTGGCCGCAACTTTACCAGAAGCTTCTATGGAGTTTTGGAAACAACGCGAAAAGAAACGTTTCACCATCATTATACCACTTTCCCACACTCGTGCCTGGAATCGAGCACTTAACGAATAAAATGCCACCAGTGTGAATTAACACTGAAAATAACACAAGTTTTGGAAAATAATACAATGCGGTGACGCGATTATATTTGTTTTCCCGCCAATACTATAATAATAACAGTTTTTTTTTTTTTGAATGAGCTAATGCTGATGGTCTCTATCGACCTTTACAGCGTCACCGGGCGGGAGGGCGGGCGCTTAAGGCGCCCAGCCGTTAAAAGTGGGAGGCAACTAGCTCAAGGGCACCCCTGGGGTGCGAGCCTCGACTTGGGCCGTTGCCGGGATAAGAGGATCGAGAAGACTACGTCCACTGGAAGAGTGGACCCTATTGAAAGTCGCGACCGTTCTAGCTAACCTACGGGGGGTACGTCGACCTCGCCGGCGGGGTCGGTGTCTGATTGTGTTACGCTGGTATCCTATACCGGTGCCGAAAGCGGTACCTGAGCCAGAAGGGCTAGACTGGTCCGGTGATCCTAGCGCAGCCGATACTACGGCTGCTATAGGATCATCCGGGTCGCTCAAGACGTGTCTCGGGCGGCGACGACGGGGTGATAATAATAACAGTGTTACCGTTGGCCAGTGCCTGTGGTCGGTGTTCTACAACGTGGCGGACAGCTCGGCGCCGCGCCGCAGCCGCGCGGAGTGCGTGCACGTGTGCGCCGGCCCCGACGCCGGACTCGACTTCGACCGCGCCGTGGCTCAGGTAACCCTGCAGCGTCGGGCGACCTGCGATCACCCGCCAAACTTTGGACGCAATGCAACAGGAGAAATTGCCATACTAACTAATGTTTCCGGCTAAATATGACGCGGGCGTGTTCAAGAGAAGAGTGAATAGGTATTTACTTGGCTAGCATGCTGCACCTTCGATCGCATCGTCACTTCCCATCAGGTGAGAGCGCGATCAAATGTTAGACAAGTTTGAAAAAAAAAAAACTGCACTTAAATTGCGTATTCAAACTGTCAAATCCATACAAATTTGTGTTTCTATAGGTTGCAATCGAATTACGTGATCGCCCAGCTGGGGGGTGATCATGGAACTTTAATTGCGATGCAACAGGAGAAATTGCCATACTAACTATGCACATGAACTGTGAATTAAAACTGTCAAATCCATACAAATTTGTGTTTCTATAGGTTGCAATCGAGTTACATAATCGCCCAGCTTTGGGGGTTGATCATGGAACTTTACTTTTTTTGCGATGCAACAGGAGATATTTCATTCCTAACTTGAACATTTTCGTGCTAACTATGCACATAAACTATGCATTGAAACGCCTAGCAGCTAGGCGATCGCGTGACTTGATAAATATAAACATCAATTTGATAGTTTATGGATTTGACAGTTTCAATATGCAGCATGGTTGATATGGAAATTTTTAAAATTTCTTTTGTTGCATTGAAGTCAAAGTTCCATGATCAACCCCCAGCTGGTCGATTATGTATCTCTGATTTCGATCAGTTTCAATATGAAATGTGTTACAATCATAGTTTTTTGACCATGCACGACATTTTTTGCAATGAAGGTCAGCAAAAGATCCATTGTAACTGCTAAAGCTTTTGACGTAAAAATTTTTATCGACATGGCCAAATTGCGATTACGAATTGCGTTTTGAAACAAAAAGACAACAATAATTGCGATTTTCATAGAAACAGGGTAAAGGTTGTTTCTTATATAGAGTAATACTTAACTTTTCTTACTTTTAGTACTTGAATTTGATTTTTGTGCCTTATTCTGAAAATTGAGCATCTTCAACCCGTGAATTACCTACGAAATAAGTAAGTACCTACCTACATATAAGTAAAACGTACCGATAATAATAGTAGCTAATACTTTTGTGTTTGTAATTTATGTGTGGAAGCTTGTCACCATAGTTATGAAAAATATATTTTGTCGGTATAACTCAACATTAAGTGTTGTTGTATTTCAGGTAGAAATGTTGCGGGCACTTTTGTTGGCAAATGCGGAAGAAAATCGTCGCAAAAGACAGCTGAAACTGACGAGACGGATATTAAGGGATAGCAGCAACCCATTGAAAAAAAAACCCAACATCCAACTCATTTTGCTATCCTAAAATGAGTTTGTCCGTTAGTTTCGGCTGTCTAAAATTGCCTTCCAGCAGCTACACATCTCCCACATAGATCAAGAAGATGAACAAGAACTCAAAGTAAGGTTACAAGAATTTAATGGCAATTAATTATAGTAGAGAATTTATAATACTCGTACATAGATAGATTAACAGGGGCAACAAAAATAAACAACCCCAACAGCTAAATGATTAACCGAAAATTCAAATATATAGGTACGTAGGTAACTAAGTACTTGAGATTTTTTTTTTAGATTCATGCCCATAAATTGAAATACCTATGTACCTAATGTGTGTCACTACACTACATTTAAATTTCGTTTCGTTCTAAATTATATAGTAATCTAATCATGTTACTAAATTGTAGGTCCTGGCGGCTTTGGCGTTTTGTGGACATGGCTTCTACCAGCGAGGCGTAGGTACCTCTCACCTTCATAATATATACTAATCAACATTGGACTCCCTGGAAATCCACCTAAAATATAAAGCATTTTCTCAGTGGAAAAGAAGGGATCATATAATGCCCGAGTAAGTATGCAATCTATGTCGCTTTCAAAAATATTTATTAGGTCTCAAAAAAATTGATTATAACTATTATGTTTTTGTCGAATTATATTTTACATGACGATAATATAACATACATTTGTCTTTCAGATTTGTGAAATGCGCCTTGATGTCCTCCACATTGATTCATCCTATGATGGTGATGCCCACGACAGGAGCCCAATTGAAGTTTATGTGGAGCAAATTGTAGGCACTGCAGCGTGTCAGATTATAATTTACAGTAAATCAAGACAACATCCGAAACGCAGATGACAGAGCATTGCTGGTAGAGATAATGGGCGGCAAGACAAGATTGAATAAAATACTCTTAGTTGGAATTATACTTTTATGTGTTCATTACACAAATGTTTGTCCTGGGTGGCAATCGAATCCACAATCCACAGTTCAGAAGGCAGGGTTACTACCAATCAAGCTATCGGGCCAGTCAAATATAATGTACATAAAATATACTTATTTATATTTATTGTACATTTGAAAGTAACTCTAATCTATTTGTTACCATTTCACACATAAATGGCTCAAATAGTTTAAATGAAAATAAATAAAAGTCTTATCAAAATGTTATACTTTTTTAATATAACTACTTTTTATTTATTTATTTATTGTTCAAAGTATATAAAATTACAATGTGCTTAATACGAAATACAGCAAGCTTATAATAAATGAGTTTGAAAAAAGAATTTCTCATTCCCACTACTGGTGCTAGCAATCAGGTACAATGCAGAATGCCTATTCTCCACCACCCTGTGCTGATGTACCTGAAATACAATTACATATTATGGAACAGAGTAACTCGTTATTGCATAAACCAACATTAAAACTTTACATTAGAGTACTATAGCAGCACACTTTCAGTGGGCCTTACTACTAAAAGTGATCACTCCTATATCAATCAATCTAAAGCAATCTTTGGGCGGACAATTATGTTATATTAGTCAGATAGTTAACTATAATGATGATTTATATTGATGTTTATAAACTTGATAACCTACACCAAATACCATACAATAGAAAATTGCATCAATCATCATCAAGATGTTTAGAAGTATTGAGAAGTTACACATTACATATACATGCCGGCAGGCTACATCATACTTTGTTTAGTACATGTAGAAAATAGGTAGATGTTCATTATTGCTGATAAAACATGTAATTCAGCCACAAGCTTCAACTTTTTGGTTTTGTTTTGCAGCTGCTTTATAATATGAATAACACAATTGATTTTGCTTACCTTCCAATGGGGTACTGGAGATTAATCTCCAGAACTTGAAACGGTACTGCATGCTTGATGGACGGAGGATGGCTCAGCCGATGTTACTGAAATAAAAATTTCTATTCTGTACAATAATTAACAAAATTATTCATATGATATGTAGCACAATATTACATGAATAATCCATAAAGCAATACAACTATGCTCACATGACTAGATGGCTGAACCTATGAACCTGTAAGTATGCATATAGTTTGAACTTTAAATCCTTGGGAAAACATTGACTTTTTAATGCAATATCAATAAATCGGTAGTTGGATACATTTGAGTTTTAAATTACACACTAAATAATCCTTAGCCACACCATTGATTACTAATGGTTGAATATTCATTACGGATTGAAAACTGTTAATTAAGGTTCAGTACATAGCAGTTGTGTAAAATAAATGGCAGATATGTTCATTGCTGTAATATTATGATTATCGAGTTGTGATGTTCATGCATATTGTTTACATTTCAAACAAGTACACAGAGAAAAAAGTAAATTACCCGTTTCCACTGGTCGGGAGTTCTTTTGGCCCCTTCGCCACAAGCATTTTGGGGGCGAAACAAAGTCTACCACTCTTTAAGAACTAGCTGCTCGATATAACACAACAATTCACTGATTCAACTTCAACTCTGACTAGACGACGATTTCATCAATGTCTCCAATACATACAAGAGATTCTTTTAGTGTTTTAACACCGCAATTGCACGTATTTACCTATAGACAATGTTAATTTAGTAATAAACTCTAAATATAAGCACCACTTCACTTCGCGGCCATTCATCAGCTAATTTTTTTTAATGTTTTGGTTCCACACTTTTGTGTATTTAGCCAGTGTCAAGTAATTGATAATTTATCAAGCTAATGATATTTCACGCAAATATGTGTCCAGTCACAGTCGAAGTCATCAAGTCAAGTCATAGTCTAGTCAAAGTCATACTCCTAGTAAAGTGGTGGCAACTTTACTTGAAGCTTCTATGGAGTTTTGGAAATAACACGAAAAGAAACGTTTCACTATCATTATACCATTTTCCCACACTCACGCCTGTAATCCAGCACTTAACGAATAGAATGCCACCAAATTTATGCACTAACACTGAAAATAACACAAGTTTAGTAAAATAATACAATGCGGTGACGCAATCTTTTTCGCTTTCTAGCCAAAAAAAACTCAGCTAATTTTTCATGAACGTAATAACATTTAGGGATGCCCGATACGATATATCGTAATATCGATACAGCACTATACGATATGTCGATATTTAATACTATATTCGGGCCATACAATATGTTCGATATATCGTATTCGTATAAAAATATAACATTAACGTATCGCATCAAACTATAACAATGTTTTACAGTTTATAATTTAAAAATTCTTGTTCATCGTGACAAAATGATGATAAACAGTGCCGCCATTGAATATATTGTTATTCGTAATAAAAGATATCGCTAACAAAAATGTTTATAGAACAAGAACACCCGACTCTTGTTTAGAAATTTCGATTACATATTTAAATACCTATATCTTTAGACTTTGTAATACTGTCAAATATTATCAATGAAAGTTTCCTCAGATTCCTATTTAATAAACTATTGAAAAACTTTCAAAAGTTACCCCTTTGCATTGATGTACGCTTATTCTGCCCTCCTAAGCATAACCAACGCATGCGCCTGTTGGCGAGTTTTGAGAATAACGCACCTAAAGTTTTTTATTTTCTTTTTGCTGTCACGCCTAAACTAATCAATATATTCAAAACATTTTAACTTTATATGATGTTAAAAAATGTTCACTTTATTATGTTAGAGCACAATTTATCTATTTAATTTTATTTATATTAAAATAACCCCCAAAACTTATTTAGATTAGTATACATAAAATATTTTTCATTCAATTACTAAGCATAACCAACGCATTCTCAGCGATTGCCTAAGAAAGCTTTCATAAACGATGTGTATATTATAGCAAATAGCTCCTTTACTAGTTATTATGAAATATCCATGTATAAACTGTGTGTTGCTTCAGTATTTTATAAATTTAATTAAGATAAACATACACATACACCTATTTTGCGGATTAGGCTGTATCTTATTTATGTATGCTGCAATTATTTCAGTGGACGTATGACAATAATAATTATAGTATTAGAGCCGGTATTATAAACAAAAATTCGATAAAATCGAATAAATTATAAAATAAGCATTTATGCATAAGTTTACTCAAAATTGTATCACTTTATAATACCTTTTTTATAAATAAATACAAATACCAGCTATATTTAAGTGTATTAAATATAGCTGCAGTATATATAAGAATTATAATTATTGAGATCGTAGTTGAGATGATTACTAACATTAATAACATTAAAACCTTACATTGAAATAATTGGCCCTTCTAGTCAAGATTACAAAAATACAGTACCTAAGTGCATATATAAATATAAATACAGACTCTTACGTTCCTTATGCTTAGGATTCCTAACGCAACTACCTACTAAAATGGTACTGTATATATAATATTGTACGTTGTTTGTGTAGTTGTTAGTTGTTTGTTGTTAGTGTGTTGTGACAATGCGTTGCTTATGTCTAGGAAAAGGATGTAAAGTTAGCGATTACGCTACTTATACCTATCAATAAATTGATAACTGACAGAGATAGAAAAAAACGGGTAATTGATCTAGATAGATCCCGCTGCACTGCAGTACATCCTGAATATGTATACAACTCATTTTCACCAAAAATGGCGAATTCGTTAGTTATCTTTAGGAGGGCAGTATTATATCTCATATCGATAGAAAAGCATGCGATACCGACGCGGTCCGATATATCTATACAAAGGGAAGCATTAACATCGCGTATCGATTCAAACGATTTCGATAAAGTTATAATGCGATATATCGATACAGAACACTTTTTTGGGCATTCCTAATGACATTTACTCGGGAGTTAGGGCGGGAACGCGAAAAAGATTGCGTCACCGCATTGTATTATTTTCCAAAACTTGTGTTATTTTCAGTGTTAGTGCATAAAATTGGTGGCATTCTATTCATTAAGTGCTGGATTACAGGCGTGAGTGTGAGAAAATGGTATAATGATGGTGAAACGTTTCTTTCCGCGTTGTTTCCAAAACTCCATAGAAGCTTCAAGTAAAGTGGCCACCACTTTACTAGGAGTGTGACTTTGATTAGACTATGACTTGACTTGATGACTTCGACTGGTACTTGACATATATTTGCGTGAAATATCAGTAACTTGATAAATTATCAATTACTTGACACTGGCTAAATACACGGAGGTGTGGAGCCAACATAATAAAAAAATGACATTTACTGTCACAGATAACCCAATATATCTGTGTTCACTGTTGACATTGGCTAAATTGTAGTTACCATAAAGGCCATTAACCAAGAGTTGAAGTTGACCTTTATTGTTTCGAATAAAACCATAGACAAAAAAGCCGCAGAATACAGCCATATAGAAATGTATACCAAGTTAAACGTGTGTTCTATTATAATCTAGCTTTTTAACGCGGTCGAGTTAGCTGCAACTTCACATAGTAAGCTATCGATAAAAACTCATTGTAATCGAAGATTTAAGCGCTACGTGATCCCATACTATTGAATGCTACTTGTTTCAGTTCCAATAGATCAGCATCAAGTTGGTGTTCGCAACAGAGATTCATGATAGGCCTACTGTTCTACAGAGAATATATTGTAGAGATTGTTTCGTCGAGTATGGACCACAAGTAAAAATGTAAATTTCATGAAATTAGTACTTCCGTAAATGCTCATTTCATACCGATAAGTTTTCACTTGTAAATGTGGATATTTCTAGAAATGGTCAGTTCCAGTATTGGTATTTTCCAGATATAGTCATTTCAGTTTTAGATAGTTCAGATTAGAAATGCCATTTTATACGAAACTTGTATGGATAAATTAATTAGAAAAATATTTACAAAAGGTTGAATGACAGACGGAAATACAGCGAAAAATATTGACTGAACTACGGATGAGGTAAGATTAAAAAGACTAAAATAGTGCTGCGAATTACTTGAACAGTACAGTGTGGCTCAGCAGTAACCCGTGCGACGTTTAAACGACTCACCTAGGTTTTAATTCTATTCCGCCACCTCTTAGCGCGTTTCAAATAAACCCAACCAATGACTTTACAGGCTTTGTGAGTAATTTTCACTCACTCTTACAACTATGTAGGACAACATCGTCAGGCATGTTTAAGAATCACGCTATTCGAGAACAGTGGGCTGATCACGGAACTTTGATTGCAATCCGACAGGAGAAATTGCAATCCTAATTTAAAATTTCCATACTGACTATGCACATATACTGTCAAATTCATACAATTTAGTGTTTTTTTCGGTTGCAATCAAGTTATAGCAGCAGCGAGAAAATACTGGCCTGTTCAACGACGACAGGAGAATCACTCCGCCGGAAAAATAAATAACGACTCTTGGGACAACGCACTAAAGTACCATTCGGCATGCACAGTCTAGAACCTCTCTTATTAAAGGCAAATTATAGCAAATAGGCAATTATTACCACATTTACAAGTTAATGGATCATTTCTCGTTTCGTGACACTGATGTACTGCGCACGTCATCCTAAGGCATCATCAACACAGTAATAAGATTTCTATAGACTATGACACCTAGAGCCTAACCGCCACCTCTTAGCGCGTTTCAAATAAATAATAGCGTGGTCAAATTCTAGACAAGTTTGAAGTAAAAAAAAAAAAGATAATCGCACAATATACGCTACTATAGTAGAAATGATTTTGGTAGGTAATTAAGGTATTTTTCCCAGTAATTTCGCTAGCATTCATGTTAGGGTCAACGGAAAAAGAATCGAGATTGGTCATTATTCTCTACTCGATAATGGGATTCGACCCAGTACGCCTGCTAGCTCGACTGACATCAAGTAACATGATTATACACGAAAATTATGGTATTAAGATAATTCTTTTCTAAAATATATATAACTCAAAGGTGACTGACTGACTGACATAGTGATCTATCAACGCACAGCCTAAACCATTGGACGGATTGGGCTGAAATTTGGCATGCAGGTAGATGTTATGACGTAGGCATCCGCTAAGAAAGGATTTTTCGTAATTCCACTCTTAAGAGGGCGAAACGGGTGGTGAATTATTTTCCCATAGGCCACGCCGCGGGCGAAGCTGCGGGCAGAAGCTGGTTCTATTCTAAAATTAATTCTTTACATAATAGTAGCCGGTTACCTAAATAATAATATAACATCATAAAATAAACACTAAAAAATGCAATGTCGGTCTTTTAAACATGTTCCGCTCGTAAATTAATCATATAAGCTAGTTGCTAAGTAGTTAAATAAACTTGTAGATAACAATGTATTGTTTTGGTGACGAATATATATAATTAGATTAATTGGCTCTCATGGAAACCAGTCATATAGAAGCTATATTATTTAACGAATCGCGCAATTATTAACTAATTTTCATGTTAATAATTCTATTGTCCACGTGATGTCGAGTGTATAGTTAACGTTTTGTTTCCATTTGTAAATCTTGATAGTCTGCAGTAAAAGTTAAGCTCTAGAAGAACCCGTAACAGGCGCAGTAGGAATAGGTTAGCTGCATGTGTCTAGCAGTCAGTTGTTAGAAAGTAGACTCGATTTGACTCTCGAGTCGATCGGCAGTTTCGATGCAGCTATGTCAACTACACAAAAACTACATCCAACCTCCATTTTTGCAGTTTCAAAGACGTCTGTATCCGTATTTAGTGCTTATTTATGACAAATTGAAGACGAGCTAATTTTACTAAGAGTCAGGAATCAATGGCAATCTTCTTTTGCTTATAGCTAATTTCTTTAGTGCTCATTTATGACGAATTGAAGATGAGCTGATTTTACTAAGAGTCAGGAATCAATGGCAATCTTCTTTTGCTTATAGCTAATTTCTTTAGTGCTCATTTATGACGAATTGAAGATGAGCTGATTTTACTAAGAGTCAGGAATCAATGGCAATCTTCTTTTGCCTATAGCTAATTTCTTTAGTGCTCATTTATGACGAATTGAAGACGATCTGAATTTACTAGGAGCCAGGAATCAATGGCTATCTTCTTTTGTTTATAACTAATGTCTTTAGTGCTCATTTATGACGAATTGACGACGAGCTGATTTTAGTAAGAGTCAGGAATCAATGGCAATCTTTTGCTTATAGCTAATTTCTTTAGTGCTCATTTATGACGAATTGACGACGAGCTGATTTTACTAGAAGCCAGGAATCAATGGCTATCTTCTTTTGTTTATAACTAATGTCTTTAGTGCTCATTTATGACAAATTGAAGACGAGCTGATTTTACTAGGAGCTAGGAATTAAATGACAATCTTCTTTTACTTATAGTTAATTATCTCGTTATTCTAAATGGCCGATTAAAACGTTTAAATTGTAATAAGTGACAATAAATATGACCGTTGGGTGAGAGTCTGCTGTGTACGTCCTGAGGTATAAAAACTAACGTCTAGGTTTGAATATTGTGTTGCATTCCGAATGAATGTAGTGCCAGGTAGTATCCATTTTATAGATATATAGAAGTGGCTGTTAATCTTTTGCCGTGTGGCCGTTAATTGAAACTTTTGTATAGATCTGACAGTTTTAATGCGTTGTTTAAATTTAAAATTGAGTATGAAACGTTTGTTGGTTTGCTTTAGTTAAAGGATCACCATCGGAGCTATGACCCAAGTAGTACATATTTAACGTGAAGTGGCTCAATATTCTTAGCTCTACCCGTTAAATGTTTGATATCGTCGAGACTACGTTTGGAGGATGACTATGCAACTTCAAAATCTATTGCAATTAAAAAAAACTTTCAATTGGGTCCACTCTTCTAGTGGAAGTAGTCTTCTCGATCCTCTTATCACGGCAACGGCCCAAGCCGAGGCTCGCACCCCAGGGGCGCCCTTGAGTTAGTTGCATCCTATTTTTGACGGTTGGGCGCCTTAAGCTCCTCCCGCCGGGCGACGCTGTAAAGGTCTGTAGAGGCTTACTGCAATTGCCCGTTCAAAAACAAAACCGCCATTAAAACTGATGCGCGCCATGCATTCACTTTCTTTATTAAACATACAACGAGCTACCGGTAATTCTACACGACACTGCAATACATACCTTGGTACTAATTAAGATCAGATGAACTGAGTCCAGTCTGAGCAAAATAATTCGTGTCGTGTATCGACCCCTCGTCAAATGACATTGGACGTCAAGTTTATTAGATCCGGGCATGGATCAATTCAATTTGCGGTCTTTACATCAGCCAATACTAGTTTATTAAACTCTATAGCCTCAGTCCTGTTGAGTAACAATTATCTAATTGGTCACGAGGTCATATTCCTCTATAAATGGAGAGGTATGCAGACTGTCCGAAACTCATATAAATATATTGTTTAGTAGGTATTCGAATTTTGACATGTAAAACAGCTACAAATAGCCTATTTAGCGACATGTAAATAATGGTGGGAAATAATGTAATAGGTGCATGAGGTAGCTATATTCAGCGACCAATAAAGCTGCACAATCTTTAGTAATGCAAAAACGGTATGTTTTTTTCCCCGATTTGGCTAGGTGTGATTCCCGGGTTGGGCTTAACTTTTTGAATCTATAAATGCAGTCTTTTTTATCTCTAGAATCGATGACGTTGTACCTAAGAAAATATTTTTATATTGATTCTAGTTTCGGACTTCTCCATATTAGCCTATCTCGATGTTCCGAATAATTGGGTCAGTATGTAAAGATCGATAGCCTCTGTGGTGTGGTGGTTGATCAGGTTAGCTTATAGACCGGAATTGCGGGTTCGATTCCCGTGACAGGACAACTATTTGTGCACAGAAAAAAAGCGTAAATACTTGTTCTGCGTCTGGGTGTTGTGGTAATGGTTCCACAACACCCAGACTCAGAACCATGGGGTCCTCGTAGTTCCTGGATCCGTAGATACAGGGAATTTTAATCAGGGACCAAGATCTATGTGTGCGCTCGTTTTGCGTTATTATTATTATTCATTAGACAGGTTATTAAGGCTATGTGCGAGAGCGTTTGTAGCTGGGTTTTTATTATTATTTTGTGTCATATTTTATTGTCAATGGGTCTTATCAGTAGTCTTAGGTCCGTATTACAGAAAGATGCTCAGTCATCGATCGGTGCTTAAGCAGAGATTCCATTCACTAATTGATCACTTTGTGAATGAAATCTCTGCTTGAGCACCGATCGATGACTGAGCATCGTTCTGTACGGACCTTAGTATGTAGAAAGTATTTATGCTATAGTTTCGAGTATAGGCCGCGCCATCAGTACCCTCTTGATTTTCTAAACATCTGTGTGACCTACACTAATACCCTCGACCTTGCTTGCTTGTAACATGTGACAGCCACATGCTCCCGCATATCGAATTATATCTAACTTGTTTTGATAACCCGTCGACCTGAAATACTTTTGTTTTTTAGCCTAAAATATTGAGATAACATTTTATGTATGAATAGATCACGACATCGCTAGATACGCAGGCGAAGGTCCTGTTACATAATTTAATTAATTTGTATTATGTATTTCATATATTGTATTCGTATTATTTCTGATAACAGGCTGCTTTTTGACATTATCATGCCAATTAGTGGACTAATTTTTTTTATTTTTATATTCAATGTTAATTTAAATGTGATTATTTATATAGTTTTATACTATGCTCGTGAACTACGCAAACACAGGTGTTATAATAAAGTTTAACCTGTGTATCTGTGTTTGGCGTTGTAGCTCCCAAACTGATGAACGAGTTTTGTTGCTTGAAGTATAATTTCTTTACGCACGCTTGACTTGGGGAATAAGCTGGTGAATGCGAGGCAACTGAAAAATAGACTGAAAAAGACTGAAATTGGTGCACATAGATCTCCATTGTCAACATAACAACGTTAAAAATTTGTATTATTATGGGTTATTTTGTATTATATATTAAGGGTATTTATTAATAATAGTCATTAGTGAAATTTCTAATTGGCCTTCGATAAATTGTTTATTTACTTGCTGTTAGTTTTACAAAAACTGTAAAATAAAGTGAATAGATACATTCTAGATTTACGCGCTCCATCTTGGTCCATACCGTCGCTTACCATCAGGCGAAACGTAAATCTATAACAGCTAAAACAGTTTTTTTTTAATATTTATTTCAAATTTTTTTAATTTACTTTTTTTGTAAATTGAAGTTTTATTTACATGATGTGTGACGAGCCACATCCCGCGGTT
The DNA here is from genome assembly GCA_905220475.3 of Ennomos fuscantarius. NCBI lineage: Eukaryota > Metazoa > Arthropoda > Insecta > Lepidoptera > Geometridae > Ennomos > Ennomos fuscantarius. The sequence goes on from HG992029.1 coordinate 3,928,705, forward strand.
TACAATAATTTTCCATAAAGTTAGCGTAGGCACGATGTCGCTCTCCAGCCCATAAATAACATCTATGCAATTCAAAACAATCTGTTGAGTTCACGGCTGAAAAGAGGTCAAACCAACAAATTAATTTCTGATTTATAATATGAGTGGAGTTTAGAGATGGTTTTAATTTGGATCCATAATATTGCCAAATAAACATCGCACAACGGATGCTGTGTTTCTGCTTATCTTTGTAACTCGATGATGTCATTTTATTATCCCTAAACGTTCCCCAGTAACAAGTTCACGAACTTTAGCTATTGACGTTTAATTTCCGCGATTTGGCAAGAATAGATGATTCAAGTTCCATCTCAATCCTTGTTAATATTTAACTGGAACGTTGTCTGTATATTTCTTTGTTTGTCTAGCTTTTACACAAAAAAAAGATTTGAATTAAAATGGGTTGCTTATGTTAACGAAGTCAACATAATTATGATACTTTTTAATCCTGAAAATTGAGTAAAACGGCTAATTTGCGGGGGAAACCGCTGGACGTAAAGAGTTATTGTGGGTGTAAATTTCAAATCTAAATATAAGGTAAATGGACAATCGCTATCATTGCATCTTTGTTGTTTACACCTCAATGAGACAGCATTTCATAATAAGACATGTATAAATAAAGATACCTATTAGTAACCTTATCTATGTGTGGCCTAACAGACGTTTGTACTACCTACATATCAGTAGTACTTACAGTAGTCAGGTATTGTCTCTATGCCACGTGGCCCATATTAGATTTCTGCATTTGGTGACGCGCTGTTTAATGAAAGCAGATGACGCACTCGCGATTATATTACCCTTGCATCGGCAACCGCGAATATCAACGCAAGTCGCAAAAGCACACGCACTCTGACAAACTAATAAATCTTCAAAGATTAAATTAAATATAGTTTATTACTCTATGGTGTGGTGATTTGCTCATAACCTGGAGGTGGTGGGTTCGATTCCCGCGACCGGATAAGTATTTGTGTGCAGAAAAAAACGGATATACTTGTTTTTTTTCCGTACAATGATCCTGGACCCTAACTAGGATTCCCTGTCTAGGGACCCAGGAACTACGAGGACCATGCTCCCGCTACACCCAGACACAGAACAAGTATATGTGCTCTGTCTGTGTATGATATGTTCGATGTCTGTGTTGTGTGAGCGTGGTCCTCGTATTTGCTGGGTCTATATAGATACAGGGAATTCTAAAAAACAGGGTCCAGGATCTGTATATCTGATCGTTGGGCGTTATTATTGTTATTTTTTTAATCATTATTATTCCAGAGAAACAATATCGCATAGAAAAACATATTTAGTATAAGGACAATACAAGAACAATTAATGCTAATTTCATTCTTATTGTCCCAGGCGGAAGAAATCTTCAAGAAGATCTGCCCAGGTGAAGAGTTCCTCCCCCGCGCTCCGGACCCAGAAGAGATCGTGTTTGAAGATGACGTGACTCACGGCCCTGACTTCCAACGGGAGGATGACGACGCGGACGGCGACGCAAAGGAGTAATCACTTAGATACCGGGGCACGCGGTACAGGCCCCACGCTTTTATAAACTATACTCTAGTGATATAGGGGGACCTTGCGTTTTGGACCGAGAATTGGCTCCCAATCACCCTTTCCCTAATAAGGTTAACATAACATTATATTGAAAAGGTTCATCTGAATAGATTCCTGATAGCTATAGAATTATGGGTTATAAGCCGCAAGAATGTTGTATCATATTTTGTGGTTTTCAGTTAACAACTATCTAACATTTTGTTCATTTTATCACATTTTATGATGACCCAAGTCGTGATTGTGTTTTACCGATCGGAGGGATGTTTGGGAGTTAGCCTTAAACTTCGCACAGTTATAAAAAAACAATTGCAATTTTTGTTTTGTCTTCGCCAGGTGAAAACAAAAGCAAGGTCTCATTACATCAGCACGTTTGAGCGAGAGTGCTTCCTTTTAGAAATGCGATAAGTAAATGATGCTGACATTTGATGCTATGCTATTGCGGAATACTTATCAATTCCGGAGTTGAATATCATTTCCTTTTCTGACGATCTCATTGATCTATTTTGGATGTGCCAGATTTTTAGCGATGAATTTATTTGGGACTTCCTGTTTAGTAATAAATGATAAAAATAAAATGCGAATCCTCGATATATATTGGTTTGTATGGTATGGTTATAAATAGTTTACCCGTGAGACCAATGCTTTTAGACTCGACGCTCCAACGTGTTGGTATATAGCTAAGATATATTCTTATTAAGGTTTATACGCTTTGGTCGCTCGACTCGTGCATTCCGACTGGTGCGTTTTGAATCGAAGTAATTGAGTATCGGAACGTGCCAGTATACATAATTTGTAGTGACTATTTGTAATGATCTGCAAAATCTGTATATCTGCATTTGGAAGTCTATCAGGGTAAACAAATAACAGCTAGGTTGTCTTGATATAGTCAGCAAGATCGACTTGTAGCATTTTTTCTGTGACTTAATGTATTAACAAAAGTAATGTTTTAGTCAAAATCATCATAGGCTTTATCATACGATATTGTCTACGGTATTATTTAATGATATCAATAATATTAAGTATTCTTTGTAGTTTATAAGAAAGCTCTCTAAAGAGATTCATTGCTTAGTTTTGTGATTGTTTTTTATGTTTATAAGCCAAAGCCAATCACGCAAAATATCGAAAACATGTGCAATTGTATCTAATATCTAGCTAGGGCGCGATTAAAGATGGACTACATTTGGACGCACCAGTCCAAAAACTAGATTTTAGCACGTATTATTTTTATTATTTATAAATTATTTCGCACTTTTTATATTGTCAATGATAATAATCATGCCTGTGCAGCTTGTGCATTTATAATTCCATTAAATTGTGATTATTAGAATATACCAGTTTTTTAATGGCATTCCTTAGTCCTATTGTTACCTAATTATTAAACTTCTTTCAATAATGGTGTCATTCAGCACCAAAAAGTGAACTTAATTTTAGTTTTTCGGGAGGCCTAAAGTCCAATGTATGTACTATGTATAATCCTCCTTACCAAGTTCCAACGGGGTTAATAATAGATGTACGCAGAAGTTAAGTAACCCAGACGTTTTTGGATATTGGTCTGACATCACAATGACAATGACTGAACATTTTTTGACAGCTTCTGTGGTGTGGTGGTTAATTAGGTGGGCTCATAACCCGGAGGCGGCGGTTCCCGCTGCAGGAAAAGTATAGAAGAAAAAGCGCAAATACTTGTTCTGTCTGGTTGTTGCGGGAAAAATATGGTAGTTCCGGGGTCCTCTGTCCCTGGACACAGGGAATCGTAGTTAGGATCCAGGATCAATGTATGTGATCGTCGGGTGTTATTATTATTTCATAATCTGTGACTCAACTAACATCTTTGTAAAAGCAAATAGATACTTTCTCGGTAATGGTTATAGATTGTTTTTTAGGTGATTTCATACAGGGAAAATAATTAAAACAAAGTATGATGTTATATTTATCACACTTTATTTACATATCAAAATTAGAATTAAATAAAGTTGCAAAGCAACAGATCACTTACTTCCTATTAAAATATAGATAAACATAGGCAATTACATTGATAAACACTTCAAAATGGAATACTTTGCTTCAGTTTACAATATATTTTTCATTTAGATTCATAATCCTTAAAAAAATTATTTATAACATAATTCTGTTGCATAATCTACTATATAGTTATTATTTCATCTTATGATACATTAGTAAATAGATTTTGATTACTGAAAATATTAAAAATATTCAATAAAGATATACAATAGTAGTGTATAGTGACAAAAATATTCTAATACATAAGTAGATGGCAGTTCATTTATAAAAAAACATATTATGTTGTATGAGATCATGAAATTGGATAACAATTTACACACTATTACTTTAATGTAAAATTTTGTATACTTGGGACAGATTGAAATATTTCCAGTGATTATTAACATATCACATTGCATTTAAAAAAGCCTTTTTTCATAAGAGAACAGACCATGAACATTGCCTTCCAATTGAGCAGAGTAAGTCCTCTTCATGAATCTGAGTTCACCTGAGTAACTCATTTCTCGCAATTTGGCTACGGACCTAGCTCCAATGTCTTGACAGCTATGTTGCATACCTGTCTGCAGGTATGGCAGGAAACGCAAAACAGACCCCTTATCCACAATGCTTCCACTCACTCCCTGAGCAACCCTATGTTTGTCAGATTCCTTGTGGAAATAACGGCTCATTGCAGAGCCTTTGCCATCCTTGTTCTCCATAGCTTCCAAGCTACCCATCCCCCTGTATTTCTTTAGCCTCACCCCATCAGAAAAGAAATATTCACCTGGAGCTTCAGATGTTCCAGCGAGCAGGGATCCCATCATGACAGTAGATGCACCTAAAGCCAGTGACTTCACAATGTGGCCTACAGACTGAATACCACCATCAGCAATAACAGGCACATTGAACTTGCGAGCATAAGATGCAACCTGATAAACAGCAGTAGCTTGTGGACAGCCACATGCCATGACCTCTTGGGTGATGCAAATGGACCCACTGCCCATTCCTACTCTCAAAGCATCCACTCCAGCATCAATTAAATTCTTTGCCTGCATTCTTGTGACAACATTACCACCAATGACTTGTATATCAGGATATGTTTTCTTGATGAATTTAATCATATCAATCTGGTAAACTGAGTTTCCTTGGGAGGAATCTAAAACGATAACATCTACTCCATTGCTGACCAGTAGCTTCAAGCGCTCTCTGTCTGACTCTCGGGTGCCAATGGCAGCCCCAACCAATAGCTGTTTATTAGAATCTTTAGATGCATTAGGGTAACTCCTGGCCTTCTTCAAGTCAGTTCTTGCAATAAGAGCAACAAGCTCACCTGCACCATTGATAATAGGTAGCTTACCCTTCTTACTTTTTTCCAGTATGTAATTGGCATCCTGCAGTGTCACTCCGGACTGGGCAGTTATCATGTCCTCAATAGGAGTCATGACTTCTTTAAGACAGAGTTGTGGATCACCTTCCCTAAAATCAATATCCCTGGAAGTAACTATTCCTATCAGACGGCCACCAAGTTTACCATTCTCAGTAATAGGGTAGCCAGTAAAACCATTCTGCTTTTTCGCTTCAACCACATCAGCAACAGTGTTGGCTGGTCCCATGCACACAGGGTCTCTGATGAACCCATGTTTGTATTTTTTCACTTTGTGTACTTCATTGGCTTGATATTCAGCAGTGCAGTTGTGGTGAATGATGCCGATGCCGCCGCAAAGAGCCATAGAGACGGCCATATCAGCTTCCGTCACGGTGTCCATCGGTGTTGATACTAATGGAGATTTCAGGTTAATTTTCTTGGTGAGAGGAGATGTCAGATCTACTTCCTCCGCTGTGAAATCTATGTAGCCGGGCAGCAACAGGAAGTCATTATAAGTGAGCCCCTCGCGGTTCGCGAATATATCTTCGGCGGACAGCCCATCACGGAGTTCGTCAGCTTTGACAGACATGTTTTAAACACCTTACACGTGGATGTTGAAATTGCACTTTTGCACTTATGTGAAGCGCACGGATACTAAGTAGAAATGAAATATTTAAGGCGCCTTTTAATATATTCTACTGCGATAGATCTCAAAATTGTATTCCAAAAGCAGCTAAACGCACACGTGGTGTAATGTTATATTCGTTTACAGGGGCTTGGTCACTAATATAAGTTTCTTAAAAGTAATAGTATTTCGCACAGTTACTCAAGTCACAGTTTTATAGAGTCGTATCAAAATAAATTATCGAAAATAATTTTAATGTAAAAAAGAAGTACAAGCCGGCTTCTCAGCGCAATCTGACAGCACTGACTACTGCTGACTGATGAATGAAAGAAATGAAATTATGATGATGATAGATTGGATATTGATAGATGAACTACTCTGACGAATGACATTGACATTACGTAGTGCTGTTTGTTTTTTTATAGTTTGGCTCTGCACAGTTTGCCTATTTAGTCTGTTTCGTGGTAAATAGCTTTGACCTTTGATGAAATAAAGGGTGTAGGAAATATATGTATAATCCCGATCACCGCTTGAAAATAGCACCGTCATAACATGGCATTGGCATATGCCACGTGCGTGCCGTGCGCCACCGTTTATGTTCATAGGCCCGTACTACAGAACGATGCTCAGCCGTGAATCAGCTCAAGATGAGATTTCATTCATAATTTGATCACATTATAAATGAAATCTTTTAGCCACCGATCGCGATAACTGCATGAGCATCGTTCTGTTATACGCGCGTATAAGTGTCTCATATCTTTGTCCATTTGAAGGTTGTCTGGAAGAGATCGCTCATGGCGATAAGACTGCACCTATATTGTTATGTGATTGTCATTTCTAAATGTTAAGGTATATTATATTGGTGTCAATAAAGAGTTTAGTATTGCATTGAATTGTATAATATATAAATATTAGGTATTCTATAATTTATAGTATAAGTAGCTACTTATTTACAGTTTATATATAAAGGCTTAATAAAAACGAAAAACTAATAACAAATTTAATAACAGGCACCTACATAACGGCTGAGCCAACTTGAATGAAATTTTGTACATTGGTTACTAGCTATTAACCGATGTCAACATAATTATTAAGCTTACATCCTGGGAAGAGATCCGAAAAACGGCTTACGTTTTTTCATACAGCAAGTAAGTCGTTATGTAGAAACTTTTTATAATTATTAATAGCAAAAGGAGTTGGTGGTGAGGGACAGCACAATGTTTATAGCCTTAAGACGCCTGCTATAGACACATGACTAAGTTCAAACACACCATTATTGAGCAAAACTTAAACAGAGCTTATAATTTTATATATAAGGCCTACAAACATGTAATTCAGTTTCAATGCCTATTACTCACAACTAGAAAAACACTTAGGTAGTTGGTACTCGTACCGTGTACTATATACCTAAGTAGTTTGTGGCATTTGCCACAAACTACTGTGTGTGAGTGTTTTTTTAAAAAACATTTAAAAAAAACTATCTACCTAAAGCCATATTTATGGTGGTTATAGTATTTTTTTAAATATTTTGATTGATAGGTTTTCGTTTGACCTCTATCTCATCTGATGGTGTGACGATGCGGTCTAGGATGTAACACGCTTGTCTAAAAGACTACACATAAAATATTTTTGAAATTTAATCAATGCCCAGAATGCCGTCTCGTTTTAGCATATAACGAAAGGTTGATTGGACAATTAAAAACTCAATTTACGGTTGGTTTGCAAAAACCTCGAAACTCAATTTGAAACCTACCTGCAAAACACATACAGCCTTATTAATAAACACGAACTAGCTTTAGACTAGTTACACCATCTTTTGTCTCTTTCGATCCAGCTAAATATTCCAGTAGCAAAAAAAGGACAAAAGCTGAAGTAACCAATCCGAGACTAATACCCGTTTATTAATAAGGCTGATAGGTTTTAATAATATATACCGATCTATGTGTTACACAGGATTGTTTTTGTGGTCATAAATATTAAATCATTTATCACATTCACTTCATGTAGGTACACTCTTCAATTCACTGAAACCTAGTCTTTTTTAGCACATATGTTATTAATCCTAACGTAACCCGTCGGGCACTTGTCTCCATCGAATGACGCTCGTTCGTCCAACGTCACTACTACCCCCGTCGCCTCATCCACGATGGAAGGAGACGAAGGTTTTTCTCTAGTGGCACTCACTCTTGATGAGTTTTGAAACCGTTGCTCATTATCAATTATAACTGGATCTTCCGTTATCTGAGTCGTCATATTTGTTGTAGTGATTGAAGATGGTCCAATTTTGTCAGGCTTGTTTAGGTCTCGATTGATATTAACTTGATCGCTCACATTTAGATCAACGTGCGACCTGTAAGTATCTATTTCCTCATTTTCTGGTCGACTTATCTGTGTTCGCGGCGGTGTCAACAGTCTCCGCTTCGGTAGATTCTCAGTCAGGGTCGGCGGATAAAGGTGAAGATCACCGTTGTATATGTTGCTAGGTTCCAACCGGTCGGTAGAATCGAGCCGATGCATTGAATTCTGTCCCGGCAACAATTGAGGCGTTAGTGGAACAAGTCGACCTCGGTCAGGCCACTCAGGCACGGTCAAAAACCCGGGATTCAATGGGTATGGTGATAAAATTTGCACATTTATAACCTCAGGCACGGTGGTCAATTGACCACTTATTTTGCCTATAGTAATAATGCTCATGGCGATGACTAATCCGAACATGACAGGGCTTAATACTGGTGTACACTGGTTATTTAAAAGAATAAATTGAACTTATTCTAGTGTAAATTTAAGAAAGGTTGCGGTTACGCGGTGTGTTTATTGGAAAACAACTGGAGGTGTAATAAGCAATCTACTTCTTAACTTCTTGATCACTTGACGTCACACTTTTTGCGCTTAAGGCTAGGAATATCAAGTTATATATTACTAACAATGACGCGGATGCTAGCTGCGACTTTACGAAATGCCAAGGCTGTGTTAAAAATAATAAAACACTATAAGCGATCTTATAGTGATGATTTGGTAACTAGAAATGTGCCTACCTATCTATTTATAAAGTAGTTTTACCTTATATTTTATAATTCCTACTTAGCATACTTACCTGCTTAGCATACTTACGAGTACCTACTTAGCATACTTACCTACGTAATCTCAAAATCATCGTCAAATGATTTCATTAAAAATGGGCTATTTTTAGCAGTTTTACAAGTCAACATGAGATTAGTTAAGTACCTGCTTTAAAAAAATAGTTAAATTATGTTAAGCATATAAAATTACTATACATTGAGTGCTTAATGTCAAATATCTCTCACTTATTGATACCTAACTATACTCAGATATCTACACAAGTAAGCCAAATATAAAAAGATCTTAAAATAGTTTATTTTACTGTTTAGTTGTACTGCCGTTTTGGTAGTAGACAACATTTGACGCATGCAGGCGATCAATAAAATTATAATAAATAGCTAGGTTCATACTAGTATTCGCCTTAACAGTCCATTGTAGGTATATAGTTGAGATTCTGAGACAATAATTATAAACTTTACCGTAAAAGGTACCATTGTTTGAAGGTAAACTACAGTTTGGACAACAATTGTTTATATATTCAAAACTAGTGTCGGTGACTAATGAATAATTGAATACCTACCGAACATTAACATCCAGAATGTATTATGTATAAATATAATAAATAAGATATAAAATGCTGTTTATTGGTTATTCCATCACTTGGCTGGACCAACTGAAAAATACATTTATTTTGGGTAAGGCATATAAGCAGGTATAATACATTAAATTAGAAAAACCTGGATCTCCACACTAGGCTCAGGACTTATGAGTTCCAGGCCTCTTTAGCCGGAAATAATATAAGGAAATGCCTAAGCTAGGTTATAAAAATTAATTTAAATTGTAGTAAGTTTATATAAAATTATTAATTCAACTGTATGATAAAATAAAATATATACTCAATTAGATTTTAAATGCATGATGTGTATATGTGTTTGTGCGAGGTATGTATATTAAGTGGTTATGTATAATACATTATATAAATAATACATTTATCTAACTCTACTGTACAATATAAATAATATATAATGGCATTACATGGTATAAATATACTATGATATATAATATATATACATATATTTTAAATATATACGCAATGATAATAATAATAATAACTGTAATTATTTTAATACAACAATTACATTTTCAGATTCTAAAATAGAACTTTGATAATTTTTTGATTGATTGATAGCCCTAATTAGATTTAAAAAGGAAAAAAAATGTAAAGTTTTCTGGAAATACTTGGTATAATGGTATTTTAGTATGAACTCAAAACTGATTTGGACAGGACAACATCTATCGGGTCGGCTAGGTATCTTCGATCAAGTAGGTACCTATGCCAGCTAGTATGAAATAAAAAAAAGCTTGTTTATGTAAACCATTTATTCAGGGTTCATATAGGTCACTCGGGCAATGTTTTTTATATAAGTTACCGTATTTCTTTATTTATAGTCAAAGTAATTACGCTTTACGAGTGCTTTATAACTGCGATTAGGTAAATTAAATTCAAATAAATTAAGTACTTATACTTTATCACTAACTATGATTCTCTAAAAATGACTTTCTGATCACGTAGGTATATATAATTCTACTAACTAGGTAATTAAGGTAAAATGTACGTATTTATTGGATAAATAATTCATTAAGTACTCTACTTTTGATCTTTAAATCTTATATCGATGTCAAAATCTTCATCATAATCTGCTGGCTTTGGTTTCTGATTGATTTCTCGTTTCGGATCGTGACCCTCGGCGTAATCACTTTGATTAGTATTTAGGGGAATATAAAGCGGACCGTTATCGATAGGTTTTTTCGTAGTTTTTTCTTCACCAAACTGATTCTGATTGTAGTTTGGTGTCTGAGGTACTTTACTCACCAACTCTGTGGTTTGATCATATTTATCATTGTTCTGACTGTCGGTGGGTGTGTTTTGATTATGATTTGGCTCACCGTTACCGAATGTTGGCGGTTTATTTCCATAGTTTGGTACGATACCTCCAATTGGATTGTTTCCATCATTGTTGCTGCTGTGTTGGTGATTGCCATTAAAACTTGGTTGATTATTGCCGTTATTAAGTTGATTCCCATAGTTTAGGCCATTGTTATCGTTGTTGGGTTTTGTATTTCCAACAATGTGTTGGTTTTCACCAAAATTAGGTGGATTTTCTCCTGTAATCGGCGGGTTGCCACCATAATTAGGTTTATTATTTCCTCCGGGTTGGTTATTGTCATAGCCAGGTTGGTTATTCCCATGGCTGGGTTCATCCGGTCTGTAGTCAGGTCTATTGTTGCCGTAGTTGGGTTGATTCCATTCGTGGCTGGGTTTGTTATTGTTGTTACCATAGCCATGTTGGTGATCGCCATAGCCTGGTTTATTGGTGTTGTAGCCGGGTCCATTGTTGTCGTCCCCAGGTCGGATCCCTTCATAGCCAGGTTGATTGGATTCGTACCCAGGCCTGTTGTTGTAGGGTCGATGGTTATCATATCCAGGTTGGTTATTGTGACCATAGCTAGGTCGGTTATTTCCAAATTGAGGCTGATTTCCGTAGTTCGGAGTATTCTCATTTTCATTGGATGGTGTTGGTGACTCATTGTGGTGGTGGTGGTGGTGATGGCCATAATGCCCATGCCCGGGCCTGTGTTGCTGATTGAAACCATTATTTAAACCTTGTCCGTTATTCGAGGAACTTTCCTGCTCTACGACGACAACTATGGTTTTAGTGGGATTTTGTTGTCCATTGTTTTGATACGCAGGACCATCTCCAGGTCGCCCTTGGTTGCCGATAAATCCATGTGTTAGTCCACCAATCACATTTCCTGCGGCCTCGTGAATTTTCGAATGAATTTCATGTGCACCTGATAAAAGTCCTTTTAACAATCCTCCTTGGCACTCATATGTTAATATTAACAAAATAATAATATTAAACTCGGATCGCATCTTTAATAAACTACACTATTTATCTTTACACGTGTTGTGATGTGAGGTCGTGTCCGACTCCAAGCGGTCAACTGATGTGCGCATCTTCACGTTCCGGTTTATATTATTCTGTAGTCATTAAACCTGTCTATATTGAGGTAAAGTATTGTAATATGTATAGCCTAGACGTTTAATAAATTCAAATAATGACTTACTTACTCATTGTATATGCCAAAGCGGTGGTAAACTAATATATAGATAAGTAAAATTAAAATTACGGGGCAAATGAGACGTTATGACGTGATCTCACAGTTTAGTAATCTTATTACTAGATTGTGCTGATGTGAGACATTGCATGACGTGGATGACGCGCGCAGTGCAGTGCCACGCGAACACAGAATACTATTACTCCTAGCGGAGCACGCGAAGCTCTATACTGTAGAGTTCCGAGTGACACTGCAACTGATATGGGCAGCCGTGTTGCTTAACATCAGGAGACCGATTAGCTCGTCACGTCATTCCTTAACATAAAAAAGTAGGCATAGGCAACAAACGTAAATAAATAAAGATTAGTTGAATCGACTAACTATATCGATTAATATAGCCCAATTAAAACGCTTGGATCTATAACGCAGATAATTTTAAAATTTCATTACACGGTGAAGTACCAAAGTAACACTACAACGTGATAAATGACCTTACATTAGACTTTATAATACTGGTTGTAGTGATCCTCATTCCGGATACCATTACTTATTGCGTTACTCATCGCGTATTGTTTTTAATTTTGTTTTTCCTTAATGCTGAATTCATTGTAGTCAGACTGAATTAATACTATTAATAGGTGGGTATTATTATAAAACAAGTTTAATTAGCGTTGACATTAGGTATTTTTGATATAAATTACAATCTGTCAATGGGGCCGTTCAAGTATTACGTAAGCAGATTTATTACAATTATTTACCCCCCATCCCCCTTATCAGCAAAAGTAAGCAAGGCTCTTACCCCTTCCCCCCATGCTTACATTAACATTTTTCAATCATTTTAGTCGTTTTACCTTCTCCACAAAAGCCATTAACAAAGAGTAGAAAATAATACAAATTTTAAGTAATTTTTAACTTTGTTATGTTGACAATGGAGATCTACGTCAACCAACAACTTTCAAGTTCCGTTCGCCTGGTTACACATTTACCAGATTACTCCCCAAGTGAAGCGTGCGTGAAGAAGTTATACTTCAATATAAAGATCGGTGTGTATCACCACCATCTCAGTCTGTATCATCCCATGGCTGGGTAGCTTACGTACTCTTCCTCTCGTTCACGCGTCGTCTGTTCACAGGCTGTATGAGTCTTAACTAGAGTTGTCCACTATAACTAGACATAACAATCATAAATAAATAAGGTCACATCACTTTATCGATTAAAACATCACAATAATTATGATAATAACATAAGAAAACAAACAGATACCTATATCTTTCGATAACCCAACAGGGAATTTAGTTTACGATATCCCGGGGAAATTTAATATTTTTTAAACCGGGTATTTCCAGTAGCAAAAAACCCACAGCAACTGACAATGAATTTAATCAAATACCAACTTGAGATCGCGACGGTCAGAGCCTCAGAGGTCACCACCCCGCCCGATGTGTTCGCATAATTATTAGAATTTAACTTGGCTCATATTTGCCAATAAAGTACCTAAAGGTGTACGAAGTACAATACCGTTTTGCAACTTTGCACATTCGGCGTGTAAAACACGGCGGGTTTTACACGGCGTGTAAAAGCGCACTGTTTTGAGGAATCGTGAGTTGAATGTGCAGAGTTGCAAAATGGTATTGTACTTAGTAGAAAAGGGTTCACTGACCTTTAAAACTCCGACGGTAAATAAAATACCTCATCTTATTATCATAAGCATATGTTAGTCCACTGCCATACAGAAGCCTCTCGCAAGGTACACCACCATAGTATCTATATACACACAAATTTGTCTTTCGAAAAATCTTTTTTCCAGTTACTTAAGATCTTAAACCCTTAAGTGTGGTGAGTTCTTACGATGTTTGAGCAGGTGGTTAACTATTAAGTATTTCCGAAATAAATTTCATTTCATATCATTTTTAAATGATTGGAAATCGATTTTTTTGAACGGGCTAATGCTGTTGGTATTTACCGACCTTTACAGCGTCACCTTCGCTTAAGGCGCCCAGCTGTCAAAGGTGGGAGGCAGCTACTTCTGGTACTCCTGGGGTGCGAGCCTCGGCTTGAACCGTTGCCGGGATAAGAGGATTGAGAAGACTACGTCCACTGGAAGAGTGGACCCTATGGAAAGTGTGTTTTGAAATAGTAAGCACGAAGCTAACTATAGACTAAATATACGTTAGGAAAACATTACATATAGTTATAATATTATGAATCAATTATATCAAATAATATTATAACCTCGATGATAAACTCATTACATGATCTAGGATCCAATCGTTAAATAAAGTCGACAGGTCAATTAAACACAACAAATTGTTTAGATAGGTAGTAAGTATATCATTATTAAAGTATAGCTTCTTTACGCACGCTTACTTGGGGAGTAAGCTGATGAATACGTAGTGAGGTGAACGGAAGTTAATTTACGTAAATCTGCATTGCCAAAAAAAATTGTATTATTATGTTAGTATATCCGGTAAAATGACAATTTAAAATTGTCAGATAGCGACATGAAACAAAGCAAAATCAAAGTTATACCGGCCGATAGATGGAGCTAAACTAAAGAACTTTTACTTTAGTCGTGTGGTCTTTTTTTTATATATAGATACGATACATTATACAACAATCCTGAAAATACTATAATTTATATTTCAGTGACCTCATTTAACGAAAGTCTATGTGCTTCTAGATCCTAAAGATCGAACCTAGATCTCCCTCTATATACCCACCCTTAAATAAAACAATTTGACCTAAGGATAAGGTAAGGTACATAACAGAAAAGAAACAATTCGGTTCGGTTAATTTGTTTAATAATAAGAAATTAAAACATTAAGATGAAGAACAGCAATTAGAATCATGGATATCAAAATCTCATTAAGGTAAAACGTTAAATATTTCGTATTGATTTTTGTAAGATAAATAACGGCTAAATTCACGTCAGTTTAGCCGTGAGTATGACACATTTGTAAGATAAATATCTTACAAATGTGTCATACTCAGAATAGATTTCAAACTAAAATTTTGAAATGCTTTTAACAAAATCTTTGCTCAATATTTTGTTTGGTTTTTGGTGAGTCATAAATAAACATCCACATTATATTAGGTCTTTACCTATGAAATTGCCGTTTTGTTTGAAAAAAGTTAAAGTTTTTTTTTTTCGAACTTATTTATTTATTTTATTCAAAGTAATCACCCCTGCAATCAATGCATCTTTGCCAACGCTGTGGCAGTTTATGGATGCCCTTCTTGAAAAAATCAGCAGGACGGGAGACAACAAACTCTTCAAAGGCGTTTTGTACTGCCTCTCGGGAATTGAATTTTTTTCCCGCTAAAAAGTTGTCCAAATTTTGGAAAAAGTAATAGTCGGTAGGCGCAAGATCTGGTGAGTATGGCGGATGAGGGAGAGCTTCCAAACCCAACTCATGCAGCTTAGAGACGGTCTGTTGTGCAGTATGGGGTCGCGCGTTGTCGTGAAGTAGTAGTGGAGACGACCGATTGACCAAAGCTGGTTGCAGACGTGCGAGTTTCGCCATCATTGTGGTCAGTTCTTCAATGTACACATCTGCAGTAATGCTCTCGCCGTTTTGTAAAAAGCTATGATGAATCACACCAGCACGAGACCACCAAACTGTGACCATCACTTTTCTAGGGGTCATTTTTCGTTTTGCACATTGCTTTGGTACCGAACCAGGATCTAACCAACTTGCTGAGCGCTTTCGATTGTCAAAAAGAATCCATTTTTCGTCGCACGTAACAATTCGGTTCAAAATTCCTTCATTTCTGTGCCTGTTAAGCAGCGCAAGGCAAGTCTCGACGCGTACGTTGCGCTGGCGATCGTTAAGTTCGTGGGGCACCCATCTATCAAGCTTTTTTATCTTGCCAATCTGTCGCAAATGGATCAATATTGTTTTGATGCTAACATCAAAAGCTGCTGCCAGCTCAGCTGTAGATTGAGATTCATCAGCTTCCACAATCGCCTTTAATTCATCATTGTTGACCAAAGTTTCCGGACAACCACGAGGTTCATTTTTCAAGTCAAAGTTCCCAGAACGGAACCGAGCAAACCAATAACGGGTTGTACGTTCGTTTGTACAGTTCTCTCCGTAAGCGTCGTTGATGTTACGTGTCGTTTGTGCCGCGTTGGTGCCACGACGGAACTCATATTCCATAATTACACGAAATTTCAAAGTATCCATTATGATGAAAAATGTTGAAATGTAATGAAAATACAACGCTAATCAATAAACAAAAGACTTATATTGTAAATAGAATGTCATATTTTTAAAACAAAATTAATTTGAATTTAGAATTCATAGCCAATCAAAACTTTTTTTTGTTTGAAAAAGTCTGTACTGCAATACGGCAATTTCATAGGTAAAGACCTATTATATACCTATCTAAACATTTAAAAAAGAAAATAATTGCGGTCTATAATGGTGTCCCTATTTGGTTGCAGTGAACTGTAGTACTAATAAAAAATTCATTACTTTGTAGAAAGATCCTCTTAAAAGAGAAACTGATCACATAAGAAGATACAAAAACTAACATGAAGCTGGCAAATGCACAAATCGTGCAGCGCCATTCCTCCTATGAGGAAAAGAAAAAAAAAAGAGAAACCAAAAGAGAAACTGGCAAAGGATATCAAAGGAAAGTTGGTGTCATTTAAAATAAATAATAAATATGCAAATTAAATAATATAACTTTCAAAGAATAATTAATTATTTCTTAAAACCAGATTATTTGTGATTTACTAAAAGCGATTTTTTCATCCATGACTAATGTGATTAAGTATAATAAAAAGAAACTGATACGAGAAAGTATAACGCGTGTCATTGAAAAAATATTGTTTTCCTACTTACACCATCATGTCATAAGAGCAGCGGGAGTGAGACAGGAATAAAAAATCTGCTCTTTTCAGATCTTTTCTTTATTGAAACGCGTTATATTACATTTTATTTTCGTTTTATTCTCAATTTACTGTGGTAAGGTTTCATCTTATCCCGTACAGCAATGCAACAGGAGAAATTTCATTCTTTAATCATAACTATGCAAATAAACTGCGCATTGAAACTGTCAAATCCACACAAACTGTCAATTTGTGTTTCTATTTGTCGCAATGAAGTTACGTGATTGCAAATATGGATATACACAACTGTTTATCAGTTACCTATGTGAAGTATGAAGCAAAATAGCAGACGAAGTAATTTAAAAAAGGTTAGTAACCCGTAAAAATAATGACTACAATATTTTTGGTTTAGTTAGTTACATAAAGAATAATTATGGTGGTGACTTTATTGTAATAAACATGAGGAGTCATTATGCTTATCTTATTTTACATAGACAATGGTGTCGATTAAGTGTCGCATTCTCTAAAACTAAAGTAAACTTAAAGTATGGCGGTACTCTTCTGATATAGGGGAAATGAAAAAGACGGAAATATGTCAATTTAGTTTTGCTTTAGAGTATACGACACAGAATCGACACCAGTGACATTTCAGACTGTTCCCTATTGAAAGGGCGACGCAAAATTTCACGCTGTTCAAAAACTTGAAAAGTTCTAAGCTTTCAGTTACGATGTCAGATATGTTCCAAAAACTGTATCAAGTCTGTTTCAAAATCATTTACATCTGCGTTTTTGAACGAAACTAAATAAGGAAATTTGCGTCTGAATTATTACCATTGCATGTTACAAACACCTATTATCCTACATATATTATTATCCAGATCTTATCCCAATATAAGGCACGTTTTAAGCTTATGTATAATTATTTTATATGGTTATTTTACATAATTTATTTTACCCACAAGCTACCTATCTACATTAAACTTGGTTAAGTACATTTTGCGTTTTATTCGATGTTCAAAATACCTTTTTATTACGTTGTAAAGTAACATGAAAAGGTTATATAACTTTTTATGAACTGTAGTCATAAAATTGTTTATATTTTTTGTTTTTATTTATTAGCTGTCATATCAAAAAATATCAATACTAACTTGACCAAAACTAGAATATATTTTTAAATATATTAATAAAAATAATATTTAGTGCATTGCAAATTATTATTCTTTTGAACATGTACATAGATTATCTTATTAAAAAAAACATAAATTAAAATCACTTCAAGCATTGTAATTGTAATAAATAAGGCTAGAAAAATGTGTCTAAACATTAAAGTTTACTTTATTTGCGAATTAGAGTGCGATATGAATTTTATAATATCAGAAACTAGAATGACCTCGTAATTATAGCGCTTAAATACTTATCTACTTGGTAATAATAAGTAAACGCACATTTTAGAACACAAAAAGCATACGATCTTGTTCTAAGATCTGTGTTTTATAGGGGAGTTTGTCTATAACACCAACATTTGAATCGAAGTTGTGGAGACTTGGAGAAGTTTCCATTGTCTGGCTTTTGTAACTATCCTATCTCTCGACTATATCCTAGGGCAGGGGTTAACAACCTGCGGCTCACGATTCACATGCTGCTCTTTGGATGTGAAGCCACGGCTCTTTAGTTCTATACGCAAATATAATTTATTAAAAAAAAATGTTGCAAGTATTATTTATTGTAGGAAATATTTTTTTTGTGGCTCTTTAAAAACTTTAGAATTTTGTAAATTGTATGTTTTGACTCTTCTGACCCAAAAGGTTGCCGACCCCTGTCCTAAGGTATTCTTGATCTAGCGTATTCTCTATCCTACTGTACTCTGTAACACATTGTGTAAAAGCAAATCATGTAAAGACAAAAAAACGTGTTTTTGTGTGTTTTCTCTGAAATTCCATAAAAGCATCCAATAAAGTGTCCTGCAGAGCTGACACGAGCTATATAAAAAACGAAATGATTCTTTTCTCGAGAAAGCGAACCAACAAAAACGCAAAAATAAGTTATAACGTGATACGAGTAATCGGTCAAACGCTTTTGCGAGAGAAGAGATTATGTAGATTTTTATGCGCCATGCTAGCCTGCTAGAGCTTGACTTTGAAGAAAACTTGACTTTAAATTACTTAACTTGACACTGGCTAAATACGCTGATAGCGTGAACCCAAAGACAAATTCGATTTTAAAACTAAAAACTGCCACTAAAGTAGATTACGTAGGAAAGAGGGAGAGAGAGAGAAGATGAAATCCAAGATTAAACGAGTGAGATGACAATTTTGAAGTTTGATATAAAACAGTGTATGCGAGACTGACTCCACCTGTTAACACAGGTAAATACAAAATGTTAATTATTTAGAATTCGACTGTGGTGTAGATGTTATAGATTCCCCGTATTAATTGTACATACATAGGTACACTAAATTACTTAAGCCTCTCGCAATTCCAAGTGGCTGGTCATTCGACGTAACGCGTAATTGAAGGGTTGAGAATAAAAAGGATTTAACTGACAAATTGACAGTTTCGAGAAAATTGACTTTAAACGTCAACGGCGTCATTTTAATGTAGAGTGCTTATAAGGGAATAGAAAAGGTTTATGTAAGTTTCAGTTGCTTGAAAATGTTTTAATTCTATTTAAAATTACTAAATATAGTACTAATTCATACCATTACTGTAAAAATATAATATAATAAAATAAATATTTTAATGTTTTTATGCTAAGCAAACTGTATTCCTGTGACAGATAAACCATTTTTAGACTCATAATCTCGAGATTTAAGCCTCATTTCGGTATTTTGAGAATGTATTATTGAAGATAATTTCACGCTGAAACCAACGATACCCATAAGTCATTTTGTCAAAAAAATCAGTTAAATCCTTTTTATTCTCACCCCTTCAATTTTGAAGTTTGATATAAACCAGTGTATGCGAGACTGACTCCACCTGTTCACACAGGTAAATACTAAATGTTAATTATTTATAATTCGACTGTGGTGTAGATGTTATAGATTCCCCGTATTAATTGTACATACATAGGTACACTAAATTACTTAAACCTCTCGCAATTCCAAGTGGCTGGTCATTCGACGTAACGCGTAATTCTCCTCGATGTATTTACGTTTACTTGTGATAACGCTAATAAAATATCTTTAGCACCATTTTACACTTTTAACAACCAACTTATTAAGTACTTCGAATGTATGACTTAATTACATTTGATATAAATTCGGTCACAACATCTACACGCTAACAACTATGTACACCGAAACATCATTTAAATTCTATCATAATTTAACATCCGATGAACACATGAAATCATATAACATTAACATCGAGATTCGTTCGAGATTTTATAGTAACACGTTTTATATATTAATCATAAATATTTTCATATCATTAGCATTACAGGTGAGTACCGCTTCGTTCAAAACTTAGGACTCAACTTTGACTTAATCGCCCGTGTGTTCATTCTTTCATTGAAAAAGATACGAAATGGCGTGCGCATAGGCATCAGTGCTCAAAAGGGGGTGTGGATGGAAAGTTTGAACAGGAAAATTACATTTTTTGGTCTAGTTAGGAGACTGCACCCCTTGGAGGAGAGTCTTAGAAAAGGGGGGAGGGGGGAGCACAAGGAAGGTTCCGTTTGGTTTTTTGCCTACAGTAAAGGCATTGTAACATTCTAACATTATCACTGATAGTGTGATATAGAAGTAATAGCTTAAGTTTGATAGATTTAGAACGAAGGAGACTGTCCACTGTCCAGTAAGTGAAAAGGTGCCCTAAATCTTAATCAAATGAAGGAGCATATTCAATAAAGGGAAACAGTTCCCTGAATGTAAGTGATCAATGAAGGAAACTGTTCAGTAAGTGGAAACTGTTCCTTAAGTCATCAATGACAGAAACTGCTCAGCGAGAGGAAACATGTGCTATAAAGTTCATTAATGAAGAAGACTATCCGGTAAGGGGAAACTGTTTCCCTAAATATAAGTCACTGTGGTGTGGTCACACATTATGGTAACTGTGCTATAAATGTAAGCCATGAAACAAAGAAAACTATCCAGTAAGGCGAAACTGTGGTCTAAACGTAAAGTCATGAGTGTCCAATATGAGGAAACTGTGACCTCAATTATCATCGAACGAAGGAAACTGTCCAGTAAGTGGAAAATGTGCCCTAAAGGATCATCAAACGAAGGAAACTGTCCAGTAAGGGGAAAATGTGCCCTAAATGATCATCAAACGAAGGAAACTGCCCAGTAAGGGGAAAATGTGACCTAAATGATCATCAAACGAAAGAAACTGTCCAGTAAGGGGAAAGTGTGCCCTAAATGATCATCAAACGAAGGAAACTGTCCAGTAAGGGAAAAGTGTGCCTTAAATGATCATCAAACGAAGGAAACTGTCTTTAAGGGGAATGTGTGCCCTAAATGATCATCAAACGAAAGAAACTGTCCAGTAAGGGGAAACTGTGCCCTAAATGATTATCAAACGAAGAAAACTGCCCAGTAAAGGGAAAGTGTGCCCTAAATGCTAACATTGTCGCTGATAGTGTGTATAGGAGCGTGCTTATCTGCGTGGTGCAGAGGGCAGGGCGGGCGCGTGGGACGCTTCGCTCGGACGCTGTTGTACGGGGGCGCGCGCAGCGGCCTCGTCGGCCTCGACAGGTCGCTTGCAGACGCTGCCTTGTCGAACACCTGGAATGGAGATAGATAAACTCTCAGTTATCGTTGCGTTTTAAGTGACTGGCCCGATAGTTCAGTTGGTAGTAACCCTGCCTTCTGAACTGTAGGTTGTGGGTTCGAATCCCGCACAGGACAAACATTTGTGTGTTGAACGTCGATGTTTGTTCTGTGTCTGGGTGTTATATTGTATTCTATTATGTCGATTTTTTTCCACTTGCGATTAAGATATCACTGTTGTCATCATGTCTGAAGCCAAGCCCGGAAGTCCTATGAAGTATCCCTATACATTATCTGCAAAGATTGCTCAGTTCTCGCTGAAATACTACGTTCAGAAGCAGTGGATCTGGCGTTACTGGGTTGTTGGTATCATCGTCGCCTCCCCTGTCTTTTATAAAATTCAAATGAGTGTGTGAGTGAAATTCAAGTGGGCCGAAATCAGGAGGAAGGAGGCGGCTGAAGACCACTAAACTGTAATGCAGTAGTGATATTTTTGGATTCAGTTGTTAATTTATGTTGTATTTACAAACAAAAAGTATCAATTATATAGTATTACCAAATAGAATTGGAATTAGAATACATACCTTCCGCTTGGTCGACGAGGGCTTAGGCCGAGGTCAGTCGATCACGTGCTTGATCTTGACGTAGAGTACGCAAGAGAACAGGAACCCGAATATCGGTATGACGGACATGCCCACCCCCACGGCCGCCAGGATGATCAGGTGGTCTCGTATGTGGTTGGTAAACTGCCGTATGCAACCCTGGTATTCATAAACGTATGTAAATAAAACACTTAAGGTGGTAGGACTTTACTGCAAAGTTCGTCTAGGTAGGTACCACCGCTTTGCCAGTTATTCTGCCGGCAAGCAGTAGTGCGCAAGCACTGCTGTGTTCCGGTTTTAAGGGCACTGTAGCTAGTGAAATTACTGGGCAAATGAGACTTTATGATCTGATCTCACAGTTTAGTAATCTTATTACTTGATTGTACTGATGTCTCTGGATGACGTGCGCAGTACAGTGTGACGCGAACCTCTATACTTTAGAGTTCCGAGTGACACTGCAGCTGATATGGGTAGCCGTGTCGTTTAACATCAGGCGAACGGCTAGCTCGTCACGTCATTCCTTAACATAAAAAAAAAATAGAAATTTCTGCTGTGGCTAGTGAAATTATTGGGCAGATGAGACTATGATCTGCTGGGCTATCACATAACTCGATTGTAACGAATAGAAACAAAAATTTGTATGGGTTTGACAGTTTATGTGCATAGTTGGTATGGAAATTTCTCCTGTTGCATTGCAATCAATGTTTCGTGATCACCCCCCAGATCTCACAGTGATCTTATTACCAGACTGTGCTGATGTTTCATAATGATAGAAAAATTCTAATTTTCCACGCTAATTGACAGCACTAAAAGTATTGCGGTACTATTCTGATAATAATCTAAATAATCAAATCTGGTAATAAGAAAAAATGACGATATTTTAGTGCTGTTTAGTTTAGCAGTATAATATTGACAAATATTTTACAGCAATAGTAAAATATATATATATATATCTATCGAACCCTAAGTTACGGCTATTGATACAGTAGACAAGATTACGATGAAAAATGCAATGCAAAGTTTCCAAGAAGTTGGCAAGTGTATAGAATACTTAATCGCTTAAAGATTTATATCTCGGACATGCCTGAACTCCATTGCCATTCATGTCACATACAATAAACACATTCTTAGATATAATTTTTATTTAAAGATCTTTTTTGCTTACGCGAATATACAGAATATAAATATGAATATTTCATAAATGATAATAATGAATGAATGTTAATTTGCTCTTTTTGGAAGCCTTATCGTAATCTATTGTCACGATTCAAATGAAGATCTCTAGTGAATCCCTGTACAGTATAAATTGAATTGTAGCGATTCACTTTATATCTTCATTTGAATTCGGTTTTTCAATTACAAGGTTTAAATATTATTATACATAGTGTGGATTCTATTCCTATAGCTAAACTGGCAAAATTAAATTAAGCACTTTTAATTTACACTTATACACTTCTGATAAAGGAGAAATAAAAGAGACGTGGCGGAGATATTTTGACTGGCCCGATAGCTTAGTTGGTAGTAACCCTACCTTCTAAGCTGTAGGTTGTGGGTTCGATTCTCACCCAGGGCAAAGCAGGTTGTTCTGCGTCTGGGTGTTATATTGTATTCTGTGTATATATTTACAAACAAAAAGTATCTAAGTATTCTATCAGTTATCTGGTTCCTATAGTAATAAATAAATAAATAAATATGTGTGTTATGTGGTGTGTACAATAAAGAGTTCATCTATCTATCTATGTATATTCTATCGCTCATGTTCATCGGGGATAATATAGGATTGTATTGTAAGTAGTGGTAATATAATATTAGTTTAGATTGAGTACAAGTCTCACATGGTAGTGTATGTTGGAGGGATGGTCCCGAGCGCCGCAGCGCACGGCGACGGTCTTGCAGCACGAATCCGGCACCAGCAGCCGCGGGTCGTGCTCGTGCCACGGACTGCGGCGCCAGTCGACGTGCCGGACCGCGCCGCAGCACTTGAACTGGAAGGACAAAACCGCTGGGTTACCATACATTTCCACCTTCTTTTAACAAAATCTTTTTTTTTTGTTTATTTTGGCTCCACACTTTTGTGTATTTAGCCAGTATTAAGTAATTGATAATTTATCAAGTTTTTTATATTTTTTATAACATAGACAGATAAACAAGTAGACGGCCCGCCTGATGGTAAGCAGTTACCGTCGCCTATAGACACCTGGAACACCGGAGGGGCTACCAATGCGTTTCCTACCTTTTAAGACTCTATTTCATCATCATCATCATCATCAGCCTATATTAGTCCAATGCTGGACATAGGCCTCTCCCAAGGCACGCCACTGAGACTCTATTTACCCGACGTTAATGATATATCACGCAGATATGTTTCAATCCATCAATTCAAGTCAGTAGTAGTATTCTAGTCTAAGTCATACTCCTAGTAAAGTGGTGGCTTTACTAGAAGCTTCTATGGAGAATTGGAAACAACAAGATAAAAAATTTTTCACCATCATTATACCATTTTCCCACACTCATGCCTGTAATCCAGTACTTAACGAATAAAATGCCACCAATTTTATGTACTAATACTGAAAATAACACAAGTTTTGGAAAATAATACAATGCGGTGACGCGATCTATCTCGTTTTCACAAAACTCCCAAAACTCAAAAATCTTTTGTTTTCAATATTTTATTTTTTTATTATATTATTTTCATAAAGTAGGTTTAAAAATGGATGTAATAATTGAAAAAATAAGTATCATCGATGATTAAATCACGTAGGAATACGCTTTTTAAGCTGGAGGGGGCATCGCCTGTCCCTTTCTCGTAAAACAGAGACCGTGTAGCGCTTCCTCACAGCTACTATGAAGGTATCATTTGTGACGTCACATATCAAAGAGATGTGTATGCAGAGCTATCACAAGAAGGACTAGTAAATGTACCCTGTTTTTTAAAATGCGTATAACTTTGAAGCCTGTATTTTAAAATCCTTATTACTTTGTAATTTTGAGAGATACTTATTTTTTGTTTCCACGACTATTTATTTTTTGAGGAATATTATTTATGCAAGCAAAATATAGCCGTCAAATAGGCTATTTAGTACCTACACCGATATCAACAGCATAGCTGTGTACATAGGTATCCCATCACGTAAAAAGGGCGGCCTAGTTATGGAAAATAGCCCGCGTACCAAGTACTCGGGTATCTATTATTAGCGGTTCATAATGAAACAACGACCAGTCTGCGAATGAAGCAAATTGAACTATAAGGCTATCATAAATTGATAAACAACATTAGCATATTATGATTCACTTAGGTTGCCTATTCTTGAATGATATGAATAACATTGCAAATTGAATTAAAATGAAACTAGGTATTAATTTGGAATAGTACGTACATATATGTCTATCATGACCTTTTCTTGGCAAGACCTTCACCCCGGTTTTATGTTTCTTTTTGCGAGTTATAGTGATTATCCTCTAGTGAGTCTCGCGAAGCCAAACAATGGTAACCACAAGAAAATCCATTTATTGCCAAGCATGTCTAAAAGGCTACTAAATCTATGCATTTCGAAAACATTTATTTGACAGCCCCTGTGGTGCGGTGCTGGTGCAGGTCGGCTCATAACCCGGAGGTGGCAGATTCGATTCCCGCAGCAGGACAAGTATTTGTGCACAGGAAAATAGCGCAAATACTTGTTCTGAGTCTGGGTATTGTGGGACCAAGGTCCTCGTAGTATCTGGGTCCCTAGACAGGGAATCCTATTTAGGGTCCTAGAGGTCCTAGAGGTACCTACCTCAGTCTGCATCATGTCTACGGCGTCAGTGATGACCGTGTCGAGCGCGTAGTTAGACAAGAAGGTGTTGTTTAACTCCATCCTCAGCTCGTCTTCAACCGCTACTTCGTAGTAGTACGCGAGACCGCCCGCGCCCGCTTCCATTAAAAAGGTTATCAGCAGGAAGTATGTGTACTGGAATCAAGATATTTCAGTCTTCAGTTAAGTCGCGTTTCATTATTCCACTATCCTTATTAAGATGTGTGTGGATTAATGGTGAGCTGATTAATATAACAATCATAGAAAAATATTTACCTAAATATTTTCAAATCTACAATCAGAGACTAGAATAGAAGAATGCTATATTGGACACTAAAATACACGCAAGGTACACGACTATACTACGCTCAAACGGCTGAATGGATTTGGATGAAATTCGGTACCAAGATAGCTTATACACTGGATTAACATATAGGCTACATTTTATTCCGGAAAAGTGAAATGCTCCCGTGGGATGAGCAAATAATTCAAAATACTTTTTATCCGCGAAAACGCGGGGCGCAGCTAGTATTATATACCTACTTACATAATTATAATGAATACTTATGGATATAACAAAGTACTTACACACAACAAGCTCGTTCTATTCTCAGTCTTGAGGCCGCAGCAGCCGAGGGCGGAGAGCGGCAGGCCCAGGGCGCCCGCTAGCACCAGCAAGTACGCGATGGCTTGGTATGTGAACGTAGGGAGCAGCGACACGTATCGATGTCGGTACACCACCGTCCAGATGCCCACTGCTAGGACGCCTGCACCTGCAAACTGATTGAGGACTTCAGTTATTGACGTGTAATAGTAAATTATTGCAAAGGCAGCAAAAGAGGCAATTGCAGGTCGAGTATGAGTTTGAAGGACGAGCCGCAGGCGAGCACTTCAATGATACGAGACAGGCAATTGCCATTTCGGCCGAGGCATATATAGTGCTTTTTTTTTTTTTTTTCTTCAAACTTGTCTAGCATTTGACCACGCTCTCACCTGATGGGAAGTGACGATGCGATCGAAGGTGTAGCATGCTAGCCAAGTAGTGCTTTTCTTAAAAAAATGCATGTAAATAAAAAAGGGCCTTTTAAATAATAAATTTATTTTTTATTAACCAAATAACAACGAACTCCGCTTTACCGCCAATTTTTTTATTATTTTACAGTTTGTGCCGAAAGGTAAACGCATCTGTGGCTATACAGCCACGAGAACGCAATGTGTACAATAGATGAAAGAGTTCTAAATTCAAACAGCACACCGTTTCATACAACATTGCCGGTGTGTTCCAAATTCAAAATATGCGCCGGGAAGTGGTTTTGGTTTTTCAGTCTACGTAAATATGATACTTCGCGTGTTCTTTATTCAAAAGTAATGATAATATTTCCGCGCATGTTTATGAAAAATGTAGTTTAACACTCGGCTGATGCCAGTTAGCCCCCCATAGTTATTGGCCTTGTGGGGCAATGCCCTACCTAGAAATCACAATGCCCTACATTAAAATAACCAAAAAGTAAAACAAACTATTATAATTAAATTATTTGGTCATACTTTGATCAGTGTGATCACACTGATATTATAAAGGCGAAAGTTTGTATGTGTGTATGTTTGTTACTCCTTCACGCTCAAACGACTGAATGGATTTGGATGAAATTCGGTACCAAGATAGCTTATACGCTGGTTGTCTAGGTGGTAGGACTTTACTGCAAAGTTCGTCTAGGTAGGTACCACCGCTTTGCCAGTTATTCTGCCGCCAAGCAGTAGTGCGCAAGCACTGCTGTGTTCCGGTGTGAAGGGCACTGTAGCTAATGAAATTACTGGGCAAATGAGACTTTATGATCTGATCTCACAGTTTAGTCTTTCTCATCTTATTACTAGATTGTGCTGATGTCTCTGGATGACGTGCGCAGTGCAGTGTCACGCGAACCTCTATACTTTAGAGTTCCGAGTGACACTGAAGCTGATATGGGCAGCCGTGTCGTTTAACATCAGGCGAACGGCTAGCTCGTCACGTCAATCCTTAACATAAAAAAAAAAAAAAAGAACACATAGGCTACATTTTATCTCGGAAAAGTGAAACGTTCGCGTGGGATAAGCAAATAATTAAAATACTTTTTATCCGCGGGTGAAACTGCGGGGCGCAGCTAGTATAAAATAAATCTTAGATCCATGCCTATGTTCTTTCGCAGAAATTATTTGTCTATGAATAGGTACTGAAATAGGTCAGTGATATACATGGTGATTGATAGGCCCGTGCTACGAGGGCAGATCAATTATAATAAATTTTGACTTCCGCCCTACCTGCAACCAACGCTGCCCTAGCTCAAATTCGACTCTAGCTACAGCCCTGGGCTGATCGCCGCCCATTTCAATGCTGTAAAGTGCCACTGGTTCCATAGACCGGACAAACGAACTCAGTAGTCCGTATCCGAACTACTGAGTTCTAATCGCTAACGTTGTTTGGTGCCTGCTTTTCTAGATGGTAGGAGTTTTTGCAGTTTGTCTAGGTGTAGGTACCACCGTTTTGCCAGTTATTCTACCGCCAAGCAGTAGTGCACAACCAAGTCCGGTTTGAAGGGCACGGTAGCTAGTGAAATTACTGGGCAAATGAGACGTTATGATCTAATCTCACGGTCTAGTAATCTTATTACTGGAATGTGTTGATGTCTCAGGACGACGTACGCAGTGCAGTGTCACGCGAAACTATACTTTAGTGACACTGCTACTGATATGGGCAGCCGTGTCGCTTAACATCAGGCGTACGACTAGCTAATCATGTCATTCATTAACATAAAAAAGTCATTTACAGGAGTAGTTTAGGTTTAGACTAAAATAATAATCATAATAACGCCCAACGATCACATACATAGATTCTGGACCCTAACTATGATTCCCTGTGTCTAGGGACCCAGGTACTACGAGGACCATGGTCCCACAACACCCAGATACAGAACAAGTATTTGCGCTTTTTTCTGTGCACAAATACTTGTTTCGCCGTGGGAATCAAACCTGCCACCTCCGGGGTATGAGCCGACCAGCTCAACCACTCACCACAGAAGCTGTCAAAACTACAGTATGTACCATTATCAGTGCATAATTTATTGTGCTACAAACTATAGTTGTCAAATATAATAGAACATAGCACGTCGTAGTATCAATTAGTTACAATCGATCTAGAAGAGCCGCGTGCCGCACCTTGGCCAATGTAGGTACATCTATTAAACTTGATCTCTTCATAGTGCACACTCATTATATCATCGTCATCGGGTCACTGGTGCACTCTTATAAAAGTATGAAGGTCAGTAGGCGATATTCTTAGCTACAGATCTTGTATTACCTAATGCCTACATATAATAATAATAAATATATGTGGACATTTCACACAGCGTCATCTAGCCTAAACTAAGCAAAGCTTGTGCTAATGGGATCCAGATAACTGATATAATACTTAGATAATTTTTGTTTGTTTGTTTGTTTTTTATTTATTTTTTTATTTTTTTTATGTTAAGGAATGACGTGACGAGCTAGCCGTTCGCATGGTGTTAAACGACACGGCTGCCCATATCAGCTGCAGTGTCACTCGGAACTCTAAAGTATAGAGGTTCGCGTGACACTGCACTGCGCACGTCATCCAGAGACATCAGCACAATCTAGTAATAAGATTACTAAACTGTGAGATCAGATCATAAAGTCTCATTTGCCCAGTAATTTCACTAGCTACAGTGCCCTTCAAACCGGAACACAGCAGTGCTTGCGCACTACTGCTTGGCGGCAGAATAACTGTAACTGTTGTTAATACATACATAGAATAGAATATAACACCCAGACACTGAACAAACGTTGATGTTTATAACACAAATGTTTGTCCTGGGTGGGAATCGAACCCACAACCCACAGTTTAGTTCAACTATATACCAACTGAGGTATTGGGCCAGTCAACATATCCACTTTAGGTTGACCCATGGACCCTTTTTTTTTTTTTTTTTTTTTTTTTTTTTTTTGAACGAGCTAATGCTGTTGGTCTCTATCGACCTTTACAGCGTCACCGGGCGGGAGGGCGGGCGCTTAGGGCGCCCAGCCGTCAAAAGTGGGAGGCAACTAGCTCAAGGGCACCCCTGGGGTGCGAGCCTCGGCTTGGGCCGTTGCTGGGATAAGAGGATCGAGAAGACTACGTCCACTGGAAGAGTGGACCCTATTGAAAGTCGCGACCGTTCTAGCTAACCTACGGGGGGTACGTCGACCTCGCCGGCGGGGTCGGTGTCTGATTGTGTTACGCTGGTATCCTATACCGGTGCCGAAAGCGGTACCTGAGCCAGAAGGGCTAGACTGGTCCGGTGATCCTAGCGCAGCCGATACTACGGCTGCTATAGGATCATCCGGGTCGCTCAAGACGTGTCTCGGGCGGCGACGACGGGGTGGACCCATGGACCCTGTCATTACCTAAGTGTATGCAAAGCTAGTTTCCGCAATTAACAATAAGCGTAATCTACCATCTACATGGCTACAGTACCTAAGTAGCGGGTGGTGAGGTTAAATATGGATTTCACACATACACCTACAAAATAAATTGAAACCCATGATTCAAACCATGTCAAACAACATCGGGTTATACCATGGGAATATCAAAAACGGGTTTTTTTATAATAGGTACAGAAATAGATAAGTAGTGTGACGGAACACTAACGAATGCGCAAAACGAAATATATTTTTAAATTCCAATTAGGTATAAAATAAAGGCTTATCTTTACCACAAGCATTAAATTGCACGAATATCGATAAGATTGTAAAGAAATATTATACTTATACTTAGCAATAATGAATAATAAATTGGGACTAGGCTGCTTTCTATAGTAGACAACTGTATTTGATAAATTACCTAATTTCAATATAACTATACTATTAATTAATATGCCTCTGTGGCGTGGTGGTAGTAGAGTAGGTTGGCTTAGAAACCGGAGGTGGCGAGTTCGATTCCAGCGATAGGACAAGTATTTGTGTACGGAAAAAACACAAATACTTGTTCCGAGTCTGGGTGTTGTGGAACCATGGTGCTCGTAGTTTCTGGGCCCCTAGTTACAAGGAATCCATTAGGATTCAGGATCTATGTATGTGGTAGTTGGGCGTTCTTATTATTGGTGGATCTTTAGTTTCTGTTAAAACCTCCATTTTTACGAATTCTGTCACTGTCAACTGTATGTTTGCTATAATTAGTAGATTTTTAAATTAACGATCCGTTCGGTAATCGGCTGGTCCCTTTGCGGTTAGCTATATATTAGTACAATGTTGACGAAAAGTTTAGGCCCAAAACAAAACCAATTCACAGAAAAAAAGCAAGTGTTAATGATAATATGCCTTAATAGTATAGAGTTTAGATTGATAAATGCCTAAACACATGTAAAACTATCACAAAAAACGGGAGTCGGTACATAGATGCAAACAAGTAAACACATTTTAAATTACGATTATGGAGCCGCAAATTGTATTTTCTAGGCGCACGGCAATGTTTACAAGCACATATGAAACTGTGCAGTGCTCCAAGCTGTCTGATAATAGAGAGCGTGTAGCAAATTCTAACACGTACGAATCAAGTTAATCAAGATTTATACTACCGGTCTACAGCCGACGGTTAAACAGGCTTTGATTAAAATAAAAGGTGTGCAGAATCGAAGATGGCGAGTATTCGAGCTAGACAGATGCTCTCTACGGTATAAAAAAACCCACAAATAAAAGTTTAAAAATGCGATCTTTTCGCTAAAAACGATATCTTCCAGATATCCTTTGAAACTTTAAATGTTCGAACATTCGAGCATAAACTCTTATTTCAATTTAATTTAGCATCACAACTTTAGCATTATTAGCATAATAACGGACACGTTTTTATTTGTTTTCGGGTTTGGCTCCACTCTTTTGTGTATTTAGCCAGTGTTAAGTAATTGATAGTCTCAAGTTAATTAATATTGTGTCAAGTCAAGTTACAGTCCAAGTCATCAAGCCATAGTCTAGTCTAGTCAAGTCATACTCCTAGTAAAGTGGTGGCAAATTTACTTAAAGCTTCTATGTAGTTTTGGAAACAACACGAATAGAAACGTTTCACCATCATTATACCACTTTCCCACACTCATGCTTGTAATCCAGCACTTAACGAATAAAATTCCACAAATTTTAGTCATTAACTCTAAAAACAACACAAGTTTTGGAAAATAATACCATGCGCTGACGCCATCTTTTTCGTTTTCCCCAAAAACAGACACGTTATTATTAAGTTCTGAAATTATTTTGATGCTAAATGAAATAGAAATAAGAGTTTATTCACGTATTAATTAATAAAAAAAAATATTATGAAATTTTTTAAATTAAAAGTTTCAAAGGGTATCTGCAAGAAATCGTTCAAAAAGTTTAAAGAGATGTAACAGCTGTGAATTGCCAATATAAATGTAATGACATTAATTTATAAAAACTTACCAAAAATACTACGTTGAAAATATGCAGAACACACTTTAGAAAATTCACGCTGCAACAGTCAGCGTCTCGTGATTTTCGAGGCTTTATTTTCTTCTTCTTAGACAAAAGCGCATTACCGTCTTTTTTCTTCTCCTCTGCCATTTTATTCAATCTTATCTTTGGTTAATCGGTAGCGTTCTCATGTCCTTGTTCCGTGTCTCCGCATATACCTGGAAAAATACACGAAACAATTACTCAGTGCAAACAATGTCTACGCACAAGATAACGGCGTATACTTACAGGTGATTAAACATTGTTAGATGATCCAAAGTAATGAGAATAACGAATGTGAAGGTTTATTAAATTGAAAAACTCAATAACGAATTACATTATTTATTTAATTAGCATGCCCTATTCATCATAATTATAAAAGTGGAATATATTACAACACCTAATCTAAATATTACAACAAGATGTCTCAAAATAATTGATCCACAGTTAGTACAGTTTAAATAAAAATTGTATAAACAATAAAAAATATAAACAATTATACAGCAACACTGATGGAAGGAAAGATAGTCTCATGCCTGTCTGTACTAAAGACTATTAATATGCAATTTAGCTCAGCAACAATTGTGTGGGTTCTTTGTATGTTTGTTAAATTTGTGTCAACTTGGCAGACCAAATACTGAACTCTCATTGATTCCCTGTTGATCATTGGCTGTCTCAACCAATGAGCTTACATTAATTGGCATTTTGACTAGACACGAGATTGACAAATGTGCGAGAAACCGGGGCTAGGGGTATAAGTAGGAATTTAGGAGCTGTCGAGCCTTAGCACAGACAGGTATCAGTGTAGTAGCAAAATATAAGTTATATGTATAAGTTTGATGTGTTGTATAAAACCTGCAAGCAGAAACACTTTACAAATTACATTCAGTCCTAAATTCATCACAATACCCTCTTAGATAAATTCATTTTATAGTGGTGCCTAATACTTTGGATATGTAGTAAAAAAGTGTAAAATTGTAATACAATAAATATATAGCATTATAGAAAAATTAATTGATACATATTTTAGTCAATTTCGGAATAACAATAGATCATGA
This sequence comes from Ennomos fuscantarius, assembly GCA_905220475.3. Classification (NCBI taxonomy): domain Eukaryota; kingdom Metazoa; phylum Arthropoda; class Insecta; order Lepidoptera; family Geometridae; genus Ennomos; species Ennomos fuscantarius. The sequence continues at coordinate 3,961,953 of HG992029.1, forward strand.
CAATACTTTTTAAATAACATCATTCCAAGTCTCAGGTATAATTTAATGACTATTCTAGTAGATTTTGATGCCATTGATTGAAAAAAAAAGAATACCACATTCTTTAAAAATAAACTTTGTGTCTCTCCTTTAGTCAGTCAGCTATTAGGCATCATAGTGATCGAGAGTAGTTTCTAACTTTTCAACAATCTTCTTGTAAAACGTAATCTGTTGCCTTAAAAACTTTTGCATAGTCGCCTTTAAGTCAACCGTTCTCTCTGCTTTGAAGTGGTTTATTTCGGCAAGAAGTGCATAGGATATAACATCAGTTCTTCTTAATACTTCATTCAGTTGTGCTACCTCCATTTTGTGTTCGGCCGTCAGTCTTTCACATTCCCGTTTCTTTTGGACAGCTCCTTTATGGTTCCCAAGCACATCAGGAAAACTGCCCACTATACCTTTGTATAGATGGAACTTGTCACCTAAAGGCTCCCAGTCATACTTTGGCTGTTCGTCGTACATACGTCCAATGTCAATGTAGGCGCCACCGGTCATTTTAATTGCAGATGTTAACTTAGATGTTGACACTATTGATCCTTCATCTAAGCTAAGAGCATTCCCGAGGCTATAGAATGCTTCTCCAACTTTTTGACAATCTGTTTTATAGGGAGTTTGGAACCTCTTTGTTTGTATCATACACATTCCAGTAACAGCTTTCACCGATGTGTCCATGCTGTTTATAAATGTGTGGCACTGCTCTGTGATGTGGTCAACTTGTGATTGCAATAAAGCTTTCTCAGGTACTACCAATGAGACACAATAATTTAGGCCTAGCAGATTGTCTCTCTCTGCTTGTCTCTTACCTGCTTTCCATCGCTTTTCATCAGTACATGTCAGGAAATGCTGCCAAACTTCAGACTTTGATAACACAGGATGCTTACACATCCAATCAACAAATTCTTGTAGCTGTACTCTTCTACGCTCAATCAGCTGTTCATCGTAACGACCAGATATTTGCTTATCAGGCAGAGGTGGAATAGGAATCAGTGTGAATTTCTCTTGCAATCGTTCATGTAGCCAATCAAAGTGCTTGTATCTTCTAGACACCTGTATGTTGTTGAAGGAGGGTGTCAGCTGGTAAGCTATGAAACTTTTAATACCTTTAAATTTTGACTCCTTCTTTGGTGATGCTACAGTCACCGAGTATGGCTGTGGTAAAGGTGACCAAATATATCGGTCTTCTTCTTGAACAATGTAAACTTTTTCAGAATCGGGAACTTCTACATTTAACGTAGCAAGTAGATAGCTTTCACCACTAATTTTTGATGATGGTGCAAATTTGTTTTTTCTTACTGTACCAACTGATGAATAGTTCGATGTTGTATCATCAATGTGTTGATTGTTGTAATCACTGATAGGCATACCAGGTAATGGTGTTAGCGGCTGGTTGTATGATGGTGGAGGTTTCTGTTGAGGCCCAGGGCCAATTTCAGAGTATGTGTCATCATCCCAATCATCATCCCAGCCATCCTCGTGTGAAGTTCCACGCTGGTAGTTGTTGTCACCTGCACTGTACTGCTGTTCCCCCCAGTCATCCGCTGCTTGATCATACCTGGGTGCTGCTGGCGCCGGGGCTTTAGTCTGTGTCACATCATCATGTTCTAGTTTTCTAACATATGCTGCAGGGAAGAGCCCAGTTTCACCCTTGGAGTTTTTACCTTCCCACCACCCCTCACCAATCTCTGTGTTTATTATGGTCAGTATTTCACCACATGTTATTGACATTTCTGTGGTGTTGGGCTCCCCCGTGAAGTCATACAATGCTTGCACTTGGGTCATTTTGGACCCGTACCTAAAACAATTTCAGAATAGATTATTACAATAAGCTTGAGTAAACACTGAAGGATTGGTGTCATGAAGTGTTGCTATCTTATCAAATGTTATCTAGAAATATAGGGAGACTATACAAGTGTATGAGATAAGTATGTAACTACAGTATTCACGAGAATTTTGTTCATAGTAATCACTGTGATCAGCGGTTCAAGCGATTTAGGGCGTCAGTCAGCGCTGCGTACCAAACCTCTGACACATATTCATAATAGACCCCAATTAAACACGCCTGCTACTGGTAATTGACGACATGTCGCCAGCTTTATTGTTTTAGGACAGCGAAGAAAGCTATTCACTTGCACAATTGTATGGTTTTCTTTTGTGTAAAATACAATAACATGAAAGTACGATTTCAACACTACTTTGAATAACTATTAGATCGTTATTGTTGCCCCATTATACTAGAGTATGGTGTTGTTTTGAATCCTGTTATGATATTCTAAAGTAGGTAAGTCACAATCTGTGCTTGGATGCGTTAATAAATACAGTAAAATAAAAATAATTCCGTTGTAATGGAAATTAAATGAATGACGTCAATTTGTATGGAGATATAAACCATGAGTCCATGACACAAAAACTCTTCAAAGACTTACGTTTTCGGTAACTCCTGATTTAACTCACAATAGAAATTTGCTATATCAACAAAATTACCTTATAAATTAAGTTAAAATACTACGTTTTCAAGGCGGATACACGAATTGATTGATTGTACAGTCATCCGTCGCATCTGTCTGTTTGACAACCTAAAAATTGTTTTCGTTTGTTCGTTCTCCATTACGTCAGCTGACGTCAATTACGTGGCTATGGTGAACAAGCGAGTGCTTATTGGTGCCATAAATATTATTGCGCCAGTGTAGCCAATAAAACAGCTGAGTATATTTTTAGTCTATGGTACATTCATTTAAACCAATCAGTGTATAGTAGACACTAAAGAGAGCGATCACTATTTTGTTCATAAAAACAACGCTAGATGGCGCTGATATAAAACTCTAACGTTGCGTTCCGTACCCCATAATTAATTTGATACACATATGACTTCGAATAAGGAGGTACAAATGTATGACTTCAAATAAAATACAAATGAAGAGAAAAGAGTTTTTTTATTGATTACATGTTAGTCACATGATGTGACGCCCCGCGGATTCACCCGTTACTTCTTAGCCACGGGAATTCTTAATTTTCCAGGATTAAAAAGGTCCTATATATTGTTTTCGGTACCTAGGTAGTACAATTAGCAGTACCCTTATTACTTAGGTATGTGAGTTATGTGGAAATTTTCATCCGAATAGGTGCTGCCATTTTAAATCAAGTATAAATAACCAGCCTTACTACCTATCTATATTTAATTTAAGTAAAACAGTAGGATACATTATCGGGTTTGAAAAATTCCGAGGTGGTGCTTCTACATTATCTTGTCGCACTTCACAGTGCTAGGTTGCGCTTTGTGAGGTCAACGCTATCAGACAGGTAAGGTACCTACAATTATTAGCGCAAAGGTTTTTCACTAAAAATAAAGTAGAAAAAATGATAGATTTTTACTTTTCTAAAGCTATTGACTGAGCGCAGTTTATTTTCGAAAGCGGGTTAGGGGTCTTCAATCACAACTGGTGACGCAGCGGATTACCAATTCCGGTAGGGCACGCCAGTCTTAGGTCATTATTACAGAACGATGCTCATTGATCGGTGCTCAAGCAGAGATTTCATTCATAAAGTGATCAATTAGTGAATAAAATCTCTGCTTGAGCACCGATCGATGACTGAGCATCGTTCTATAATACCTTCAATGAAAGCTTTCTTGTTTCTAGATGCCAGTATAGACTACAGAATAAGACATTGGTGTTCTCAACAGTGCATAATACAGAACAGTAGGAGTCCAGAGAGCTTTGGACCACACGACTGAAGTAAAATTTATTTACTTTAGCTCTGTCTATCGGCCGGTATAACTTTGTTTTTGCTTTAGTTAATGTTAATCGTAATCTTGACAATTATTGTAAATTGTCATTTTACCGGACATCTTACCTACCGACATAATAATACAAATTTTTAACTTTGTTATGTTGATCGACGTGAACCAACGTCAACTTCCGTTCACCAGCTTACTCCCCAAGACAAGAGAGCGTAAAGTTAGCGAGTTTAATTAAAAAATGTTTTGGCGAATTTTATCTAATAAATTATAGCTAGTGGAAAACACTAAATATACGTTGTTCAGGGTGGTCCTAGTCTCACACCGCCTGTGCTGGGACCGCACAGCCCATGCGATAAGCACCTATGTAAATAATGTTGATAATGGTGTCGATTCTGTGTCGCATTCTCTAAAACTAAAGTAAACTTAACATATGGCAGTACTCTTCTGATAAAGACGGAAATATGATAATTTTATTTAGCTTTAGAGTAATATGTCAGCGGAGAAACTGTATTATTAGAGGTCGGGAGTCGAAGTGCAATGCTACTTTTCCAGTCCAAAGTGCTGCATCAAGGGAGTCAACATTAATAATGCATTAGATAGAGAGAGAGAGAGAGAGAGAGAGAGAGAGAGAGAGAAAGTAAGAGGAAAAAGTGAGTATCAGATGGGTACTATACTTTAATTTTATTATATTTAATAGACCTACGTAGGATGATTTCTGTGATCTAATACCTAAATAGTAAACACTTCCATGATACTAGATATCTACTAGAATACTACTAGATACTATTACAATACTACTAGATACTACTAGAATACTACTAGGTTCTACTAGATAATTGGCGTATTTTCCCTATTTAAGGTTTTTTTTATGTTAGTGAATGATGTGATGAGCTAGTCGTTCGCCTGGTGTTAAGCGCCACGGCCGCCCATAACAGAACAGTGTCACTCGGAACTAAAACACAGAGTTTCGCGCGACACTGCACTGCGCACATCATTCTGAAACATCAGTACAGTCTAGTAATAAGATTACTCAACTGTGAGATCAGATCATAAAGTCTCAATTGCCCAGTAATTTCACTAGCTACAGTGCCCTTCAAACCGGAACACAGTAGTGCACAGTAGTTGCACACTACTGCTTGGCGGCAGAATAACTGGCAAAGCGGTGGTACCTACCTAGACGAACTTTGCAACAAAGTCCTACCACCTAGTGGTAAATCATTTTGTCGTTTATTTACGTTCAAATCAGCACATAGATACAGGAAGCTGCATGATTTGTTAAAATTCCCTTTAAACCTTGTTATGAGTTACAAGCCACGTACGATGTTTCCAAAAAGCAACCCTCGTTTCTAAATCTTACAAGGGTATGTGAAGAGGGTTTGTACAAACTATAAGAAACAGAATTGTAGAGACCATTAACATTCGCCTGAACTCTCAAGCTCCTGACCTTCTTACTCTGTGGGTATACTTATATTTGATCTGCAATCTGGCGCGACATAGGTCTAAACAAAACCACTGATATGTAATCTGTGACAAAATGTCCAAGATAACTTAGTTGCTAAACAAACAAGCTTTTCTTTCTTTGTTGCTCGCTCCCTCTGGGGTGATATTAAAACAAGTCAAGTGTGAAATGGGTCTTGACAATGACAACACATTTACTTTGCAACTAAAAAGGGTTGTTGCCTCATAAGTATTTGGGTAAGTAGAACATCTGAAGGAGTTCGTTGAAAAGAATCTGAAAATGGCGGCTGTGAACTTTGATTTTTTTTCCATATCCCGTCTGTTTTTTAATTTTAATATGTGATAAGGGTGGATTATTTTCCTTCAAGTGTTCGTGAACGTGCACGAGTGTTAGAAAATGATTTCAAGTTTCATAACTATGCCTTTTTGTTTTCTGTTCAAGTCTTCCTAGAGCCTTCAGTAAAATATCCATCATTTTACTGTGGCATTTTAACTGTCAAAATAAAACTGACATGGAGTTTTTGGCGGGAAAACGAAAAAGATCGCGTCGCTGCATTGTACCTATTATTTTCCAAAACTTATGTTATTTTCAGTGTTAGTGCATTTTATTCGTTAAGTGCTGAATTACAGGGATGAGTGTGGGAAAGTGGTATAATGATGGTGAAACGTTTCTTCTCGTGTTGTTTCCAAAACTCCATAGAAGCTTCTGGTAAAGTTGTCACCACTTTACTAGGAGTATGACTCTTTTATGCACTAACACTGAAAATAACACAAGTTTTGGAAAATAATACAATGCGGTAACGCAATCTTTTTCGTTTTCCCGCCAAAACTCGATATTGATTTTAAATTGTTGTATAAAGTACTGCAATAATACCAAAAGTACTAGTAGATGCTACTATGCTACTAGATAGGTGCTAAAATAACTAGGTATTTGGACTGTATTGCTGACTGCGCTATGATCTTTAGCTAGCTTCTAGACCATAGACATCCCAAATGACCATTAGCTAATACAAAAACCATTTGGATTGTAGGTATACTGGCTGCGTTTATCTGATGAATGATGAACTACTTAATAGCTAAAAGCCTAAAGCATTTAGCTTTAGGCTTTTACTTTTTTTTTACATTTTTCTTGAATAAAATTAAAACTATTAAGACATCCTTTAAAATGTAATATGACGTCCATGATCTACTGGTTTGAATAAAAAGCAAGCCAGTCATCTCAGACCATTGCGTGCTACAGCATGTTACATAGTATTTATATAGTTATATATTATATAAATAAATAATAATAAATATAGCAATAAGACCTGGACTGTAACCGCGTGACAGAAAAAATGAGTGAATTTGAATTTCTAAATATAATAATTATATATATAATAATTATATAACTAACTCCCCCGCGGTGTGAAAACTCTCCAATTTTCTGCTCACCTTTTTATTTTTTTCTTTCATAAGAACCTTCTCCTGACAATAATAAATCAACAGAAAAAGAATTAGCCCAGTTCCATCTGTTCACGCGTGATGCGAAGGCCAAGAGAAAAAGAGATTTATTTTTATAATATAGATAGATGTATAACTAATAAAAACAAATGAGTGTTATTGTCATTTATTTAATAAATGCTTTCAGCTACTTACTTATACCACAGAATAAATAATGGCTGAAGTGAACTACGTGGTGCAGATGATAATAAAAGCCTTAATGGACTTGTAAACTGATATTATTTAGTATATTTAAAAAGCAGAAAATTATGAAAAAAAAAATACTACCAACTTCGTAGGCGAAAAATCAAAGACAATCTGTGAAAATCTAATGCCAAAAAGAACAAAAATATAGTTTTTAAATTTTGAATAAAAACTTAAGTAAACAGGTTTTATATAATAACAAAGAGTTTGCTACAATGGCCAAAGTACTTATAGTACTAAAATACAGAAAAGTTATCATTAGACTGAGAAAATAATTTTAAATTCATCGATAGATCTAAACGGGGTCACCCAAATTCATAGCCTCGCCCGTGCCGCCATTCGTACCTAAGTAATTTTTGAATTTATCCGACGTCCTTATAAATATTCCCCATTCCGGGTTGGCGATGAAAGAAATGATTATTTACAGACTCCCACAAAAAGCTCATTGCTAAAATACATCCCTACAGAAATGAATAAATATTTTCCTTTTGTTGGGGAAATGGGGTGAAGTGATATAATGGCTAAACGGCGTAATGCTTCATTTTGTTTTCATTTCCTTTTGCATAAAATACGAGTTGTATCTGATGTACGCAAGTGCTGAATGTCTATAAATAAAGCATCAATAACACATTAATGTAGGTGTGTTTAAATCACTGTAAAGTTTCTTGTAGCTTCTTTACAGGTGTGATCGAACTTTCGTATCGGAGTTTTCCGTTCTGCATTATGCCGGATTACTTGCTACTGTTCATATATTATAGTCATATACATAATATTAAACATTAAAAACGTAATTTTATACATATGTTTAGTACAATAACTTATTAGTATGTACCTTCTCAATTTGACTTATAAATCTGCTAATAAAGCGTAATATTTGCAACAAAATGACTTTGACTTATTCGAGTTGAGACGTTGTTTTGGATTAATTTGTAAGGGATTTCTGACATAGGTATTGTACGTACTAGGAAATGGACTGTCCAGAAAAGCATATTATTCACGAGTCCGCTACTTGCTACCGAAATTTGAAAATTCGAATAATGACAATAGTAAAGCAATTCTGAAACCAAAGTCTTGTTTGCTTATACGAGTAAGAACGAAGGGCCTGGACCTACCTGCCGCCCAGTGACGCTGTAAAGGTCAGCAGAGACCAACAGGATTAGCCAGTTCAAAAAAGGTCTGCACCTTTCTATAATAATAAAGTAGAAACACTGTAAGTTATTAGTAAAGTTTGCTTAATACTTATTGAGAATGTAAATTAGCATTTAACGATTTTTCTTCGACCCCGCTAGTTAATAAAAGCGATAAGTCGACAGTCAGCTTTTAATTCGCGGCGTATCCTGTATTGGCCCACATCCAAATAAGAGTGCTTGTGCACTCACTCGTGTTTCGGTCAGGAACATAATTATGTATAACACTTTTTAAACTTTCGCGACTTGAACTCATATATATGTAAATATATATAACACAAAGGTGACTGACTGACAGTGATAGATCAACGCACAGCCCAAACCACTGGACAGATCGGGCTGAAATTTGTCATGCAAGTAGATGTTATGACGCATATAGGCATATACGAAGAAATGATTTTTCTAAATTCCACCCTTAAGAGGGTGAAATGGGTGGTTGAATTATTTTCCCATAGGCCACGCCGCGGGCGAAGCTGCGGGCAGAAGCTCGTAATATATAAACTGTTATTCGGTATGGTCAGCTAGATATTTAATATATAAATTTATTTGTGTAGGAATTCATGTTTATCATAAATATTTTTTGTTGTGCTGATTTGAAGTGTTGACTCCACCTTTACATCAAATTTTATTTAGGGGTCATCTTTCAATAGTCCGTATTGTTTTTAATAAAAACCTTATTTATAAAAGAGTAGTATTTACTCCAGGTTTTTTTTTCATTGGAATATTGAACTCGATTTGAAAAAGACAGCGATTGGTGAAACCGTCAACGAGGTTAGTCAAAATAATGTTTTGATAATTTTTGTACGCGAATAGACCCGTTTTATCTTTACAATAATTTTGTATACCTATATATGTATATATCTATTTTATGGGTGTTAACGATTTGAAATTCTTTTTTACTGTTAAGTAAATTATAAGTTTACAAAATTCCCGAATGCAAATACGATGAGTGCACAAGCGCTCGTACGCCATACGACCCCAACTTCCGGTCTCAGAAAACTTACACTAAGACCCGTATTTCATTCAATATTTGATCAATAGGGAATGAAGCTCTTCTTGAGCAGAGATTCACGACTACGCGTAGTTCTGTAATACGGGCCTTAGTACCTATAACTTACAAATTATAATTATTAATCTCTGCTGTTGTTTGATCCTTTCAAGTAGTTCTGTTTGGTTTTAGTGAAATTAAGTAGAGTACCTTTTTGATACTTTTTGTTTTGTTTTAGCTCCACACTTTTGTGTATTTAGCCAGCGTCTAGTAGTTGATAATGTCTCAATTTTATTATATATATGATCAGTCAAGTCAAGTCAAGTCACAGTCCAAGTCATCAAGTTAAGTCATAGTCTAGTCTAGTCTAGTCATACTCCTAGTAAAGTGGTGGCAACTTTACCAGAAGCTTCTATGTAGTTTTGGAAACAACACGAAAAGAAACGTTTCACCATCATTATACCCCTTTCCCACACTCATGCCACGTAACTCATGCAACGTATGGGTACCCTAACCAATTATGGAACGATTTTTGACATCTAAGACTTCAATTACAATGTCTGTATAATAATAAATACTAAATTCCTAAAAACGTATATAAGATTCCTAAATGTAAAATGAACGCCTAGAAAACTTAGATTGAATCGAACTGATGTCGACTTATGTTCACCGTGCGACCGATATGAGAGTTCTCTTGGGTGACGCTTAATCGAAAAATTCCCGGAGACAAGCCACGAATACTTGCATGATTGAAGAGGGCCCGAGAGAATTGAAGCCCAGCTTTCAAATGTCGTTGATATTTTGTGGCCACGAAAAATGGTCTGTCATGGCTACCCTTAGAACTGTAATCCTTATTGCATAAGAAATGTAGCAGTTGACCATCTATACAGAAATGCAATTATTTTAGAAAAACTTGGATTTCCTGAAATATTTTACATACGTATAACTAGCCTAAAAAAACAAATAGAGCATAAAACTAATTAAATCTTAACTAAAATTAACTATCTGGTATTTTACATACGTATAACTAGCCTAAAAAAAACAAAAAGAGTAAATAACTAAATTAAATCTAAAAGCAACTATCACGGCTTAACCACAAAAGATTTAAACAAGTGTTAAATCACGGTGTTGTATTGTTAAACAGACGTCAAACCTGACGTTTGTTTAAGCCTTGTTTATGTATTTGTCTACACGGTCTATATCTAAAATTATGATTATATTTATGTAAACTTTAATAAACCTCATTTAAGTCGCTGTCTGCGAGTAAAGTGTCTAAAAAGCAAGCGGCATTACTCGTTGGATGGCCAAATTTGTTGCTAAATTATCTAAGATAGTGATTTAGAACAGAGGCCGCGGTTGGTTTGCATTTTGTACACTTAGTTGGTTCTAAATAAGTAACGGCTGTGATGTAGTTGGCTAATTAAGTTTGCGTACAAACGCAAACCACATGTGACCGGATAAGTGCTTGTTTGTTGTATAAAATCTTTTTGGAGCGTAATTTTAATACACCAGTAATAGTGTTGAATATCTGCTTCGCTTGCTAATCTCCCTAATAAATAAGCAAAGGTTAGAGGTTAATTGAAATGTTTAATTACCTTGTTTAAATATTTACCCTTACTCATAAACGCTGGATAAGCTAAATTGTTGTAGGATTCTTATTGTTTCAATCACGCTATGTTTATTTAAGCTAGTTTGGAACCTTTTAAGAGCTGTTTTTGTACAGACAATATAGAAAATATATATTCATCATAATGTTCTCGGCAGTTAATTTTCTTCAATAATTATTTGTACGCCTACGCAGGCAAGACATTGTGAACTTAAAAACACCATAACATCAATGCATGCATATATTTTGGAAATGTATTTTACTCATGTTCTAACAAATAAATTATCTTTATCTCTAATGTATTTCGTAAGAGTGAGTGTGACCGCCTTTTACTGCTTACGAAGTTGATAAATTACTCATAGAAAAGTAGGACTTTTCTACCTTTCTAGAGGGCTTGAAAAAAATTTAGCTTTCAGAATATTTTTCACGTTTCAAAAGTACTTGACATTTTCTTCTTATGAGATTAATCGAAAAATTTACAAAAATCAAAATTAAAACGATTTTATGCTAGTGATTTCGAGTTAGGTACTAAGTTAAGACAATAAATTCAGAACACAGTTTATACTATCAATTATTCTCTGCTAATGGGCTAGCTGGTCTGCTATAAATTGGTTTAGCTGTACGTAATGTACCGCAAATGAACGTTGGAATTAATCGCACGCATTTGTGTAATACCTCCAGCAATTATTTTGCATTAAGTATTGTCGCTTATTTGGCTTTATATCTGGATCTCATTATATCATTATTAAAGGTTTTAAATGTATTAATTATATATATTATTATTATTATATCTATTATTAAGTCTATCCTGTGCTCTACAAAAATATACCCACATATAATATATTAAAATATTATCGTGGAATGGATCTTAAAGTGTTTAGATGCATATATAGCTATCTATATATCTATCTAAACTATATAAACTCTTTATTGAGACCAAGGTGACAAATAATTAAAACAATGTCTTATCGCTAAAAAACGATCTCTTCCAGACAACCTGTGGATGGACAGAGATAAATCAACGAGCAAGAACGGTGGTGCTACAAAAGTTACTATGTATATACATACTGAGATAAATATAAAATAATATACTACTTAATATACAATACTTACTTTACATAAACATACACAAATAATACATAATTTATACCTAAATACTAAGGAAACAGTGAATGTTTATATCGAAGTCAAGCTAGAGAGATAGAAGTCCTTTATTTGAGTCTTAAAAGCAGTGCCAAAGCCTGTCTGATGTGTGTAGTCAAATGCAGTTTACATGCATTGCTATTATATTATTATATATTATTCACAGAAAGATGATTAACTAACTTTTTTTTTCTAGGTGGTAGGACTTTACTGCAAAGTTCGTCTAGGTAGGTACCACCGCTTTGCCAGTTATTCTGCCGCCAAGCAGTAGTGCGCAAGCACTGCTGTGTTCCGGTATGAAGGGCACTGTAGCTAGTGAAATTACTGGGCAAATGAGACTTTATGATCTGATCTCACAGTTTAGTAATCTTATTACTAGATTGTGCTGATGTCTCTGGATGACGTGCGCAGTGCAGTGTCACGCGAACCTCTAGAGTTCCGAGTGACACTGCAGCTGATATGGGCAGCCGTGTCGTTTAATATCAGGCGAACGGCTAACTCGTCACGTTCTTTTCTTTCTTTCCTTAACATAAAAAAAAATTTAACTTATGTAGGTAACATCGATTATATGATATAAATGCCTAACCACAAGCGAATGTTCATTTGGCACTGGCACTCCCCAGTTGGAAATTATCAGATTCCAAAGAGAAAGGTCACATTTGTTACCTCACTAAATGAACCATTGATAAATTGCAGCCAATTAAAGTTAAATTAATGGAATGTTACATGTTTCTAATTACAGGAGCTTAATTGCCTATATAATTGGAAAATTGATATGAGGTAAGGCAACAAATTATATGAATTATGTGAGAGACTAATATAGAGAGCGCCTGCAGTATTACCTGCGACTTACCCACTTGATGTTGATCGCGATAGAGTTGTCAATCTATGTACAAAGTTTCATTCAAATCCATTCAGCCGTTACCACTTGATGTATAATTTTATCATAAACGAGTATTGCTTATTAGTCTTATTATTTTCAATTCATTTTCGTAACTGACTAATCGTGAATATCCTCAATACATAGTTTTGTATTAACTTCAATTGAAAAGCAAATTCAAACGTCAAGACCTGTAAGGCCATTGCACATTATTGAAATGCTAGTAGCGCCCCGCGGTTTCACCCACGGATAAAAAAGTATTCTAATTATTTGCTTATGCTACGAGAACGTTTCACTTTTCCGGGATAAAATGTAGCCTATATGTTAATCCAGTGTATAAGCTATCTTGGTACCGAATTTCATCCAAATCCATTCAGCCATTTGAGCGTGAAGGAGTAACAAACATACACACATACACATATACACACATACAAACTTTCGCCTTTATAATATTAGTGTGATGTGATATGATTGGCAATTTTAAACTTTTTCTTCATCATCGTTTTTATCACCGATTGCGCCTGCGACCCGCGGGTAGACAGTTCGTTCCCAGTCGCGCCATCGATACATCGTACTCATTATATATATCATAAAACGTATAACATAATATATAAATAAGTTTAATATTGGCGTGACCAAAATGCCGGCACTTATTTAGTACCACAAATCAGCATTGCAATTCAGCGATGCAATGTTGCCAGCATTTTTGGTATCTACCGGTATTAGACTAGAACATTTGAACTGTCTATATGTCATCGATGCTAGTATATAGTCCGAATGTTTTTTTTAATAGTAGGTAGTGTAGCTAGAATTTAGTAGAAGTAGTTATTGTATTGTAGTGGTTACTTAATTTTAAAATAATCAATAATTGCAAGTGCTTCAGTGTTTTAATTACGCAATATCTATATTAAGTTCTTAACCGTAGAAGACCTACACGTCATCTCATTCCATCAGTTGAAGCAACAGTCAAACGCCGTTCTATTCTTCTATATAATAAAACTCAAAGATGACTGACTGACATAGTGATCTATCAACGCAGAGCCCAAACCACTGGACGGATCGGGCTGAAATTTGGCATGCAGGTAGATATTATGACGTAGGCATCCGCTAAGAAAGGATTTTTCGTAATTCCACCTTTAAGAGGGTGAAATGGGTGGTTGAATTATTTTCCCATAGGCCACTTTGCGGGCGAAGCTGCGGCCAGAAGCTCGTATAATATAAAGGTCTTATTTAAGATATATCTATCTGCATTTACCTAATAAACGTAGGTCTTTATATCCAACACAGATCTTTTTTCTGGTTCAAAAGCTAACTGCTGTGTGTGACGTAAATTGGAGTGTCGAGGCGGTGCTAATTGCTTACAGTTGGTCGCGATCCAATTCCACTGAATATGCGGACCGTACTACTACGCCAAGTGTCAGCCTTTGACAGCGGAACAGTTTAACAAAAAACAAACAAAGCATTACCTCATATTAATAAATAATAATAATAATATGTGTGGACATCTCACACAACGCCATCTAGCCCCAAACTAAGCATAACTTGTATTATGGGAATCGGATAAATGATATAATACTTAGATACTTTTTGTTTGTAAATACATACATAGAATACAATATAACACCCAGACACAGAACAAACACCTATGTTCATCACACAACCCACAGTTCAGAACGCAGGGTTACTACCAAATATCTATCTATCGGGCCTATATATAAATATCTAGCTATCAGGCCAGTCGAAATATTAAAAATATTACACTACATCCGCATATAACAAAAAGTATATAAGTATTATATCGGTTATCGGGTTTCCATAGTACAAGCTTTGCTTAGTTTGGGTCTGTGTGAAATGTCCACAAATATTTATTAATTTACGAGTATTTCCGCGCGACCTATATATGTACTGTGATTTTTTTTGAATAGGAATATGTAATTGTACCATAATTTATTTGCAGATGTTGGGTCAGTCTAAGGCCAAGCAGTCACCCACCCTGGTTTGTTTAAATTCGATAATAAAATTTCACCTGTAATGATTACCTGATCCTGTAGTGATCACGTGATCACTTTTCTAATGGTAGGTGACGATGCTTCTTGCTGTGGAGATTAGCCTAACATTGCCCTACCAAAGCATTTTATTTTTAAAAGTTGACATGTTTGCCCCTCCTTTCAGTGAAGGTCAGCTTTTTACAACGATGAGTAATTAGGCTCGCCGGTTGCGGGAGAGCCTTCATTTGCACTAACGGGTGAGGCCGACCTTGGAATGTGTCTCTTTACAGCTAACGATTACATAGCAGAGGCAACAGTGACTTTAAACCAATGAGAATTCGATTCCTTATTATTTATTGGCTTAAAAGTCGCAAAATGAGGCAGTCTTCTGGTTACCGATTCTTATTCTTGTATTTTGCCCAAAAAATCAGCATTGCCATACAGCTAGCGTTATGGGTACTTTCCTCTCCAGAAAAGGTACTTTTGATAACTCTTAGTATAATAGTAGTTGTATTGTGACTTACTCTTTCTCATTACTTTAAAGTTAAAGTTTGCTGTCTTTTTTATTGTTTAATTATATCCATTGTTTCGTAGAAAAGTTAAGAAAATTAACTGTACTAATTAAACAACGTCCTCTTTATGAATATAGATAGATAGAATTTTACTAGGTGGTAGGACTTTACTGCAAAGTTCGTCTAGGTAGGTACCACCGCTTTTCCAGTTATTCTGCCGCCAAGCAGTAGTGCACAAGCACTGCTGTGTTCTGGTTTGAAGGGCACTGTAGCTAGTGAAATTACTGTGCAAATGAGACTTTATGATCTGATCTCAAATTTAGTAATCTTATTACTTAGATTATGCTGATGTCTCAGGATGACGTGCGCAGTGGAGTGTTACGCAAAACTCTATATTTTAGAGTTACGAGTAACACTGCAGCTGATACGGGCAGCCGTGTCGTTTAACATCAGATGAATGGCTAGCTCGTCACGTCATTCATTATCATAAAAAAAATTATTGCACAAACAACTATAATAGAAGGTTCAGGTGCAGGTATAGAGCAGTCTTCCAGTTAACCCTGGTGTATTGTGGAAAGCTTAATGTAGTAGTGCAATAATGATGGGACATAAAAAAACAACAACTTAGTTTTAGTTATAATAGAAAACAGAAGCATTTTGTTGATATAATAAAAGACGACAGTACGTATTAGGTAAAGTCGTGTCGTATCCTGTAAACATCGTTGGCATGAAGTTACTGATAGTGTCATGTTACAAGGGTATTACTCACCGCAAACTTTTTAAGTAGTTGCCTGTAAACATACAGATAATAAACACGCTACATTCATTTTTGTATATTTATGCAGATTTATTTAGCCAAATAAAATGTCTACTCATTGTGCCCGCATTTGAGCTTTTAGCTGATATTAGATTTTACCATTTTAGACTTAAATCGCGTTTTTATTCTTACTAATGTAAACTGAAATAATGATATAAAGTTGGAATTTAAATAGGATAGGGCTTTCGCTTTTATTTTTGTCAAAGCTTCTTTATTTAAAGTGTTTTTTTTATCTATACGATCATCATTATTACTATGATTAGATCATTATGTTCCCTTGTCGTTGATGAATTTTCTCAAAGAGAGAAAGACAGAGAGAGAGCGAGAGAGAGAAAGCGAGAGAAAGAGAGCGAGAGTGTGTGTGAGAGAGAGAAAGAGAGAGAGAGAAAGAGAGAGCGAGAGAGAGGATTTATCAATATTAAATAAACTTTATATCCGTCAGCAAGATTAATTAAATTTTATCCTTTATATCCATAGCTTTACTTTGTTGGAATCAACGTAATCCAAGAATAGATTATAATTAAGATAAATTGAAATATTAACGTAAAATAAACGGTACGCTTATCTTATATTTACAGCTATCCTAACAATTAAAATTATTCAAGAAGAAGATTAGGTAGAAGGTATTTCTTGTCACCGACCAAAAGTAATTATTTCTCGCCGGTTTTCCACTCTGGCGCCCATTTCATTTATTCCGAACAGAAATTGTATCACAACAGAGCATTTGTAATGAATGTTTGAGATTGTCTGGGAGGTTTCATTTACTGCACTGTCACTAAGAATAGGTAGCATCTCAAAGTTAAATTGTGGTGCGTGGAAGCAGTCCCTGCGTATTTATGTAAAGTTTTCTCGAAATTCATACATTTTTATAAGTTGGTAAGAGTACAATGAGCCGGTTATATATAATTATTAAAATACATAAACCGATAAATAATCAGAGAATCCTAATCATAAAATTACATTTTGAATGGCATTTCAAAGCGAACGCATTTGTATTCGAGAAAAGCTTAAGATGTAGATATTCGTATCGTGAGTTACAAGTGCATTCAATATATTTGTATGTAACTAAATAAAATTACTAAATAACTATATCTCCCATGAAACTATTAAAAACATAAAATATTTGACAGTCTTTGTAGTGTAGTGGTTGAGCAAGTCGGCTCATAGCCCGGAAGCGGCGGGCTTGATTCCCGTGGCAGGACAAATAATAAAATTGTGTAACGAAAAAAAGCGCTAATACTTGTTCTGTGTTAGGTGTTGTGGGACCATGGTTCTCGTAGTTCCTGGGTCCCTAGATACAGGGAATCTTAGTAAGGGTCTAGAATCTATGTATGTGATCGTTGAGCGCTATTATTATTTTAAAAATGCATGGCAATGGTCCTGACTTTGATGTGATATTCTGTCTCAACAGAAAATTGAAGGGGTGAGAATAAAAAGGGGTTAACTGATTTTTTTCACAAAATGACTTAGGGGTATCGTTGGATTCAGCGTGAAATTATCTACAATAATACGTTCTCAAAGTACCGAAATGAGGCTTAAATCTCGAGATTTTGAGTCTAAAAATGGTTTATCTGTCACAGGAATACAGTTCGCTTAACATAAAAACATTATTATAATTGTTTTATTATATTATATTTTTACAGTAATTGTATGAATTAGTACTATATTTAGTATTTTAAAATAGAATTAATACATTTTCAAGCAACTGAAATTTACATAAACCTTTTCTATTACCTTATAAGCACTCTACATTAAAATGAAGCCGTTGACGTTTAAAGTCAATTTCCTCGAAACTGTCAATTTGACAGCTAAACCCTTTTTATTCTCAACCCTTCAATTGAGATATGATAGACGATTCTGTTGATCTTTTTACTTATTGGGTCTTCTGCGTCTCAACAACAAAACCGTCATTTAAACGAAGCCCTTTGGAATGGGAATCTGGGACGGATCTTTTAATTGTTTTCGATTATATTAATGCCCATAAAAGTATACTTACCTACGGTCGACCGTAATAACAATCATAATAGCATAACTTTTTATGATGCTATTTGCACCCAGCGGTATAGCCAGGCGTGTTGGTTGTTTGCCCATGTCAGTCAAGCGAAAAGCCGAGGAAAGCAGAAAGTCCAATATAATTATGAACTATCTGCAAATGTTATCTTTAATTTTGTATTTTTTTTTGTATGTTTTGGCTCCACACTTTTGTGTATTTAGCCAGTGTCAAGTAATTGATAATTTATCAAGTTAATGATATTTCACGCAAATTTGTATCAAGTCACAGTCGAAGTCATCAAGTCAAGTCAGTCAAGTCATAGTCTAGTCAAAGTCATACTCCTAGTAAAGTGGTGGCCATTTTACCAGAAGCTTCTATGGAGTTTTGGAAACAACACGACAAGATACGTTTGACCATCATTATACCACTTTCCCACACTCATGCCTGTAATCCAGCACTTAACGAATAAAATGCCACCAATTTTATGCACTAACACTGAAAATAACATAAGTTTTGAAAAATAATACAATGCGGTGACACGATCTTTTTCGTTTTCCCGCCAAAACTCCAATTTTGTATTTATAAGCGATATGTTTTAACTTTTTTCTAAAAAAGATGGCGCAACTGTCATACATTCCATTCGTATTTTTTTTGTTTGGTTTTGGCTTCTCACTTTTGTGTATTTAGCCAGTGTCAAGTAATTGATAATATCTCAAGTTAATTAATATCATATAATGTGTCAAGTCAAGTCACAGTCCAAGTCATCAAGTTAAGTCATAGTCTAGTCTAGTCTAGTCATACTCCTAGTAAAGTGGTGGCAACTTTACCAGAAGCTTCTATGGAGTTTCGGAAACAACACAAAAAAAAACTTTTCGCCATCATTATACCACTTTCCCACACTCACGCCTGTAATCCAGCACTTACGAATAAAATGCCACTAATTTTATGCACTAACACTGAAAATAACACAAGTTTTGGAAAATAATATAATGCGGTAATGTGATCTTTTTCGTTTTCCCGCCAAAACTCCATTCGTATATTCTATAGTTTCAAATAGCATGTGATAGAGACACGCATGGAAACAAATGCGGGAGATCTTTGCCCAGCAATGAGACATATAGGTTTTTTTTTGTTTTTACGCCTCACTCGCGCCTGTAATCCAGCACTTAACGAATAAAATGCCACCAATTTTATGCACTAACACTGAAAATAACACAAGTTTTGGAAAATAATACGATGCAGTGACGCAATCTTTTTCGCTTTCCCGTCAAAAAACCGACATATAGGTTAGTAAAAAAGCGCCTAACTAAAACATCTAAGTTTTAAAAATCAATGTATGGTAATTTTATTTGGCATCCTGCGTACTAATTACATAAACGTGGTTGAGTTCCTTAAGCTTAAAATTAGCATTTGCAATGTTTTGTTAAGAAATCTAGAGTATTTATAAAAAAAAAGGCACCAACTCAATTTCCTTTATTGTGTACTGATTGTTGTGGCAGTGGTTCAATAAAGATAAAGTAATTTAAAACCTCATAATTTCTTTTATGATAACATTTTTAAAACCTTTAGCAAGTAATTAAAACTTGGAGAGGGTCAAATTACTTTTACAAAGCAATAGAGATTTTGTAAGTGCTTCTGTCGAGGTGAGAAAAGGTATGGCGTAAAGTTTGGTAATAAATATTCTCTATAGACGGTTCGTTACAAAGGGTTTCATAAACTTTCTATTATATCAATTTCTTTATGATTATTAAGTACAAGTTGGTGATAGTGCCGTAAGCACCGCGCTGAAGTTCAGATGGAATTGATATTAAGTTTACGATAATAAGATCGGTGGTTCTTTGATTTTTTTTTCATCAAACATAACACAACAATCAGATTATTATTTTAACACACTCGGATTTCTAAAAATCAATACACAATCGAACCATAAACTAGATAATGTTTAAAAGGGTCCTGCGATGCACGCCCGCTGAAGACGCTCCACCGGAAGTAGAATCCGTCCCCGAACTAAGTATAAACTTGCGTCTCAGGGTTCGGACTCCACCATCCAGTAAACAAGCGGATATGCATCGCAGACATACATCCTGATGTTTAGGTACTGTCTACTTACATTTTGAACAGATTATGACAAGCTTATTTAGCTATACCCTACGCCTTAAACGGTAGTCGACACGAAGCCATGGAGAGGAGCTAGTTCAGTAAAAAACCTGTTTATATATTTCCTTTACTACAGTTACCAGTTATCATATTTTTACAGAAACTCCAAGACATTGTTAGTGAAACAGAACCAAGTGAAAGTAAAAACAACGTGCAAATGTTTTATTCCAATAAATTAATTACAAGTTTTAATTTTCTTTTATGTTATATTTTCTGGATTTCATAGATCTTGAATCAAATGAAAAATATCAACGGAATACAGCACTAATTGCGGCTCCCTGTTTAGTCTTGCCCATTCTGGCTCACCGCCACTCCACGTTTACGTAATAAATATCAGAGGTGTAGAGTTTCACAAATAGCTGGTTTTATTAAAAACAATAAGAAACCGCTCGAAAATTTATTAGAATATTTATCATGAATAATAATAGCGATTCGGTATTGTGGTAAAACGTAATGCAATATGAATGTGAATTTACAGCCGGGACGATTCTAAGAAACGTATACTTTGTAAAATTGTACTTGATATTCTGTAAGCGCACGTGTGATAAATGATGTAGACACGACTAGCTAAATTCTAAAGTATTCTTATGTTTGGCTTTGTAATGCTAATATTGTCAACTTGTGCACAATCATGGATCTAGACAAATAGATCTACATTCTTTTTTACACGTGTATTCGAAGCTTCGATGTGGAGTATTCTTTTCTGCATTGTGCCGAATTGTTTTATTGAAAATTACTCAATAATTTGACATTAAGTACTTTGTAATTATTATATACTTTCACTTCTTCTAAATTTATGATTTATGTAAGTGCTAAAATATGCCTATTTCCAAAAACTTGTTTGTGTTTACAAAGAAAGTCAGTTCTCAGTAAATCCACATTTTCAAAAATGGTTCTATATATATATATCTCTAAAGAGAGAAGAAAATCTCTTTGGAGGTAGTGATCAAAAACTTCATCCCTATTTTTCAGCCGTGAAAACCACAAAAAAACTTTTATATCTATACTACATATATAGTAAAAAACCTATACTATTTTATTTTAATGTGTACAATTGAAATAAAATTAATCATAACGCGGTACTCAATATATGGTTCATTGTTTAAGGGCTCTGAACCCTTTGACATTTCTGTATGAATAAAATTCAAGATTCATAATAATAGAATTATCTTCTACTGAAGTTTTATGTTCAAGAAGAATAGCTTGAGATCGAAAACCCTGTCTGAGTATACACGAACATTGCATTCTATCATCGATTTCATTCACAGTCTAGTTATTGCTTCTGTAAGTATGGAATCGGTTTGCAGATGCTCTCCACGTGTTCTTAATTGTTTAGCTGCTTCATACTTACCTATTATTAAATGCTGTTACCTATTAATTAGTTATAGGTATGTAGAGAAGAGAACCATAAAAATGGCAGCACATTTAAAAAACAATTGATTTCTACATTATTGCTTCTGTAGGTACACCTAAAAAACCTGATAAAACCTGCTTGCAGATGCCAAGTGTTTTAGGAGTCCAACTATAGCATTTTTCGGTTCACAATCACATTAACACAAAGCAAGCGACCGAAAATGATATTCGTTGTCTGTACTAAACAATATCATGGATCTAAAAAAGATAAGATTCGTCCTATATCGTAGCAAGCAGAGACATCACCTCGTGTTCATTTAAACGGGGTCAACTTTAGGGTTTCTATTTTACGTTTTGGTATCGGTCGTTACTATAACCTATCTCGTGACGTAACGACCGATTACCCGGTGAGCAGTCGCCAGGACTAATTGGCTTTTGACGTCTCACTGCCCGCCACCCATTGATCGCTGTTTAATTAGTCTGTGCCTAACAATAGGGAGTCTTTTTGAATGGCTTTTGGATCGGCAGTTTATAATTATTCATCTATTCATACTAAGATGTTATTAAAATGCTGTCAGTCATTAACTAGTTATAGGTATGTAGTGAAAAGATCAATAAAAATGGCATCGATTTAAAAAAAAGCATTGGGCTGATGTACATTTTTAATTTTTTTTTCAAAAGTATGACAAATCCTGAAAAACACATTGCATTACTCATCCGGTTCTACGGAACAAATATAAAATTATTAGGCCTGGAATGAAAGTTTTGACCGATACTTAAACAATCGTTTTTCTTACAATAACGTACCCATTTTGGTTAGAATATTACAAAAAGTGGAAAAGAAAAAAACTCTGCTCAAAATACTCGATGAATGAAAATTAATAATTGGGAGCCCTTGGTCTCCATCCACTTGACAATGTACTCCTTGGAGACTCCTATGAATTTCTGGGCTTATTTTATATTTTCGGTACTTCAAAATGATAAAATACCCATTATGGCTGGTTTCTCTGATATTGACACGATGAAGATATCAGCCCAAGCGAAGGGACTAAATAAAAAAAAAAAAAAAAATAAAGGAAAAATTATTTCATAGTTATGTTCTTTGAGGTGCATAAAAACCGCTTCCCAAAATGTTCTCTTTCAATATTTTCACAACACAATACAATATATTATGTTACGATGAACGTAATTTTTGTCTTAAACTATATATATTCCATTCTCTGATTGTGTAGGCTGAATTTAAAATATTGTGTTTTATTTTCATAAGCGAAGACTTTGCCTTTAATTTTTATACCTACGACTCGGAAAGGAACCCTAAAACGAGCCTGACTTAAGACTTTTTAATTAAAATATAACTAAAAGCGTTGGAATAAAAATACATTTTATGATGAGTATTTTCTTTTACGTTACGTCAAGTGAATGTGCAGGGTTCGATGACTAGACGAGGCGTTTGGAGTGGAATGAAAATCGGTGACAATACTTTGACAAACAATTTTCAGACGTGGTGTACACGAAACAAGGTTGAGTACTGCATGACTGCAAATCACTTAAGAAAGCGTGGGTGAACGGCGCGGCTGGAAGCAAGTTCTATCCGGTCACAACTCAGCATTTGTCAAAGGCGGTAATCATTCGACGTGATTTCAGTTCACGGTCTGTGGAACCTGTGTATCATGTGAGTTATAACCCATGCTTTGTACGTATTGAAAAAGTGTCAGCTCGCACACTCGAATATGATTCCTAAAATGACTGCTGTAAGGCGTAAGGCTGTGTAAACTAGAAGTACACCTTATAAATCACCTTAAATCACCTTATAAAACATCAATGAATCCATTCTATGACGGTTATGTGTCATTGTCCTGGTCTCTGTTATTTCAGTTATGTATTCTTTTATCATTCTGATAAACATTCTGATGAATAACAGGGATTACACTGTCATTTACATTTACAGCCGAAAACACATTTTAAAGTAATACGTTTCAGCGTAAAAAGTATGAAAATATATTGCAACTAGTTTCCAAAAAAAGGAAAGACTTGCAATTAGCCGGCAAGCGAAATGTGTAACATAATAAAAGAACTATGTAATTAACAAATAGAAAAAAATAACGCCCAACGATCACATACATAGACCCTAGACCCTAACTAAGATTCCCTGTGTCTAGGGACCCAGGAACTACGAGAACCATAGTCCCTCAAGACCCAGACTCAGAACAAGGATTTGCAATTTTTTTTCTATGCACAATTATTTGTATAGCTGCGGGAATCGAACCCATCGCCTCAGAGCTATGAGCTGCCTGCTCAACCACCACACCACAGAGGCTGTGAATAATAGTATATAGCGTAGTAATATATAAATGTTTTCACTTTAAAGCAACATAATTCATTTATTTTATTGTGTCAGGTGGCATGTGGTTGCCCTGGATCATACTGTTGAATGGTTTGACATTTAAAACACATTGATAAACTAATTAATAACTTATTTGCTTCATATTTTGACAAAACTATATAAGGGAAATTTTAAATACATACTTAACTAGGAAGACGTTTTATGATAATAGTTTGAAATGGGTAAAAGGACCTCAGAGGCATTTTTATTGGGGTACCGCATAAAGAGCAGTAATCGCACATTTTACCCGAAGAAATTTCAAGATGTTCCTTCTTTTTTATATCTTCGACATAAAGGAGCAATGTACTTGAAACTACAGTAAAATTTAATGTAGCGTAGTTTTTCCAATTTCCGTAGACTAGATAGTTTTATGGTTAAGAAAGAAGAAATTAATTTCAGTAACGACATCTTAAATAATTATAAAGAAAGTAGGAGTTACTAATTAATTATTCACCGTTGTTATTATTTTTATTTGTGTATTATGTCGTCTACTATGAGTCTGATTCCGGAAGTTTCATATGATTTTGTAGTAGTCCCTACGCACGGTACTGCTACGGTCGTAGCTAGCTCTACGCACGTAGGCAATGCTACGTTAGCGGTCCGGTCGATCAGATTAGCCGAGATTTCTACCTCGGATCTCGGTAGATTAGTTTCGACAGGTTCAATGTGAATCTCTATCGTCAATATGTCCCGATCCTGAGTCAACAGCGATGTGATCGATCCGAGGGGCTTATTGCTCGACCTCTGCTTTGTGTACTTATGTCATGTTTTTTTAGTCTTTGCTTTTACTTACACGAAAATATTTTACTTACAATCATAGTTATTGTTAAATATTTTTAGATGATAGATTATATAGATGATTGTTTTAACTATGAAATGTTTATACTGGAGGCGGAATATGTATCGTATTAGATGCACGTGCTATGAATATTTTGAGTTATATTATATCCGACACATTTTACATTTTTTACATTTTTATATCTAGACTCTTGGTTTCTACAGTATTTATTTTAGTATAAAAGCGAATTGAATTTTATACTATAAATAATCTAGGAACTATTATTCATATTATAAAGAGGCTTTGCCCTTAATGACTCACTGATAGAAACGTACAGCCAAAACTTCTGGACGTAGATACTTGATATTTGTGCGTAGAGTTGAATTGTACTACTAAAAAGGTTTTGGAAACCCAATCCTTATGAGGGTCAAGTGGGGTATTAAAAATTGTATGATGAAACGTGAGTGAAACCGCAGGCTGAATATAGTGGTTTATATTGATCCATTTTTATGTTAAGCTTCTAGATTATCGATGACGAAATCACGCAGTTTTTTTTAAAATTTGGATCTAAGTCATTACAACAAGTTATTATTTTCATTCATATCACACGTTTATTAACTACCATCATGAGAAAGGCACCTTTTGTTCGATTATTGAGTTCAGTTTTGCATGACTTGGGAAAAGTTATGGAGCTTTTGAATAATTCATGGCCTTTTAGTTTGTTCTCTGAATCCTGGAGTGCTAGCAAAGACATAGGCACATATAGAGAACTCAACTACTAGTAGTAAGTTGGACCATTTAGAATTTCAGATTGTCAATGCTCTAACGCGGCTAATTCACAATACAAATATTTTTTGTAGTAGGTAGTGTAGCTAGTAGCATTTAGTAGTAGATGGTATTATTTTAGTAGTTAATTTAATGAATAAAGTCACTTTACCTGTAAAAAAAGAGGACTCAGCTACATTTCAACTTGACATTCAGCTCCACACAAAATAATGCTACTATTAAAGGTTTTCTTTATATTTCCTGCAACCAGCTGCGCCTTGTGGTTTGTATCACCCAGGTAGAAAATAATCACTTTTTGCATAGGAACTACACAACTTTCAGTATAAAAATATCCTATTCAAGGACACACTTAACAGTACTGCACACAAAATTTCATCAAAATCCGTACTACTGTTTCAGCGCTGAGGTGTAACATAGTCAAAGAAATTATTCCAAACAGGCTCTTCATAATATTTTTCAAGTCAAAATCACAAAAATTAAACAAATGTTAATTCATTAATTAATACATCAATTAAATTACCTAAATACGGAATTTAAGTTATTGTTCGCAAGCATATAAAATTACAAAGTGCTTAATATCAAATATTATATATGCACATTATAACATGTGAGTTTGACAAAAAATAATTAAGTTAAGAACTTAATTTTTTTTTTAACAAACAAAATTTTTAGTTACAATCATATTTATAATAATTATGTGTGTGATCGAAAAAGTTGACTCTCGCAACTTCTGCGTGTTACTACAATAAATGTATTTTAATAAAATGGAATCCAAAAAAGTTGGTTACAAATAAACAAAAATATATTATTATTGCTAAAGAAAAATATACAAACTTTCGTTTATAGTCAGGAACTTCCAAGCGACCATAAAATGCTGTATGACTTCGTTTTATTACGAGATCAAATTGTCCGTCAACGAGGAAAACTTCGTACTTTAGATATTATTTATTTTGAAAGTTCGAACTTACAAATAAATATTATATAGTTATTAATTTATTTTAGATTGATTGATTTTGGAGAACATTGCCTTTTAAGCTCTGTGAAATTCATCAAAAATCTTAAGTTTCCAAGATTCAAGTGTTCGTCAATTGTTTCTTCATTGTTATTAACAATCTACTATTTAAAATTTGCACACTTGAATGTAGGTTGAACACAAAAATGTCTAATTAGATCTTCTCTGTAAATTGTGTTCGAGCAAATAAATATTCAATTTGATTTGATTTAAAATAGCTCTGAAACCTTTAGTAACTAAAACGTATTGTTTTTCTTTTTATCTCTTGAATTGTTAGGAATATATTATATGAAGAAAAAAACTTATTGTAATTAATGGAGCTGAACTTTTTTATGTTCTCGGCATTTACCTGGAAATAAGAAAAAAGTTTTTAGTACAAACAGTGGCTAAGTTCTCCAAGATTTGTACCTATAGCATTATTTATACCTATTAAGAATTATGTCATAAACAAACGACGGGAGATTGTGGTGGCTTGGACCACCAGTGATTAATTGTATCGTTACCGTCAAAGAAGACAAATTACTGCTCACCTTCACAAGCTACCTTTTATTAAAGAGTTTATTTTAAGAGAAAATTCATAAAAAATAACATTGTTCCTATTTTAGCGAGAATATTTTAAAAATATTTGCCATCCCTTTCATCGCTGATTAAAACAACAAGAACCAAAATAGTTTAAGAACTGTAAAATTTAGTCTGGCTTAGGATTTTCCACAACAAAATCGACACTATTGTCACAAACTTATCTGGCATTAAAACCATGTCTCACATAATGGGAAGTGATGATGCGATCGAAGCTGTATATTAAGTAAATACCTATTCACTCTTCGTTTGTATATATTAAAAAGCATCACTACTAAATAGAAATATAGGTACGTTATTACGACACAAAAGGTTGGAATATCCCTAGTTCAGAGTCAGGCCTACTTACTATTCGTGCCCTACGACTGGGTTCTTTAGAAAAATAAGCCTTGAAATAGGCCAAATATCTTAAAATATAAACCCCTTTGAAAGTGTTTTCATGTTTTTAGTAAAAGCTTTACACTCAACCGCTTTACTTAGCCGATTATTCATTTGAACTTGTTCAGTCAGTGGCTACTTCTCTCCTTCCGATTTTAATTGAAAGCGGTTTAAAACAAAACTCGGAAGGGAATAAAAAGTTTGGGTTGATTAAAAAACTGAAGTTAGCAATTAATGTTCGAAAAATTTGCGCAAAGTTGAAAATTGGGAAGGTAGGTTTAATTTATATTCTTGGTGATTACTGTCATTTTGACCTTATTAGTTTTATACTTAATTAAAATTGATGTAATCCTTTCAGAGCTCATTTAAAATGTAAAGGAAATTATTAACGAAAAAACTTATTAGCATAAGCATTCGGTACACATTGTATAAAGCTAATGCCATTAATCTACTGCAAAAATGAAGTTTTAAGTTTAGCGTAACCCGACTCTATCTTCTTCTATTAAAAAACTCTAATATAATATTTTATGTAAGTGCGAACAATTTCACTTTTCACTTTTTTCATTTTCACCTAAATTGAATAGCTAAACACCTAAAAGCTATAAATAACGTGTAATACGAATAAAGCCTAAATTATAACTACCATGGACGGAAGATGGATGGACGCAAACCCTTTATAACCCGCGCGTGCCTTTTGAAACATAAATATTGTTTTTGCAATCGTTCCTAACAAGCGGATATCGCGAGGAAGGGCCAGCAGAGGTGGGGAGAGAGGGAGAACAAACAATGCCTTTGTTAGACCCACATGAATGCCTAGTTGGAGCGTTAAAAGCATAATTGGCCTGGAGGATTGTTTTGTCCTTTCCTGAACGTCTTGTTGATATTTTCCTATATTGTATCTTGATCTACGAATAAGCTTGATAAAATAATTTCTGGTGTTAGGTTCCTATTTATTGGGAGAAACGCCGAGAAAAGTAGTAATGCTTTACCGTTGGGAAATAAAATTTGCTACAATTCTATCCATTCTTTTATAGTCTCTAGGAAATATTTACAAAAAGGGTTTACTTGAATGTCTTTTCATGATTAATTTCAAAAATTGACTTTATTATTAAATAATATACGGCTGAAGTTTAAAACTAGTACTTACTTACATTTTTACAATAAATCATTGAACGGATGCTGGTGAAATTGGTAGGTAAACATAGTTTGAGCTCTGGGAAAGTACGTGGTTTACCGTTTATAAACTGTATACTACTCAAGCTAGTTTTTATAATAATAATATTACCCTGAACCTCTTCTTCATCTTTTATACAGCATACCGAAAGTAATTAGATTCCCGTATAATTTTCTTACATACCACTCCAAGTTCGTAGAATTCTCACTGAATAAGAAGCATTTGAAATGAAAACAAGTCTTGCGTAATTGTGTCTTGCTTGTAGAAATTCAATTTATTTTATACACTGTCTAAAATAACGTTTGCTAACTAGAGATCCATTAAGGTATACTAGGAAAACCAACAGTATAAAGCAACATTCAGATTTATATTCATAAACTGCTTAATAACTTGGAGCATTCAACAGTTTTTTTTTGTTTTGGTTTTGGCTCCACACTTTTGTGTATTTAGCCAATGTCAAGTAATTGATAATTCAAGTTCAAGTTACAAGGTATTAGATATTGTGTCAAGTCAAGTCACAGTCCAAGTTATCTAGTCAAGTCATACTCTTAGTAAAGCGGTGGCAACTCTACCAGAAGCTTCTATGGACTTTTGGAAACAACACGAAAAGAAACGTTTCACCATCATTATACCACTTCCCCACACTCATGCCTGTAATCCAACATTTAACGATTTTACCAATTTTATGTACCAACACTGAATATAACACACGTTTTTGAAATAATACAATGCGGTGACGCGATCTTTTTCGTTTTCCCGCCAAAACTCCCATTCAACAGTTAAAAGTGCCTAAAACTGCTATCACGAAATCTGAAAAATTAATAATTTTTTTAGTATTATGTTTTACTAGGTGCGGGTAAAAAGTATTTTAATTTTTAATTTACTCATCCCACGGAATTTCACTTTTCCGGGATAAAATGTAGCCTATATGTCAATTTAGTGTATAAGCTATCTTGGTACCGAATATCCATTCAGCCGTTTGCGCGTGAAGGAGTAACAAATATACACACAAACACACATACAATAATATAATATAATATAATATAATATAATATAATATAATATGTGTGGACATCTCAAACAACGCCATCTAGCCCCAAACTAAGCAAAGCTTGTACTATGGGAACCAGATAACTGATACAATACTTAGATACCTTTTTTTTTGTAAATACATACATAGAATACAAACTTTCGCCTTTATAATATTAGTGTGATGTTTTTTCAATTAAAAGGTTTTCTATCTATTATACTATATTTATATTACTATATTTACCTTAAACTCCACATCTGTGAACCACATAAAAAAAATCGAAATAAAAACTTCTCTCAACTCGGTTTCACCCTTAACGTGAACCCCATATACATACCTACTAGCAAAAAAGTTCTAACTGCTCGTAATTTGGCTATCAAAAGAGAAACATATCTCATACGAAACGGAAGTCATTACTATGTCGGTAAATACAAACAAACAAGTAACTCGGTGAAGAAGGCTGGCATCTAACAAATTGGACATTCATGGTAATGTATGTGTGTTCATTTTTCTAGCTAACTTTGTATAATGTTTGTACGTGTATCTATTAGCTTTTTTGTATTGCTCGGAGTTTCCTTGCATGATACAATCCGAAATGTGGACATCCGTGGGAGAACAAAAGTCATCGAATTAAGTTTTAAAATTTGCTAGTTGTAGCATGGAGAAGAAAATGATGCAGCTTAGGCCGGCCCTCCACTGGGTGGACTAACGACCTGGGGCCTTACCGCGTAAGTCTGATGGAGATGGTATTCGTGTTCTCTCTTGCTCACACTCGTGGACTTGTTAATTGGCGCGTTCAGGATGGCATGCGCAGCCGATTCCCAAAACAGTTACGCAGTACGGGTGCTGGTCAGAACCACGGAGAGCTGATGCAAGGCGCAAGTAGCCAGTTAAACTGGTGCTCTACGGAGGAGGCCTATGTTTCGGACGTCTTCCAGCTGATAATGACTCATCCTAGTGACACTAAAATCATTATACTCTTATAAGAGTAATACATATAAATCCTAGGTCGTGTCCATCTCAGCAATAAAAATCCTCATAGAAAATATTTCGAAAATATCGCTGATGTTCATTTGTTTCTGGTAGGTTGTCATTTCCACGTTACGGTGAGTTATATGTAGTCTACATTACAATGTTCCTTACTTTCTCTCGCTCTCTCTTTTTACTCTCTTGATCTCATTACCCTGTATTGCTGCCACTACTAAGTCCGAATAAAAACTTCTCAATATCTGTATGCTATGAGTATTACTGATATAAAAAAAAAATTTGTTTCTTCTGAAATACATAGTCTTATATAGTCGGTCTTCGAAGATCCGTTTCAATATATTAATATTCGACAGCTGCGACTAATGCTAGGCATCCATCTTCTTTTGTTTGTATCGTTAATCTAAGACAAATTTGCAGCGCGTAGCTTTCACTGCTGAACAATTGAAAATACACAAAAACATGATCGATGAGGATATACCTCTGTGGTGCGGTGCTTGAGTATGTCGGCCCATATCCTGGAGGGTAAGGGTTTCGGTTTCCGTGGCAGGATAAGTATTTGTGCATAGATAAAAGCGTACGTTATAATACTTACTTACGTTATTATACGGGTGTCCTAGGGAATCCTAGGATCCAGGAGTTAGGAATGGGTATTTGGGGGCTGGTAGACTTACAATTCACCTGGAATTAATCACATGTGCTAATTGGGCGTTCTTTATAGAAATACTAGTTGCGCCCCGCGGTTTCTCCCGTGGATAAAAAGTATTTTAATTATTTGTTCATCTCACAGAAAAATTTCACATTTCCTGGATAAAATGTAGCCTATATGTTACTCCAGTGTATAAGCTATCTTGGTACCGAATTTCATCCAAATCCATTCAGCCGAGCGTGAAGGAGTAACAAACATACACACAAACACACATACAAACTTTCGCCGTGTGATTGTAGGTGGTAAGGTTACTGTCACCCCTAATTCTAATTCTATTTGGAGGCGGTAAGGCCTGCACTTACGCCCCGCATAGGGTGCATTGTGCATTTTTCCCTGCCAGCATTTACCCAAGCCAGCTCAGCTGCTTCATGTAGCGGAGAACTGTCTTGAGTCACTGGTCGGTACGGTACCCCTAATAAAGCAAAACTAGACGACTAGTTTAGTTAAAGTTTAAAAAGTAATTAAAATACAATAACACGTTAATCCCAGCTTAAGTATTTATACCGCTATTTAGTAAGCACTAACCCTACGCGAAAGGCTCCCGAGAATCGAATATAAAGCCCGGCCATAAACAAGAGTGGCGAGAATTGAGACGTTTACAACTTTGTGGCGCTCGTTTTAGAAACCAATTTTGACAAAAGCGGCCCTTAAAACTTTCTTTTAGTATAAACGTCGAACAAAGCGATTAGATTCATAGGCCAAAATCTGTAAACTATTAATCCTTTAATTAAATGGCGATAGTCTTTATTCACGTTCAGCTAGGTACTAATGTTACATGAATGATAATAATTGAGAGAAGCAAAGTTGAGAAATAGTTCTTCAACGAATCATCACCAATCGGAAGACGTTTACGGCTAATATGAATTAAATGGCACAGCGTTTAGTCTGCTAGTAATTTATTCCCCTATTTTTGGGAAATACACCTCCACAAAAACGCCGAAGATAAAAAAACCTATATAACTACTAGCTTCTGCCCACGGCTTCGCTCGCGTGGATTATAGGAAAAAATTTTTTTTTTTCATAAATTATTCAATCATCCATTTCACCCTCTTAGGAATGGAATTTTGAAAGTCCCTTTCTCAGTCGAGACCTACACTTTACAGAGAACCAGTTCCAGTCTCTAGGACCAGCTTTTTAGGCTGTGTGTTGATATATAAGTTAGTCAGTCAGGACTTTGAATTTTATATGTATAGATAGATAAAACCTCTATTTTTATGTCAATGAATGACGTGACGAGGTATTTGTTCACCTGATATTCTGAGTGTCACTCGGAACTCTAAAAGTATAGAATTTCGCGTCACATACTGCGTACGTCATCTTGAGTCATAGTCTTATTTCCCCAGTAATTTCACTAGCTACAGTGCCCTTTAGTGGTCGAATAACTGGCAACGCGGTGGTACCTAACTAGACACACTTTGTAGAAAAGTCCTACCATCTAGTATGTATGCATGGAATAGAAGATATATACTGAGAAGATATTAAACTACGGAGAAAACGTTTCGCATAGCCTAAAGGCATCGTTAATATAACCAACATGTCTTGATCTCCATCCCAAAGGCTTTACTTTTCAACATAACATCGCTTTTGCGAACAAATCCTAGCTCTATTGGGCTTTTAAACGTCTATATAAACGTAAGCTCGTTATTACTAAGCCTGAAGCGATGGTATTCAAGTAAGTTTCATAATGTAAATAGCAAAGCTTCTTAAATAGTTTATTAGTCGGTGTTATTGCGATTAGTGGATTACAGGGTCACATATATGTATGTATAAATATCAAACAAGAGTACCTAAGGGACATTTTCTGTTTAAACAATATTATATATAGCGAATTTCTATTTAAATAATTAGCTAAGTAAAAGTTACTTTATATGTTGACTAATTAACGTGCGGGAAGGCACCGTTATTAATTACGCGTGTTGTTTACCGCAATTCAAACTTTACTTCGTTAAAATACAGCCGGAAATCGAAAACGTTGTATTGCATACTTAATTAGTAAAATGTTAGTCAAATTGCGACCCTTTCGTTTAATTTCATTAATTTATTTGCTTTTCACTAAGCCCTCGGATATCAATGGAATCTCTCCGGAAACAAAACTTCCTGAATTATGACGTCATAGAAAGGGTCCAAGGATGAGAAAATATGAAATTAAGCAATGAATCACGCTCGACGAAATTTTATGTACCATGTTTTTCGACACAAAGTTTAATAACCAGCATTACATAACCAGGGGATTAAGTGTCTCAGGGGATCATGGGTCACTTGTGGACGGGGTTGCAAGTGCTCTTTAGGTACTTGACTGAAGTGTCGTTATGCGACCCTCGGTAAGTGCCATTTGCGTCGTGATGCTCAGCACTTTTTACCTATAAGATGAAAATTACAACTTAAAGGGTATTGTACTATTGTATATATACTTTCGATATAAGTATTCTTGACTTTTGCCAGAATGTTCTGAACATTAGGTGAAATAATTTTTTATGATGTCAATAATGCTTTTGTATGATCTATATAATAGATCTTCCGATATTTGTTCCACACGTTAACAGTCGGAAGACGTCAACTGCTGAACATAGGCCTCTCCTATAAAACGCCACTTTGGACGTTCTTTATAGGGAGGATTTACCATTATCACTATGCTTGTCAGGCCACTTGGTGATCGCAGAAGATTTAAATGTAACGAAAATAATGCTGCTGCCCATTCCCTGCATATTCCGTTAACCAGCTCTTACGGCTCCCATGGGAAGAGATGAGGTGATCCTATTCGCACACCGCCGGCACGACACAGCTAAATACTTATTCCACAATGACTTAATTTCTTTGTTTATTCGGTTAGTATCTACACTATGATATTTCAACGGGTTTCGTGTCCGTGAAATCTTCCCTTCCGGAAATCCTACACGTGACGATGACTTTATCCGGTGGGATTACTGTCGTATTGCGAATTCAGTTACTGCGCAACTAATTCTTTACACACGCAGTATTTTTATACTGATTTTTTAAATTAAATTTTGATCTTTTTAAACAGTGGCACGCTTAAAATCTGAATCGAAGAAGTAAAATTTCGGAATTATAGAATTAATGATACCAAATCGATCGTGGTCAAATTGATAGGTGCAAATGACGCTATTGGAAACAGAGACGAGAAACACTTGTGACAATAAGCTGGGTACTCACTTAAGCTCATGTAATGTATCTAATACTGAATAATTCACAACTTGGTACGACTTGTCCATGGTCACCGCGCATCGAGCTATGATCCTGCTACAAGTTCCTTTGTGCTCGCGCAAAAACTGCCAAATGACGGATTGCTGCGTAGGCGAATGGCGCGTAGCAGGTTCGCGCCTACGTTCTCACTTGATACAGTATCAGATACGTTACGTATTACACCTCTAACCGGAACATAGCTTTAACACTACTGGAGGCAGAATAACTGACAAAGCGGTGGTACCTACCGAAACGAACATTGCAGAAAAGTCCTACCATCTAGAAAAATAAAAACAATAATAAGCTTTTCTCGTTTTAGAAGCTTAAAAATAAAACCATACAATACACTATTATACTTACAAACAAATTGAAATTTGTATTTATGTTAACAACCGCTTCGTAAGCTTAATGTGAGCTTACTAACTGAAACGGGAAGTTCAGAACCGGCCGCATACCGCGATGTTAGCGAGAATTCATGCAAAACAAAGTAGGATTCCGCTTGGAGTTGAAATGATGAGCTTTTTATGCTACCGCTTGCATGCAGAACACGCGTTGGTTTCAATAAATAGAAATATTGTAGGAATCAAGTCAAATTTATGAATAAAAAAGTGTGGTGATTTTATAGAAAGTTATTTTTATTTCAAAGGAATTAAAGTTTAAAAGTATCTATGTAATAATGACGAAATAAATAGTTGATTTGACTTGTTGGTTATGTGTATGGTCATCAAGAAAGCATGGGTAAAATTTTCATTAAAAAAATCGCATCTGTTTTGTATACTGTTTTATATAACTTGAACTCCAACTCTTATTTGGTAGTGCCTTTTGCAACAGTTTAGCTAAAACGATTTCACACACAAAACAACTGACGAAATGATAACCTGACTAGTTGCGCCCCGCGTTTCACATGTGAATTAAAAGTATTTTAATTATTTGCTCATCCCACGGGAGCATGTCACTTTTCCGGGATAAAATGTAGCCTATATGTTAATCCAGTGTATAAGCTATATTGCTATTTCATCCAAATCCATTCAGCCGTTTGAGCGTGAAGAAGTAACATACATACACACATACAAACTTTCGCCTATATAATATTAGTGTGATAAATCTAAAGTGCAAAAGAGACACAGTTGGTCTACAGTTAGAGATGCAATCTGAAACTAAAAAAAACTTTTTAGCCCTAAATTCTGCGCAATTTGTGAGCAAGCTTACAAAGCGTAGCTTTATTTAATGAAGCTATTTAAATATTTTTCATATTTTACGTGCTCTTCATTGAACATTTTGTGGACCAATTTACGCTTATCATGCTAGATTATTATATTCAACGAGTATGCCAGCACGTCGGGCAACGGTTTACAAGCAGAGGTATTAGGTTATTAGGAAAATGTTTTAATTTTTCTGCAGAAATTGGATCTACTGAACGAAATAGAACGACTCTTGTAAGTGGAAAATAGTTGATTATGTAACCTAATAAATAAGTCTGTCTTTATTTAAGAGGTTTTGAGTGAACTGCATCACGAGTATTAATTTGCACTGTACCAGAGGTATTAAAATAAATCTTAGTAGTAGTTAGTACTACGTTTAAATAGTAACTTTATTATAAACAAATAAAATAAATGACACCCAACGATCATATATATGGATCATAGACCCTAACTAGGATTCCCTGTATCTAGGGATCCAGGAACTGCAAGGACCGTGATCTCATAATATCTCGTACAAAGTATTTGCGCTTTTTTTAATGCACAAACACTTGTCCTGTCTCTGGAATCGAACCCGCCGCCTCCGAGCCGACCGGCTCAACCACCACGCCGCAGAGCCCGTCAACATGTCTTATGGTACCAGTTATGTTGTATCATAATTAATCTACTAAATATCTGCTACGTTTGTAGGAAATATAAATAAGCTTAGTTAAGTAATATGAAAAATCAGAATAAAGTTGAAAATGATATTGCTATTTTACACCATCCTCATACTGTTATGTAAAAGTTGGTATAAAATCAGACATTTTATTAAATAGGTTATATACGAGATTTTATATTTTTTATAAAACCTTTGGTGTAGCCGACACAGAACCCTATTTACCTGAGATTTATAGTTCCTATCCTAACCTTCACATAAAGTTATCTACGTAAGAACTTACCTACTGGCTGTACACAGACGGTTAAGGGTTATCTTAATAAATGTTTATAGCTAACCCTCGTGAATTGAATTGAAACCTTGATGGTGTCTATGAACGAGATGTATTCATCTCGTTCATAGACACCATCAAGGTTTCAATTCAATTCACGAGGGTTAGCTATAAACATTTATTAAGATAACCCTTAACCGTCTGTGTACAGCCAGTAGGTAGCAAAGGCGTTTACGTTTATACCAAACATTTTTAATAAGGAGGAGGGTAAACTCCGCTTTGTAGTCTGGCCGGGGCTGTAAAAACACTTCAAAATAGAAAAAGTTAAGCTTTTTTTTATAATCTATGACTAAAGTAAAATATAATATATTAACATATACCTAAACTAAACTATTAATATATAACTACACTAAACTATTACTTTGACACTGTAACTGATATGGGCAGCCGTGTCGCTTAACATCAGGCAAACGGTTAGTTCGTCACGTTATTCCTTAACATAAAAAAACTATAGCTATTTTAATAGTGTTCTATAGTGACCTATAGTAATACACAGCCGACTAATAAAAGAAAGCGTTCTTACAAAATCCAAAATATCTTTGCTTGCCAATGAAAACTAATAGCAATGAATGTAAATAGTTACCTATTTCTTACTTGACATTACTCTAATAAAACGGATATAGTAATAAAAAATGAATGCGGGAGTCTGAGGACAGTTGATAGAAGTGAAAACTAAGCTCATGGGAAGCGTGCGGAAACGATGACGCGATTTTCACGCTTTTTGTTCAGCCAAAAAGTGCTCAACGCGCCAATATCTAAATCTAAATCTAATGAATAATCTAAATCTAAATAATCTAAAGAACTCTAAAAGCAATCCTTATAATATATCTAATTATGTACTTATTTGTAAAGCTTATACTTGAACACAGAAAGTAAAATAAACAAACAGTAATTCAGAGAAAAACTATCAGCAAAGTCTTACAAATGAAAAGAAAAGCTTTTCAAGTCCTCAACAGCACTAAAGAGCAGTGCAAATCTTTTAAGTCGCGAAGTATTCAACCAAGAGAATTGCAAGGCAAAGATTGAAATCTGCTTTTATGCAATATTAAAATATTCAAGCTCCGTTGTGTGTACATAGCTTTTCATTTTGTGGTGCTTACCTTAATTAATGAATTAAATGTAGTAATTAAGACTGAAGAAGAGTAAATTTAAATGTAAGTAAAACGAAGCTATACCACATTTTGAAAAGCTAGTAACCTTACAATTGAAGGGTTGAGAATAAAAAGGGTTTATCTGTCAAATTGATAGTTTCGAGAAAATTGACTTGAAACTTCAACGGCGTCATTTTAATGTAGAGTGATTTTAAGGTAATAGAAAAGGTTTATGTAAATTTCAGTTGCTTGAAAATGTATTAATTCTATTTTAAAATACAAAATATAGTACTAATTCGTACAATTACTGCAAAAATATAATATTATATAATAAAAATAATAATGTTTTTATGCTAAGTGAACTGTATTCCTGTGTCAGATAAACCGTTTTTAGACTGACAATCTCGAGATTTAAGCCTCATTTCGGTATTTTGAGAATGTATTATTGTAGATAATTTCACGCTGAATCCAACGATACCAATAAGTCATTTAGTGAAAAAAGTCAGTTAAAACCTTTTTGTTCTCATCCCTTCAATTATTGTCAACGTAATTATGCTATTTTGTATAAGATATGTTACTATCTATCCTATTTGGGTTAGACTTTACTCGGTTTCATCTCTTAGAGATTACTATGTTTAAGCACCAAAGATACGGTGACTCGTTCTTAGTGATAGTGCCTAATTTGATGATGTGGCCCAATTTGGTGATAGAAACTCCATAGTACATGTTTTTACTAGGTGGTAGGACTTTACTGCAAAGTTCGTCTAGGTAGGTACCACCGCTTTGCCAGTTATTGTGCCGCCAAGCAGTAGTGTGCAAGCACTACTGTGTTCCGGTTTGAAGGGCACTGTAGCTAGTGAAATTACTGGGCAAATGAGACTTTATGATCTGATCTTACAGTTTAGTAATCTTATTACTAGATTGTGCTGATGTCTCTGGATAACGTGCGCAGTGCAGTGTCACGCGAACCTCTATAATTTAGAGTTCCGAGTGACACTGCAGCTGGTATGGGCAGCCGTGTCGTTTAACATCAGGCGAA
This sequence comes from Ennomos fuscantarius, assembly GCA_905220475.3. NCBI lineage: Eukaryota > Metazoa > Arthropoda > Insecta > Lepidoptera > Geometridae > Ennomos > Ennomos fuscantarius. The sequence goes on from HG992029.1 coordinate 4,000,825, forward strand.
CGGCTAGCTCGTCACGTCATTCCTTAACATAAAAAAAAAATATATTATACTAAATTATTAAGCTACAAAAGATGTCACTCGTGGAGAAATATGATGTGATTCTTAAAATGTATCTGTACAGCTGTAATATTGGTCTATCACACTGTAGAAATGAGAAATGAATTGTGCAACTGAAATACATTAAATACAGCATGAGAGCTTTCATGATGTTGGTAAATAAAATAAATTGTTGCCTTTTAATAACCTTTCGTCGTTACAAAAATATGTAACTTGGTATTTTCGTTTCATAGAGATCAAACGAAAATACCAAGTTATGGTTATCATATTTTATATTATATTTAGGTAATATGAATTACTTTTAGTTAATGTTACCTAAATATCTACAAAATATTAAGATAAGAATGTCCCTTTAAGCCCAAAGTGAGTATTTAGTTAAGACAAAAGTCCACAAAACATAATTTAAGTACAATCAATTTATTTTAGGCTATCCAAAAAATTGTTATCAATAGAAAATCCGATTGTAGTCAACTATTTTCAAAAGAGATTTACTGAAACACAATAGTGTATATAAAAAGCTGTTAAACCCAAATTAAAGGCCTGAGTCGTTTTTACGTGTCCGTGGATATTGGATTGTGATTGTCTCGTGACGAGAACGCTCAGTAATTGCTGTTGTATTGACTTTTGGCAATATCTGCGCACACGGCTACAACGGTGTACCAATAGGACAAGTGTGATAGTTGAAATTCCGCTAAATTTATCTTGATGTCACTATAGTGAATTTTTATTTTATTTCATAGGGAAAATGAAAGCCGACTAATGTTTTTCCGAGGCGGCCTGAGTTTGAGAGTGGCGTATGTTTCGTTTACATATCTGATGTGGAATCTGTAATCTCATTCCGAAATATATCTAGATATCTTAATTCGATTGAATTGCAACTATATACTGACAGCAGCACAAAGTGATTTTGATTTGATTAATTTGGTGTAATATTTATCTGGAACTATAATGTTTTAGAAAACACATCTTTAATGTGCTTTTTTTTTAGTTTGAAAACTATGGTGAGTATGACACATTTTATAAGATAAATAACAAAATCATTTATTGATATAAATATCTTTACAACAGTGTATGTAGTGAATCCATAGACTTCTGAACTAATGTTCACTGTGTTTCAGGAGGCAGTGGCTTCTCCTATTTAATATCTACGTGTGATTTATGACAGAGCACATGCTCTGTCATACATATGTGTGTGTGTGTGTGTGTGTGTGTGTGTGTGTGTGTGTGTGCGCGCGTGCGTGTGTGTGTGTGTGTGTGTGTGTGTTTTTGTTTGTATCAAATCCAAATCGTTTATTTGCAAATAAAACACGGTTGTGAAGATTCATACTGATAAGGTAAGTACTTAAATAATTGGTTCCGTACATGTTTTTGCTATCACAGCATGCAAATTTTATACTGATCCTTTGTCAGCATAAAACTTATATTTATGTTACAAGCACAGTAAAAAATAACAAGTTACCCAAATGATGCATTTAATAAAGCACACGGTGCTCAGCAGCGCTTAAGAGCTGTAAATTGTGTCGAGTTATTGCTGCATTGGCGGAGCAGACGATAATTTTACGCGAGACCACGAGCAGCGGTTGCATAACTCTTATACTTCAGCAAGCATATTTTAAAAACGTAGGATGTACTCATTATGTTTATGTATATAGGCTTTTTTATGATATCTTCTTCTAAATGTACATAACTCAAGGTGACTGACTGACTGACTGACATAGTGATCTATCAACGCACAGCCCAAACCACTGGACGGATCGAGCTGAAATTTGGCATGCAGGTAGATGTTATGACGTAGGCATCTGCTAAGAAAGGGTTTTACGAAATTCCACCATTAAGAGGGTGAAATGGGTGGTTGAATTATTTTCCCATAGGCCACGCCGCGGGCGAAGCTGCGGACAGAAGCTCGTTTGGATATATTATGTACGTTTATGCACACCGTTTTTGAAGTACATCTTCTTTACGCAAATTTGACTTAGGGAGTAATGCGAGGCAAATGGAAGTTGAACTTGGTTCAGTAGTAATGGTAGATCTCCATTGTCAACATAACAAAGTAATTTTTTAATTATTATTATGTTGGTATGTCCGGTAAAATGACAATTTACAATTATCGAGATGTTGAAATAACATTCAATAAAGCAAAAACAAGTTATACCGACCGATAGATAGAGTTAAACTAAAAAAGTTTCACTTCCGTCGTGTGGTTAAAGCGATAAGACCACCCGTTGTTACATTTTGGTTAAGTTTATTCACTTTTTAATTATTTGTAATGTGGTGCTTCAGTAAAGAGTTTGGCTATAAACAAAATATAATACAAAAAAAAACTGATGATGAACAATGATAAAAAAAATCGCTATAAAGCATTTTCTCATAGTCAAACTTATTATTAAGCAGATTAAAACACAAAGTCACACGTTAATTGTACGAAGAAGTTGGGACTCGCAGCGTATAGAGATGTAAAAATGAGCTCAAGACATCAGGTACTACCACAAATACATAAACAAAGCTTAGACGTTAAACATGTGTTTAACAATACAAAACAGCAGTTAACACTAGTTAAGGCTCGTTTAAACCTTTTGTGGTTAAACCGCACACCTCCAGTATAGACGCGCTGACCTAAATCTTCTTATATTGGAGAGAATTTTATTTAATACCTTCTGCACCGAATATTTTTTATTTATGTACTTAAAAACCGACAAACGTTTTATTTTTAATGGCTGCGTCTTGATTCCACCGCAACGGTCACTGGACATTGAAGTTTCTCAGATTCTTTGAAGGTCTATTTATCATTTTAGAGACGGAAAAGCGTGATGTGGCTTGGTAGATATAAATTTGTACCTACCACTTTTTAAATAATGCTTTTGAATAAATGTATTATCTTGCTTAGTTTGGGACTACATGTCACTGCATGTCATGTCACCGACCTGCTCAACCACCACGCCACTGAGGCAAAATAATTTGTATAACTAAGTACCAGAATAATATAAGAACTACTGGTACTACTAAATACTACAAGCAACACTACCTAACACAAAAAAAAACTGGACTATATAGTAGTTTCAAGAACCTTATAGACAGTCCAAATACTCAGCTATCGGTAGGTACCGAACATGCTGGCAGCATTGCCCTGTTGAATTGCAATGCTCATTCGTTGTGCCAAATAAGTGCCAGCATTTTGGTAACGCGTCACATCGACCAAGTGCTCTGATATACTTTGGAAAATGTGATGAGCTCCCAGTCCTCACGGACCCAAGGTCTCAAAACCAAACGGCTCAAATAAAATAAGTAACCGTTACCGATATTATTTGCGCCGTTTTAGCTCCTTAGTGGAACTAGCCACGGCGCCGGCCCTGACGTGTTAAACAAAATTTTATAAACCACACCTCAAAATCGCATTGAATCGCATAACAATGAGTATTATGTATTAATGATTATTGATTAATAGATATATAAATACATTTGCCATTCTTTCATAAGTAAAATTACAAACTGTATGATTAATAATTGAAAAAATGCCGCCAGCATTTTGGGTACGTTGCCAACTAGTAGCGGCTTCTTAGATTAAGTTTTGCTGCTGCGTTGTTTTTATTTTAATTTATTGAAATATAGTTTAGACAATTACCTGTCATACAACTCATCCAAAGAGTTTGTTTGGTTTGTTTTAGAACTTATCAAAACGTCGTCAGTGTATAATGTCGGTGAGTATTTTCACATCAAACAGACAAATGTATTTACATGGAATTGAAATGGTAATTACCCATTACATTGTTCGTGTTGATACAACGTGAGTGAACGCAAAATAACAAAATTGTAATTCGTAATAACGTTAATTAAAAATAAATAAAAACTGTAACAGCGAGTGTACGTTACACACACGGCTAAGTAAAACTTCTTTAGTTTAGCTCCATCTATCGGCGTGTATAACTTTGTTTTTGCTTTGTTTAATGTTAATGTCGCCATCTTGACAATTGTAAGTTGTCATTTTACCAGATATACAAACATAATAACAAAAATATTACTTTGTTATGTTGACAATGGAGATCTACGTGAACTAATTTCAACTTCCGTTCGCCTCTCATTCACCAGTTTACTCCCCAAGTCAAAGCGTGCGTAAAATTTTACTTCAATAATTTTATGATATATCCATAATATATATAAATACATACGGCTATTGTCATAAAACAGCAGTCGTTAAAAAAACACAGAAGCCCTTGAGCGGCTTATAATATGGATCTCTTGCTTACACGAAATGGAGAAGGAACGATTTCAGATACCTAAAATGTTTTTACACCGCATCAAGAATTATTAATATTCTAACACAAGCTGTCAAAAACAAAATATGTTAATGAAAGCTGAGATTTACACATTTTACCGGAACTCAATGCAAATTACCATTGCCGAATCCTTGGTTATCAACCTAATTTGGTAGGTACCTGAATGGCTCATTTATTGACTCTACTAGTTCCTTCCCGCGGCTTCACAAGCGGGGACTACTACTTCATTGCGATAAAATGTAATCTATGGCATTTTCTAGGGTTCAAAATATCTAACTACCAAATTACAGCAATATTTGTTTACCCGTTTAATAGTAAAAAAGGTAACCAACTTTACATAATAATAGGTAGTCATTAAACCAAGCTTTTTGTATGGTTTGAAATTTCTAACAGTAAGGCTTGCCTATCCGAAGAATGATTCTCCAACCAACAATTCAGAATGTCGCTAGGAAAACCGATATGCACATTGCACGGACCACACGGACCTGCGTTGGTATGACGTTTGCTGATAATTTTCGGAAATTGACACATTTCCAATTTCATCCTCAATAATCTATACCAAAATATAAACTAGAGATGTAACGGATAGTGGTTTGGCCGGATACCGGGTACCAGATATTCGGCAATCTACGAGGCTGAAACGCCGGATATCCGGCTACCGGATATTTTGTTTGATTTGTATTTAGGCGTGGTGTACGAGATCGGATCGATTTGGTGGTTAATTAAGTTAATTTGAATTAGTGCCCACAGTTGGCAGGGTTTGCTAGAACGTATCTTTCAGTGTGGCAGTAGCGTTTACAGCGAAAGGCTATTTTCAGAAGCTGGTCTGGTATACAAGGCCAAGCGGAGTCACCTCTTCTCAACAAATGCGAGAAATTTGGTATTCATTTACAATAATTTGCCACTTGTTAATTTTGAGTACTAAACTAAATTAATATATATACTTTATGTTAAAAGTGAAATATCAGCGTTGCTGTTTAAATGGGCTGTCCCGTCCACTCCACCTAGGATGCCTAGACATCTAACAAAACAATTAATAAAATGAACATTTTTGACGTGCGATTATAAAAATAAACGGTATACCTACATAACCTTGTGGTATGATTAGCCTTGTGTAAATTAGTGAGAATTTTTCGAATTTTACTATCTGGAATCCGGCCGTATACTGAATTACTATCCTATATCCGGCCGGATAGTGAATACAAGGCCGGATAGGCCGGATACCGTATAGATACCGGATATCCGTTTCATCTCTAATATAAACACAATGTTAGGCACAGGCATAGCAATACAAACCTCAACTCTCGGGGTATATTGAGCTTGGAAAGAACCCACTATTCAATCAACCTCTCCTATTGCCGAAGGCACGTAAAGGTATACACTTGGCACTTCCATTCACCAACTTCTACTACATATACGTACATCGGTATTCAGTTTAAAAATTGAATTACGTTCCAGGTGCTCGTATTTCACAGATACTTGACAATAGAGCCGTTTTTATGGCACATAACCTCCAAGTGTACGTAAAAATGTCTCGAGCCATACATAATGTAAAGGAGAGACTTCGGCCTGACAGATTTATATATCTGGGAATGGAAGTGACACGTTGACGGCTGTGGCTGGGGTGCTTTTAGTGTAACCGATGTCAGCTTGGTTTCGGGCAAATAATCTAGTTTTTTTTAATAAATTATAATAATAACACCCAACGATCACATGCATAGATCCTGGACTCTAACTAGGATTCTGGGTCTAGAGATCCAGGAACTACGAAGACCATGGTCCCACAACACCCAGACACAGAACAAGTATTTGCGCTTTTTTTTTCTGTGCGTAAAATCCTTGTTCTGTCGCGGGAATCAAACCCGCCGCCTCCGGGCTATGAGCCGGCCTGCTTGTACCCCCACACCACAGAGGCTGTATGAGATATGAAAAATAATTTATCCTACTAATAGTATAAACGCGAAAATTTGTATGTATGGATTTTAGTTACTCTTTCACGCTCAAACGGCTGGATGGATTTGGATGAAATTTGGAATATAAATAGCTTATATAGTGGATTAACATATAGTGGATTTACATACAGTACAATACACGCAGTAGTACTACATTAGTACTTTTATCCGCGGTTGAAACCGCGTGGCACAGCTAGTATTTAAATAAATAAGACGTACGTCCTGGTCAAAACCGCGGGAAGTATTTGGACTACAAAAGGGAATTGGCTGTCCAAAGTATCTTTCTGAGGGAGGCATAATGTATAGAAGTGGACGGCTTTCTGTTGATTAAAACTTTGCAGCCTAGTAATTGGATATTATTCAAAATACTGTAACGGCTTGTTTCTGGTTTTATAGTAATTTAATTAAGATCGGCTTGCAACTACACTTATTAGTTTTTCTTAACCTGTGGTTGGCTAAATAGTGCTCCGGCACAAGTCAGTTTCGAAATACTAAAAACAACCATAACTTTCCGACACGAACTGTCAATGTCACGTTTGATTGACAAATCAGCGACGTCAAATCGAAGTTGACATATGACGTTATCATTGGGTGACCCTAACCGAAGAGAAATGTACAAATTGTGAGAATTACTTAAAATTACTATAAAAACGAGAAACAAGCCAATACAATACTGGCTAAATTTAATTTAATTTAATTTTTTTTTTGCCTAGAACGTTGATTTTAAAAGCGTAAGATTTTCTATGATTGTTTTACTAATTTATGGTTCAAGTCAAATAAGAAAAAAAGTGATGATCACGAAAACTTTGATTACTTTGAAATTTCATTCCTAATTATTTTTTTAATCCAGAGTAACTAACTACGTATTGAAACTGTCAAATCCATATTTGTGTTTCTGTCGGCTACAATCAATTTACATGATCACCTAGCTGATCACTAAAGGTAATTGTTGTGTAACTAGATACCGGGAATCGTAGTTAGAGTCCAGAAAATATGTTTGTGGTCGGAAGGCTTTATTTATTTATGTATTTTTTAGGCTACTGGATATATATAAAGGGCGTCTTTCTTTGTATATCCCCTAAAAGAGGTAATATATAGAGATATCGTATGAGTAAACTCGGGTGGGCTACTTCTGGCAAGGTAGGTATAAGGTCTTTACCTATGAAATTGCCGTTTTGTTTGAAAAAAGTTAAAGTATTTTTTTTTCGAACTTATTTATTTCTTTTATTCAAAGTAATCACCCCTGCAATCAATGCATCTTTGCCAACGCTGTGGCAGTTTATGGATGCCCTTCTTGAAAAAATCTGCAGGACGGGAGACAACAAACTCTTCAAAGGCGTTTTGTACTGCCTCTCGGGAATTGAATTTTTTTCCCGCTAAAAAGTTGTCCAAATTTTGGAAAAAGTAATAGTCGGTAGGCGCAAGATCTGGTGAGTATGACAGATGAGGGAGAGCTTCCAAACCCAACTCATGCAGCTTAGAGACGGTCTGTTGTGCAGTATGGGGTCCCGCGTTGTCATGAAGTAGCAGTGGAGACGACCGATTGACCAAAGCTGGTTGCAGACGTGCGAGTTTCGCCATCATTGTGGTCAGTTCTTCAATGTACACATCTGCAGTAATGCTCTCGCCGTTTTGTAAAAAGCTATGATGAATCACACCAGCACTAGACCACCAAACTGTGACCATCACCTTTCTAGGGGTCATTTTTCGTTTTGCACATTGCTTTGGTACCGAACCAGGATCTAACCAACTTGCTGAGCGCTTTCGATTGTCAAAAAGAATCCATTTTTCGTCGCACGTAACAATTCGGTTCAAAATTCCTTAATTTCTGTGCCTGTTAAGCAGCGCAAGGCAAGTCTCGACGCGTACGTTGCGCTGGCGATCGTTAAGTTCGTGGGGCACCCATCTATCAAGCTTTTTTATCTTGCCAATCTGTCGCAAATGGACCAATATTGTTTTGATGCTAACATCAAAAGCTGCTGCCAGCTCAGCTGTAGATTGAGATTCATCAGCTTCCACAATCGCCTTTAATTCATCATTGTTGACCAAAGTTTCCGGACGACCACGAGGTTCATTTTTCAAGTCAAAATTCCCAGAACGGAACCGAGCAAACCAATAACGGGTTGTACGTTCGTTTGTACAGTTCTCTCCGTAAACGTCGTTGATGTTACGTGTCGTTTGTGCCGCGTTGGTGCCACGACGGAACTCATATTCCATAATTACACGAAATTTCAAAGTATCCATTATGAGGAAAAATGTTGAAATGTAATGAAAATACAACGCTAATCAATAAACAAAAGACTTATATTGTAAATAGAATGTCATATTTTTAAAACAAAATTAATTTGAATTTAGAATTCATAGCCAATCAAAACTTTTTTTTGTTTGAAAAAGTCTGTACTGCAATACGGCAATTTCATAGGTAAAGACCTATTATTATATAATTGACAAGTAAACGTTACGGCTCTTATTATATTTTACTGCATCGATATTTTTCACAAAACAGTAAGTTGCAAAAAGTTTCAAGCGCCAAATCCTTTTTAGACCTAAAAGTTCAGGTCAATAACTTCAAACTGAGAGCAATTTAAGTAACAGCTCCTTTCCCAAGTTCTCTTTTAAATTTGGATTATCTACCGACGGAGAGGACAGATTAGATTGCAAACTTCTGTCCGAAGAATATCGTCTCATTAAGAAATAGCTGTCGCGTTCAGCCAAGCGTTGGAAAAGAAAATTGTAGGTCACGATGTCAAGAGCGACATACACCATTTTTTATTATGTTCTATACATACAAAATTCAAAGTCTTGACTGACTGACTGACTTATATATCAACGCACAGCCTAAACCACTGTAAGACTTAGAGACTTGAAATTTGAAGGGTGTGTTCTTTGTAAAGTGTAGGTATCCACTAAGAAAAACTTTTTTTAAAATTCTACCCTTAATAGTGTGAAATTGGTGGTTGAATTGTCTATGAAAAAAAAATCATCTTCGTTTCCTATAGGCCATGCGGGTAAAGCCGCGGGTGAAGCTAGTTATATATAGATGGACAAAACTTGGTCACTCATACGTGGTTTAATATATATATATACGGTAAATATAAATAAATAAAAGTATAAATGAATCTCTATTTCCATTGGTCATCGAATAACGCGTGAACGGATAGAACATTTTCGCTAATTATATTGTTGTTGTGTTTATTGTTGTCAAGAGAAGGTTCTTATAAAAGCAAAATTTATAAAGTTGCGTGGAAAATCAGGAAAATTTCAACAAGCGGGTGAAACCACGGGACGTTTCTAGTATTCAATATTTTCGCTGACTTCAAAAAAGGAGGAGGTTCTCAATTCGGTTGTATTTTTTTATCTCTCGTCATTATTCACCGACTTGGAAAATTTATTTATTATTTGCAACTATACTTTCAGATTCGTCAGTATAAAAAATAATATATAAAAACTGTTAACATTATCAAACTAAGGTTTATTATAACTGCTATTGAATCCCTCGGCAATCGCATAGTAAATTTGGTAAAAATTTACGTTTCTAGAATGATTAATTAATGATTAATTGAAATGAATAATTTAATGAAGTCGTTTAATTAGAGGCGAGCATCATTCCAACAAAACAAAAAAAAAAAACACATGATCTACCAAAAAATATAATTTGAAACATGTGGTTTCATAAAATTACGAAGCGGTTTCAGTAAATTTTCTTGATTGAATCGTATTGACGTTTAGTAAAAAAACGTTCAAGGCTCTAATCGGGAATTCATTACGTCGTGTCAGGGACGAAGATCGATGAGGGCAGATGATGTTCCGATCGAGCTCGACAAAGCCGGCTACAGATACCCTAATTAAATTAATAACGATACTTTTTTTTTCTTTTTATGTTTTGGCTCCACACTTTTGTGTATTTAGCCAGTGTCAAGTAACTGATAATTTATCAAGTTAATGATATTTTACGCAAATATGTGTCAAGTCACAGTTGAAGTCATCAAGTCAAGTCATAGCCAAGTCATAGTTTAGTCAAAGTCATACTCCCAGTAAAGTGGTGGCAACTTTACTGGAAGCCTCTATGGAGTTTTGGAAACAACACGAAAAGAAACGTTTCACCATCATTATACCATTTTCCTACACTTAAGCCTGTAATCCAGCACTTAACGAATAGAATGCCACCAATTTTATTCACTAATACTGAAAATAACACAAGTTTTTGAAAATAATACAATGCGGTGACGCAATCTGTTTCACTTTCCCGCTAAAACTCATAACGACACTTATGTATTGGAAAATATCAAGACAATATCAGAACAATTGTAGTTCGCATAAGCTGATTTATATTCCTTGAGTGAGTGAAGTGATGTATCACTGCATAATAATGGATTTTTGAACGAAAAAACTGCCCGTGCACCTGGCATTACAGGATTTTAAATAAATGTTTGATATTAAGATTTTAAATTGAAAAGTCGCTTATTTTTATGAGAGAAAGAAAATCACAGGAAAATAATATTATTATATTTATAGGCCTATCTTAGTTCTACGCATAGACCTAATTAAGATGGTTTGAGATGCTAATGTAAAAGCAGAATTAGTATTCTCATCGGGGAAGCATTTGAGAGTTAGTAAATAAAAAAGTTTCTTTGCGTTTTATATTTCAAATCCATTTTATAACATTATTTAGCATAACTCTTTATTTTCGTTGCAGGTTCAACGCTTTACACCAAGATAAAGCTTTCGAACAATTTTTATTATGGGTTGCATTTTACAACGACACATGTTCTAAAGGAAACTAAAGCGCTGGAAATTATTAAACGGTTCTCAGTACTCGCTGTTATGAGACTAAATCTAATGGAAAGGTTCATTTCGTTAGAGTTTTATAGAGTAGAAGTCATTAAAAAGACTGGGCTACCGTTCCAACTCTGTAGGTATTTAATTTACGGAGTATTTTCATTTGGAGCACGTCCAACTCACCCTTAAGCCAGCCATTGAACTACGGTTTTTATTTAATTGTCTTTCAAGAAAACTCTTATTTAAGACTCGATAAATAACGTCGCTTTCAGCGAAACACGTTCTTATCTGATCTAGATTGAAACATTATTTGAGAAAAATCACCGTACTTTATTATCCGTATTCAACAGGTTCTTTGATAACATTTTAAATTAAAATTATTTATTTGTTACATTCTCTTAAGTGAGAAAGTACATGGTAAATATGAACAGCCTCTCTGGTGTGGTGGTTGGCAGGTCAGCTCATACCCGGAGGTGGCGTGTTCGATTACCGCGGCAGGACAAGCATTTGTACACAGAAAAAAACGCAAATATTTTTCTGAATCTGCGTATTGTGGGACCATCGTCATCGTAGTTTCTGGGTTTCTAGACACAGGGAATTCTAGGTAGGGTCCAGGATCTATGTATGTGATCGTTAGGTGTTATTATTATTAGTATCAAATCATAAAAAAGTTTGTTGTTTGAGATTAATAGCACTAAAGATCGTCTTTCCTCAATTCCCCATTGGTTTTGCATGATTCCAGTGACTAACTCCCGCTAACGCGCAGAGGTATCAATCTTGATTGTCAATCGATACCTCGATCACGTATATAAGGGTATGCTTGACTGATCGTTTACTAAGGTGATCGAAAAGTTGGGAAAGGCTAGACACCTTATAAACGTTCTTTGTGATCGCTGTATTTTTCTCAAAATGCCTTCTTTTTTTAGTTAATAGAGAACTTTTTTGCGTGAATTTGTTGGCTAAATAAGAAAAGGTGTCTGATGTTGTCTAGTCACATCATCATAAATGAGGTCAATGTAAGCCAGTTCTCGCTCCTGTGGCGTGGCTGTAATCGAAAAATTCTTGTAGACATTCCGCGCGCTTCTGCATGATTGAAGAGATTCGAAGGAAATTGCACGAATAGTTGCTTGAGAGCGATATTTCATCGCAAAGAGCGAGTTATGGATGCGTGACTTATAACTTATGGAATAATACATTAGTCGTAAAATTACACACACTCAGAAGCGATACAATGTTAGAGTAAGTACTTGCTGTACTGCAGAAAAACAAAACAAAATCGAAATTTTCACTGTCGCATTTTGAACATACGATTACGTAGTTGGTAGTGACGTCACATAACCCAGTTAATAGACAATACACCCAAATCATCGCCCAGGTGAAGTTTGAGGGATATTGATATCAAGAATGGCTTTCGAGTTAATTATCAGAATCGTTACGCACCTGAATAGCACGGCTAATTATTCAAATATTACGAAGACTTCATCTCACCGTCTGAAAATCATGCTAGGTACATGGCTGTAGATATCTTGCAATGATGTCTACAATGCAATGTCACGCGAAACTATAATTTTAAATTAGCAATTACACTGCAACTGTTACAGGCGGTTCCATAATAAAATTTATTCAAGATCTATGTGTGTGTACTTGATAAATCAGTAGATTGGTATTGGATTATGAATATTGGTATTAATCGTCACAATAATGGTACTAAAGTGTTTCATAAAACCTAAACCCGTTTATTTATTGTATTATTGAACCATACCTAGCTATAAAAACCTGTATCTGGTATTGGACTATCAATATTGATATAAGTTGTCACGACAATGGTACTAAAGTGTTTCATAAATTCAAAACCCGTTTATTTCTTGTTTTTTTTTATTGTTTGTTAGGCTTGCGTTTGACCATTATTGCACCTGATGGTAAGTAACGATGCGGTCTAGGATGTAGCACGCTTGCCTAGAAGATACCTGATTCATTTAACCACACGGTTAAAGAACCTGTATCTGGTATTGGATTATCAATATTGATATTGGAAGTCACGACAATGGTACTAAAGTGTTTCATAAATTCTAAACCCGTTTATTTATTGCTTCATTTAAACAAAAGGTTTAAAGAACCTATATCTTAAACATCGGAAGCACTTTGTGTTTGAGGCTGATATTTATCAGTTCTTGCTTCTGGTGAGATGTTACTGGAATACGTTAATTCACACGGCTAAGCAATTTAAAACAGATACAGGCTTTGAGAGCGAGTCAATTCCGTATAGTTGGTTAAAACACGTGGCCGCCTTATTACAACTTCAGTGGAGGAGCACTTTATATTTATAAATTGCTGATATATAGAGCGTACAAATAATTAAATTCACAGAAATGGGTAAGCGTGGTTTTCGGTAACTAAAATAGCCTAAATCTCTGTTATCACGTAACTTTTATTGATTGAACAGTACAACAGGTGAAACTTAAGTCTTAACTTTAAAACATTTCGTTGTAATATGCCTTTGATTATTCGAGCTATATAACATGCACATAATTATGAAATCTATACAAATTTTATTTTGAATTGGTTGAAATCTAGTTACGTAATCGCCTAGTTTATACAATAATGTATTTAAATCTGATCTTGCGAGATAAGACCGAGTTTCCAATGTATTGGGCCTCTATCTTTACTAAAAGAGTTGGAGAAAACTATGTAGGGGAAAACCGAAGAAGTCTCGAATTTATAATAATAAACCAATGTTTTTGTGATTTGGCTATTATGGTGAAATAATTAATTTCTTTTATTCTACTATTAATTTATACCTAATATTCACCAGTTAAAATTGTGATGTTCCATTTATCTAGCTTGCCTTGCCATAAAGTGCCATATATTTTTCGTTATGATAAAAAATTAATAAACTATTATCCAAAATAATGAATCAAGCCGCGGCATTCCAGAAAATCAAGGTCCCAATTACATCTAGAAACTTTGTACCTCACGTTTTGAAGGTTGAAGCGAAATTTGAAATGGGAAATTGATGAAATCTCCGAAGTCCGACCGCTAGAGAGAAGCAGCAAACCTTATTAAGAGGACCAGCTGCTCTAGAAGTGCCGTCAACCGACGTTTAACAGCATCAGCCTTCAAGTTCGAGAATATTTGTGTAAATTTGAACGCAAGCAAAGCTGAAAATTCAATGTTACTATTTACGAAATGCTGTGGAAATAGACGCGATAAAACCTTTCAAACGTAAACTGTTTCTATTTCTACATAGGTTTCACTAACTGTTTATAAACTGTTTAATATCGTTCACTAACTTAACTTTTTTTTTATATTATTGGATGACGCGACGAGCTAACCGTTCGCCTGATGTTAAGCGACACGGCTGCCCATATCAGTTGCAGTATCACTCGAAACTCTAAAGTATAGAGTTTCGCGTGACACTGCACTGTGCACGTCATCCTGAGACATCAACACAATCTAATAACAAGATTACTAGACTGTGAGATCAGGTCATAAAGTCTCATTTGCCCAGTAATTTCACTAGCTACAGTGCCCTTCAAACCGGAACACAGTAGTGCTTGCGCACTACTGCTTGGCGGCAGAATAAATGGCAAGGTGGTGGTACCTACCTAGACGAACTTTGCAGAAAAGTCCTACCACCTAGTAAACTTAACTTAATTATTTAGATGTTATTTTAGTTTGAAAGCTATCGTGAATACATTTTGGAAAATAAATAACGGGTAAATTCACGTCAATTAAAAAACGAAATTACTCCCACCAGGTTACGGACATATTCGATGTCCTTCTACTGGGAGCCAGTTACTAACGCAAGCCGCGGCGGCTTTCGCGAGCGTCAGCATGTAACAAGAGTAATTGGAAGGAGTCATTTAGATTTTTTACTAACGTGAGTTTAACTGTTAATAATTTACCAAATATTTGCATGTTATCGTGCATTCAATCCGTATTTCTTGCTATTATTTTGACAACGTTTTGAATAGCTTAACCATCTCAAAAAAAAAAAACAAATTGAGGATATAACTTGCTTGTTCCAACTTCAAGTTACAAAATTGTAAAAAAAAATTGATCGCACTTAATTGTAATCACACTAATATTATAAAAGTGAAAGTTTGTATGTGTGTTTGTGTGTATGTGTGTATGTTTGTTACTCCTTCACGCTCAAACGGCTGAATGGATTTAGATGAAATTAGGTGCCAAGATAGCTTATACACTGGATTAACATATAGGCTACAATTTATCCCGGAAAAGCGAAATTTTCCTGTGGGATGAGCAAATCATTAAAATACTCTTTATCCGCGGGTGAAACAGCGGGGCGCAACTAGTATATTATGTATATGTCAATTAGTGACATAAAAAGGTCAATTAATCATGTAAAATTGAGTTATCTTGGATGAAGGACTCATTCACGAGTTTACTTTTTTAAATTATTTTAATTTTATTGCCACGATACTATATTTTTTTAAAATGATGCATCTTATATTGACGATACTTTGAAAAAATGTTCAAAGGAAGCGAGCATGATTCAGTAAGTTATTGAAAAAGAAGTGTTCTCCACTCGGAACGCGTTTGGTTCACGACGCCGACGTTGACAAATTGCTTCTGCGAACGTCAAGGGAAATTATTTTAAACGCCTACATCTCCCCCGGCGATGGCCCGAGACTCAGCCAGCGGTTGCTAAGACGTGAAGACCCTGGGGACCTCATTATCAAATCAAGTTTCGAAACCACTCGAGTTTCCCGAATTATTTTGGTAATAAGTTAGTCGGAAGCTCATGAGATTGAGACAGACGTTATTGTTATTTCTAGTAAATTAGAGGAAAAACATGTTAATTGTTGAAGAGTTTTATTTTGATTGACTAATAGAAATAGAACGTCATTCTTTTTAAATAATCTAAACATTATATATATAAAGAGATTTAATTGAAATATGCGTAAATAGTTTCATACTATTACAACAGTTATTTATACAGAAACTTGTGAAATATTATATAGGTATGCAATTGTTATTTAAAAAAAAGCTAAACCTCAACCTCAGATACTAATTTTTAGCTTGAGTGACGCTCGTAACTGAAAAAGCCCTCAAGAGAATTACTATAATGAAACTGTGAAAACGATGAAAAATATTTTCAAATCTAAACGTCTACATTTTAACCACGCTCAAGAGAAACACGACTAACTTAGCCGATCGTCTAAGTTCACTGTGGTTACTTAGATGGGTGACCGCTTCATAAAGTGGTATTTACAATTAAGTGCTAGCGTGATTCGGCTTGTCAAGCGATCTGTCCCAGCTGCTGTCATAAGTCAACAGTCGTTAAGCCAAGTTAGAAGTGCCTGGGCAGCCAAAAAGGTTTGACTCCAGGGCTGACTATTTGCTACACGAAGAGAAGAAAAACCATTGCGGCATGACAAGCCCGTCATGTCGTACTTTTTATGTTTGTGAATAATGTGACAAGCTAGTCGTTCACCTGATGTTAAGCGACACGGCTGCCTATATCAAAACAGGGAACTCGGAACTCTAAAATATAAAGTTTCACGCTGACACGCTTTCTCCTGTTGCATTGCAATCAATGTTTCGTGATCACCCCCCAGATCATAAAGTCTCATTTGCCTAATAGTTTCACTGGCTACAATGCTCTTTAAACCGGAACACAGTAGCGTTTGCATACTACTGTTTGGCGGCAGAATAACCTACCCAGATGAAATTTTCAGTAAAGTCCTACCACCTAATAAACTTACTTTAAAAAAAAGCATGGAATTTAGCCTTTAAGAAGAAGTAATGAGAATAAAACGCTTAAGTTGAGATGAAAGAGATAAGTTAGTTCCGCAATGTTTGTTGATAGTGACACTTTACAGAAAACTCGGGCGTAGTAACAACAAACCGCAGAAGTACCCTGACTAGCGGGTGAAGGCGAATTTCCGGCAAGTTTTCTAGTAAACCGGTAAACTTTCAATAGTTTATCTGCTTTCATTTCCGAGGACGTATATTTTCAAGAGGCGTTCTACGTGAAACGTACACTCGCATAAAAGTGACTTACAGCGGTCGTAAAATAGATGTCCAGTACAAATAGCCAGAATAATTTTGATCAAGTTACTCAAAATATATGTAGTAAGGTAGCTAATAGCGCTTAAAGATTAAACAAAAACAAAATGTTTTTTATTTGTAATAAATTTTTAAGCCACCTAGATAGTTTTAAACACTGCTATCATTATCAAACATGTCTAAAACGATTTGTCAGTGGATTTTGCAACGTAATTGATATTAAGTATAACCTAATTTATTTATTATTTACTTTCTCTTCAGAATGCAATTTATTACATACATTATTTATGTATTCATTTCGGATATTACCTCTTAAGTAAACCCTAATCTTGGATCCTTTTCTATATATAAAAAAGATCACGTTCAGTGTCATCAGTCATCACATTAAAAAATAAACGAATGTGACCACACGACTGAAGTAAAATTTGTTCAGCTCTACCTATCGGCCGGTATAACTTTAGTTTTGCTTTGTTTGATATTAATGCCGCCATCTTGACAATTATTGTGAATTGTAATTTTACCAGACATACCAACATAATAATGCAAATTCTTAACTTTGTTATGTTCACAATGGAAATCTACGTGAACCAACTTCAACTTCCGAGCGTGCGTAAAGATGTTTTACTTCGAATAATATGATAGTTTACAAATAAAAGAGGTTTTTTAAACTTGTGAGAGTAATTGTTAATTCACAGATCGACGACGTGTTATGATCGTAGAAATAACACACCAGTAATAGTGTGTTATAAATGATGACGGCAACTCCATCTAATAGTGTCATGTTTCAGTGCTATTACTCACTAAAACATTTTCAGCGAATCCCTGACAAACGTGAAGCCATAATTTATTACACGACATAAAATTCCAAGGGCGTTTGTTATATTTTAAATTTACTAAAGTTATAGTTCGCGTCTAAAAGTGACCCTCTTTTACGATTTATGAAACATTAGTCATTATATTTTTATCTCTTTTATGTTTCAGTTGTAGTAAATAAAAATAAAAATAAATAAATAAAAAAATTGTTTTGCTTTTATGGAATATTGTGAATCAGGTAATTATTTATTTATGAAATTTTTAATTAAAGTCTTCGAATAAACATGCACGAAAACTTAGAGAAAGCTAAGACAAAAGTCAGTAATAAAAATAGAGCTGGGTATTATTGCGCATGGCTAAGATGTAATTTACACATCTTTTGTGGGCTTAGAGTAAACATTTTTAATTATTAATACATCTCTTTATTACAATTTAATAAAACAACTAATAATTAAATTAATTTAATTTAAATTTAAATTTTATCATAAGTGGCTACCCAGTCATCTATTAATTTTTTACTTTTTATTATTACTGTTAATAAAAAGTAGAAAATTAAACAAAAATAATAAAAGTTAAAATAAAAGACTTAAACATTTTCAAGCATGACACCAATGATAACAATGACAAGTAATAAATTAAAATTTAAAAAAACACCGACTCAAAAAAAAAAAAAAAAAATTCATCATTTATTTCACGGGAATTTCGGATCTGAAATTTATTATAGTTTATAGTATTCTACTAGTCAAGCCTTTTCATTAGATACCCATATTTTTTTTTATGTTTTGTCTCCACACTATTGTGTATTTAGCCAGTGTCAAGTAATTAATAATTTATCAAGTTAATGATATTTCACGCAAATATGTGTCAAGTCACAGTCGAAGTCATAGTCAAGTCATAGTCAAGTCATAGTCAAGTCACAGTCAAGTCATAGTCAAGTCATAGTCAAGTCATAGTCAAGTCATAGTCAAGTCATAGTCAAGTCATAGTCAAGTCATAGTCAAGTCATAGTCAAGTCATAGTCAAGTCATAGTCAAGTCATAGTCAAGTCATAGTCAAGTCATAGTCAAGTCATAGTCAAGTCATAGTCAAGTCATAGTCAAGTCATAGTCAAGTCATAGTCAAGTCATAGTCAAGTCATAGTCAAGTCATAGTCAAGTCATAGTCAAGTCATAGTCAAGTCATAGTCAAGTCATAGTCAAGTCATAGTCAAGTCATAGTCAAGTCATAGTCAAGTCATAGTCAAGTCATAGTCAAGTCATAGTCAAGTCATAGTCAAGTCATAGTCAAGTCATAGTCAAGTCATAGTCAAGTCATAGTCAAGTCATAGTCAAGTCATAGTCAAGTCATAGTCAAGTCATAGTCAAGTCATAGTCAAGTCATAGTCAAGTCATAGTCAAGTCATAGTCAAGTCATAGTCAAGTCATAGTCAAGTCATAGTCAAGTCATAGTCAAGTCATAGTCAAGTCATAGTCAAGTCATAGTCAAGTCATAGTCAAGTCATAGTCAAGTCATAGTCAAGTCATAGTCAAGTCATAGTCAAGTCATAGTCAAGTCATAGTCAAGTCATAGTCAAGTCATAGTCAAGTCATAGTCAAGTCATAGTCAAGTCATAGTCAAGTCATAGTCAAGTCATAGTCAAGTCATAGTCAAGTCATAGTCAAGTCATAGTCAAGTCATAGTCAAGTCATAGTCAAGTCATAGTCAAGTCATAGTCAAGTCATAGTCAAGTCATAGTCAAGTCATAGTCAAGTCATAGTCAAGTCATAGTCAAGTCATAGCCAAGTCATAGCCAAGTCATAGCCAAGTCATAGCCAAGTCATAGTCAAGTCATAGTCAAGTCATAGTCAAGTCATAGTCAAGTCATAGTCAAGTCATAGTCAAGTCATAGTCAAGTCATAGTCAAGTCATAGTCAAGTCATAGTCAAGTCATAGTCAAGTCATAGTCAAGTCATAGTCAAGTCATAGTCAAGTCATAGTCAAGTCATAGTCAAGTCATAGTCAAGTCATAGTCAAGTCATAGTCAAGTCATAGTCAAGTCATAGTCAAGTCATAGTCAAGTCATAGTCAAGTCATAGTCAAGTCATAGTCAAGTCATAGTCAAGTCATAGTCAAGTCATAGTCAAGTCATAGTCAAGTCATAGTCTAATCTAGTCAAACTAGTCAAACTAGTCAAAGTCATACTCCTAGTAAAGTGGTGGCAACTTTACCAGAAGCTTCTATGGAGTTTTGGAAACAACACGAAAAGAAACGTTTCACCATCATTATACCATTTTCCCACACTCACACCTGTAATCCATTATCTGTAGCACTATCTGTTAGCCACCAATTTTATGCACTAACACTGAAAATAACACAAGTTTTGGAAAATAATACAATGCGGTGACGCAATCTTTTTCACTTTCCCGCCAAAACTCATATAGAGAGTTATTTGTATTTTATTGTGCTTAGCTATGTTTTATGAAAATCGGTCAAAAATGGCCGTCTCCGCAAAATGGCGGATTACATATTTTTTCACAACTCTCTAAATATGGGTAGAGTTTTGGCGGGAATGCGAAAAAGATTGCGTCACCGCATTGTATTATTTTCCAAAACTTGTGTTATTTTCAGTGTTAGTGCATAAAATTGGTGGCTAACAGATAGTGCTACAGATAATGGATTACAGGTGTGAGTGTGGGAAAATGGTATAATGATGGTGAAACGTTTCTTTTCGTGTTGTTTCCAAAACTCCATAGAAGCTTCAAGTAAAGTAGCCACCACTTTACAAGGAGTATGACTTTGACTAGACTATGACTTGACTTGATGATTTCGACTATGACTTGACACATATTTGCGTGAAATATCATTAACTTGATAAATTATCAATTACTTGACACTGGCTAAATACACAAAAGTGTGGAGCCAAAATATATAAAAAAAAGCTCTCCATATCCTATTTATTTTTGCTTGTATTGTGATGAAGTTTTAGAATGAAGTCTAAACGTATTATGTGCATAGATAGATAACTCTTCAAATAATTAAATGCAAAAGTTTGGATACAGGATCTGAATATTCAACAAAATTTTCAGGGTTTAAAATTAACCCAATATCGTTCCATTTTGAGTAAAGTTATAACTAGTTCGTTACAAACAGCTCGTCCTATCTTTGATACCTAACTCAGGCTAGAAAGATATTGTAGGATGGCACTTTTTCTCGTGTAGACAAGTGGTTAGTTCTGACGTCAGAATTTTTGGGCCACCCAGTGGCTTTTGACTTGGTTTGACGACTATTGTCTTACAACAGCAGTCGAGATTAAAGGTTTAACTCCGAAGCCCAGGAGCGTTCAGTTGTAAATACCACTTGATGGTGCTAAATATCACACTAATATTATAAAGGCGAAAGTTTGTATGTATGTATGTGTGTATGTTTGTTACTCCTTCACGCTCAAACTGCTGAATGGATTTGGATGAAATTCGGTATCAAGATAGCTTATACACTTGATTAACGTATAGGCTACATTTTATCCCGGAAAATGAAATTTTCCCGTGATATGAGGAAATGATTAAAATACTTTTTATCCGTGGGTGAAACCGCGGGTTGCAACTATTTACTAAAGCCAAGAAAGAAAAGCCCTTGAAATAGTATTTTATCCAAATTATTCTTGAGCACTGATCAGGTGATAATAATAATAATAACACCCAACAATCACATAAATAGATTCTGCACCCTAACTGGGATTTCCTGTATCTAAAATTCCTGGAATTATGAGGACCATGGTCCCACAGCTCCCAGACTCAGAACAACATAGGTGTTTGTGGTGTGTCTGGGTGTTATATTGTATTATATGTATGTATTTACAAACAAAAAGTATCTAAGTATTGTATCAATTATCTGGTTCCCATACTACAAGCTTTGCTTATTTTGGGGCTAGATGGCGTTGTGTGAGATGTCCACACATATTATTATTATTATTAAGTTGAACGATTTTTTTTATTCACAAATACTTGTCCTGTTGCGGGTATGGAACCCACTGCCTCTGAGATATGAGCCGACCTGCTCACCACTACACCACAGAGGTTGTCCATATGCGATGTACCTAGTCCTAGTATCTACATGACACCCACAGACCACATAATCTAAATCAAGAACTATTGGTACTTTCATGATCTGTACCAAGAATAATGCGGGCAAGAGTTAAGACTATTTGAAAACGTAATCCTTTTTGCTTTATATTTTAATTCTGAACACGCCGTCTATATTGTAGTCTGAGCCTACCTATAAGTTATTTCGAGTGTTCAGCCGCTGTTAACATTGGAGACATTAAAGAGGAAGATAAATAGGGGTTTCAAAGCTACTAGACCTGTCTGCTACATCGGTCCGTTGGAGGTTTTACATTTTCAACCGTTGCTAGGTTGTTACAAGGTTTAGTTTTGTTTGAAAGTTTTCGGCGAAAGTACATGTGATGGGACGAAATGCTACGACACACCTGTTCGGTCACAGACGCAGTTGACTATTTATCACGAGGCACAGATTGCATAATAGTTACACGCACGAGGTCTCGGGATGTAAACTTAGATCAAAATTTTCACTAAAACAGGTTAGATTACTTCTTATTAGCACAAATACTTGGTAAAATTAAATATACATTCCGTCGCCATCAGTGTCTTAGCTATGCAGATATAACTGAAAAAACCGGTACAAGTATTTTTTCGAGATGCTAATGTTTAAATAATTATGTGATATACCTACTAACGCACTGGCAAAAATTGTAGTTCCAAAATCAACATTTAAGTACGTAATTATGATTTCGGATTATTAAAAATTCATGGCATTAAATTAACGTAATACGTTCTTAAAAATTAAGCTTTTTAATGTATAAAGTTTTATGTATAGTTTTTATTTGGCAGAGAATTTTAAAATGTTTTTACAACATTGAAATATGTGCATACGTAGTCGTAAATCTGTTGGTATCCCACCATGTTACCCTTTTCTTGTTTCCGCTACGTTACGTAGCGGCCTCTACGCGCGTAGCTTTAATGCTACGAATAGTTCTCTCCCATTCGGATGGGATTTCATTACTCTCATAGCGGATTAGGGATGCGAGGCCAAAGCACAAATTACTATATATGTTATTGAGTAAACCGAAGGCCCGTTTTAAGTCGATACTCGGTTTTAAGTGTCACCTTTTGTAGCCAAACACTGTAATGTTCACAGTAAATTGAGCACAGTGCTTTACCTAGCTTATGTTGTAAATTAGATTTTCCTTTTTATCAACTTACTAAATCTTTTCTACGATTAATAAATATCATGTCAAAATCAAAGGATTTTATTGCAAATAGATTATATTAAACACTTTTATAAGTCAACATGATGTTAACTACAAACATAATAAAAGTAAAACCATTCTATGTTTGTTTATTGCTTATACAACAACAGTACCAATTTGGATGAAATCTTGACCCTTGGGCCATTACCGAGACCAACATGGGATGCTTTGTATCTTGGAAAATTATAGGTCTCTATAGTAAAATTAGTAGATAGCGAGTGAAACCATAGGGTACTCTCTCTGGTACAGTATAGGCAGACTCAAATTCCTGACTGACTGACTGACTTATATTTATTTATTTATTATCCATGCCTTCATACAATGTCATTACTTAGTCTAACTAATCTATACAGTACTTAGTTCCCAATATTACATTGTATCAGCCCTGTGAGGGCGTTGCACTTTAGAGTGGAACATACATTGCCTAACTCTCGTCACATTACAATAATCCTGGTCGAAGGAAATCATGATTACTGTCACTTACATTTTTAGGTTAATTGT
The DNA here is from genome assembly GCA_905220475.3 of Ennomos fuscantarius. NCBI lineage: Eukaryota > Metazoa > Arthropoda > Insecta > Lepidoptera > Geometridae > Ennomos > Ennomos fuscantarius. The sequence goes on from HG992029.1 coordinate 4,024,533, forward strand.
CAAAATTGGATCATTATTACTTTTAAATATTTATAGTATATACATGATTTATCAGCCACGACAAATACATGTAAGTATACATAGTTGGGAGTTATCCAACATAATTATACTTTTCCACTTCAACAATAAGTAGTTAAGTAGGCACGAAATGATGCGAGATATCATTCAAAGAAGTAAGTACATAGCATATTATATCCTACGGTCGAGTGTAACAGAGCCGAGCGAGTCAAAGTTTATCCGATTTGAATTCTTCGACTGAATTTTTTTAGTAACAATAATTTTAGTCGTCTTGTAAATGTAATATCCTCTGCTTCCGATTCGATATCTTCAGGAAGCCGGTTAGATATAGAAATGAGTCTGTGATAAGTGTGCTTACTATTTTTAGAGTTGTGATGGGGGGGCACTAATTTATTTCTTTAATTATTTTTTAATATTCTTTAATTATTTTTTTAATTTATTTCTTCTGTTATATATAGTTTTCATTTAACTCGATATTAGATTTAAAGAGATTTCTGTGTTTTCTCTACGTGTTTGTTATATCTACGCACAGCCTACAGCCGCTGGTCCTAAAGACTTGAAATTTGAAGAGTGTGTTCTTTGTAAAGTGTAAATATCCACTAAGAATAAATATTTCGAAATTCCACCTTTAAGAGGGTGAAATGGGTGGTTGAATTATTCATAAAAAACTTCATTTTCTATAAGCCATGCGGGTGAACCCACGGGCAGAAGCTAGTCTATCTAATCTAATCTAAATATATATAACTCAAAGGTGACTGACTGACTGACTAACAGTGACCTATCAACGCACAGCCCCAACTACTGAATAGATCGGGCTGAAATTTGGCATGCAGGTAGATGTTATGACGTAGCTATCCGCTAATAAAGGATTTTTCGAAATTCCACCCTTAAGAGGGTGAAATAGGTGATTGAATTATTTTTACATAGGCCACGCCGCGGGCAAAGCTGCGGGTAGAAGCTCGTTATTAATATAGTGCAACACAGCGCAATGCAATTTGAAATTTATATAAAAAGTAAAGTAAGTTGCGGTCAAAGATTGCGCAATTTTGCCAAATAACGGAAGAATACGTTTGTCCCCAATCCCGAAAATTCGGTAACACACAGATTAGTGAAACTGCCCCTGTGGGCGGCCCAGCCAATATGTCTCCTGTGTAAACAGCCGGGCGATTGATCCCGCCCTGCTTTATGGCTGGTTCGATTATATCTTTAACGATTTTTCCAGTTATATGTCTTGTAAACAATTATCATTTTCATTCGATTTCATTTTGATTTCATTTATTGGTTTTCGTTCAATTTTATAATTTACTCTGGTGATTAAAGTTTGATTAATATATTTTGAAACATGGTGTATCAAAATGTGGTAGTTAAACACATAACTTTTTTAGTTACATCTTATTGTAACTAAAAATCAAGAGCATCTCTTAAGTTTCTCTTTATTCTTCTCAACAGCCTGGATTTTCTTCTCATCTAATCACGCACTAGTCAGTGTTGCCAACAAGAAAAACTATATAAAAACCATAATTTCTAAAAATTCTAATAACTATCCCATTCTATCTTATTCTATCCTTCCGCTAGTAGTTATAAAATTGAAACATTATCTGATTGTGTGTTAACTTGTGGCTTTCACGTCAAAATTGCTTAACCAACCTTGATGAAATATGTAACACAATATTACCGAGATCAACATACAATACTTGTCCTTAATCTAAATTGAGAATTTCTGCTGAGAAAACAAAAATCGCGTTTGAAACTACGAGGCACTTCTAGTAAATAATATATCAGAATGTTATAGCAATTTAAAAATTAATCCACTATATTAACACATTAGAAATAAGCCAATAAAACATCAAACAGCTAAAACTCGTTATAACTATGTATGCCATCAACTTTGGAAATTGTCTGATGAATTTGTAATAGTTATATGTAATTATGTATCTAACTATGCCTAAATTATTATCTACCGCTACCAAAATATGGTAATTATCGTTGAATTAAACATTGAACAAAACATAACATTACACATGAATAGTAAGTTTAGGAAAACAAGTAAACATGATGTTAGCTTCTTGGTTTTGAATAGACATAACTATTTATGTTAGCATACACGAAGTATTGAATGGTAAAAATTAGATATTATTATTCAATATATCATCTATCTTTACCTTAAAGCCGATGAGATTTAATTCAGATGACGTGCTGAATTTAAGTCAACTTTAATTTGAATAACCTGTGATTTTAGAAACTGCGAAGAAGTGACACCAACAGACAAATCGATGAGCATGTGAAACCTAAAAGAAACACTTTCAACTCATTCAGCAGTTCAAAAAAAGGACCCATTTTTCACAAAACATTTTAATTTTCCGGGATAAAAATTATCAATTAATGAGCTCAGTAGTGTGTAAAATTTCAGTCAAAAAGTTCAGCTGTCTAGGCGTAAACAAATAAACGAGTAATTTTTATATATCAATGGAAAAGTAGAGATTTATGTATTCTTATTTATTCAAGCTGTTCGACGGCACCGATCTGTCACCTATAACTATATTCCTATCTGCATGAATATCTATGACTTGCGAAAAGGCTACTGACTCCGCTGAATAATTCATGGACTCTCGTTTGCATTTTGATACCAAATGGTTGCGATAAGTCGCTACAGCACGCGGAAATTGGAAACTCAACGGCATTAATTCTGATTGGAATCGGAATCAGCAAGGAAATGAGATAAATGCGTCTATTTCGACAAGTGTTATATTACTAGGTTTAACAATGAATGATTGGATGACACTGTAACGAGATTCTAATTGACGCAAGTGTAATTTTGCGAAAGTTCATAATGGTATGGTATATCTAGTGTACTTTCAAATAAACTGAAAAACAAAAACTCAAACATAAAACACAGTGTGATTTAAAAAAGCAGGTTTTGAGTGATTCTGTGTAGTTCTGTGGTACTAACTAGCCTACTATAAGTATTTTTGTACAATGCTAAAATTTTGTACAAATTTATATCATTTTGTACAATGAGAAGTATTTTTTTCCGTTTTTATGCCAAAAAAATATAGGTTACACCAAAAACCGTTATTGTGTTTAGTTTAAGCGTAAAAGTTCTGGCAATAAAAGTGTCTTAAGTCGCCCTTAACTTGATTTTATTGCGAAATCAAATTGTCCGTCAGCAAAAAGCTACATCCCGTAGATGTTGTTTATTTCAAAAGGATCCACTCTCTAAGTTAAAAGATTTACTTACCCCGAGATGTGGAACTTCATTTGATTTCAAGCTTAGTAAAGGCTCGATGGTTGAAAGGGTCTCACAAATGTGTATCTTAGAGAGGATGCGTAAGCATTAGCATTAGGCGTTGTGTCGTAGGAAAAAAGCATAATATATTTACGATTCATTCCAGTCTGCTATTTTGTGAAGTTTACCTGAAAAGGAAGCAAAATTAAATTAATGGAAGATTTTTCTAAAGTTTTTACAACTATTTACTAGAAAACCAAAAATAATTCAATTTGTATTTTAAATGTAAGAAAAATATCAAGGAATTCGTAATAGTTTTAGCGTCTAAGGCCGGTACGGCAGAAGATGGCTCAAGGGGGGGGGGGGTGACATCCCTGCCACCACGGGGGTGTGAAGGGATTCCCCCCCCCTCATCATCATCATACCTAATATATTATACTTAATATTTACAAATTAATACGAACATCGTATGTATTTAAATTTAAAAGAAGTTGCCTTATCGGCTAACAAATCAGGCTGGGAGTTTTCAAATACGAAATCTAAAATTATATAACTAGCAATACTTCTTTGAACACATGCATGGTTGAAATTTTTATAAATGAGTTAAAACATCACTCCTTCAAAGCTGTACATTGAGCTTACAAACTCCTTATATATTATCTATTCACGGTGTAGGTATGTATGTACAGAAATGAAAAAGTTTTATTGAGTATTCTGTGGCGGATTAATCTCTTCGGCGTCAAAAGCTTTGATCAAAGTTTTATAACAACCTTTTTCGTTGATCTTTTGATGGGTTTATGAGAAAACAAATATTTTTGGTTGTAAATATGCGTGGAAATTGTTAATTCTGACCCTAGAATTCGGGCCGAATTCATTATGAATTTCTTATAGTTATGTGGTGTAGTTTGTAGTTATAAGATATTTTTCTTTTGTTTCAGATACTCTAATTTCAAAAATCCATATTTTATTTTTTCTCTTTTGACATGACGCTGGCAAAAATGTGATTAAAAAAAAACCGGCTTGAAGGTCCAATGTCAAGACTCCTTTGATTTGAAAAGCGGATTATAAACATTGTTCTATTTAAACAAAAATCTATTCAAACAAAGTTGAAAGAGTCCTTAAAACTTAAAAATTGTGTTTGATTAACTTGTAGTAATCTTTACTATCTCGGTAATTCCCAGTCTTAAAACTGAACAACGCAAAATAAGTATTATTATAAATTGTCGCTTTGCGATTGTTTTTCTGCTCATTCTAGGAACTTTTTGTTGTCCTACGTGCTTACCTCGAAGTCCTGGCTATGGCCAGGTTTCTCTGGTTGTTAAGGGAGAATCCTCACGTACAGAGCCCCTTTATGGCCCAGTCTCGACTTAACAAGGTTACCGTCGCTCGTTACGCCAATTTATTGCGTCCTTACAAAGGATTTATAGTTTTTTTGGTGTAGTTTAAGAGTTGGCGAGAGCTGTCCACAACACTCGTTGTGATGTGTTTTATCTTCGCAAGTGTCAAGTATTTTTGTATGACTGTTTTATTTGTGTAAATACGCATCAACACACACGAAGACGTCCACTGTTGAACACAGGCCTCCCCCATAAAGCGCCACTTTGGATGCTTATCATGGGACCCCCCCTTACGGTGACTTACGGTGTCCCAAGGTAGGTTTACAATATAAAGTTCTTAAAACGATATCGGTAACGGTATCAGTTATAGTTGAAATTTTGAGTTGAATCTTTTTTTAAATCAAGCAGCATAAACTGCCAGGTGCCTTGGTTAATATTCGATAAAAAGATTAAATTATAAGTTATTATCAGAAACCTTTCAATGCTGCCGAGAAAGTTGGCGTGACGCTGTCATCACTGGAGCAGCCACGCTGAGGAGTGATAATAAAGTCATGTCTTTTAGAAGTACACCAATATAATTGAAGGGGTGAGAACAAAAAGGGTTTAACTGATTTTTTTCACAAAATGACTTATGGGTATCGTTGTATTCAGCGTGAAATTATCTACAATAATACATTCTCAAAATACCGAAATGAGGCTTAAATCTCGAGATTTTGAGACAAAAAACGGTTTATCTGTCACAGGAATACAGTTCGCTTAGTATGTATGTAGTTATTTAGCTTATTTATCGGAATCATCTGTTCTATATAGATACCAAGCGAATTTTCCTAGCAACACACATTTTCGAGATAGAAATAAGGATCCCACTGCAGATTGTACAAAGCGATAACTGAAGCAGTAGGTACTCTTATTTATTCCCAGCCAATGCTTACAACGGTAGCTTGCTGAATCGAATTCATTTATACAGAGCCACAGAATTTTATGTTATTTTTCTTCTGCAGAGTTCAAAAGGAGTACAATAGCTTTTATCCTCTGTCAACCACAGAGAGTTGCGTTTCTTTTTAGATAATAAATTAAGCGTAGATTTCTGCGTTCCTATGTTTGAAAGTATATTAAAATATTTTTCCAATCAAAGTAGGCTAATCAAATTAAGGATACTTTGATTTAAAAAATATTTTGGATATTATATTAGTAATAAATTAGTATTATATTAGTAGTTAGTAATATTAGTAAAGAACGTAAAAGTGTAGTAAATTATATATTGTTGATATATTGTTGTGATCGCGAACACAGCTGCTCTTGTTGATATTTTAAATGTATCTGGATCAGTTTAAGGTTACAGTTTAATTTAGTACTCAGACAGTATAATTGCCTATCTTTCAAAGTGCCTCACAGAATTTGCAAGAATTTTAGTACAAAATTAATTCATTTCTCTCTTTAAAATTCGGGCTTTAAGTAATTAACATTCGGCGTCGCGTGATTTGGTCGGAGAGGGTGCTAAAGGCTTTCCTTATAAAAGAGGTCATTCACAGAAATTAGTCATAACATCTTTGTGGGAAATAAATGAGAAATGAGATATTTATGGTTTGGTATTAATGTCCCGTTTAACAGATGTTATGATCAAAAATAATTATAATACGCAACAACTTATAACTAACGATAGTCGACGGGTGAATTAATTTTACACAAAACTATATCTTATAAAAAGTGGCTAAGCTGGAAATTCACTTAAATTAAATCATGAACGTCATTTGTTTTAAAGCTACTAAACGACATAAAATCACGTGCAAAAGCGTTGACAGTAAAATATGAATGGTCACGATAACACAACGGTGGGACGGCATGCCGCCGATATTCATGTTTTATGCCGAACACTGTGTCGGCATCCTGAAAAAATACAATGAAAAATATACTCTGCGCAATGGATATTGAAAGAAATACTGGGTGTTTTATTTGCATTACGTTTTCTATTTGCTTCTAAGTCTGATGCATGATTGTCTGGTGAATCCGATCAAACTATTAAGAATTTATTTATAGCTTACAGCGTCGTATTTCTCTATTTTTAAGTCCTTCTCTTATTACACACTATCGGAAATAAGCGATGTCCATATATCCAACTCACTATTAGCTCAGCTATAACATTGTGTCCATCTGATATCTATTCAAAAATTGTATGGCTTTAATGGAGAAAAATCTTTTTAAAAGTCAGAGACTACATTTTTGTATTAAACTTTCTGCACTCAACAGTATAAAAATTCAAGGCAACATACAAGAATTTCACTCTATAATATTGGGTGGAACTCCATGTTCTATGAATGCAGTCCAACGTACGTGAGCTGGATTTACACAAATACGTTCTCTATTGCGAACGCAGCTAACACTTGTGTGGATAATACTCCTTCCTTCGTATGTAGAGTGCATCGCAGGGGATTTATTTAGGGTTTACTTTATACAAAGTGAAATAAGAATTCTTATATCGGGAATTCTTATTTATTGAGAACCTAAGTGACTTTTAAGAGTGGCTGTGATTTGATGTGAAAATTTTCCTTCGAATGATCTGTGTATGAGTTCTTCTGAGTGAGCCCGTATGCAAACGTAAAATATTGTACTTTACAGTACTTTTCTTAAGAAATGCTACAAATGGCGACATGACCATGGCTTATTCCAGGATAAATGAATTGAAAACTCATTAAATTAAAACTCTTTTTATGACAAACAGGGAACTGTATGACCAAATTTCACCTGTATGGTCAAAAGTGATACCACTCTAGGCTGTATGAATTTGGAACTGGCTCTTAAGATGGCGATGACATGGGAATGAATGGGAATTCACTCGACGTGAATGTTCGCATATGTTCGTTGCATATAAAATTGCAATCCATCAGCTGCTCAGTTCACTTTACTAATATTACTATAATATTCGTGTAGGTCCAAAGGACCCCAACAAAACTATCCCATCTTATATAAAAAGAAATATGATCTTGAATTCCGATCTGATTTCAATCAAAATCTTGTAAACAAGTGATGAACGCTGCCAGACAGACTGTACATATTTTCGATGACAAAATGGTAAGAAATAAACGGTAAACACTGACAAGTTTCTGCTCTCGTATTATCGACTTGAGAAGGGCTTGTATAAAGCGAGTGGTCATGACAGCCGATGCTTTTAAGTGAAGCCACAGAATTTATATTTTTGTATTTATATTTTTTAAATATATGTATACTATACTTGTACTTCGTAGTTAAGCTGTCAGAAAGTGAGATTCTTAACTTATAGGTGCTATTATACATTATAGATTACTACTACCATGGTATGGTTTTTCTGAATAACCACGCTACCAACTGACCTAATATCACTTATTGTTAGGTACGCTAATTTGTACATCGGCATAACTACGTAAGCCTACACAATAAGGTAGTGTTGCAGAACTATCGATACTTTAACCATCGATTTTAACCTCAAAATTTAGGATATCGATAGTAGTTTCGATAGTATATACGTTTAATACTATCGACATTCTTAATAGCACTTTTTGAGCAATAATATTGATACCAGCAATGCCATGAACAGTGTCGGTAGTTTTGCGTTCAATAGAGTTGCAAAATTTGTTAGAAAAAATCAAAAGCAATCAATATTATCCAGTATAATCCAAAAACAACTAATCATAGTATTACACATTGTACATTGACACTATAATAATACGTAATACCATTGAAAGATTTCACTTACTATTGATGTAGCATTAACTATCGATATCCTATCGATATTTCATCGATTAATTTGATTATCGGTTTACAACACAACGAAAAGCACTACATTTACAAGCTTTTAGGTACGTTGTGTACCTGTATACATACGCTTACAAAAACACGGCGATGAATGAAATTAGGTAGTATACTCGGCTGTAAAGAAAGTTGTCATCCATTTAACTATCACCGTGGAGTAAGAACGCCCGTAAAATTTTGAGAGTCGTAAAACATAATATACGATCGTCAATAAGAAACACATTGCGGCGTCGATGCGACGTGAACCGGAAGTTTGATCATAAATCAAACATGTCCCTATTTATGTGAACTGTGGCGTAGAATATCTACAACGTTATTTTTTGTATAGTGTAAATTTGAAACGCCCCAAATAGATTATAATTCAAAGAAAGTGGATATAACAAAATGAGTCAAAAGTAGTTATGCTCTTACGAAGTTGGCTTGTCTTTACAAAATCATGGCTACAACGCAAGCTATTTAGTCACTACTGTTTACACACGCGAGAAGTTGTGGTTCTGCTGCTCACAATGTGCCACGGATGTGAAACCGTTCTTAATAACGTCTTACGGCCTCAGAAACGTTATCACAGCATATAGTAAAAGTTCTGACCATTTTCATAAGCTATTTTAATGTATTGCTGACTAGAAAAACTGTGAGTCATTTTAAAGCAATGGAAATCGGAAATTGAAATCTTGAAAAAAAAAAGGCTCATTGAGTTGCGTTGATCATTATGATGTCCAAAATGCACTAGGTTTTAAACAATTTTACTGCAGACAAAAATTTAATAAAGAGTGCTTGACGGACGACACTAATAAATACACTTGAATGATATAAAAACAGCTTCGTAGCTTGTTCTTAGCTTACGAGTCATTCAATCATAATCGTGATTTTTCTTGAACCGTACTGAAGAACCCTAAAAATTAGATTGTAGTTATACTAAAGTTATAATAAGTCTCTTTTATAAATTGTAAGAATTTGCAACACTGTAGACGTAGGACGTATTGTTTTTACCTCTATGCCATGCGAATAATATTTCTTAACTTAATGACCCATGAAATCAGGCTCTGAAGTTGTATTCAACTATTGATATTTCCCAAATACTCATTTACAGCATGTGAAATAACTTTTCGTGTTATAACGTCTGAACCACTTTACGTAGCAGACTTGCTTATGAATAAAGTAGAGGGCATGAAACTCGTATTTGATCTGAAACCCACAGCAGTAACTAACCACGGCACCTGCCAGCTTCGGAAACCCGATAACCACAAACCCTGATCAAAATGCGAACTCTGGAGCTTTCTTGCGGACTACAATCTACGTTTTAATGGCAGAAGTTAGTGTTACATTCCATAAGCGAAATGTAACTTTATAGGTGTTTTCAAGACATTTTTTCTCTCTTGTGGATTAGGAAAATATATTAGACATTTAGAAAAGAAGCCGTAATAAATATAAATGAATAAATAACGCCCAACGTTGACATACATAGATCCTGGACCCTAACCCCTTTATCTTAGGGACCCAGGAACTAGGAGGACCTTGGTCCAGACAAAAAAACAAGTATTTGCGGTTTTTTTCTCTATTCACAAATACTTGTCCTGCCGCAGCAGTCAAATCCGCTACTTCCGAGTCATCAGTCAACCTGCTCAACCACGACACTACAGAGACATTTATATTTTAACAATTTCCCAGTTTACCAGTCTATTTATGTGTACTATTAATAAAGGCATATCTATAAAGCTTCTTCCTTTTTAGTAGTTTTTGTTAGTTTTAATGAACAAGTATTTGTTTGCCAAATAGCGAAGACCTTGCCAACTGGTGTTATGAAGTGAATTGACCGTTTGAGCTTTTGGCTAGCGGATTTTTACATTATAAGTTTCTATATCTACTTTTTAGTGCCTAATATTTTATTAATTTAGACATAAACCTGAGGCTACGCTGAAAAGGAGGATCCCTTTTTATTATGAAAACTAATTAAATTGAGAATTTCCAGACCGTTTTTGAATTTTAAATGAGTAAAAGAAGGTCTCCGTGAAGTGCTCGTAAATTTCAACGTGAATTTTATTTAAGGCTTCACAGGCTGCGGTCTGCCGCCACTTGCGGTCTCTCGCAGGGAACAGACACACATTTAGATATTTTTTGCGACCAGTCTGCATTATACATGCTAAACCAAAGACACTAGAAATCATGCATAACCTTATATTGTGTGGGAAATTGGATTGGAATACGTAAAACCAATCTTTTATGCCGATTTTGAGTAGGTTAAAATATTTTGAGTACATGTACGAATGTCAGGTCATCTTATAAACAGTTATTTCATGTATTGTATTGCAGGCCGTGTAGTGATTGGGATTCTCCATGGAGTATCCTTGAATTGAGCCAGACGTAAAAAAAGGTTGATAAATAATTGATTTACTTTTAGGTCAGTTCTGCAAAAAGATCTTATATAATCGGCGACGAGTTAGTTGTTTACTGATGTTAAGTGTTACGGTCGCTATCACATGCTATTTTAGTCATTTTGTTGTTGTTGTTTGAAGTTATTTATTTATTTATTGATAAATATGACGATTATATGAATTACAAAGTTTTCAATTCTCTGTTACCGTGGCCAGTATGAGTCAATTTTTTTCTGTAGGTTTTTCTTTGTATTATCGTATTAATTGATAGCTTAAAAGATAAAGACAATAAGCACCTAATTCTGTACTATTTAGGTGATAAGGGTGTTTTACGATCAAGCTATATTGTAGTCTAGCTTCTGCCTGCGGCTTCGCCCGGGTGGTCTATAGGAAACGAATAAGAACATTTTTCATAGATAATTCAACCACCCATTTCACCCTCTTTGAGATGGAATTTCGAAAAAATCTTTCTTAGTGGATACCTACACTTTACCAAAAACTTACCCTCCAAATTTCAAGTCTCTAGGGTCAGTGGTTTATATGTATAGAAAGATTAGTAAAATAAAATATATTTAGGTTTAAAATTTTACTTAAAAATCTTGAAACTTTATATGTTGGAGTTCTGAATGACACTGTTCTGTAATGGGCGGCCGTGTCACTTAACATCAGGTGTACGACTAGCTCGTCACATCATTCAATAACATAAAAAAAAACTCTTCAAATGGTTAGCACTAGAACAAAAACAAAACAAGCAAGTTGTACACTTTTCTATTATTAAAGTAGTTCTAAAATGTCGAAACTAATAGAGTTTCGGTATTTCTGTTGAGCGCACTTTATCTCCCCGAAATTGAAGGTGGTAATATTATAGGTGGTAGGACTTTGTTGCAAAGTTCATCTAGGTAGGTACCACCGCTTTGCCAGTTATTCTGCCGCCAAGCAGTAGTGTGCAAGCACTACTGTGTTCCGGTTTGAAGAGCACTGTAGCTAGTGAAATTACTGGGCAAATGAGACTTTATGATCTGATCTCACAGTCGAGTAATCTTATTACCAGACTGTGCTGATGTCTCAGGATGATATGCGCAGTGCAGTGTTGCTTGAAACTCTATGTTTTAGGGTTCTAAGCGACACTGTTCTGTTATGGGCGGCCGTGGCGCTTAGCATCAGGTGAACGACTAGCTCGTCACATCATTCAATAACATAAATAAATAAAATGGAATCCTTGCTATTTAGTACTATTATTACTAAATAATACTACTATAACTACTAAATAATACTATTAAGTAAAATAAAATGTGAGCCATTTAACAGAGATAAACATAGATACAGCTACATTATACAATATGGTACGATACCAACTTAGATCTAGAAAGAAGTGCACAGCATCGCGAAACAAAAGAAAAATACAAACAATTTCCTCACAGCTGCATTTGAATTACGTTGAGACTTCTCCAGTATTGTTTATTCGAGTGAGGCTAAGCCACGATCCTGTCTGCTAAAAAAGCTTGTACGGAGAGAATATTCCAAGTCAAACTGTTTAAGAACGTTGAAGCAATGCAAGATAAACTGCAACGCTTTCTTTACATTTTTAAAAGTATGTTTATGAGTTTTGGCGGGAAAGCGAAGCGAGCGTCACCGCATTGTATTATTTTCCAAAACTTGTGTTATTTTCAGTGTTAGTGCATAAAATTGGTGGCATTTTATTAATTAAGGGCTGGATTATAGGTGTGAGTGTGGGAAAATGGTATAATGATGGTGAAACGTTTCTTTTCGTGTTGTTTCCAAAACTCCATAGAAGCTTCAAGTTGCCACCACTTTACTAGGAGTATGACTTTGACTAGACTGACTTGACTATGACTTGACTTGATGACATCGACTGTGACTTGACACATATTTCCGTAAAATATCATTAACTTTATAAATTATTAATTACTTGACACTGGCTAAATACACAATAGTGTGGAGCCAAAACATAAAAAAAGTATGTTTATATCATACCGTGAAAGTAATCTAGTATGACTGGAAGCTAATCAATCTACCAAGACTGTTCCAGACCAGAAAAAGAATGAAAGAGTAACAGAGATAGAGAAATATAAAATCTCATTCTTTCTTTTCTAAATCTTATTAATCCCTTATTTTTACTAGTCTAGAGACATAGATTTTTTTAAAGTAAAACTTCTTTAGGCCCTCATTATTTGGTGGTAAGCTAGTGGGGCGAACGGAAGTTGCGAAGGAGATATACTTATTTCTCTCTCTTTACGTGAAGATATAAAGAAAGAGTTTCGTATATTATGGTAGGGGCAAGGGAGATGAAGCTAAAGAAGTTTTATTTCAGTCGTGTGTTCGAAAGCTCAGTAGTTTTTTTTTTCATGTAGTGTTTGACAATCGTGTCAAAATGTTTAAGCCTTTCAATCAAGACAAAAATCTTCTAGCAATGGCTTTTGACTTGACTTAACGAATGTGGTCTTACAATAACATCGTGTGCTCTCGAAACACCATAGCGCTCAGTTGTAGGAAATTCATTGTAAACCACTTATTGTGGCGCTATAAACCATCTATTAGGTTGTAACCACAGAAATCATTATATGAATAGTCAGGTTATTTTCACACACATACAGTTAGTGTTAAATAATAGATTTTCATAATTCTTCGTTACACGTTAACAAGCCACGAAGAGTACTTCGTGACTTGTTAACGGGATAGTAGATCTAGATAGTAATCTAGAGCAGAAAATGTATACACTACTATAAAATTAAACGACTCTATTGCTGTTTCTAGTTTGTTCTGGCTTTCATAGTATTCTTATGTAACTAGCAAACCAACTTGTAACGTTGTTTAACTTAAATTAATTAAACGTATTCGTCATTTACACTAATTAAAATTGTTGCTAGTCTGTAGGCCTTTCAGCACATATGTGCAAACTAATTTCAAACTAAATCTACATCGGAATCTCTTACTCGGCCCGTCCATCGTGTTTGGTTAATGGAATGTGGACAAGCGCTGAAAAGCGAAACGAATCTAATTCAACTGTGATTTGCTATTAAAATTGTTTCATTATTATTCGTAGCTTCTATACGTTTTAAATGTTTATTGAGTGTTCAGTTTGATTTTACCGCATTATATATGCAGCCTTATGGAATGATGAAATACATTTGATATAATGTGTATGCGTTATTGTTTTTAATTTCCGTACATTTGAAATAAATCTATATGTAACTTGTAAAGAGAACCTATGAAAACATCTATAATGGTGTATAAAGGTGTTTAATTTAATTTAATAATAATAATAACGCTCAACGATCACATACATAGATCCTAGACCCTAACTACGATCCATATATCTAGGGACCTAGGAACTACGAGGACCGTTGTCCCACAACACTCAGACGCAGAACAAGTATTTACGCTTTTTTCCTGTGCACAAATGCTTGTCCTGCCACGGGAATCAAATTCGCCACCACAGGGTAATGAGCCAACCTACTCAACCATCACACCATAGAGGCTGTCAAAACTGTTACGCATCAACACCACTGTCAGGTAGATCAGCTACCTGACGATGGTCAGTTTTCTCATGCTTGTCTGTATGATTGTCCATCACAATATCATAAAATAAATCACATTTCGCAATCCAAGTTACTCAATATTCATTCATCCGAATAGCACTGTAACATACGCCACGAAAACAAAATGGAAATGAAAGAGCCGAGATTTCCTCAATTTGTCCGGATTCAATGCAAATCCTATCAATCGGAAAAACAGCCCGAGCTAGCTATTGAAACTGATCTATAGATTATCCATAAAAGCTTTGCTTTGTCAGAGGAAAAATCTAAATAAACCTCTGCCTAAATTAATATATAGATGCAAGCTCTTTCTCTAAATATAAAGAACTGCAAACTTAAAACGGAGAATAAATTAGATTGATTCAGGCATGACTAATAAGTAAAGGTAGGTAGGAAGGTAAGCCCATTTTAAATGATAAAAAACTAAAATCCATCACGATCCCAATTGTTTATTGTTTTTAGTGGGATTGCACTGGATAGTTTTGTAATGATTTGTATTTCAAACATATAAACATATTTCAAACGGAGAAGCTTCTTGCATTCTTGTCCTTTATCACGGTAGAGAAGATAATTTACATCAACAGTTTTTTTGTGTTTTATTGTTAGATAGATTTGCTTTTTACCACTATCACACCTGATGGTAAGTGATGATACGGTCTAAGATGTAAGAAGCATACCTAGAAGATACTTGTACACTCTCGATTTGAAGACTCCAAGGTCATAGTTTTCGGGAAATAGTTTTTTTTTACTAGGTGGTAGGACTTTTCTGCAAAGTTCGTCTAGGTAGGTACCACCGCTTTGCCAGTTATTCTCCCACCAAGCAGTAGTGTGCAAGCACTAATGTATTCTGGTTTGAAGGGCACTGTAGCTAGTAAAATTACTGGGCAAATGAGACTTTATGATCTAATCTCACAGTCGAGTAATATTATTACCAGACTGTGCTGATGTCTCAGGATGATGTGCGCAGTGCAGTGTCGCTTGAAACTCTATGTTTTAGGGTTCCAAGTGACACTGTTCTGTTATGGGCGGCCACAACATTAACTAACATAATAAAAATTGCTCTCATACCGCCACCGTCTGTATACCACAGCCGTATCGCAAAATGTGCTTGACTGTATACAGTTTGTATAAGAGTGGTATTGATGTAAGTAAAAACTGTTAAGAAAATGAGCCTTGATAGCCTTGAGCACCAGCACAAAGTGGCTAGCCTATCGGACTTTTACAAGCTGCGCTTCGGAGAGTGTGCGATAGAATTGTGACAAAATTCCTCCGTGTTCTTTTTACGAAGGCACAACATGACAAACGGAAACATGACATCTGTATATAGTGGGCATTCCTCCAATCCGAACAAAGCATTTTGTTCCAACATTTTTTGCGTGGATGGCAAAGGAATAGAAAAAATACCAGCGTCTCTGTTTCCTGAAAAATATTATCTGCTAGAAAAGCAAACCGATAATCTAGGCAAGCGACCGCGTCGTCCCTTACTATCAGGTGAAACAGTGGTCAAATGCAAGCATAACAAAGGTAAAAAACAGCGTATTTTAGGTCCATAAATGTAAGAGAGAGTCATAGTTACAGAGACGAGACGGAGAATAGCGACTCTATGGTACTTACTCCAAGAGTTACAGTAAACAGACGCGATGATGGCTCTCAAAACTTCCGCTTACCGTCCGTCGGGTAACTCCAAACCCATATCGAAACAAAAGGTCCCCGCAGACGACTTGGTTGCAAAACAAATAACCTCTAAAAGTTTCTGACTGCCGCTGCCTAACGATATTTGAGTCAGTCAGGTGTAAAATGGTTCTACGGAGCGGCTAAACTTTTACATCCTCTTTGAGGGCCTTACCCTTTCCGTTATTAAGATCAAAAGTCGCTTGTAGCGCGTGAATACTTAACGATTGTTATTCTTCGTAGGCACCTATTCCTCTCAGTTGGAGAATACAGAGAACAAATTTTCAGCTTGAATATCGAATTACCCCCTCGTATTTTACTTCGCCTTAGAACGTATTTATGTAGTGCGTAACTCTTAAAATATCTAGCATTGAGGTTTTTATCTCGTTTTATTCTTAAATAAATGAATATTGATCCCAGTGTTTGGAATGTGTAGATAAGAAAAACCACTAACTTTTTCGCATATGTTTTCAATAGGATTAGTATTGTTCATCAGACGTTCCACTTACTTGTGTGTCCTTTATGCCCATCCCCCGCCTTACACCCTCCACAGACGACAGAGTGAACTTGACAATATCTGCTTGAATTTCATCTAAATTGTACCATTAACACGCAAGAAGAAGAATATCACTATTAGTTACATACGTTTACCACGTAATAATCTAGTAGTATCATAGTAACCTTATTACTAGACTATTTTGATGTCTCAAGATGACGTTAGTAGCGCAGTGTTTTGCGAAAATCTACACGTTAGACTTCCGAAACACTGCAACTGATATGGGCAGCGGTGTCGCTTAATATCAGGCAAACGGCTAGTTCATCATGTCATTGCTTGACATAAAAAACATGGTTACTACAGAGAAAAGCTAACAACCTTCTTAATCTCATTAATTCAAGTACATTCTAGATTCCGTCATTGGCTACAACGTAAAAGAAAAATTGTCTCACATCACGTTGTCATTGGGTCCTTCATTTTTTATCTGAACACTTTAGAATAAGACGCCAAGTGCCAAGCAGAAATCACGGAGGAAACCCGCTTCAAGCAATTTCATTAAATAAACGTACAGAAAATGTAATAAATAAATCATGGAACGAAGATTGATTGAAGTGGATGATGTTCAATATACTGTAAAAATGTGTATAATATATAAGTATATATTATATCGCTAATTGGGTTTGTAATTGATAAACAAATGAAAAAATAATTCATATGTACATTAAAGATGCTGCTGGTTTATATGGTTAGGTATATTAATAAAATAAAATAAATAAATATCTGTGGACATTGCACCCAACGCCATCTAGCCTCAAACTAAGCAAAGCTTGTACTATGGGAACCAGATTACTGATACAATACTTGAAATACTTTTTGTTTGTAAATACATACATAGAATACAATGTAGCACCCAGAAAAAGAAAAAACATCGATGCCCATCACACAGGAATCGAACCCATAACCCACAGTTCAGAGGGCAAGGTTACTACCAACTGAGCTATCGGGCCAGTCAATTAAATCAAAGATTTTGTAACAAATTTTATGAAATAGTTTTGTTTTTAAAAACAAAACATTATCTGATGCTAATTTTTTACCGTCACATTAAATGGAGACGTGTCGGGAACAAAGTTTTTATTCATAAATCTAGCTATTGTTATGTGCCGCGCCAACGTTATGATTCGTAGCCGCTTTACCTGCTTAGCCTAGTGATAAACGGATTATTTAAATGTAAAGGAAACATTTGGATCATGCGCGAGATTTTATAAATGACATGAGATCACTAATCATAGTAGCTGTTCTGGCTAAAAAGAGACGGATGGATGCGGGTTCAAATCCCAAACACACAATTAAACTTATCCATAGATTAATAACAATAATTAATTCCACCTGGTCAAATACCTACGTAACGCAAAGTGCAATTATACAGTGTTACACAACTTTTGTCACTTGACATAACTAAGGGGATGGATGGATACGCGTCCCATACATTAAAACTAATCTATTATTTAATATTGTTTAGGTAAAATATGTATATTATAGTGTTTGAAAGGTAAAGGACTTATTTTATTAATACTTAATAATAGTAATAATACTTACTAATAGATTTAAAAAAAAAAGATATTGTAATAATGTATGTATTGTCCTACTTATTATTGTATATTAAAATTGTAATTCTGGTTTATTGCCACTCTTTCTATATAAGTAAATCGCAATACTCCATGAGTTCATACTTTCAGCGGTGCTACTACACTAACTCACTTTAAAAGAAGTATGGTGAGAATGATTTCGATAAACATTTTAACTTAGAAAACGTACAATAGTAGTTCCAAGCTACAAACTTAAAAAGCTCTTTAAAGTTTCGCAGAAAACAGCAACAAAGGGCATCTCGAGTGAAAGGCGCACGTTGAGGGAAAAGCGTATTCATCTCATTAAAAGCACTACCTATGACGGTTTACGTCACGTACGGGCTTTAAATACGAGTAATATATCATGCTTTTTACGTTATAGGGCTTGCTATATCATTTCCAGTTTTAAAGATGAACGAGCTTATAAAAAATGACAGCTAAAAAGAGGCTCAAAAGTCCTCTTACTTCTAGGGTCCTTAAATACAGAGAATCCTAGTTAGGGTCAGGGATCTGTGTATGTGATCGTTGGGCGTTATTTATTTATTTATATTTATTACGACTTCTTTTTTAAATGTCTAATATGTTAACCTAATCCAAAAGTGGGAAAAAAGTCTTGAAAATACCTATAAAGTTACATTTCGCTTATAGAATATAACACTAACTTCTGCCATTACAATGTAGATTGTAGTCCGCAAGAAAGCTCCAGAGTTCTCATTTTGATCAGGGTTTGTGGTTATCGGGTTTCCGAAGCTGGCAGGTGCCGTGGTTAGTTACTGCTGTGGGTTTCAGATCAAATCAGAGTTTCATGCCCTCTACTTTATTCATAAGCAAGTCTGCTACATAAGGCGGTTCAGAGGTAAAGGGTATATGTTCTTAAGGGATTGAAATCAATAAAATTATACAATTTTAGTAATAAATTACTGCTAAGGTTGAAACAGACCGGCCCGGTACGCCAAGCGGAATATGTAAATGACAGCAGCCATAAAAAAGGAAGTGATCATATGGTGACCACGTGACTTATCACGCAATTGCGCTGGTTTGTTTCAGCCTTTATTGTCCTTATATTTAAAAGCACTGTAACCGTGTAAACTGAGTGACTATCTTGCTTAGAGCGCTATATAACAAACAGACTTTCCCATATACCTAAAACCACTGTATATTTCAGGAAACAGAGACGCTGGTAATTTGTTCCGTTTCTTTGTCGTCCGTAACAATAAATGTTGAAGCGAAAAGCTTTGTGCGGATTTTAATAATTCCCACCACCATCACAATGGATAAAATCAGATTTAAGACAAAGTCAAAATCAAAGTTAAAGTATTTTTTATTGCAAATAAGTTATTTATAGCACTTTTACAAGTCCAAATGATATTACGTTCTTAAAATTAAGTTCTTGTACTAAGCATATAAAATAACTAAGTGCTTATTTTCAAATATTATACAGCAATCCCATTAGGTACAAACTCACACAGAGTATAAAAAAATAAAATCAGTTCTTTTACCCTCTAATGGTGCATGCAATCCGGCACATTTCAGAACAAAAAACTCTGATCGAAAGATATAAAATGTAAGTAAATAAGCACTGAAACTAGTTGTAGGTTTAACTAACTCAGTCTCCAATATCGGCTGTTGTTTCCTGCAAGATTCATTAATAATCAGGAGCCGAAGCTCTGCGATCATATTCCCGGTGTAGTAAATGAAGCTTTCGTTACTAAGCAGAATTTTCAAAGGGTATATGATGTAATAATTAATATTAAAACGCTATAGATAATTTAACAACTGGCAGTAAGTGACGATTGATTAACTTCAAACACACTTAACTTCACCAGTGAAATAATAATAATATACTCATTTATAAAATTAAGTTTAAATTTCTACGCAATACGCTTGACTGAAAAATGTAAGTAAAGTTAAATAATTACAATGAAGTTAAAATATACTCCGTCCATGAAACTTATAATATTGTAGACTTAAAAAAATGTTTTTACGCAATTTCCAATATTGTACAGTTTGAGTGGTTCCATCTTTGGTGAGTGTTTACAGCCCTATTATATGTCGATCCCTATTTACACACGTTAAAACATTATTTAAAAAAGAAACCAATACTTTTGAAGATATTTAGATAACCTTTGATCGAGCGCAGCGCAAAAGGTCCAACAAGCCACTAATCCCCGGGAAATGAGAGCCTTATTTTGAAACGCTATAATGTTTCTTTTACTCAAAGAAAATTCAAATAATAATAGTAATAGCAAAATTCTCTATAGCATTTGACAAATCTACGTATCTTAATTGCTACGAACAAAACACCACCGCGAGCTAATTTTTCTAGTAACGCCATTTATTTGAAACAGGCTTAAATAAATAATCTTAACTACATGGACTCTAACAACCTTCAAAAAGCTATACAGTTTGTCTGTCTAATGTAGGGACAATTCGAGACAATCTCAAGACCTTGCTCAACTAATCCAATCTAATTACCTACGCAGTAGACATTAAGGCCTAGCGATTAGGACGATCTCACCCTTGATCAGCTTCTGATCCCTAATCTATTAAATTAAGTACTATTGGTTGAGTACGTAATGCAAAGATACGTGTAATTGTATCTGAAAATGTAAAGAAATGATAATAATTGAAGGGTTGAGAATAAAAAGGGTTTAATTGTCAAATTGACAGTTTCGAGAAAATTTACTTTTAACGTCAACGGCGTCATTTTAATGTAGAGTGCTTATAAGGTAATAGAAAAGGTTTATGTAAGTTTCAGTTGCTTGAAAATGTTTTAATTCTATTTAAAAGTACTAAATATAGTACTAATTCATACAATTACTGTAAAAATATAATATAATAAAATAAATATAGTAATGTTTTTATGCTAAGCAAACTGTATTCCTGTGACAGATAAATCATTTTTAGACTCAAAATCTCGAGATTTAAGCCAGATTTTGGTATTTTGAGAATGTATTATTGAAGATAATTTCACGCTGAATCCAACGATACCCATAAGTCATTTTGTCAAAAAAATCAGTTAAATCCTTTTTATTCTCACCCCTTCAATTGTATTTCGTTGCTAACGTGTAGCACGTAGCTTTTGCGTAGCTAACATTACACAAAATCAAAAAAGGAAAAGACATATTTTTTTTAATAACATAAACAGACAAACAAGCAGACGGCCCGCCTGATGGTAAGCAGTTACCGTCGCCTATAGACATCTGCAACACCTTATTTAATAAAAAAACAAAAATGAAAAAAAAAAACCATTTATATAAAATGCTGAAGAATATTTGTATCATTGTAGTAAAGTTACAATAAGATTCTAATTAAAGATAGTATTTACTTAATAAGTTTTACTTAGTGAGACTAGACTTTTATGCAAAGTTCGTCTAGGTAGGTACCACCTTTGCCAGTGATACTGCTGCCAAGCAGTAGTGTGCAAGTACTACTTTATTCCGGTTTGAAGCGCACTGAAGCTAGTGAAATAACTGGGCAATTGAGACTTTATGATCTGATCTCACAGTCTAGTAATCTTATTTACCAAACTGTGCTGATGTCTCAGGATGATGTGCGCAGTGCAGTGTATATTTTGGAGTTTCGAGTGATACTGTTCTGTTATGGGCGGCCGTGTCGCTTAACATCAGATGAACGACTAGGTCATCGCATCATTCACTAACATAAAACAATGCGTGCCTTATAAATTACACATTGCAGATATGGACTTTTTCCACTCAACAAACGTTAGATAGTTTAAAAATATTCAAGTATATAATATAAATATATTATAATATTACAATTTTAGAACTATTAGTGGACATTGGAATTTATTTTATGCATACAAAAAAGCGCTAAAACATCTTTACTACCGTTGTGTATATTACAGCAAGAAATATTTCGCATAATTTCCTGCTTCCGCTGCACTGCTCTTATAGCGAAGTAACATTAGCCAGTGAATTATGGCCATGTAAGTACGTGAGCTTAAAAATATCACATAATACAACGATACATTGTCGTCCCTCTCTTCTCTTCTATGAAGTAAAAGGACGATTAAGTACTATGATGGGAGTTTTGGCGGGTAAACGAAGAAGATCGCGTCACCGCATTGTATTATTTTCCAAAACTTGTGTTATTGCAGTGTTAGTGCATACAATTGGTGGCGTTTTATTCGTTAAGTGCTGGATTACAGGCATGAGTGTGGGAAAGTGGTATAATGATGTTGAAACGTTTATTTTCGTATTGTTCCTAAAACTCCATAGAAGCTTCTAGTAAAATTGCCACCATTTTACTAGGAGTATGACTAGACTAGACTATGACTTAGCTTGATGACTTGGACTGTGACTTAACTTGACTTTTGAATTAACTTGAGAAATTATCAAATACTTGACACTGGCTAAATACACAAAAGTGTGGAGCTAAAACTAAAACAAAAAGTACTCTGACGTCATGACCATGGGTTCCGCCTAAATTCAGTTTTTTAAGGTCATGCGTTGTTAATCAGTATCCCTTTTTATCGGGTTGTATAACGTCATATACTTTTAAAGTTATGTGCCTACATTTTGTTTTTGAATCATTTCTATTTCGGCACGTTTCAATAACAGTTGGTTTACAATTAATTTAATTAGTCTTAACATAAGTGTCAATGAAAGAGATTGGTTCGTAATTCAGCTCGCTTGATATTTAATTTGCGGTATATTCTCATTTGGCGTGCTTCCAATTTGGGCCTTCGCCGCCACTAGGCCGCTAGCGTGTACTAGAGCTTAGGTTTCTTTACTTTCCGTTTATTTTTGCTGGGCATTATTTGTTGGAAGGTTGGTAGGTAAGTGCTATTATTATTGTATGGTCGGAGAAAAAGCAGAAAATTCTATGGGACAGAAAAATCGTAGGCAGACAAAAGTGATATTTCCATCCCTAAGCAGAAAACTCACTAACAATTTGCTGAAATTAACAAGGCAAGACCTTCGTATTATGGTGGGTATTATCACACGTCACTGTCACCTCAATTATCACCTGCACAAAATCGATGCCACGAATAGCCCTCTGTGTTGGGGTTGCATGCAGGAAAACGGAACTGTGGAACACATTGCACAGCCACAGAAGAGACAAGAGAAACAACTCATCTACTAAACGAACAAGAACTACGACCACGGGATTGATGGCAATTGGTCTCCAAACTACCCATACTATCGAATGCGAAAACACTGGAACAGTTGTGCCAGCGACCCATTTCAGTGCTCCGCTGCACGAAGGAGCTGGGCTGGCTTGGGTGATGGATGATGATGCTGGCGGAGAAATGCACAATACACCCCATGCGGGACGTCAGTGCATGCCTTACCAAATAGAATTAGAATTATGTAGAATTACTGTGTGGTATGTCTAAGAAATAATTGCACATAACCAACATTACTAACTGACGCTATGCCACAGATAAATAATCATCATCATTATCAACAGTCTGAAGACTTCCACTGCTGAACATAAGCGTCCTCCGTAATGTAGAACTTTTACCAATGTCTATATCCTAATATGTATCTATCTATTCTAAAATATCTACATCTATTCCAAAAAACATAAAATTTAAGAAAAAAGGAAAAAATATATATAAGTCTCCCTTGCAGTTGACTAAAAAAATAATAATAATAATACAATTAACAAAAATGTAAGTAGTATATTGTTACAAAATACTTCACTTCGGGAGCTGATGCAAGCGGCGTAGTATAAATACGAGCGACGAAGAAGGCTCGGGCTCACTTTTCGGGCAGCGCTCAGAGGCGACGGTCGTTTTATAAAATCACGCTATTAATTATTGTCGGTTCTTAGTAAATCTCAATAAATATTCTTAGCTTGATTGTAAACTTATTATTTTAAAACTAAAACCACTTAGGATTTCCAACATCAGAAGCGGGATCTAACTCAATTCTGACTTGGTTATTCTGATTTTAAATATTGCTTTGCTTTTGCTGTTGTGATTTTAAAGAATATCCGCTTAAATTTTTGGAGCTATATCTGAGACTAGTAAACGTAAAAGTCGTAAGCGAAATCGAACGTCTATTCCTGGTTTCGAAGCCCAGCTTCAAACTTTCATAAGCCGCTTAGGTGTTTTGGAAGATTCCAGGACACGCAGTGCAAGTGTTGTTGCGAGTACATCGCGCGCCATGTCGGCGCCAAGACCGGATGCGCCAGCCGCGTCGTGCGAGCCGTCTGCCCGCTGACTGCGCCGTCGAGCGCCGAGTCGTACCCTGCAAGTCTGGACCTGCCCGTGCCGTGTACAAGCACGCCTCCGCCCACCGCGGATATGGTTATATGTGAAGTAACCGAAAACCTCATTAATGCTATGACTATGATGCCATGCC
Organism: Ennomos fuscantarius; assembly: GCA_905220475.3. Lineage (NCBI taxonomy): Eukaryota > Metazoa > Arthropoda > Insecta > Lepidoptera > Geometridae > Ennomos > Ennomos fuscantarius. The sequence continues at coordinate 4,048,956 of HG992029.1, forward strand.
GGTAAGATCGAACCATGTATTTATGTCAAATTTCGATCTGTCTTTGCATGATTTTGATTCGTTGTGTAGTCAAATTGATCATGTGCGCAAACTAAATAGATGGGACGACAGTGAGTGTTTAGCACGTATAGGTAATTGTCTGAAAGGTGACGCGAGGTCATGGCTATACGATTGGGTTAGTAATGATCGTAGTTGGCCAAATTTCAAGTGTGAATTTAAGGCATTGCGCCCTATACGAGTAGATATCGCGAACATTTTATTTGATGTTATGAAAACTAATTCCGATAACTACCCCACGTATGCAGAATACGCTAGACGTTTGTTGTTACATTACGCATTGTTAAGGATTTGAGTGATGAGTTCATTGTAGCGATAGTTACACGCTGGTGTTACTGATCCTCAAATTCGCGCAGCTGCTATGAATTTAGTGAGTTTTCTGTCCATTTATGTGAAACCTGATGAGATTACACCCGTTCGAGGTCGTGGTGTTTTTCGCAAAGGTTATGTTCAACAAAACAAGCGAAAACGCGAGTATAGTGATTCTAAAGACTCTGACTGAGGCAGGATTTTCCATCAACGTTAAGAAATGTGAATTTCTTACAACTGAAATAGATTACTAGGGTCAAATGATTACTAATGGTCAGGTGAGACCGAGCGAGCATAAGGTACAAGCTTCTGTTAACACGTAAGTGCCAAATAATGTCTAAAGAGGTTAGACATTTTTTATGCTACTAAGTTAGTTTTTGTTACTTTAGACGGTACATCCTCGGTTATTCATTCAAAACAGAACTCGCAATGGTGTACCGTTAAGATGCGGTGACGAATAATACTGCATCCACATTACCTGACGCTGACCAGTAACTCCAAGACGCTTATGTCAACAAGGGTCGTCAGCAGTCACAAACCTTCACCGTTGGCAATTTTGTGTTCGTGAACAGGTCGTCACAATCTACGGGAAAGCTGGACTCTGGCATGCGGGGGCCCTACAAGGTCCTGCATGTGCTACCACCCACCGCTGTAGCTCGAAACTTCTCGGCGGGTCTTATGGCAAGACAACGCAAGCGGCCGCCGATCACACGGTGTTTTGGCGGGGCGAATGGACGCTGGAGGCTTGTTCTGCGTTCTCCACTGCGGATATCTGTCTCACTAATGTGACTCAGCGATGACTGCACTTTGTGTGGCGTCGTTTGCAATGTGTGATCATTTCGCACAGTTGCCTTCTCTCTATTTGCAATGTGTGAGGTGGCCTATGCCTCTTCATGCAGTTGCCTTTTGCAATATGTGACGAGATTATTCTCTCCACATAGTTGCCGTTTTTGCAATGTATGACGTGGTTTGTGAGTGCCATGTCATACAGTTGCCGTTTTTTTGCAATGTATGACGTGATTTGTGAGTGTCACGTCATACAGTTACCGTTTTTTTCAATGTACGAAGTGATTTGTGAGTGTCACGTCATACAGTTGCCGTTTTTGAAATATATGACGTGTTAATGAGTGTCATATCATACAGTTGCCGTTTTCTATTACAATGTGTGGCGAAGTTTAGAAGTCCGGAATTCTGAAATTCGCAATATATTTATTTTTCTTTATTTACAATGCGAACATGCGCCTGTAACCATTACTTCTTCTTACATCTTTTCATAAAATTGTTATGAGAACTGCGTTGGTTGTACTTGAGTGCACGCTTGTGCTTCTAACACAGTTGTTTTGCAGTCTCCGTTTTCAATGTTTATTACAAGTACCTGTTGAATTTCTCTAAATTGAAATTTCTTTGAATTGAGCAACAACTTCATTTTAATTTTGAAATGGTTTCAGTTACCAACGTTATGCCTGTACATCAGGACCTAAAATCATGTTTTGTTGTGTTATAGAAGAAGACACAACGGTCGAGGTCGACGAAAATGTGCCGCTTGAAGATGAAGCAGCTGTTGAGGACAACACGCAAGCAGGAACGGCCGTGTTACAAAATACTTCACTTCGGGAGCTGATGCAAGCGGCGTAGTATAAATACGAGCGACGAAGAAGGCTCGGGCTCACTTTTCGGGCAGCGCTCAGAGGCGACGGTCGTTTTATAAAATCACGCTATTAATAATTGTCGGTTCTTAGTAAATCTCAATAAATATTCTTAGCTTGATTGTAAACTTATTATTTTAAAACTAAAACCACTTAGGATTTCCAACAATATTATAAAAGAGCAGGGACCCAGGAGTCTGTGAAAAGCAGCATAATAAATGGATAATAAAATTGTTATCAATGAACCACCAAAAAAAATTTTTTAGATTAAATCAAACGTACCAAACAATAAAGAAAATACTTAGGTACTTTTTCATAACTTGTAAGCGCGCAGTTAACATTCATACAACGAATAAAACAGCTAAACCCACCATTCGTTCTGGATTAGAGGAAGTGAGAGCCCAACATAAACCGCTCACAGACGTGACGTCTAAATTAAAAAAAAAACTCTTTAAAAAGGAACGAACAATACGTGAATTATTTACCTCCGGCGGGAAAAATTCATTCATGAAAGAGCTGGCTGAGTCGTGGTGTTGCCATGTCGAGTTAAAACGAGCAAAATGCGTGAGCTCTCTCCCGGAATGCCGTTTAACACATATTATATATCTACAGACATTCTGCGGATACATGTATGGTCTTGTAAGGTTGACAAAATACTGAATATTTTGGATTATGTTTGCATATGTGACATATTTAGAACAGCATTGCATCGGCAAAATCCAAAACTATTGAAACAGGGTTCAAAATTGGCTAAGTTTTTTTGTCATCATAGTCAGTACAAAAGACCACTGAGCGCCATAAAGGATTTAAAGGTTGATTGCAGTAAAAAGATGAGGTTCATTTGTTTTTTGTTTACCTAATACAACGCTTGAGGCTCCCATTCAGTTAGATTTGGACGTACCGTATTGACCCAAAAATTCTCAGATGACTTTATACGTCGGATGATTTGGTCATGGATTTGTCGTTAGCCAATTTCATAGACTCAACTCTCAAATAGTTCATCATTAAAGACACGAAATAGTGTAGATATTCCGTTGGATATTTCTAGAATATCTATCTCGTGTAATATGAGACATGTGTGAATATTTCCAGCACGTTTCCAGTGCCTAACATTTACAGCCGTTTTATTGGTGTCAAGTAGTTTTTTAGCAGTTTGGAAGGCGTGGAAAGTATGTCATTCAACAAAGTTTGTGAGTCTGTCGAGGCATGAGTAAGTTAATAATGATCCATTGGCGAGAAAGTTTCGTTAACTATATCGAAACAATAGAGGCTTTATGCAAGTTTGGCGATGATAAATGTTGAGGAGAAATTAGATGTATTGTTATATTTATTGACGTCACTCGTAGTAAACACAATAAGAATTTTTTTCTATGTTTACCAATTGGATATAAAAAGAAAATTCTATTAAAATGGCTAATTACATTAGCCCTGTTTTTAACCCCGTTGGTTTTTAACGGGTGTATCTGCGAATCTGTATCAGTGTCTCTGAATTGTAGGTTAAACGGGAGAGCCGATTTTGGTTTGTCTTTATTGTAAATAAGGTGACTTTACTTTAATCACTTTACTGCATTGAATACCTTGAAATAATGTGGTTCAAGATCTGTTCAGCTGTTTGAAGATCTTCAGTTCTTTTCTAGTTGATGAAAGGAATGTCAGGCGTTTAATTATTTTTGAATGTTATTGCCAGCTGCTGTCTCTTATAATCCATTATGGATTATAAGAGACTAAAATTAATATATACAATGGAACTAAGGGAGGTAAACAAATTATTGACCTTGTACAAAGACCTTCAAGATATTTACGAGATTTGAATTCTCTCATACATATACGACGGTGAAGGAAAACATCGTAAAAAAATCCTGACATGTTCCAAAATCACATTTGCAAGTACTCAGCCTGCGTTGTAGGTAACATGCTTTACTTGTTGTTGTTGTTGTCAGCTGCTGTCTCTTATAATCCATTATGGATTATAAGAGACAGCAGCTGACAACATCCATTATGGATTATAAGAGACAGCAGCTGACAACAACAACAACAAGTAAAGCATGTTACCTACAACGCAGGCTGAGTACTTGCAAATGTGATTTTGGAACATGTCAGGATTTTTTACGATGTTTTCCTTCACCGTCGTATATGTATGAGAGAATTCAAATCTCGTAAATATCTTGAAGGTCTTTGTACAAGGTCAATAATTTGTTTACCTCCCTTAGTTCCATTGTATATATTAATTTTTAATAGTCGTTAGTCTTCTAATAAATAAATAAATAATGCATAAGACTATAAGAAACAAGATAACCGCTGAGTCACGATAGTATGGACACACTCGCCTAAAAGGACATATTTCCGTATACTTAATAGAAAACTTAAAATTAAAAACATAACGCCAGATAGCTCAGTTGGTAGTATCCTTTTGTAGGTTGTGGGTTCAATTCCCGCCCAGTACAAACATTTGTGTAATGAATATCGATGTTTGTAGTGCCTGTTTGGGTGCCTGCATATATGGTTATATGATATTCTATGTATTCTATGTTGCTTAGTTTGGGGCTAGATGGTGCTAATGTGAAATGGTGAAATGTACACAAATATTTATTTATTTAAGTATTATTTAAATAATTATAAGTTATAATGGTAAAAACTGACTTAATTAATATGCCCTTGATTTAATTATTCACTGATATATAAAAGAAAACTTTTTGGCTCGCTGATTGTATTTCAAACAGTCTCTCCCTCAAAGAAGTTAATTGAATCGACGCGAAAACTAGAGCTTCGAAAGAGAAACTTTATAATGAACTGAAAGATGAAATCTTTGAAGATCCAAAGACGAAGACAACATTATTAAGTCACAGTCTATAAGCACCGACGTAGAAACATCGTTTGACATCTCATTTGCATTACGTTTTGTAAATGCCAGACGATAAACTGGCTGGTTATGATTCCATGGGACAATTTATAGATAAATACCATAGCTTAATAAGATTAGCGAAAAAAACGAGTGTGCTTTAGACCACACGACTGAAGTAAAAATTTTTTGGTTTAGCTCCATCTATCGGCCGGCATAACTTTGTTTTTGCTTTGTTTAATGTTAATGTCGCCATCTTGTTTTTTTTTTATACTTTCCCTTGGACCAAACTATCATTCGGAGTTTTGGCGGGAACACGAAAAAGATCGCGTCAGCGCATTGTATTATTTTCCAAAACTTGTGTTATTTTCAGTGTTAGTGCATAAAATTGGTGGCATTTTATTCGCTAAGTGCTGAATTACAGGCATGAGTGTGGGAAAGTGGTATAATGATGGTGAAACGTTTCTTTTCGTGTTGTTTCCAAAACTCCATAGAAGCTTCTGGTAAAGTTGCCACCACTTTACTAGGAGTATGACTTGACTAGACTATGACGCAACTCGATGACTTAGACTGTGACTTGACTTACGCATTAACATATAATAGTAATTAACTTGATAAATTATCAATTACTTGACACTGGCTAAATACACAAAAGTGTGGAGCCAAAACAAAACAAAAAAAAAAAAACTATCATTCGTTTTGTCGTCTACGAAATTTTATCATGATCGGAAAAAATGAAGCAGAAACAGATTGACGGAGTTACTATTTAATATTATTATATATTAGTTTGGAGAATAGGTACATTTTTATTATGGATTTTTACTGATTTCCATGAAGAGTCAGTAATTCTTTTTTCGTACAAAAAGCTACCATTTTCACTTATTCGATAAGCGTCAATGATATATCGAAGTTGGTTTGAAGGTCACAGTACTCATCTCGGCACACGTTTGGTTCGAGACGTTGACAAATTGCTCTTACAAACGTCAAGGGAAATAATACTACACGCATAATGTCTACTTCTTCCAAAGTCAATATGTGTACAGTTTAACGCTTTAGAAGAGTTTTGGCGGGAATGCGAAAAAGATTGCGTCACCGCATTGTAATATTTTCCAAAACTTGTGTAATTTTCAGTGTTAGTGCATAAAATTGGAGGCATTCTATTCTTTAAGTGCTGGATTACAGGCGTGAGTGTGGGAAAATAGTTTAATGATGATGAAACGTTTCTTTTCGTGTTGTTTCCAAAACTCCATAGAAGCTTCAAGTAAAGTTGCCACTACTTTACTAGGAGTATGACTTTGACTAGATTATGACTTGACTTGATGACTTCGACTGTGACTTGACACATATTTGCGTAAATATGTGTCAAAACTTTAAAATACTTGTAGATCATTGTAATGAACAGCAGAAATGTCTCCTTTAGCTGGTCGGTCTTTTATGTAAAGTTCGTCTATATAGGTACCACCACTTTGTTAGTTATTCTGCCGCCAAGCAGTAGTGTGCAAACACCATTGTGTATCGATTTAAGGGAATTGTAGTTAGTAAAGATACTGAAATCAGTATTCTTATTACTGGACTGGGTGATATCTCAGGAGGATGGGCGCAGTGCAGTGTCACGCGAATTTTAAAATTTAGAGGTCCGAGTGATACTGCAACCTGTTATGGGCAACTGTGACGTTTTACATCAGGCTAATGACAGGCTCGTCACGCATTCGTTAATATAAAAAAAACCCATAAGTAGTACACCACTTAAATACAATGAAAATCATTAAAGTTTACAACCATTGATAAAACTTAATAATTCTATAAATGTTTTCATTTAACATCGTCAAAACTTTGGATCTACAATAGATCCCACAGTTCAGCTTCCGCAGTAACCAAAGCAATTATCATGATAAAAATATCAGCATAAAACATAAAGCTGTATATATATCTCACTAATATTACAAATATATTTAACGACCGGTTCAAATGACTCCCTCGGCGCCGCTGGAAGATCGTAACAAATGCACGGGCGGGAACTCGGTTAACGAAGCAATTTTGGTGTAAAGCGAGTCATTTGCGGAAAATGTAGGAATCTGGGAAGGCTGTGATAGAGGGCGTCACTGTACCCTCAACGGATTATAAGGCTTATCTCACAGATGTTTCTGAAGGGTAACAGATATCTGAGCTTTGTTTTACAGGCTTATCTGCACAGGTGTAGATTTGAAATCAGATCGTTACAAAGCTTTATTTTTACAACTAATGGAATATTTGCGTTTTGAAGTATGACCCGCTCGTATCTTACTATTGTCACTGCACATTATATTAATTTATAATATTCTTAAAAAAGAGTTTAATCGACTAACGCACCTTAATATCATATTAAATTAATTTGAATCACGGAGTTATCTAGCTCCGAAGATCTTTTCACTGCTGCCAAAAAAATTGTAGATCTAAAAATCTTGGTGAAATCGGCGATAATGCATTAAAAATAGAGTCGAACATAGAACCTCCTCCTATTTTTGAAGTAGGTTAATAATAAAACCCCATGTTAGCATCATTATCATGGGCATTGCACATGCGATTAATATCCGTATAATGTAGCTGAATTCAGACTTCATTATAAGAAGTAAGTAGGACGTCGTGCCAACAAAATTGCCACCACCGACGGCGGGTTACAAAAATGCATGTTATTTTTAATGAACTTCTATAGTTATTAACTTTTACTTCTGTGGACTAAATAAAAGAAACTTTCTTTCTTAGTTTAAAAATTATTTTCTATTAGACCGACCGACCAACCATCGTTAGTGTATCGAAATAGTGAAATGACGTGAAAACTCATATCATTATTTAACTGCAAAAAAATTCAAAGCTAGCATTATTAAAGCTGAGCCTTGTATACCACAAGGGATTAATTTTGGAGCATAAAAGAGCTTCCACTGCCTCTATTCTGTTGAAAGTTGTGAAGACCTCCTGTGGCACTCGTTTAACGCACTATTCTATGCCGTGCTTGCCTAATGGTCCATTTGCTAAAACTGTTCAAAGCGACAATGCGACGCTGAAATCCTTTCCCAGCTTCAATCGAGGCGTGTGTTTGTACAGGAATTATTCAGAATACTAAAAGCATTTGGCTAAATGAAAATTTAATAAGATTAAATGCTACATAATTGAAGGGTTAAGAATAAAAAGCGTTTAACTGTCAAATTGATAGTTTCGAGAAAATTGACTTTAAACTTCAACGGCGTCATTTTAGTGTAGAGTGCTAATAAGGTAATAGAAAAGGTTTATGTAAGTTTTAGTTGCTTGAAAATGTTTTAATTCTATTTTAAAATACTAAATACAGTACTAATTCGTACAATTACTGTAAAAATATGATATAATATAATAATGTTTTTATGCTAAGTGAACTGTATTCCTGTGTCAGATGAACCGTTTTTAGACTGACAATCTCGAGATTTAAGCCTCATTTCGGTATTTTGAGAATGTATTATTGTAGATAATTTCACGCTGAATCCAACGATACCCATAAGTCATTTTGTGAAAAAAATCAGTTAATCCTTTTTTATTCTCACCCCTTCAATTAGAAGCTGATTCGGATATTTTTCTTTATCACAATTACTATTACCGTGCGCAGCAGATACATAAAAATATATGGACAATTAAAAAACGTACGAGTGTCATACATTCAATATTCCTTCAAAGGCTGCTAACGAGACTTGAAGGAAACTTAGTGATTATAGAAGTAAAACTTTTTTACGCACGCTTGACTTGAGGAGTAAGCTGGTGAATGCGTAACGAGGCGAAGGAGTTGAAAGTTGTTGGTTCACGTAGATCTCCATTGTCAACATAACAATGTCAAAACATACTTAACATTTTTGTCATTAATATGTTGATATGTCCGATAAGATGAAAATTTACAATTATCACGATGGCTACAACAACATTAAACAAAGCGAAAACAAAGTTATACCGGCCGATAGATGGAGCTAAAGAAGTTTTGTTTCAGTCGTGTGGTCTAAACCGCACTCGTTTTTTTTTAAATATTCAAAATATGTTCATATTGGAACATATTTACAGTGCTCTCACACTACTTTTTTGTGGCGGGATATCTGATTTCTACTCTCGTCATTCTGTGATCTAGTCATGATCTCTCCGCAATTTCGTCGTTCTGAGAGTTGATCATTCTGAGATCCTGTCATTCTGAGATCTCGTGATTCTAAAATCTTGTCATTCTCAAATCTCCTCATTCTGCCATCGCGTCATCCTACGATCTCGTAATTCTGAGTTCTTGGTATTATGACGGCAAGATATACTTGTAGAAAAGTTTTATCTCCTATAATAGAAAATGCAATAGATAGATAGATCAAATATTGCACATCACGGACTAAAAATCACAAAACCTCAAAACTTGCGTAGCCTTGTATAGCATACTTTTAAAAATCATAGGATAATTTATAATACTTCCTTGTGCCGGGTAATAATAAAAATAACGCCCAACGATCACATACCTAGATCCTGGATGCTAACTAGGATTTCTTGTGTCTACAAACCCAGGAACTACGAGGACTATGGTCCCACAACACCCAGACTCAGATCAAGTAATGATCATTTTAAAGACTGGGAATCAACTGCCCGAAATATCTCACGATAGCTTGAAAAAGTTGAAAAAAAACCTGTGAAACCCAGTTTAAATCATAGGCCATTAAGAGAATGAAAGTCGAGTTATTCTAAAGACCTAAATTTGGGTTTCACTATTTGCAGATCCAGATGAATGGCTGTTCTCTGTCGGGTTGGACGGCTCCCAACTGCAGCCAATTACTGGCCACATTCAATAAATGATGCCATTTACTATGCCGCAATAAAGGTTAAAAGGGTATTGTAATTCAAAATTTTAAAGTTAAATAAGGTAAAGAGGTTAGTAATTAATAATGAATGAATTATCAATGTGATAACGAAAGGAAATAGATCTAATCATATAACTGAAAAGAGAGAACAGTGGATGTAATGGGTTTTATTAGATATATGGCATTATATAAATCAGAAAAATAATTATTTGATGATTCTTTTATTCACGTCAGTTTATTAATAAGTTTGTCAAGGACGAAAACGATAAATGAAGTAAATTTAACACCTAATGAGTTCTAATACACCACATTTATTCAAATCATAGATTAAATAATTATACCAATGGTTTTTAATTTTGGTATTGGCATTGTAGCTAAAATTATCTTTTGACAGTAACGTTACCTATATCATTCTTTAATTTTATTAGTTAATTAAACTCTTAGTAAAAACCATAGATTAGAAAAAAGATTAAATCTGTGGTTAAAACTCTTAATCCTTTAAAATAAAAAGGTTGCTTACATTTCAAAAGTATATAACTACGAAATGATTCATTAAAAATGTATTGAACAGTCGTGAAAAACAATTTTTTACATTACTGATGCTTGAAAGTTCGGTAATAGAACAAAGAAGCGTTGATGAAGGCTAAGCTACCAAAGCCTTAAGCACCAACGCAAAGTGGCCTATCGGTATATTACAAGTTGCACTTCGGAGAGTGTGCGATGGAATTGCACAACTTAATTCCCCCATGTCCTTTTTACCACCACACAACACGCGAACACGATATCTGTATACGGTACGCATTCCTCGAATCCGCACAAAGCGTTTCGCTACAACATTTATTGCTAAAAGGGATTGAACAACTTACAACCGTCTCTGTTTCCTGAAAAATATAATCTGTGAATTTTTAAGGCAAGCGTGAACTGGTATTTGTAGGTAAGCATGTTCCATTTCGCGTTGTCACTTATCATTAGGTGAGACAGTGGTCAAATGCAATCTAATGTCAAATGCAAATTTACTAGGTGGTAGGACTTTTCTGCTAAGTTCGTCTAGGCGAAGCGGTACCACCGTTTTGCCAGCAATTCTGACTCCAAGCAGTAGTGTGCAAGCACTACTATGTTATGGTTTGAAGGGCACTGTAGCTAGTAACATTACTAGCGATGTTATGTTGAAACGTAAAGCCTTTGGGATGGAGATCAAGACATGTTTGTTATATTAACGATGCCTTTAGGCTATGCAAAGCGTTTTCTCCGTAGTTTAATATCTTCTCAGTAAATGGGTGGTTGAATTATTTTCCCATAGGCCACGCTGCGGGCGAAGCTGCGGGCAGGAGCTCGTTTAAGTATATTAAGAAACAAAGATTACCTTAATCTTACAATAGACTTGAAATAATGGTTGTACTGAAGATAATGCTTGTGACCAAATTACCTTATAATGCTGGTGGACAGAGATCTACAGTTAGATATCTCTTTGTCAGTAGAACACGCCGTATCTTTAATTATTCAACCTGCATTAGGTACAAAGCTCCCGCAGCAATTTAAATTATATCCTGTCCACAAAATCAGCATCACAACAAGGCTTCTGTAATGAATGTTTTGGAAACGAACGTCTCTGATGTTTAATTTACTGTCTCGTCCCTTTACCATTTGCTATTATTTTCCAGGAAGTTAGTTTCATCTTAGAAGGGAGATGTAGTCGAAACTCTCTTGCTACATCAATGCCTGTATGCACTTAAGCTTGACAGCTCTTAATTTTTTATCCTTCTGAATGTACCTAATGCAATAACTACATCCTAGAGTAATAAGTGCAAACTTAAAAACTGTCAAGACTTAGTGCACCCGGAAATTAAACTACATGTTAATGAACACTACACCACAAATAACTAACAAATAAGATACTATATTAGTACCTACTCAATTATTATCAGTGTAAAAGGATTATCGCTGCAAGAATCCAAATGCTCCAATTTGCTACCAGAATCTATATGCATGCAATCTATAGCTCAATCTATAGCTCAGTAAAGTGACCAACTGTTGTTATTTTTTGATCGTTAATTAAGTTTTTAGGTGGTTGATGGTTGTGGTTGAAGCAACAATGGAAGAGCTGGACAAAAAGTTAAAAATAAACTGAAATCTCTAATTTTTTTCAAAATGCGTATATATTATAATATTCAACTCTTTGTGTTCACCATTAGAAGTATAATATATTAGTATTAAAAACTGTCAAGATTTAGTGCACCAGAAAATTAAACCACTTGTTAATGAACACTACACCACAAATAACTAACAAATAAGATACTATATTAGTACCTACTCAATTATCAGTGCAAAAGGATTATCGCTGCAAGAATCCGAATGCTCCAATTTGGTATCAGAATCATCTATAGCTCAGTAAAGTGACGAACTTTTGTTATTTTTCGATCGTTAATTAAGTCTTTAGGTGGTTGATGGTTGTGATTGAAGCAAGAATGGAAGAGCTGGATGACAAGTTAAAAAATAAACTGAAATCCCAATTTTTTTTCCAAAATGCTTAAATAATATTCAACTCTTTGTGTTCACCATTAGAAGTATAATATTAATGACGAGGAAAACAATTTTATATTTCCTTCGTTACATTTCTGGAGATAATTATTATATTATCTTACAAAGACATTTATGTAACTTTTCCAGCACAATAGAAGTATCATCAACATTTAGCAAAGTGAGAAAATATTACTTACCTCAAGTTACGCTATAAATATTCAAGTGAAAGTTCAAAGTATTTTGAGTTTCGTAAGCAGAATTTTAAACACACACCACAGAGTAAAATCAAGTACAATTCTGTCAACATTCTTCAAAATAGAGTTTTTTCGTGATGGTCAAAATTCACCCAATTATTTTGCTTTATCACAAATATTATCAATAACTGCCTGAATTGCCCTGGCTTCGAACGGGTTAGTTTTACGCCCTAAGCCTCTTCATAGGAAGAGAAAATGGAGAGGGAAAACGATAGAGAAAAGGATGAATGGATGGGATGGCAATAGAAGCAATACAGGCACCTGTATATATAGAATGTATGTATAGAAGCTATCATATGTATAGGCGATGTGAATGTGTAAGTGAACATAAACTTAGGATTAGCTTGCTAAACTTAGGTTTACCTTCAAGGAGAGGTTAATGTTAATATCTTTTATCTTTTGCCGGATAAGCTTAAGTTTAACCGCAGTGCCCAGCTTCCGTACAATGAAAACTCCATTAAAACTCTGTAGTGCTTTTATGCGCTATAAAATTCAGAGAACAGTTTAATTTAAAATCTCTTGATTTGAACTTTTGAACTTTGAAAATTTGTTTTTTCACAGTTTGTTTTCTAATTGAAGCACCTTAAAGTAAAGTGAATGACTGACCCGATAGTTCAGTCGGTAGTAGCTCTGCCTTCTGAACTGTGGGTTGTGGGTTCGATTCCCACCCAGGACAATCATTTGTATTATGGCCATAGGTGTTTGTTCTGTGTCTGGGTGTTATATGATATTCTATGTATGTATTTACAAGCAAAAAGTATGTAAGTATTGTATCAATTATCTAATTCCCATAATACAAGCTTTGCTTAGTTTGGGGCTAGATGGCGTTGTGTGAAGTGTCCACACATATTATTATTATTATTATAAAGTAAAATAAACTAAAAGAGTACACGTGTATGTAGTTAAGTTCGGTCAAAGTCATTTAGTTTAATTGTCCTAGTAAAGCAGTTTACTAAAGCCTTATATGAAGTTTATTCGTACCATTATTACACATTGGATAGATATGTAATACATGTGTAATACACAATGGCAAAAACATACATTATCATTACACAATGGGAAAAACAGGTTTAATAACCAGTTTATACATCAGTGTTGTCGCAAAGTCAAAAACCTTATTTATTTAAAACACTTTTGTGTAAAGACACAAAAATGTACTCTCTCTGCTCCCAGTTATTAAACAACTCTGTGACTAAACGTTAAGCGCCCCAGGCTACTTGATATTACACAAAACAGAGCTCTGTGTATGAAAGAAATGTTTTCTCATTACATACTGTAACTTTTTCCAACTAGCAACATTGTTAACCAGATCTTTGTAGAATTTGTTGGACTTGACTAGGTGGTAGGACTTTTCTGCAAAGTTCGTCTAGGTAGGTACCACCGCTTTGCCAGTTATTCTGCCGCCAAGCAGTAGTGTGTAAGCACTACTATGTTCCGGTTTGAAAGGCACTGTAGCTAGTGAAATTACTGGGCAGTTGAGACTTTGTGATCTGATCTCACAGCCGAGTAATCTTATTACCAGACTGTGCTGATGTCTCAGGATGATGTGCGCAGTGCAGTGTCGCTCGAAACTATGTTTTGGGGTTCCGAGTGACACTGTTCTGTTATAGACGGCCGTGTCGCTTAACATCAGGTAAACGACTAGCTCGTCACATCATTCACTAATATAAAAAAAACTGATCTGAAAATTTATAAAACGGATTTAAGAGATACACCGCAGTAAAAAATACATAAAAATAGTAAAAATCGTTAAAAACCTAAATTATAATAATTATTTTATGTTCCACATTTGAGGTGTATGATTTACTGGAACGTATGTTATTTCTGTTATAAAAGATATATATATCTTTCTGACCAAGGGAAATAGAGATTCATTTTCATATAATTTTTTATATAAAAACGCACGCGTGAAAGGATGAAACATTTTTGAAAATATTTTTTTTGTGTTTATTATTGTCAGGAGAAGGTTCTTATGAAAAAAAAAAAAAACTAAGAAAGTTAGAAAATGTTCACCACGCGGGTGAAACCGCAGGGCGCAGCTAGTAAAAGATATTCCAGAACGGAATTATTCAGCTCCTCAACCGGTATAATATATTTCTATAAATGTTATTGATTGATATCTAAATACTCGTAATCGTCTTTATTCGCGTTCTAATCTTCTTACACTGATCTTTTCTGATCGAAATTAAGTGCCTCCTTTCATCCCGATTCTAATAAAGTACCCATTTTTGTTCAGAATGACGCAGATGTTATGAAACTTTGGCCGGAAATTTGAGGAATTCAATTATAATTGAACTTTATCGACAAAGTAATTTATTAATTTTATTAGGGTTCTGACTCCTCGATCGGGAAATTGCTCTGTTAAGATTATGTTGTGACGTCATTAAAAATTATCACATTTAATATTCTGTTTACATTTAAAATTTAGCGAGAAGGTAAAATGGGGTATACATAGGTACTGATTTAATTGTAACAAAATTCTGCTAGATAAATTGGAAAGCAAAGCGGTGAGCATCTCCCCAATTATTATTTTTTTTCTCTTAGTAAAAAATATTTCAGAACAAACAAACGTACAATATTATCTGGTTTACTAATGTACAAATAAGTCCCAAAAGCTTTTAACGGGACTTTCTACTAAGTAGATTCTAACTTGTAACCGCACATTTTTTTCTGGTTTATATCAAAGGATCCTGCGTTTGTTGTGTACGGCATTGTCATAATATTTTACCTTTGTAAAGTCTGTTATTGTAATTTTGGGTTTTGTATTTTTCTCCTATAACTAAAAAAAAACTATAAATTGAGCGCTCAGGCAATAAAAGCAAAGATATAAAAAAAGAGAAATAAGAAGAAAAAAAAATGCTTAGCGCGGCTAGTAACTGGCTCCCAGAAGAAGGACATCGGATATGTCCGAAACCTGGTCGGAGTAATTTTGACTTTTTAACTGACGTGAGTTTAGCTGATATTTATCTTAAAAAAATGTTGTTGGATACCAATAGCAAGTAAACCGTCGTGTATTTTATATCTTAGCTAAATCATACAATAATCATAAATTATGATATCCTTGGTTTCATTATTTTTACTCAGACAACCAAACAAAAGGTAAAGGTTGAAACATACCAACGCCGACTCTATCGCATAGTAGGCCGCTTGGCCTACCACGCTGTGGCCTGATTGATCCTTTTGCTTTGGCCGCTGCCCACGCGGCGTCCTGTTATTTACATAGGCCGCGCACTGGTCTATTTCAACATTAAGAACTAAAATTAAAGCCACTTAAAGAAAAAGGTGATAGCACTGTTTAAAAGAACATCTAAAGGTTTTCTCATTACATACTGTAATTCAGGATGATGTGTGCAGTGCAGTGTCGCTTGTAACTCTATGTTTTGGGGTTCCGAGTGACACTGTTCTGTTATGGGCGACCGTGGCGCTTAACATCAGGTGAACGACTAGCTCGTCACATCATTCAATAACATAAAAAAACTGTAACTTTATATATGTGCGCTATAGAGTAGCCCTGATAACAATAATCTTGTCACTGGTCACTGTGGAGAAATTTCCAAACCAGCTATGCACATAAACTGCGTATTAAAACTGTCAAATCCATACTAATTTGTGTTTCTGTCTGTTGCAATCGAGTCACATGATCGCCCAGCAGATCACGGAAATTTGATTGCATTGCAACAAGATTATTTTTTTATTCCTAATTTGAAATGTTCTATGGTTACTATGCACATAAACTGCGCATTAAAATGGTCAAATCCATATAAACATATGTTTCTATCCGTTGAAGTCAAGTTACGTGATCGTCTTGCTGATGTTTTATAGTTATTGAGAAAAGAGTTTTCAAAAAGTATTATTTGGTTTTTAGATCGTGAAATTGAAAAGGACTCTTAAGTCGGCTCTTAAGGTTTCATCACATTGTTTTAAATCATTTTGTTGACATAAGATCGACTTTGAGGTTTTATTCGAATTGAACTTCGTTCACTTGCTACAGTTCACATTCTTGCAAGAGTCAAAAACTTTTGTAAATTATTCATAGGCCTCGAAAACTCCTTTGAAGAGTGACTGCGGATTCTTAGGATACCGCCATTTGTTGATCTCCTCCGCTGACCCGTGAGTACGTTTCAGCCGTTTGAATATCCGTGACTTGCGAAAAGCCACCGGGCGCTTGAATAATTCATGGAATCTCGTTTGCATTCTGATCGCAAATGGTGGCGCTAAGTCGCCTGTGGGAAGTACACGCGGGAATCGGAAACTCATTGGAGATATTGGATGTATTGTATCTGATAGCAAACGATGCGAATCAAACGCAGATTTCAATTTGAGATAAATAGTTCTGTTATAGTACATCTCACTTGAGATGAGGTTTTCTATTACAACAACAAAGCTGCATCATAGAAGCGTAAGGTTCTAAATTTCTATACAAATAGCGAAAACTATTTACCTCAAACAGATTGTTGATATTTGATATCGGTACCTATCCTATAAAATGCAATAACTGAAAGCTAGAAGTAGTTATAAGTGACAGCCTCTGTGGGGTGGTAGTTGAGCAGGTCGGCTCATAGCCCGGAGGTGGTGGGTTCGATTTCCGCAAATATTTGTGCACAGAAAAAAAAGCGCAAATACTTGTTCTGTGTCTGAGTGTTGTGGGAAAATAATGGTCTTCGTAGTTTCTGGGTCCCTAGACACAGGGAATCCTAGTTAGGGTTCAGGATCTATGTATGTGATCGTTGGGCTCTATTATTATAATTGTTATAGTTATGTGTCCCCATTAGAATGGACGTGCTTTGTTTCTCCACAATAATACTGTATCATTAATACGATGTTTTTTCAGGGAAAGTTCACAAGCGTATTCCATGTTTCGAAATTTGACGCATGCCCGATACTCAATAATTGCAAGTCGTCACTTTAAGTATACTCAGTCAACGTTATTTAACGAACTGTAGAGCTATAACCGCATCACAAATGTGCCTTCGAACTTCGAATAGACGCAAGACCATTCGCAGCGCTTCACTAATAAAGGTATTAATGCTCTTCGGCCTACCGAATAAAATATCAGCACACCACCGACCGATGCAGAGCGCCAAATCATCATCATCAGCCTATATTAGTCCACAGCTGGACATAAGCCTCTTCCAAGGTACGCCACTGAGCCCGATCTTCGGCTCTATCTATTTTTCCAGGTACTGCCAGCTACCTTGCGTATGTCATCGCTCCACTTATAATTTATTCGATCTTAACTTTATCAGAAAAATAACCGACCAAAAGAAATGAATATTATGTTAATAAGATTTTTTTATAGCAAAAAGTTTCAGATGGCTATAAAACTGTTCTACGATGCCCCTTAATCTGGTTTTATTATTTGATCAAATTGTCCGTCATCGAAACCCATTTTATGGATGTTGTTTTTTCCAAAAGGCTACGCTCACAATAATGTGAAAATAGAAGTTCAATCAAATGCTAAACTAAAAGTTTCAGGGACCATACCATGAAGACACTTGAAAATTAAAAAAAAAATGGCAATGATATAACGTAAGAAACAATAATTTAATTGAACCTATGTAATTTGAACCAATGGTCATCTAATTAATTTATTTCGTTAACTAATAAAATACCTTTCGATAGCGCCCGAGCACGTTTTTCATTACCTGAAAAAAAGGGCATTGGTTAGGAAGGTAAAGATCAAACAATGTAGAATGTAGTGTGCAATTTTAATTATTTTCTTTGCACTGCTGGAAATAAAGCAGGTTTTTATTGCTTGTTTGCTTTGTAGAGGGAAGAGTCTTGAGTGATGTGACACATAGAGTATATCAACCAAAACACGTACGTCGAAATGAGGAAATCCAAATCCAAAAATTTGTTGGGTATACCAATGTGATTCCTGTTTCGTGTATAGCGTGGGAACTGCCTAGCAATTTTATCGTACGAGTGCTGTAACCTATTTGAGCCTTAACATACAATCTTATAAGGTTCCTTTTGTAAAGATATCTTTGCTCGCCGATGTTTTGTGTACTCATGTAAAGACTAGTCATAGTCAGTCCTACATGGCGTTATCGTTCTTAGGCCAATTGAAAGATATCGGTAAAAAAGGTTGACTTGCATAATATTGACGGTTTAATGTGCCCTCCGAGACACTTCTTATTTCTTCTTAAAATTTTTCCTTTGTTATTATTTATAAAGGAAAATTTTGTATCATGAACTGGATCGGATCACACACTTCTAAAATTAATTTGATGAAAATATCTATCGAACTTGTAATCACATGTTTGTAGGTACATATATATGCAAGCATAGATAAGTGCATTACAGTGCAATTAATAGCAATTACTATTGCCATACAGCGTGGCAATGCAGCCGGCGTTCTGGGTAACTACCAAAGGCCTTTTTGATACCTGATTTACAAGTGTATATTGTATGTAACTTTTTTATTGTGTGTAGGTAATTTAAAATTTAATTGTGTCTTACTCTTTATTGTAAACTGTGACTAAAAACGTTAGCTAATAATAATATAAACTTTTAATGTAAACGCATGCCGTCAAATATAAAAAAACGAAAATTTAATTTTACTTCTTCATCTTATATCACCTACTCTTGTTTGCCCTTACTCGGGTTTCATAACAAAATCAAAGAGAAAACAGTCACATAAGTATTCCAATAATATTACAGTTGTGCCTCCAGAATCCGAAATGAGTAGGTAGTTATTATATAGGACGTGACATTGTTGCAATATATTTCAAGAACCACGGAAGAGTGGCAAACATAAATCTTCACGCTTAAGAGCTTATAATGTTTCAAAGTTGGCAACACAAAAAATATGCGGTGAGTTAGCAGTTTGTCAGTACTAAGGTATGTTGGCGACGGTTGAGAGTGCTATTGAAAATCTTGGAAAAAAGTCACCCTGAATCTGACAAATGATTCCTCACCCATATTTTGGACCCAGGTGGGGGCAATTTTGAAGTTTCAACGGAGAAATTGGAATATTATGCCATTTTTTTGCCACGAGTTATTATTTCCTATTTAATAAATCCAAAATCTATTTGTAGTTTTTCTAGCATAACCTGTAAATCTAGAATTAAAAAAATGAAAGCTATTTAGTATGTTAGTATGGAACAACAGGGAACTTTTAGGATGTATTTATATATATTTTTACCAAGTTATAGGTAATAGTTTTTTTTTATTCTGTATATTTTTTAATTCTAAATTGTTTTAGACCACCGTGTTTTATCTTTTGATACTTTCCATCCAAAGGTTGTCAGCAAGAGATCGCTATTAGTGATAAGACCGCCCATTGTTGCACTAGTATGTAAGATTTAATAATTCCTATATTGTATGAATTTCGTTGGTGAGACAATAAAGAGTTATCTATCTATCAACTTACCAGAACTTTTAGATTTACATAATGTTACGTAACTATTGCCTGTAATTCAAATAGCTTTGTATATATTGTTATGTATAAGAAAATAAATAGAACTGGTGTTTGAATTTGTAGCACGACGTTCTTTATGTGTTCTTTAGATTTCTAAGGAATATATAAAGGCTGGTTTAATATAAATAGTTCTCTTGTGAGAGTAATGAATGGCTCAGGAGTTTGTTGAGTACAAAACATGCTAGGTTCTTGCTTATTTTAGTTAAGCTTGCGTGTCTTTTGTACCCACCTACCAACATATCATAAATACTGTTCACGTGTTCCAACTTCCACCTAACGAATGTAACGAACAAAAGGAACATGCACAATTATAGTACTATTAGTTAATCTGTGGCAATACCTACGCTCTATTGAACAAAAGCGCCTTCATTGCCTAAACTGTAACTACTGTAACTGTAACTTGCCTTAACTGTAATGAATTATATACATTGTAAAAGACAGTAGAAAGAAGACAAAAAAAAAATACATCACTGTAAAGTTTCTTGTAGCTTCTTCTTTACAGTTGTAATCGAAGCTTCGTTTAAAGTTTTCAATTCTGCATTGTGCCGGATTGCTTGCACCAGTAGTGAGAAAGAGAACTGCTTTTTTTTCAAACTCGTATATTGTAATGGGCTTGCTATATTATTTGACAATAAGCACTTTGTAATTTTGTATGCTTAGTGAAATAACTTAATTTTAAATACCTAGTATAATTTTGACTTGTAAAAGTGCTAAAATTAGCCTATTTGCAATAAATATTTTGACTTTGACTTTAAACTTGGTTTTTATTCTGTAAACTATAATAACCTTTTTTTGAAAAGGAAGAGTGCCTTTCTTAATTAACTGATAAAACCCACTACCACTAATGATACTAGCTACTATAAATTAAAAACGCCCTACGATCACATACATAAATCTTGGGTACTAACGAGGACTCCTTGTGTAACCCAGCAACTATGAAGACCAATGGCCCCACAACATCCAGACGCAGAACAAATATTTGCCCTTTTTTTGTACACAAATACTTGTCCTGCCGCGGGAAATGACCCTACCGCCTTCGGGCCATGAGCCGATCTTCTTAACCAACACAATACTTAAAAATCATTTGATTTCCGATAACTGATATCAATAGTCCCTTTCATATTTCATAATCCAACTCTTTTATATAATATAATAAACATAAACATACCTACGCCTACGCCAATCCGATACCCAAACAATATCAATCTAACTAGCGAACAAAATAATTATGCTTGAGGTTTGATGGAACGAAATTAACAAATTGAGTATAAAGGTTGGTTTTAATCGTAGATTTTTTATGTTAAGGAACGCGACGATACGTGCCGTGACGAGCTAACTGTTCGGCTGATGTTAAGCAACACGACTGCCTATATCAGTGACAGGTTCACTCGGAACTCTAAATTATAAAGTTTCGCGTGACTCTGTACTGCGCACGTCATCCTGAGAAATCAGCACAATCTAGTAATAAGGTTACTAGACTGTGAGATCAGGTTATAAGTCTCATTTGCCCAGTAATTTCACTAGCTACAGTGTCCTTCAGACCGTAACACAGCAATGCTTGCACACTACTGCTTGGCGGCAGAATAACTGGCAAAGCGGTGGTATCTAGCAAAAAAAAAAAACAAATTACATTAAACATATTGCGGCTATCAACATAGTTGATAAAACAATCTCATCATTTGTTTAACTAGCGTTCCTTTTTTACAGACTTCCCAAGACGTAAGGCGAAGACGTCACGTGCGTAGGAGCCTTTTACTGTCTCGACCTAACTAGGGTCTGTCGCTAGTTACACCGATTTATTGCGTCCTTAGAAGGAATTTATAGTTTTTGGTGTAGTTTAGACGACAATTCTGTCCGCAACACGCGTTGCTCTGTCTGTGAGTATACGATTGTGCTTGTAGAAAATGTTGTGAAGCGTTTTATTGAAGTGTGGTGGCGGTTCGATTTGATCGCCGATATTTTTGACGATAGAGTTAACAGCTTCGGATAATAATTACCGTATAGCAAAAGATTCTGTTTTAAGTGTTATCTCTCTTACCTATTATTTGGATCACTAATTGGCAAATTGCTTCAATTGCTATAATGTGTAAAAGCTATAATGTGGCATATCATCATAACTACTGTTTAATCTAACAAAGTCGCTTTCTCTGTCCCTATATATACTTAAATCTTTAAAACTACACAACGGATTTTGAAGCGGTTTTTTTAATAGATATAGTGATTGAAGAGGAAGGTTTCTATGTATAATAATAACATCCATCAAATAGTGGAGAAATACTGGTATTTTTGAGGTTTCTAATGTGATGTTGTAAATAATTAAATTTTTCCGCTTACATTGCAAACGCAGGCTGAATCCTACGAGATTTATCAAAATAATGTACTAAGTATTGTACACATTGAAAAGGTCTACAGAAAACTCTGCTATGGTATATGTCTATCTCTTATGGATATCCCACAATAATATTTATTTGTCATTTACTTTTTACGACAAATAATGGATAATTTTCGAAGCGATTTCAACCAATACAGCATTTATCCTTATCTAATTAAATATCTTAAATACATTGTTGATTTAATATCTTATATATATATATCTTAGTTTCACACAGTGACCACACGTCTGTACATGTATGGCTGACCAAAACCGGACCGTAGGGAAACCGCTGTTGGACCCACTTTTGCAGACAATTGATGAGAAGACAACATCCACTAATGTATACGTAAAAACATTCCCCCACATGGTGTTTTCATTTCTTGCATCATTACCTCCATGCGGCCTTGTCTCCCTCCGCTAATAAAAACAAACAATCATTGTGTATGCAGGGAGATTATACGCAGTCTATATTTGTCCTCGGAAATAAAAGGATGGATGATTAACATTTTTTGGAGGCTTTGGTAGCCGTAGCTGGTTATAGATTCAACCGTCTGTGTACTTACGTTAAGCGTTATAAGGTTATCTCATTATCTTTTACTACGATAATTTGTATAGCATGTCCTTAATACGGCCTTTTCTCGTGAAAATTCTTAGTTAGATTTTAGATGTTTTACCTATATTTTCAAGCAAATCATAGCGAAAATCTTCTCTATGTATAAACACAATCTCCGAAACGGAAATTACTGAGGATCTCAGAGCGTTCACAGCTATAATACAACCAGCAAACCAAATTGAATTTGTATGAAAATATGACTAAAATAATAGTAAGCCACTTTTGCTCTGTTAGTGCTTTTGATAAAGCTGTTTTGATGATGCTTGACGAAAATTCACGAACCAAAAAAACAATGGTTGATTGTTGATTGTGACATCGATAGTTTCGAACCCTGCATGGAGTTTGAGCTTTGAGTGAAGAAAAAAGGCGTATGTTTAAACAACATTTCTCTAGCTTGCCTGTAGTACATAATCTGTCACCAGCCCGTCTCAGTAAAGTAGTAATAATAGTGTGCTCTAAGAAGAGACTACCTCACCTGAGCAGTAGTAGTGCTAAAATCGACCATATTTTGATATATTTGGGTGAAAATATGTATGTATATTACGTAGCTTAGTGAAATAATAATAACTGGCAAGGTTGATTTTTGGTGTAGACGTGTTCTGAAGTGGAGATCCGAATTGACAGAGGTAGTGTAGGATGCTATGCGCAGTAACTGGAGAGTAGAGCTGAAAAGAGAATAGGAACAATCTGATGGACTGGCTTCGGAGTCCATCAGATTGTTCCTATTCTTCGTTATTCCAGAGGTTTCAATACTTAATTTTCGACTGAATGCCATTCTGATAAGGTACTCTAACTCTATTTTATTTGACATTATTGTAATAGCCTATTGGACTCTTTTATTATTTAATAAACCAGATTTGTTCGTTGTTAATGTATGGAATATTTTGTGTGGTGATTGTAATTGATTTTATCTTTTTTATCACAATAAATAAATAAATAAATAAACTTTCCCTATAATACAACATAGCTAGAACGTGCACAGAACCAAACGCTATAAATTAATATCTCATTTCAGTAGTAGCGCGCCAGTTTTAATTGTCTGTCAAAAAGGCACCTGAAGCAATTTGTAAGTTCTTTGTACAAGTTAATTTGTTTCTATTTTAGGATCTCAAAATTGCGAGTAATTATAGTAGTAGACTAGTTAGTAGACATGACGTGATTAATAAGATAAGTCGTGGTTTTAAGCTTTTCTACTCAGTATTGTAATATTGCTTGATTATGGAATATTCAAGAAGCGAAGTGAATCCTATATAATCCCGTAGGCATTCACCCCTTTTTCAAGCAACCTTAATAGTTACTTTGATAACTTTAATGACGTTTTTGTCATCAACGCAATAATTTTCCAATGCTGAGACACGGGCCTTCTCTTACGTGGAGGGCCAAGTGCTAGGCGGTAGATAATAATAATAATAACTCCTAACGATATATACCCACATACATAGAACCTGGACCCTAACTAGGATTCCCTGTGTCTAGGGAGCCAGGAATTACGAGGAGCATGGGTCACAACACCCAGACACAGAACAAGTATTTGCGCTTTTTTTTCTGTGTGTGATTCCGCGGGAATCGAACCCTCCGCCTTCGGGCTGTGAGCCGACCCGCTCAACCACCACACCACAGAGGCTATCTCTGCTATGCTGTATATGACACATGTTCTTGTATTTTGAACATGCTGGATATTTCACTATGTCTTTCACCTTTGTCTGAGCGAGTGCAAATTCCGCACATAACCTGAAAACTCATTGGTGCAGGGTCAAGTGAGGTTAAAACCTGAGTGCATCGGTTTGAAAGTCGCACGGCTTACCACCGAGTCCCACTCGCTCCTAACAACAACGTATTAAGATGCAATACAGATATTTTGGTTATAAGCGTATTTTTAAAGGTTACTTCATACATTACAGCAAAAAATACGTTGCAAAATATGAAAATATATTTTTTGAGATATATTTCACTCTTTTCAGTGCCTTAAATGGTGTGATAAATAGCTCGTTTCCACTATGTATCATATCATCGCGGGTATAATACGATAAACACATACATTAATGACAAGGTGCCTTGGCTGGCCGCCAAGTGCGACTCATTTTCGACACATTTACGATTACGGAGCGGCCTTTAGATTCCACTTCTCGAGATTACATTTTGCAGTTGTGTTACGTAGTTAAAGTTATTTCAATTGTTCATGAAGTTTAAGTTTGTTGAGTCTAATCACTATTCTATTATTAGTGGATTGTTCATGATTCATTGTCTTCATTATTGTTAATAGGTCTTAATATTTATCCAATATGTTGATCTCTGATGCTTGAGCTATCAGTTCACACACATTGGTATGCATTTCATAAAAATCGATCCAGTCATTGCATGGCGAACGCAAAGTTATTTCATTGTGGATTGTGTAAAGGTCCTTTGCAGCATCTGTGGCGTGGTGGTTGAGTTGGTTGGCTCATAAGCTGGAAGCGGCGGGTTTGATTTCCGCGACAGGAAACAAAAAATACAAAAACATCAAGTTTTTGTATTTTTTGTGTGTACACCCAGACGGGTGTAGTGGGACCATGGTCCCCGT
This sequence comes from Ennomos fuscantarius, assembly GCA_905220475.3. Lineage (NCBI taxonomy): Eukaryota > Metazoa > Arthropoda > Insecta > Lepidoptera > Geometridae > Ennomos > Ennomos fuscantarius. The sequence goes on from HG992029.1 coordinate 4,074,374, forward strand.
AGGTCTTGGGTCCCTGAATACAGGGAATTTTAGGGACGGTCCAGGATCTATGTCTATATCTATGAAACACTGGACGTTATTATTTATTATTTAAAAGTACTAAAGCATAAAAAGTTATTCTGCAACCGTCATATGCTCGTATTTAGTATGTAAAGCAAGAGTATATATTTTTACGTCCACAGTAACCTACCTAGAATTTTTATTGTACCAACAGATAGAAACAATAAAACGTGGCGTCCAAAAAAGTGAAACGAAAGAACATTTATCAGTTTACACAAGCCTACTGTTCAGCTGTACGGTATAAATATGTCAGAGATAGCCGTTACAGAATATTTTTTTGACTAAGTACGTATAATTTTTCTTGTTTTATGAAAACCTATAATCCCCTTTAATTTTTTTTCGGTACGGTGTAATGAATTCTTCCTTTACCGTGCATCTACATCAAAGAGATTTGTTTCTTTGTTAAAGCCAATCCAACTTTATTTCAAGCGCAGTGAAATTATTACTCGAAACAAAGATATAAATTTACAAACCTACTGCATCAATCTCCTTGTCGTAAAGATATATATAAGAGAAACGTTTATAATATGTGCATATCAATATATAATTGTATACTTAATAAAATAAATATTTAAAGGGCAAATTATTTAATAAAACTTTATATATGACTGGTTGTTACAATACACATTTTATAGTGTTACGGAATTCTAAGTGTACTGTAACAAAAATATGTTGTAATATTTGCACACTTGCATGCAGATTAAATACAAAATGTATAATTATTTTAAGTAACTTATGTTAACATCTCTCGAAAATTGTGTTCTAGCAAATAAATATTTGATATGATTTGATTTGAAATGTAAATAAATAAGTACCTAAGTAGGTAATCAAGAAAAGTTTGATAAAATATATATTATACACGCGGGGTCTTTTAATGTCGTTCTAAAATCTATACGGAGGTAATATATTCATTCCTACATTATAAATATTGCAAGGTAAAATTTAAGAATACTTCTGTTCTGGAAAAAGATAGAAAAAAAGAGTACTATGATTTAGTTTATTGTAATTTACTTTTAAAATGCATCTAAGTAACATTTAATTATTTTTATGAGTACTTAACAAGACCGGGCTCTGTGGTTGTAAGTAAATCTACTAAGGTCAGCTCTGCAGAGCACCTGATTAGTTTATTAAAAACTTTACTTTGCGAGTTAATTAACGTCGGCAAAGGACACTTATCTCACAGCTCTATTGGAAATTTAACTTTATTTCATTAAGCTAAGGTCTACAGTTGTAATTAATCCTGTGGCACACACCTAAAACCTGACAAGTATTGTGTTAATATTTAATTAGTACAATTTTCAGGGTATATCTTTTCCTTTTCAGCTTACCCTTTTATTAATTTAAGTAGGGCTAGGAGAGATTTCATTATTAACAGTTAGGCATTAATTTGTCTAAAAGTTTTTACAAGGTCAGAATGTATTTTTGTTCAATCAACTTATAAAATGATTGCCAAAAAATAAAATAAATAGCATTTTACTGTTACTGTGCTACTTATCGACTTATCCCAGAGTTATTTATAAACATATATTACTATAAAATTAAAACTAAAATCAAGATGCCAAATTTCTTTCTTTTTTTCTTTCTATAAGTATCTACATGGCTGTTGATAAAATATATCACAGATCACACATATACGTAATGTCATCGGAACCATTTTTTGTTTCTAATAAAACGGGCTTAATATAATGCTTTTGTATTGCTTAAAATAAATGGTAAGGTCATCGACCTCTGTAACAGGGCAATTTATTCTTTAAGTACTCGCTCCCATAAGAGTCGAGCCACAACAACGCAAACCCTTTGAATTTCGGCCACTATAACCTGGCCCGTCCCGCCCCGCTGATTCTTTAGATTCCCAGTACTAGAAAGAGGAACAGTTGTAACTCCCTAGAGTTAATTTAACCTGGGCGTTGATAGTTCAGTGGCTGTTATCGGATTGATTGAACAAGGCAAGGCTGCCAGAGTTCGTGCTTTGAATAAAACAAAAGTGTGTCGAATTGTAAACATGTGTGAGACGATATGGTTGTAGAATATCACGTTTTATTATAGTAAGTGGGGAGTAATACTACCTAATGTTACGTAATCATCTACACGTAGATTGTTGGACGCCTTTTTACTTATGTGCTGACTGAGTAATGGTAATACACAAATTTAGATAATTTAGCCACCGAGTTTTACATAATGCGTGTATGAAATAACATTTTCAGTACCTACCTAAGTGACTAAATGGTCTCGATTACAAACGAATCTATATACATAGAGGATATTTTTTTAATGTATGAGTAGAGGCCAATGTTTGACTGCAACTCGAAAACTCGAAGGTATAACGTTCTATTTTCAAGTAACAAGGAAGGTGAGAGTTAGTTCCCATCCCTAGCAGTTCGTATGATAAAATAGTCAGCAAAACCCTTGCTACGGCATGTTGGAAAATCTACCAAATAGGGGTGAAACGACTCCTTCCTTTTAGTCCTAAGACGAAAAGGAGATGAAGTATCATCTCATGCAATTCTAGTACGCATTTTCCGAAATGCAACTGGTAGGAAATTGATATACAGGCTCCTTTTGTCAAGATTATACAGTTTACTCAACCAGCGCCTCGACATTTGGTGCGTTGTTCGAGAGTCTAGAGCACAGCTAACTGGTACTTTGCGGGACCATCCCATTATGTGGCTACAATATTCCATACAAGCTCTTATCTTAGACGAAGTAGCGTGGATGAAGTACTGCCTAACTGTACAAGCTTTCCCGCAGCAGTTCTAGCTATAGACTCTATGAAGAAACCTTACAGTTTAGGTTAGAAGTGATTTGCATGCCAACTAGCTCATCACCTGTCTTTACTGGTGCATTCTGAAATATGGGGGGGGGGGGGGGGGGGGGGTATTCGTTAGATGTAGCGATTTAACGTAAATCACTTTATTCAATTCTATAAATTATTGCAAATATCGTATATATCATAATATGTATTTTTTTTATGTTATTGAATGATGTAACGAGCTAGTCGTTTACCTGATGTTAAGTGACACGGCCGCCCATAACAGAACAGTGTCAGTCGGAACTCCAACATATGAAGTTTCGCATGACTGCTGCACTGCGCACATTATCCTAAGACATCAACACAGTCTGGTAATAAGATTACTCGACTGTGAGATCAGATCATAAAGTTTCATTTGCCCAGTAATTTCACTATCTACATTGCCCTTCAAACCGGAACACAGTTGTGCTTGCACACTACTGCTTGGCGACAGAATAACTGGCAAAGCGGTGGTGGCGGGAAAACGAAAAAGATTGCGTTACGGTATTTTATTTTTTTCCAAAACTTGTGTTATTTTCAGTGTTAGTGCATACAATTGTTGGTATTTTATTCATTAAGTGCTGGATTACAGGTATGAGTGTGGGAAAGTGGTATAATGATGGCGATACGCTTCTTTTCGTGTTGTTTCCAAAACTCCATAGAAGCTTCTGTTAAAGTTGCTACATTTTTACTAGGAGTATGACTTGACTAGACTAGACGATGACTTGATTCGATGACTTGGATATAAAAATCCAACTCAAAGCGCCATATAGGTATAACGTCATCAATCCCAAATATTTTGTCAGTCGTCATAAAGTCTGCAGGTTAGATCACTTCAAACTCGAGGATACCGTTTCAAGTACGCATTACTCTGATGTAGACGTAAAATGAATAACTCAAGTGATTCCTGGGTCCTTTACTGGTACTTGAGAAAGGTACCAGCGATGGTGATCGTGATTGAGGAAATATATTCGTATAATGAGTACCCACTCTTCATTATTCCAATATTTAACCTCAGTCACGACAGTCAGAATTTCATATATACCTATCTAACTAAAAATAATCCACAAAACAAGTGCAAATTTCAGTTCATATGATAGAAATGCTCCATCTCTACTATGCATAGAGTTTAGAATGTAAGTATAGCCACAAAGTTATAAAAAAATTAGTTTGAAATCTATCGTAAGTATTACACACTTTGTAAGATAAATAACTGCTAAACTCACGTCAATTAAAAGTCGATATTACTCCGACCAGGTTTCGGACATATTCGATGTCCTTCTTCTGGGAGTCAGTTACTAACGAATATGGCCGAAACCTGGTCAGAGTAATATCGACTTTTAATTGACGTGAGTTTAGCAGTTATTTATCTTACAAAATTATAAAAATTAATAATCAACATGGACATATTTTTCAGGAACTATGTTTCGTCTTTGCTCGTGGATATGGTTACTATTGAAACACTCAGGAATAACCAGCTGATGGCACCCGAATTTCACCAATGATAGTCATTGTTAAGGATTTTCCCTATTCAGGTATCCTTATCTAAAGAAAACGAGCCTTTTGAGTTTAACTTCACTGCCGTTTATTCATTCACTGTTTTTCACAATTTACACACGTTTTATAATTTATTTAATTATTTTTGAATGAGCACAACTTGTCTGCTCGGAGACTTGGACGGAAGCGAGCTAGCGGTATGTTGCTAGAGTGAGACAGATTATTTAGTATGTAGCTATGAATACTAAACAGTCATCGAAAAGGTTGATGAGGTTACTTAAGCAGTCCTTCGCAAAAATAACTGCTAAATTTCTTCAGCAATTTCACAGCATGACCACTACGACACGATGGCCGATCACGTAGTTAGATAATGGAAAATAGATGACGACCTTATCTTTCGGTAAAAACTATATTGGCAGGTATTTGAATTTTTATAGCAGACAAAGCCGTGTCTTTCTATGTACCTATACCATTGCGCAATGATAAACTTCAACAGCCTTATTAATAAACGGGTATTAGTCTCGGATTAGTTACTTCAGCTTTTGTCCTTTTTTTGCTACTGGAATATTTAGCTGGATCGAAAGAGACAAAAGATGGTGTAACTAGTCTAAAGCTAGTTCGTGTTTATTAATAAGGCTGCAATAGACTAATGGATGTTGCCTGTCATATTTTAAACTTTTACGGCTGAGCTATAGCAACTGTGTTCGTTTAAGTTTACTTGGTATCACATCAACAGCCAAAAGACGTCTACTACTGAGCACATGCCTTTCCAAAAAGGGACTTAAGACGCTTATCATAGAGGGAGATTTGTTACTATCACCACGCTTGGCAGGTGGCTTGATGATCGCAGAAGATTTAAATGTCCCGAAGAGAATGCTGCTCCTCATTCCCTAGACATTCCTGTAGCCGGCTCTTATTACCATGGGAAGAGATGGGGTGGTCCCATTTAGTCGTGACCACACGGCTGTTTAGGTATTTTGTATTTTCTCAATGCACCAAATATGTATTTCTCGTGAGCTGGATTCATACAAACTCGGTCACGTTTCTGTGAATGCTCACGTGGCGTGCGTGTGTTCGCCTGCCTTACGCGGTTCCGTAGTCTAAAAATATGCGACGCCGGTGTATGTTTACAAATGGTTTCTATAAACTCAGAGTTACTACTTCTTGGAGTCTATATAACTCTATTTCAGTACTAACTGCCGTTGTGGTACGATTTTCCCCTTTAAGTAACGTGCAGTTTTCAAGAAATACAACACGAGTTGTTTTTTGTCACAAATATTTAGAACAGGTGGGAAAAACTGTCTGATATTTGTTTACACAACCATTTATTTATGGTAAACTGTGCGACTCAAGTTCCTTAAAATTTGCAATATGCTATTTGCTCGCAATTATGGAAATAAAATTAAACTTCTAACTACCATTTTACTATGCTAATTAAAACTTCATGTCGCTTACAGAAGCTGCGGTTAGCTGAGCAATGGTCAGTGCACACCGCGTTGTTTGTGTACCACAAACTACAAAAAGTAGATAACGTGCGTACAGCTAGTAAGCGAAACCACCTGAAGTAATATAATATCAAATCCTATTAATGTGAAAAGAGGCAAAGTTCGGACAGGCTGATTAATTATATAAGAGTTTTCTGCGTGGCCTGCACTTATAAAGAACATGGCAAAGGAATGATATATGTAAGCTTTGGTGTTATCTTTTTCTCTTTTCCGAAAACAATTGAATCGGTACCCCTGAGGTTCGAGCTTTGGATCGAAAAGACGACACCAGAAAAATGGACCCAATAAGTGAGCTGCGACTGTTCTGACTAACCTAACATCGACCTTGCTTGTGAGATCGATGTCTGAGTATGTACAATAAAGTCCTATACGAAAAACGGTACCTGAGCCAAAAAGGTTATATTGCACTGGTCCAACGATCCTAGCGCAGCGGATAAACGGTACTGTTTAGAGCGTTCGGATTGCCGAAAACGAGTATAGGGGGGCCATGAAACGGAAAAATTTAAGATTCGCGTATAGAGCCATACTTATCGATAGTATACAATTAGGACTAATGTGATCTCCTAGAAACCATAAATTAGCTAGTAAGTGACTTCATTTTTTAGATCTACGTGTGGCGTCTACTTTTTCCTTTTAGTCGGAGGTGTGAGCGAGGATTTTCATGCAAAACTAAGTGGGGTCCAGGCTCGACCGCAGGCTCGCAGACTCGCAGATAAGCCGTGTATTCGCAATACCTGCAATATTTACAACTAGCCGCGTCGGGGATCTGCTGGAATGAAAGCAAACATAAATGGCGTTGTTGTTGAAATGAAGAAAGAAAATTATGTATTTTTAACGTTTCATAATATAGAAGGAAGACTCATGTGAAAAATATTAAAACATAGATTATTAAATGGATATTAGATAAGGATTTCAATAGATATTTAAGTGTTTAAACTAAATAATATTTTTCTATAATTTTTCAAGCTAAACCTTATAAGAAAATGCCCGATTTACGTTCCTGTCTTCAAGAATAATGTTTTGCTAACATAACATAGACCCTTCGTCTACAATTTATAGTAACAGCTACGTAGTTTAGGCAGAGCCACAATGTTCCCTATGTTAACCTGCTCGGCGTTATCTAAAGTAATATATGTTTACCGTACCAACCGTCCCAAATTGAATTGAAGGCCTATTACTTACGTTTTATCGAGTTGAAATGATCCTTTTTAATGTCAGGTATCTGTTTTTATGAAGAACTTAATTTTGATGACTCACGTCAAACCTAAACTTTGGATCCTACATCGAGTCCAAAGCCAAAATAGCTTCAAAAATACTCGGCATTTTGTCCAAGGTAAGGCGGTACTTCACACCTGGACAGCTTCTAAATCTCTATCAAGCACAGGTCCGATCGTGTATGGAGTATTGTTGTCAAATGTAGGATGGGTCTGCCAGCTTGAGGCTCTGGACTCGATTAAACGGCGTGCCAAAAAGCTCATTGACGACGACACTTTAGTTGGTGAAAGGCTCCAGAGCCTAGCACATCGATGTAAGGGGGCAAATCTGTTGGTCTTTTACAGTTTACACCACAGTGAAAGCGCTGAATGAGAGCGTGGTCAAATGTTAGACAAGTATGAATTAAAAAAAAAAAGTTGGTAACATTTCGGTTTCCAGTACGTCTAGAGCCAGATATTTCATCTGCAAGGATACGACCTTATCGAGTGTATAGACAGCGTATACTATAATCAGATGACTGCGAGTCTGAGAACGAAGATCCAGAAAAAATTAGGAATAAAGAAAACCATCTTATTTTTATGTAGTAAATTAATACAAATGTAAATTAATACTAATGTAAATTAATACCAGTCAGTGTTTTTAACTATTTAACATTCGTTACATACAACTAAGTTGAATTTAGTGATTAGAATAACCGGTGCAGATAGCAAGTTGTTTAAAGTAACCGATTAGCAGGATGAGTGCAGAGCATCAGTGATATGGTGGAAGCAACGCGTCAGACCTTTATTAATTTTCATTCAGAAATCCACTGATATAAATATGCAGTTCTATGGCACGATATATAACATAGGCGTTATAGATAATTTCCCTTTACTGAAAATCTAATAAAGTCTAACATATCAATGTTACAAAGAAAGCAAAATAAACCCCATACATTTAAATAATAGTAACTTATAACTTAAACTTCTATGAAATAAACAAATAACTCCAATAAAACCAATCGATATCATTTCCTCAATGGAAAACGAATCATGAATATAAATTACAATATAAACTCTATATTATAGAGGAAATGAGAAATAAAGAAAGTCATCTCATTTTACTGTCCAAGATCGAGAGCATAAAATTCGTGCATAAAATTCTTCTAAGTGCCATAAAAGTTAGAATAATATCCAGGCATCAGTGCAATATGTAACATGTGAGAGGGCTATTGATGCGCGAACTTGAGTCGTAAATCTTTGACGTGTCGTTAGATGCCCACAGTTTAGAGATATCGCCGGTCGAGACAAATACCTATCTAAGTTAGCTAGCGGATAAGTCTGAGTATAGAAAACAACGCATAAATAGATGCAAGAATTAAAACATTACAATCTAACCCATTTTTAGTGTGGTTAATCCAAAATTATCCATTTTCCTGCGGCATTTACCTTTCCGAAGTTTGCAAGCTAGTCTAGTAATCTTATTAGTGGAACATGCTGATGTCTCAGTGTAATGTTACACAAAACTCCATTATATAAGTCCAAGTGGCATTGCAATATGTGAACGCCTAGATTGTCACGAAATTTGGTTAAAAGAATTCTGTTCTCTTGAATTTTGTAGTATCACGCATGAAGTATTGAAATATTTAGTTTCTCCAAAAAAGGTTCTATTTTCACCACACTTTTAGTTTCTGCAATAAAAATTTACAATCACAATAAAAAGAGATATATAAAACTGCAGACCTCTGCGTCGCGACATTGTCCAACCAGACAAACAGAAGATAAAAAGAAAGACAAAAGATATTGCTAGCAGCCAAATGACAGGATATTAAAACTGCACTTTCATATCACGATTTATTAAGTTCCTTTAATATTGGAGGATTTGTGTTATACTGACTCAGCAGTCGAAATGTCATAATCGGTAAATCATAAAGCCAATAGAAATATGATTCAGTCAAGAATTAAAAATCATTAGACAACGATGTCACATCAAATCAACATAATTTGGGTAGCCATAATCTCAACAGTTGGTAGTTGGTCGCAGTAGTTTATAATGAAGACCGCGGTGTGAAATACCTATTCCTCAGAACAACCATCATCTCAATACTTATTTATGGTACCTACTAATATCAGTATATTTGGATCACACTAGGCCACGCCAGTGCGTGGCCTAGTGTGATCTGTAATGAGACCTACACGCCGCGAAAGCTGTCGCACATCGTCTCAGGAAGCGCAAAGCCTCGCCGGAATGTTATAATTAAAATCTTACTTTGCAAACTTACTACTACTACTGCTAAATTCACAAGAGTTATATATAATAAACAAGCTTCTACCCGCAGTTTCGCCCGGGGCGTGGCCTATTGGAAAATAATTCAACCACCCATTTCACCCTCTTAAGGGTGGAATTTCGAAAAATCCTTAGCGGATGCCTACGTCATAACATCTATTTGCACGCCAAATTTCATCCCGATCCATCTAGTGGTTTGGGCTGTGCGTTTGATCACTATGTCAGTCAGTCAGTCACCTTTGAGTTATATATATTTAGATAAAATAAATATGTATATGTATGTCCTTGGCTTTTAATGAGGTTTCAAAATAATTTTTTGACTCTACACTGACTTAAAAGAATTCATCCGATTCTTTGAAATATAATGTGTTCGAAAACAAAACGTATTGTTATACAAAACAATATAATCATTAAGCTTATTTTAAAAACAAAAGACTACAGAGTCATGACTCAACATAAATTATAGTATGATCACGCTCTTACACACTCTCAAGAGCAACGGTACCATCGTGGAATATATACTATAGTCCACGCTAACGTTAACTAAGTTACTTATTGATTTGGAACAAAATTAATGCAAAAAGATGCGATAAGCGTAGACGAGGTCGTCATAATATGACAATACAGTAGGATAACTAGAAAACGGCAATAGCATTATAAATATGTCATTAAAACGTATTATTTATTTCTCATAGTTTTTCGAAGTTCAGTCACCAATCCTTACCAATTCTAATAATAATATTATAAACGCGAAAGTTTGTATGTAATAATTACTGAATGCATTTTAATGAAACTTTTCAATAATATAGTGTTGGAAATCCTAAGTGGTTTTAGTTATAAAAAAAGTAAGTTTACAATCAAGCTAACAATATTTATTAAAATTTACCAAGAACCAACAATAATTAATAGCGTGATTTTATAGAACGTCCGTCGTCTCTGAGCGCTGCCCGAAAAGTGAGCCCGAGCCTTCTCCGTCGCTCGTATATATACTACGCCGCTTGCATCAGCTCCCGAAGTGAAGTATTTTGTAACACGGCCGTTCCTGCTTGCGTGTTGTCCTCAACAGCTGCTTCATCTTCAAGCGGCACATTGTCGTCGACCTCGACCGTTGTGTCTTCTTCTATAACACAACAAAACATGATTCTAGGACCTGATGTACAGGCATAACGTTGGTAACTGAAACCATTTCAAAATTAAAATGAAGTTGTTGCTCAATTCAAAGAAATTTCAATTTAGAGAAATTCAACAGGTACTTGTAATAAACATTGAAAACGGAGACTGCAAAACAACTGTGTTAGAAGCACAAGCGTGCACTCAAGTACAACCAACGCAGTTTTCATAACAATTTTATGAAAAGATGTAAGAAGAAGTAATGGTTATAGGCGCATGTTAGCATTGTAAATAAAGAAAAATAAATGTATTGCGAATTTCAGAATTCCGGACTTCTAAACTTCGCCACACATTGTAATAGAAAACGGCAACTGTATGATATGACACTCATTAACACGTCATACATTTCAACAACGGTAACTGTATGACATGGCACTCACAAACCACGTCACACATTGCAAAAATGGCAACTGTATGACGTGACACTCACAAATCACGTCATACATTGCAAAAACGGAAACTGTATGACATAACACTCACAAATAACGTAATACATTGAAAAAAGGGCAACTGTATGACATGGCACTCACAAACCACGTCACACATTGCAAAAACGGTAACTGTATAAGATAACATTCATAAATAACGTCATACTTTGCAAAAACGGCAACTGTACGACATGACACTCACAAATCACGTCATACATTGCAAAAACGGCAACTGTATTACATAGCAATCACAAACCACGTCATATATTGCAAAAACGGCAACTATATGACATGGCAATCACAAGCCACGTTATACATTGCAAAAATGGCAACTATGTGGAGAGAATAATCTCGTCACATATTGCAAAAGGCAACTGCATGAAGAGGCATAGGCCACCTCACACATTGCAAATAGAGAGAAGGAAACTGTGCGAAATGATCACACATTGCAAACGACGCCACACAAAGTGCAGTCATCGCTGAGTCACATTGGTGAGACAGATATCCGCAGTGGAGAACGCAGAACAAGCCTCCAGCGTCCATTCGCCCCGCCAAAACACCATGTGATCGGCGGCCGCTTGCGTTGTCTTGCCATAAGACCCGCCGAGAAGTTTCAAGCTACAGCGGTGGGTGGCAGCACATGCAGGACCTTGTAGGGCCCCAGCATGCCAGAGTCCAGCTTTCCCGTAGATTGTGACGACCTGTTCACGAACACAAAATCGCCAACGGTGAAGGTTCGTGACTGCTAACTACCCTTGTTGACATAAGCGTCTTGGAGTTGCTGGTCAGCGTCTGGTAGTGTGGACGCAGTATTATTCATCACCGCATCTTAACGGTACCATTGAGAGTTCCGTTTTGAATGAATAACCGGGGATGTACCGTCTAAAGTAACAAAAACTAACTTAGTAGCATTAAAAATGTCTAACCTCTTTAGACATTGCTTGGCACTTACGTGTTAACAGAAGCTTCTACCTTATGCTCGCTCGGTCTCACCTGACCATTAGTAATCATTTGACCTATTTCAGTTTTAAGAAATTCACATTTCTTAACGTTGATGGAAAATCCTGCCTCAGTCAAAGTCTTTAGAATCACTATACTCGCGTTTTCGCTTGTTTTGTTGAACATAACCTTTGCGAAAAACACCACGACCTCGAACGGGTGTAATCTGATGAGGTTTCACATAAATGGACAGAAAACTCGCTAAATTCATAGCAGTTGCGCGAATTTGAGGATCAGTAACACCAGCGTGTAACTATCGCTACAATGAACTCGTCACTCAAATCGTTAACCATGCGTAACGTAACAACAAACGTCTAGCGTATTCTGCATACGTAGGGTAGTTATCGGAATTAGTTTTCATAACATCAAATAAAATGTTCGCGATATCTACTCGTATAGGGCACAATGCTTGAATTTGCGCTTGAAATTTGACCAACTACGGTCGTTACTATCCCACTCGTATAGTCACGACCTCGCGTCACCTTTTAGACAATTACCTATACGCGCTAAACACTCACTGTCGTCCCATCTATTTAGTTTGCGCACATGATCAATATGACCACACAACGAATCAAAATCATGCAAAGACAGATCGAAATTCGACATAAATACATGGTTCGATCTTACCACCATGGCATCATAGCATTAACGAGTTTTTCGGTTACTTCATTTATAACCATATCCGCGGTGGGCGGAGGCGTGCTTGAACATGGCACGGACAGGTCCAGACTTGCAGGGTACGACTCGGCGCTCGACAGCGCAGTCAGCGGGCAGACGGCTCGCACGACGCGGCTGTCGCATCCGGTGCTGGCGCCGACATGGCGCGCGATGTACTCGCAACAACACTTGCACTGCGTGTCCTGGAATCTTCCAAAACACCTAAGCGGCTTATGAAAGTTTGAAGCTGGGCTTCTAAACAAGGAATAAACGTTCGATCTCTCTTATGACTTTTACGTTTACTAGTCTCAGCCATAGCCACAAAAATTTAAGCGGATATTCTTTAAAATCACAACAGCAAAAGCAAAGCAATATTTAAAATCAGAATAACCAAGTCAGAATTGAGTTAGATCCCACTTCTGATGTTGGAAATCCTAAGTGGTTTTAGTTTTAAAAAAAGTAAGTTTACAATCAAGCTAACAATATTTATTAAAATTTACTAAGAACCAACAATAATTAATAGCGTGATTTTATAGAACGTCCGTCGTCTCTGAGCGCTGCCCGAAAAGTGAGCCCGAGCCTTCTCCGTCGCTCGTATATATACTACGCCGCTTGCATCAGCTCCCGAAGTGAAGTATTTTGTAACAATAGCTTATACATCAGAATAACACATATGCTATGATTTATAAAGATATTGTGGAAATTGTAGAAGTAGTAATCCTGTGAAGTCGCAGGCACCAGTTAGTACCGAATAAAATGAAAAAGCTGGTTACGAAAAATTTGTAATGGAAATTAACGAAATGATCAGATGCTATTTTTTAAATTCGCTACTGAAATAAATCGTATATCAAAGACTTTCTTCAACATTCATTATCTTGCTTGCTTTACATTATTTTACGTTTTAAATACATTTTCACCTCTTTTAATTTACAGTGTAGATAAAAAAACAGTGGTAATTGTCGAGGGCCTCTTGTCACGATACAAGTATCATATACCAGACTTAACTAGACTGTACGGGACTGTACCTAGACAGGGAAGCGTGGGCGTACTCACAAGTCCCGCCAAAGGCAAAGAACAAAAACACAATGACTCGAGAGCTCTCCTAATTAGCAGCCTCAGAGATGGTTTATTAATATATAATGTTGTGCGAATAAACATTCATTATTTCTATACCTTTTTAATATCTTTATGCTGAGTTGCCAACCCGCAGGCAGTTTATTATCACAAACATTATGCGTTTTAGAGGTTGTATGCAATTTTAGATGGAATAAATGTGAAATACCTACTTTAACTGGGTAAAATGCTTTAAAACGTACCTAAATGACAGTAAAGTATCAAGACAGTTCCCACCGAGTTAAAAGGAAATATGCATGGTTTTTTCATAACATAATTTGTAAACAGTGAGTTTTTTAAAGTTTGCACCATCGACATCTTAAGACAATTTGAAAAAAAAAAAAATGTCTTAGCTTGATATTAAATTACTGGAATACCCAAGTCAAAATCTAAGGCATCGTCCTAATTGGCCATCGCTTGAGCAATCATACGATGCGATCGTCGCACAGTTCGTACGACCATGCGATCATATCAACGCGTGTTCTCTACTGACATATCTTTATTAACGGCCGTGCGATAAGTTTTGAAGCTATGGGAACCACATGACTGATTGAATACCTATATACTTTTTGTTTGTAAATACATAATACATAGAAAACAATATAACACTCAGAGACACAAAACAAACATCGATTTTCAACACACAAATGTTTTTCCTGCGTGGAAATCGAACCCACACATCACACAATTCACAGTTCAGAAGGTAGGGTTACTAACAATTGAGCTATCGGGCCATTCAATGATAAAAAAATAATCATGGTTTAATCAACTTTTTTTTAAACGTGGCTGTTACGTTATGTAGAATGCATATAGAAATAATTGTAGGTACTCTATTAACGGAATTACATAGCTTTCTTCAAGACACAAGATTTCCCAGGAGAGCATTCCGCACTATTGCAGCTTGTCTCTTCCAACAAATTATACACGGAAAAGTTTTTCCGTCGGAATCTATTATAATATTTTGGCAAGACAACTTTCGTAGTGATATATTGCAGTTGAACTTTTACATTATTTGTGTCTCTATGAGGTTATCTTTCGCGTATTTCATGCTGAAAAGAAAATTTAAAGCTTTTAGTTTTCCTTACAAAATGAATGATATTCTTTAAAAAAAGGACTAAAACCGAATTAATTTTATACTGAGAACATATTTGGATAATATTTTATATTATAATACATACAATTTCCAGTTTTCTTAATTGTAAAACCAAACTAATGAATGGAATTCGATAAAATTTCTGCGGGACCAATCTAAAAGTAAATCTTTTCATTTGAAAAAGGATTTGTCAGGAATTTATCTATAAATACAGAGACTACAAACGTAAAAAGGCCTCCCCCTTTTTAAGGAGTACTCCTCCCATAGGACCAGGACTGACTGGAAGAGATAAGTCCGCCCATTGTACTATAGCTTTAAGTTTCATTATCTGTAACTGTTTTTTCTTCTGGTGTACAATAAGGATTTTTGTATTGTATTGTCATTACTATCCTGCGTAAATTATTAAACTTCATTAACGCAAAATACGATTTTAGATAAAGTTAATAAATGTTTGTAAAAAACCCCTGTACGTTACTTACCGGTTTGTACACGACTTTGAGTGCCAATGAATATTCCGTTTCGATTTAAAAACGATGTTGAAGCACTTTCTGTGTTTACAGCTACATTCGCAGCGGCATCAATTCACTGTGTAAACCCATGAGCAGTGTTTAGTACGGTACGACTGAAATATGTTCTGTAATTTGAGTTTTCGTGCATTTTGTAGCTTTGTTTTGATACAATGTTTTTAGTACGTTTTCATGAGATTCTTTATTCATGAACGGCTTATTTTTCAATTTTGCCTACGCCAGAGGTTATCCAGTAGGCAATTATAATATTAGGTCTTTACCTATGAAATTGCCGTTTTGTTTGAAAAAAGTTAAAGTATTTTTTTTTCGAACTTATTTATTTCTTTTATTCAAAGTAATCACCCCTGCAATCAATGCATCTTTGCCAACGCTGTGGCAGTTTATGGATGCCCTTCTTGAAAAAATCAGCAGGACGGGAGACAACAAACTCTTCAAAGGCGTTTTGTACTGCCTCTCGGGAATTGAATTTTTTTCCCGCTAAAAAGTTGTCCAAATTTTGGAAAAAGTAATAGTCGGTAGGCGCAAGATCTGGTGAGTATGGCGGATGAGGGAGAGCTTCCAAACCCAATTCATGCAGCTTAGAGACGGTCTGTTGTGCAGTATGGGGTCGCGCGTTGTCGTGAAGTAGCAGTGGAGACGACCGATTGACCAAAGCTGGTTGCAGACGTGCGAGTTTCACCATCATTGTGGTCAGTTCTTCAATGTACACATCTGCAGTAATGCTCTCGCCGTTTTGTAAAAAGCTATGATGAATCACACCAGCACTAGATCACCAAACTGTGACCATCACCTTTCTAGGGGTCATTTTTCGTTTTGCACATTGCTTTGGTACCGAACCAGGATCTAACCAACTTGCTGAGCGCTTTCGATTGTCAAAAAGAATCCATTTTTCGTCGCACGTAACAATTCGGTTCAAAATTCCTTCATTTCTGTGCCTGTTAAGCAGCGCAAGGCAAGTCTCGACGTGTACGTTGCGCTGGCGATCATTAAGTTCGTGGGGCACCCATCTATCAAGCTTTTTTATCTTGCCAATCTGTCGCAAATGGACCAATATTGTTTTGATGCTAACATCAAAAGCTGCTGCCAGCTCAGCTGTAGATTGAGATTCATCAGCTTCCACAATCGCCTTTAATTCATCATAGTTGACCAAAGTTTCCGGACGACCACGAGGTTCATTTTTCAAGTCAAAATTCCCAGAACGGAACCGAGCAAACCAATAATGGGTTGTACGTTCGTTTGTACATTTCTCTCCGTAAACGTCGTTGATGTTACGTGTCGTTTGTGCCGCGCTGGTGCCACGACGGAACTCATATTCCATAATTACACGAAATTTCAAAGTATCCATTATGAGGTGAAATGTTGAAATGTAATGAAAATACAACGCTAATCAATAAACAAAAGACTTATATTGTAAATAGAATGTCATATTTTTAAAACAAAATTAATTTGAATTTAGAATTCATAGCCAATCACAAACTTTTCTTTGTTTGAAAAAGTCTGTACTGCAATACGGCAATTTCATAGGTAAAGACCTATTATATGAAATTTACAACTTTTGTCTGAAATTTTTCTTATGCTAAATTTATTAAAAAGTACAGATTATATAACTCAAACGTAGATTTACACAGCACGCTCGAATCTTTTCTCAAGACAAGGTTTAATGTACAAAATGATAAAATAGTGAATGAAATCTCTACCTTAGCAACAATCTACGACTGAGTATAGGTCTATAATACGGGCCTTAGTTATCAAGAAATAAAAATATTTAATTGATATAGGTAATTTAGTTCCACTCGATATTGTTCAAGTATCGAATATTGAATCAAGAATATAAAGCTTAATATATAAAAATTAATCTCTATTTCCCTAAGTCATCGCATTACTGGTGAACGGATAGAATATTTTTACTAATTCTTTTTTATTGTGTTTATTATTTTAAGGAGAAGGTTCTAATGGAAGAAATAGTTAAGTATGGAAAATTTTCACTACGTGGGTACGCGGGGCACAGCTAGTGTTAAATAAACGTTAATGATTCTTTGACTTCTAATTAAATGATTGAGAAGTTATATAGTGTCTGTTATATACAGGCTTAGTAACTTCTGTATTACTTTCTCCCATCCCCGCTACCATCAGAATTCTAATAACCTATTCTTCGATTTAGTGCCATAATATCCAATAACGTGTACTGTCCTGTCAAGTTGTCACCTACTAAAGTCAATACATGCTGTCGCCGCTGTCGTCGGCCTTCGCAGGGGATTCGCACAGAATTGCCTGTCACTGGACCCGGGGTATATATTGGTTCCATGAGAACTTTTGGCTTTGATAAGTGGAGTAAATGTAAAAATAGGTCACAAGCCTGATCTGTCACAGTTTTCCAAATCATACATCGAATCATTACAATAGTAACAACTAATTGAAGGGTTGAGAATAAAAAGGGTTTAACTGTCAAATTGACAGTTTCGAGAAAATTGACTTTAAACGTCAACGGCGTCATTTTTATGTAGAGTGCTTATAAGGTAATAGAAAAGGTTTATGTAAGTTTCAGTTGCTTGAAAATGTTTTAATTCTATTTAAAATTACTAAATATAGTACTAATTCATACAATTACTGTAAAAATATAATATAATAAAATAAATATAGTCATGTTTTTATGCTAAGCGAAGTTTATTCCTGTGACAGATAAACCGTTTTTAGACTCAAAATCTCAAGATTTAAGCCTCATTTCGGTATTTCGAGAATGTATTATTGAAGATAATTTCACGCTGAATCCAACGATACCCATAAGTCATTTTGTCAAAAAAATCAGTTAAACCCTTTTTATTCTCACCCCTTCAATTGGTCATACATTCAAATGTGGCTTTGAGACACTTTTGTTAGTCAGATTGTTAATATAAAGATCAATACTCAACGAAAGCAGGTATTTCCAATAAAGCAAAGATTTTAAGACCATTTATGAAAAGTTTTGAATAAACATGACAAAATGTTTTTTAAATAAAACTTCATTAGGTACGCTTGACTTGGGGCTGGTGAGGCGAATGGAAGTTGATAGGGAGATATACGAAGATATACCTATATCTCCCTCTCTACGTGAAGATAGAAAGATAGAGTTACGTTTTGTATACTACTTTAGGGGTAAGATGGGGCTAAAGTTACTTCAGTCGTGTGGTGTAAAGCACACTCATTTTTTAATTAAAAAAGAGTTGATATACTATGAACGTAAATATCGCAAAGGAAACAACATCGACACGTTTTAAAATTACAAGTTCTCTAGCCCATGTGAATTATACAAAGTACCTAGCATTGCAAAGTGCATTGTTGTTTTCACCAAAAGCTCAACTTTACAATGCAAATCAAAATACGAAGATGTAGAAGACTCTCAAAAATATAGATTTAAGTATCGAGATTCTGCTCCAAGCAGCAGTACCAAAAATAAGGATAAACAACCTTAATGTTAATCGACCTCCGGTAAGACGCACCGTAAGGAAATGAAGAAAGATCAAGCTCTCTGCAGGCGTATCCCTAGAGCCCATCAGAAGATTATTAGTGCAGTAAGAAATCTAATTTTAATTTATATACAATTATAGTGTTAAACGAAATCCACCGATTACTTGCACCAGTAGTGATTCTCACTACTACAAGAAGAGAACTTCTTTTTTTTTCGAACTCAAATATTGTAATGGGTTTGGTAGATATTACTTGACAATAGGTACTTTGTAATTTTATATGCTTATTAAAATAACTTAATTTGAAGTCCCTATCTAATATTATTTTGACTTGTAAAAGTGCTAAAAATAGCCTATTTGCAATAAATCTTTTGACTTCGACTTGACTTTGAACACGATTTATAGATTTATAATAGGTAGGATTCATTGTGGTGTGATGAAACTAGCCCTTAACCCGCTTGTTCCATTACAATGACTTTTCCTAATTCCTTTTTTAAGCTGACGTAACAGCTGTTATTGCAATATAGGTACGTGTTGTATTACTAGTGCCTAGTGATAAATAACACTGCCTTCACTTTGTTTAGGTTTAACCTTTTGGGATATTGAACGTTTAAAAGTAATTTAATACACAAAGTCTCAGCACCGTTTCGCATCCATTGTCAGCAATGTGATGTACCCTAAAAATACCTATGAAAATGAATGTCCCATTGACGTGACCGGCATATTATAGGTATACCTTCACAATCGACACTTAATCGAATCGATTCTCGCTTGCCGTGAGCTCAGGTAAAATGTTCTAAAAGCAACCTTCCAAATTCATGAAAACTCAGGCTCTCTCTCAGTCAAGGCTTTTCTCATTTACCGCAAATTATGAAATAACCTAAATTGAATTACCTCCTCGCGTGCATTGAAGGAAATAAATAGGTATCTTGTGAAATAAAATATAATGAAATTCGATATGAACGGCTGATGAGAGCCATCGAGGCGAATAAATAGCCCTCCTTTTATAGGTACCTACTCTTGTATCGCGATATCAATAGATCAATAAATAGGTTATTTGTGAGCATGAGTAGTCCCCTTTACTTAATTTAACGGTATCCTACGCGAGTAAATAGATTCCTTGATACTCGGGTTATAATATTATAGAAACTGACGTGAATAGTATTCATAACTACAACTATTACACGGCTAACACTCACGAGATACAGTCGAATAACTCCACCGGTGTCGAGGAGTACGCGCGGCGGCGGTGGCTGCTCGGCGCTGACCGAGCAGCCACCACCGCCGCGCGTATTCCTTGAGAATGTGCATCTATATTGCTCGAACACCGGTCGAGTTATTAGACTGTATCTCGTGAGTGTTAGCCGTATAATAGTCAGCGCCGAGCAGCCACCGCCGCCGCGCGTACCTTGAGGATGGGCATCTATATTGCCAGAACACCGGTCGAGTTATTCGACTGTATCTCGTGAGTGTTAGCCGTGTAATAGTTGTAGTTACTCAGGTTATATTTCGTCTAACTTCTACAAGTTATACGAACAATAACACGAATAATCAAACTGATTAGTTTGAATTCTAAAATGAGTCCAAATATACGACCAAGCAGCTAGGAAACCCGCTACGCTTTTCACAGCAATCTTTGATGACTACTCTATCAGCCTTTGAGTAAAATCAGAATATCACGTCGTTTGAGGTCGTCTAAAAACACATTTGCCTAATGAGTAGCACACTTTTACGGATGAAAAAACGGAGTAATGCCTTTAGGGAAGGTTGGGATGTTTTTTGTTGTTAAAGATTCTAATTAATTTGTGATTGCCGCGGGGTGGGAAATTAATATTTTTAAATTACATAGTTCTATGAGCTGAATAATGAAACAATATAAATCTATTATTAGTTTAGTTTTAATAAGAAAATTATTTAGTTTACGTAATTAACTTAAATGATGCATATATTTTTGGACTATATTTTATTATAAATTTATATTTTATAATTTTCTTCGAAACTTAAAATTAATAATATTATTGAAAAGGGCTAATAATAGTTTATAGAATTATGACCATCACCTTTAGTTGTAAGAAAAAAAAAAAAACAGAAACGATTAATATTTTCATAGTAATTTGAACATTCTTTAAAAGCCACACACTTGAGTTCTTTAAGTGTTCATTTGAGGCCATAAAAATAGATTTACGAGATTTGGGCTTTATTTATGACATGAAACAGTTACGGTTCAAGAGCAGGCTATCGGCATCATTCAAGGCACGCTATTTTTAAAATACACGTGCCCTGCCAGATGCTCCCAGCTCAGACATAATATTTTTGTATTTATTATTACGTAGTTCCTTACCTATATTTTTTATGTTAATGAATGATGTCTCGAGCGCATCGTTCACCTAAAGTTAAGCGACACGGCTGCCTATATCAGTTGCAGCGTCACTCGGAACTCTAAAATATACCTAGAGTTTCGCGTGACACTGCAATGCGTACGTCATCCAGAGACATCACACAGCCGAGTAATAAGATTACTAGACTTGTCATAAAGTCTTATTCACCCATTGAAATCACTAGCGACATTTACACGGCGCAATTTTCAATATTTTTATTTTTAGCCGACTTACAAAAGAGGAGGATGTACTGTGTTCGTCGTGTTTTTTTTTGTGTATAACATTTTTTGTTAGTTTGGGATACGGGGAACGATAATGGGACCACTTCGGGAGTATACCCTTTATACTCCCGAAGTGGTCCCATTATCGTCAAGTCAGGATCTGATGATAGAATCTCAAGGAAATCGAGGAAAAACTAACTAGCTAACAATATAATGAAATCTTAGAATAACCCACTTCCCAGTTTCCGATTGAGCTGAATTTTTAAAATCTAAGTTTTGTAACGATAAATAAAAGATGGAAAATATTTATTTAAAAAAAAACCGACTTCAAAACCACAAATAGAATCAAAAGCGAAAAATAAATTAACACAATTATTATAAGCGGATTATAACTTGAAGTCAGTCTAAAAAATAATAAAAAATATTTCTATAGAAAATACGGATTTTGAGTCTATTCACTTAAAGAAAGACAAAACAATGTTACCTAATTTTAGGCACTTGATTTTGTTCTTCATTTGGCATCTACACATGAACGGACATTGTTGTAACCATAGATATAGTTAATCACTGATATTTTAGTTGTAGCCTTAAAGTTATGATCATCTTGATGTATGTTTGGGCCTTTCGTCGTAGACGGCAGCCCGGTGGTAGTTGTAAATGATAGTCCAAACTACTGCACTGTTCTAATAGTTTGTTTTATTTGTTGCATTGACACTGTCTAAGCGTAATTCGGTGTCTGAGCCGCACTAGTTAAAATTGACACATGAGCGCGTGACTGTTGTTTAGGCGCTTATCACACGGTACCGCGCACCACCGCGGCAGGCGGTAAGGCGGATATCACGTTGTACGGGTCTCTTAGTAATCCATTGATGCTTAACACACGTACACCGCCCGACCGCGCGTTTGACTGGTGCTTTCGCCGCCACCGCCCTTCCACGCGGACGGCCAGCGCCGTCGTTCACACACGGGGCGTCGCGTAATCGCGCGCAACATTGTCAGAGAAGGGCATGTTACAGTTAGAAAAAAAATTGATTTCAATGTCGAAATGACAAATCCATCCGCGCGGACAAACGCGTAAATCGCCTCAACGCGGGGCGCACCGAGACAAAATCCGCTTAACCTCCTCCGCAAACCGCGGCGGCGCGCGGTGCCGTGTTATAGCCGCCTTAGTGACGACTCCCTTAACTTAAGTAAAGAATATACTGACTTTTATAGTTTGCCTAAGCGTATATAAAACAACTATAGGTGCTGCATTGGCTCTTACAATGTAGCTCAGCACATAAACGTATGAAGTAAGTCAGTAGTACGTAGAAACAATAACTATGTTAAAACTTAATGTAAACCCTCGATAATGATTTGATGAGAACTTCAAATTTTTTACGTATTGTACTAAAAGTTTAAAAAGGCGGTCTTTAGCCTGTAAAACGTTTTAATTTTCAGATAGCTTAGATTCTAGCGCTAAGTTGTACGTAACGTGTAATATTTATTAAAATAAAGAATTTTTAAAATGAAATGAATGTAGCTTTTACCAAAACGAAAATTGTTTTCATTTTTAAAGAAAATGTTTGAGTTTTTCTTTATTGCGTCATGAAGTTAGTTTATTCTACAGTTTTACCCTACCCCTTTGTGTCCTCTAATAAACTCTTGGTTTTATATAGGGCGCCCACGTTTTAGTTTGTGTATGTAAGGCTGTAAGTGCTTACGAGGTGCCCTAAAACTAGCGCAGGAAATAAAATAGCGGAATTTTAGTGCACTGCGGGATTTACGACGCTGACATAGCAGAGATTCAATCTTAAACACATAAAAACCGCAACGTAAACTATAGATGAGAGTGGAATTGCTAGCACAGGGTAATACAGGGCCTCATCTTTACATATAAAATTCAAAGTCCTGACTGACGGACTGACATATATCAACGCACAGCCTAAACCGCTGACCCTAGAGACTTGAAATATGGAGAGTGTGTTCTTTATAAAGTGTAGGTATTCACTGAGAAAGGGGTTTTTCGAAATTCCACTCCTAAGAGAGTGAAATGAGTGGTTGAATTATCTATGAAAAATTTTTTTCTTCGTTTTCTACGCTCCACATACACGCGGGCGAAGCCGGGGGCAGAATTTAGTCTAGTATAGGTAGTGAATGTTGGCGCGACCCCATCTCACCCCATCCCGGCGGCGGATGGATCACGAGTGGTTTTAGGGGGTTCGAGTCCCAAATACCCCGGCCATCACCCCCGTGGTGGCAAGGAGGCGCGAGGGCATTTTCTTCCCTCAAAAAAGGGCCCCACCTAGTGTGAAAACCAAATTATTTATACTTGATGTTTTAGATCTGCGCTTTGTTTTTAAGTACGAAGTTGCGTTGCGTTCACGTCAGAGTAACACAAAGCCTCATTCTAGGTTGAAAGCAATGAGTTTTATTTTGTAGTTTTAGTAAGCCTGTCGCACTCTGCACTTCAGGATAGGTACATACGACCTAGCCTCAATGTCGCTCCGTTTAAACGCTTCAGATTATAGAAATATAAAAAGAGGCACTGGTTTAGAGGGTATAGGGGTAGCGCTGTGAGAGCCGTACTGAGCTTTATTGCGTTGTAGCAAGAGTCGCTATTTATTCAAGTGACTTCGTGAAGTGAAACTTCTGCACCTATTAGTTTCTATAGCGTCATCTTCAGCCATATTGTTACATAAAATCTGGTAAAATGAGATGAAACCTGTTCAAACGCTACCATATCCGATGTAAAAAAAGCGAGGTGTTTTAGACTACACGACTGGAATAAAACTTCATAGTTTAGCTCCATCTACCTGCCGGCATAACTTAGTTTTTGATTTGTTTAATGTTATTGTCGTCATCTTGACAATTGGAAATTGTCATTTTACTGGACATACCAACATAATAATACAAATTTTAGCTTTGTTATATTGACAATGTAGATCTACGTGAACCAACTTCAACTTCCGTTCGCCTCGCATTCACCAACTTACTCCTCAAGTCAAGCATGCGTAAAGAAGTTTTACTTCAAAAATCGCATCACCATCCGCCCTTACTAGGCCACTGCTGGCTCTTCTTATTAAACTGCCAGCTTTACTCGGCCCAAGTGGGTTCTAACAGAAGACCAGCGCCGGTTCGTAAGAACTAGCACCATGCTGAGTTGGGACCGGTTTGTAACAGAACTGTGAAAGAGTCGTTCATTTGTACCTTTCATATGTTTTTGTTCTGTTGCAAAATAAATATTCTTCCTTTCTTTCTTTCTTTCTCCCTTTCTTCCTTTTTTTCTTCCCTTCTTCGTTTCTTTCTTCCTGTCTTCTTTCTTTTCTTTCTTTCTTTCTTCCTTTCTTTCTTTTTTTTTCTTTCTTTATTAATTTATTTCCACATCTAGCTAGTCAGAGGAGTCCTACACTAAATTTTCTAAAACATGGTCTCCATGACATGTCCGACCCCATTGGGTATCTCTTCTACGGCTTATATGGTCAGTGCACTGCCTTGTTTTGCATATTATGTGTGCTACGTCGGTCACCTTGGTTCTCTATCAGATTACCTAATTTTTCATCTAATTTCTGATCCTTTACAGAAACTGCAAGCATAGCCCAAGTGTTAAAAATCTGGTTGTAATTAATCTCTTCACAGTACACTCGTAGTATTCTCACAGTACTTACTTCATGTACATACAAAGATAGCTAGGACGACATCAATACAATAATATCATGTATATTATTAGATGACCTAGCTAGCTTCATGTCTCATTATGATGACTTTGATAGTGTTATCTAAGGTTAAAAGTTTGAATTTTTCTATTGACTATATAAATAAAAATTTCGTTTACCATATACTGCATCGCCCAGGCGCTCTGATAAACTTTTGAAAACGCGATGACCTCCCAGCCCCTTTAAATAAAAATAAACCCAAATAACAATCGTTTCTACATATATATAGGCAGAAAGAGGTTTTGCGTAAGTTGCAACCTATATAACTATAGGCGTTCAGCATGTCCACACCGCGTCGCGTCCGGAGCAAGAAATGATCCGTAGCACAGCGATCGCTCCCTTTATATAGCCAGATGGGCGAGGAGCGATGACAGTTGCCGGTGTTGCCACTGTAATAAATTTAAATGCTGCCACATGGTAAATTACGGTACTGCCCGCTGCGCATAGAGTTTATAACTGGACGTTGCCGCCGTCATATACTATAGCGTCTTAATATTGACACAAAATATTAATAAATACGACTTTGGTTATATATCTTTGAACTTGTACCTCGGCTGTCGTTTCAAGAGAAATATCGTATTTTCCGTATTTTCTGCAGCCATGTTCATTCATGCGAAAAATTGGCGTGTTTCGTGTTTTACGTCAAATCAGAGTGGAGTGGAGAATACTGTTTTACTTTTATATCACAAGTCTGGTAAATCATATTGATTTTCTAGACTGTGGTACAAGTGATGTTTCCATAAAACATGGAATTTCTTATATGTATAAACTAGTTGATCCACCCCGGCTTCGCACGGGTGAATTAGTAAAACGTGGTTGGACGGAATAAAAATCCTATGGCCGTCTCGTGGTTCTAAGCTACCTCCCCACCAATTTTCAGCCAAATCGGTTCAGGCGTTCTTGAGTATATTGAATAGTGAAACTGAAAATAATATAAAGAATAGTGAAACTAGCACGACTTTCTTTTATATATATAGAAGATACAATAAATATGTATAGATTAATGAGACGTATTAAGATTAAAATTTATATTTATTTTGTGAGATACTTTTGTATCTTAATCTTACCAAAAAAGGCACGGCCTGTTTTCTTCAAAATATATAATAAAAATATAATTTTTATGAAGCTATAGGTAGATCGTTGGGTATAATTAATTAAACTTTGCGAAATGACATTAAAAACCGTACAGAAAACTAAAAAGCACTATTCTAAAACAAAGTAAGGTGAAGTTTCAAACAATAAATACCATTCAAGCAATGTATTTAACAAACATCTTTCTTTAGTAAAATATATGATTGCTTCATTAATTTGCCTAAAATATCTTCTTTCTTCTTCTTTCTATTAAATATAATAAACTAACACAAATTAAATCAAAAATTATAGTAAACATTACGATATTCAACCAATTAAGAGCTTATCTAACGCGCGTCTTGTTGTCGCTCGTTTTAAAGAAAGCAATTTTGGGTTCAGGCGGAAAGTTGTAAAGTTACTCAGAGAAAATGTACGCCTCATTTTCCGTTTGAAAAACAAGTAAAGAGACGAAAAGGAATGTCACAGATATAAAACAAATGGAAAGAGACAGAGGTTTTGTGTTTGTGCCCTCTAAGGCAGAAACTATAATATCGTGGGAGCTAGGTACACTTATATTCACATCGAGGATTTGGTGAAATGTTTGGTGGAGGTGAAAGGTGACCAGAGCGCTAGCTCGTGTTTCTCCCCAAAAAATCAGAATTGCCATAATAAAGGGACTCTTCGCCCCCACCAAAGTTCTATTTGAGTAGTTGTATAGTTTAAATTTTAATATATTTTAGTATAATAATTCAATTATATTTCTAATAAATGGAAATAGTATGAAGACCCTAAAAACAATTTTACCTACTCAGATAATGTAATTTTTGAAGGAAAAGTTCTTTATGCACGCTTGACTTGGGGAGTAAGCTGGCGAGGCGAACGGATGGACTTTTATGTATCTATAAAAGTCAAGTCAAGTCACAGTCCAAGTCATAGTCTAGTCTAGTTAAGTCATACTCCTAGTAAAGTGGTGGCTACTTTACCAGAAGCTTCTATGGAGTTTTGGAAACAACATGAAAATAAACATTTCACCATCATTATACCATTTTCCCACACTCATGCATGTAATCCAGCAATCAACAAATAAAATGCCACCAATTTTGTGCACTATCACTGAATATAACACAAGTTTTGGAAAATAATACAATGCGGCGACGTGATCTTTTTCGTTTTCGATAGATGGAGCTAAACTAAAGCGGATACTTCAGTCGTATAAAGCACTCTCTAAAGTCTAAAGCACACTCGTTTTTTTCTCATTATATTGGTGTTTCATATTAATGTTGGATGCCAAAATGAAACAGAAAATACCAAACTGTAGCGTATTATTTTCAATACCTACAGATATTATAAACGTTAAAAGGTCTTTAACGTTTATAACGCCTTACCTAACCTTAAAGTCATTAACCCGTGTTTTAATTGGATACTTTATTTGCACGAATTATACTAAAAACTAAATCAAATATATAATTTTAACATATCCTGCCGCCTTATTAAAATATGGTCTTGTTGAAATTGAAACTGGGACAGAGTTATTAGGGGCATATCTGTATTCCAAACATTTGTAAATCATTAATATTAAGTAGACCCTGTGGGGTTGGTTAGGAAAGGAACATACTTATCCCTGAGGATGCCCTTAATTGTTAATGTACTTTGCATACCTGGTATTATTAGGACGTTGAAAATGAAACTCATTTCAGGGTAGACATATCTATAACTAGTTGCGCCCCGCAGTTTCACCCGCGGATGAAAAGTTATTTAATTATTTACTCATCCCACGGGAAAATTTCTCTTTTCCGGGATAAAATGTAGCTTATATGTTAATCTAGTGTATAAGCTATCTTGGTACCGAATTACATCCAAATGCTTTCAGCCATTTGAGCATGAAGAAGTAACAAACATACACACATACACACAAACACACATACAAACTTTCGCCTTTATAATATTAGTGTGATGTGATTTTATTTTTTTGAAGAATTTTTACAAATAATGTTGATATAATATAAAAAAGTGCCTTCATTCTTTAAATTAACTAAATACTACAGTAATAAACACTGCCACTTGAAAAAAAAAAAAAACATTTAATAATAATAATAATAATAATAATATTTTTTATTAACAAAAACAAACCTCATGGTGTTGCATAATTGTCCCACGGGATAAAAAGTATCCTATATGTTAATCTAGGCTATAAACTATCTGTGTCCCAAATTTCATCCAAATCTGATCAGCAGTTTTTGCGTAAAAGAGTAACAAACATTCATCCATACATCCATACTCACAAGCTTTCGCATTTACATTTGTAGAATATTTACATTCATCTTTAATTTAAGACTCATGCAAGTCGAGCGCTCTCAAAACATTATTATTTATCACTTCCAGTGCGACTATTTTGATTCCGCGATCGGCCTTGGGCTAGAAATTTGTCTATATTCTCATTTGTACCTAGAATTCTAGCGCAAGGCGTGTTTTATTTTTAAAAGCAATGCCCGTATGTACTGATGTTTAACAGCTCCTAAGTTAGCTCTTTTTACTCTGTGACATACCCAAATGCAGTAGGTATGTTATTGAGACATAAGTATCATAGTGGGAGTTTTGGCGGGAAAGTGAAAAAGATTGCGTCACCGCATTGTATTATTTTCCTAAACTTGTGTTATTTTCAGTGTTAGTGCATAAAATTGGTGGTATTCTATTCGTTAAGTGCTGTGAGTGTGAGAAAATGGTATAATGATGGTGAAACGTTTCTTTTCGTGTTGTTTCCAAAACTCCATATAAGCTTCAAGTTGCCACCACATTACTAGGAGTATAACTTTGACTGGACTATGACTTGACTATGACTTGACTATGACTTGACTATGACTTGACTATGACTTGACTATGACTTGACTATGACTTGACTATGACTTGACTATGACTTGACTATGACTTGACTATGACTTGACTATGACTTGACTATGACTTGACTATGACTTGACTATGACTTGACTATGACTTGACTATGACTTGACTATGACTTGACTATGACTTGACTATGACTTGACTATGACTTGACTATGACTTGACTATGACTTGACTATGACTTGACTATGACTTGACTATGACTTGACTATGACTTGACTATGACTTGACTATGACTTGACTATGACTTGACTATGACTTGACTATGACTTGACTATGACTTGACTATGACTTGACTATGACTTGACTATGACTTGACTATGACTTGACTATGACTTGACTATGACTTGACTATGACTTGACTATGACTTGACTATGACTTGACTATGACTTGACTATGACTTGACTATGACTTGACTATGACTTGACTATGACTTGACTATGACTTGACTATGACTTGACTATGACTTGACTATGACTTGACTATGACTTGACTATGACTTGACTATGACTTGACTATGACTTGACTATGACTTTGACTATGACTTCGACTATCACATCGACTTATCAATTACTTGACACTGTGTAAATAATCAAATATGTAGAGCAAAAAAAAAGTTAGCGTCATGAATTGGAAACATTTCAATAGTTTTCGAGCGATGTTCTATAGAACTCTATTCGTGTTATTTCACAACGGAACACGAGTTTTGTAAGCACAGAGGAACTTTCTTCCGCTTCGGATGTACGAAAGCAAAACTTTATAATGGATTTAGAAATTTACTTGTCCCGTTCAGAACGTGAAGTAACTATTTTGATAAAACAGTGGTGTCGATTCTGTGTCGCATTCTCTAAAACTAAAGTAAACTTAAAATATGGTGGTACTCTTCTGATAAAGGGGAAATGAAAAAGACAGAAATATGTTAATTTCGTTTAGCTTTAGAGCATGCGACACAGAATCGAAACCAGTGTTATATATATGTCGGCGTGAAGGCGTTATCAAGCTTCAACGGCAGTTTCAAATATGAAGAATCACAAATTATAACATTCACAAAATCATTTGATTATTAATTGAATTATTATTAACTGAATCATTTTATTGTTAAAATTGATTAAAATTAATCGTAAACGTTTGTCAAAGTTTATTAATTTGAGCTAGGGCGATCACAAACAATTTTCATTAAGTTTGTGAATGTTGTTTGTGCAAACTGTTTTCGTATAAATACAAGCGCCCGACGGGTCGAAAGACAGTGCACCCCATCGTTGCCGCCCGAGACACGTCTTTGAGCGACCCGGATGATCCTAAAGCAGCCGTAGTAACGGATGCGCAAGGATCACCGGACCAGCCCTTCTGGCTCAGGTGCCGCTTTCGGAACCGGTATAGGATATCTCTCCAATGTCAATATAACAAAGTTAAAAAAAAGTGTTGGTATGTCCGGTAAAGAGACAATTTAAAATTGTCAAGATTGCGACATTAACATTAAACAAAGCAATAACAAAAACCGGCCGATAGATGGAGCTAAAGAAGTTTTACTTGTGTCGTGTGATCTAAAGCACACTCGTTTTTTTTAACTTTTCATTAGTAACGGTTAAGAAAAATGTAGAAAACGTTTCGTATGAAGGTACTGCTGTTGGTTTCTTTCCGGTATCGAGAATATCGGTATCGGTATCGGGTTTAAAGCCGTGAATGGGCTTTAACAATGTAAAGTGTAGGGATTGCAATCCCGCAAAACGGGATCACGTATTTCTGCGGGATCCCGCTGCTTCTAATCTGCTAGATCCCGCACCTTGATACTTGATTAATAAAGAAAAAATAATGTATGTTGCATAATGTAAAAAATGTGTAATAAAAGTTGATTTTTACATAAAAATCTGTAGCTTCAATTTGATTTCATAACATCATATCAAAGATGCGGGAACCCGCGTGATCCCGCGCGGGATTGAGTAACCCCGCATATCGCATATCAATCCCGCGGGATTGAAAGAGCTGCGGGATTGCAATCCCTATTCATGTACAGAATATCGTAGTAACATAGTAGTATCAACATATGCAAGATTATGTTGTAAGCTACCGACATAGATACCTACATTAAGTAGATATATCAGTGCATTAGATTTTATAACATCATTTCAAAGATGCGGGATTGAGTAATCCCTCATATCAATCCTACGGGATTGAATGAGCTGCGGGATTTAAATCCCTATTCACGTGCAGAATCCCGTTGTAACCTATGTTACAATATGATATCAACCTATGGAAATTTATATTGCAAGTTACCGATATCGAAACCTACGCATAAAGTAGATATATCAGTGCATAGCTCCACGTGATCTCAAGGCTACAAGAATATTAACATTCCAAATGATCGGAACAAGATAGGTAGGCACTCGACTTGACTTCAAGCCATCGGAACACCATTTATAGTGTATGGGCGACTAACCGTGACTCACTTTGCATCAGTGACATAATGGAGTAGAGCTGTGATTTGCAGTAACTAATTGTCGATAAACATAATTATTATGCTGCGTTTGGTAGTTCAGCCAATTTATATTCAGCTGCAGTAATAAAAGTGAGACTAATAGCGTTATTTTGCGATTTTTTAACTTTATGGTTAAATGGGTTTTATGATTATTGTATTGTTGTAGTCTAGGTATAGAACAGACAGAATATAAAGTTTGTTTTTAAATCCTATGTATGCCATAGTATAACTAAAAGTTATTATTAACAAACGAACAATGAATAAAAGTAAAAGGACACCTATTACCTATTACCTGGATAGTATCTAAGAGGCACCTAGTCAAAAAATACAAAGGTGCATAACCCTTTCACCATCAGACGTAAAATATAGAGAAATACTAGAGACAGAGCGATTTCCTTCGCGTTTATTCATACACGTCACTTAATTTCTTTAAAAGTTGAGTTTTCAAAAGTCTTTACCAACGCTTCAAAAAGACATCACCCAAGTATCAAAAGTCTCTTTACGGCTTGTAGGTGTACTAACAGTAAACATTATTCCTGTTTGATAAACAGTAAATATTATTCCTGTTTAATAAACAGTAAATATTATTCCTGTTTGATAACCAGTTATCGAACTTGGTATTCTAATGGGAATAAACGATATAAAGTTACAATCAGTCAGTCATTTACGATAAAGCCTTTTTATTAATAAAGAAAATAGATGAATATTACAGCGTCCGATATTCATATCAATATAAAAAATTCAGTTGAATATTCCTGTAAAGTTACAAATCAAATATTTTCAAATAGTAGAAAGAACACAAGTAGAGTGAACCGAGAACCAATGAAATAAAAACGAAATACCGTAACCCTTCAAGACAGTGATCGATGTACCGTTTATTGAAGTTATGATATTTTTTATAACTCCTTACTTACTCAGACTCAAAATGATTTATGGGATACGTACGAGCCTAGAGAAAATGCGCCCAGCGCCGTGTCGCTTTTAAAGATCGGCTTCAGAGTAATAAACTTACCATCAAATATAATTCGGCATTCGGCCGGTACAAAACTATAATATTCCAAACACAATCTTTCGCAAACATAATTATAAGTTATACAGGAACTGAGCTAAAAAATAATTGGTAGGTAATGTAGGTAGGTACGATTGTTACCAAAACGCGAGTCACATAAAAAAGCTTTGTTATGTTAAAACTTGTAAGCATTCTTTTAGATTTCTTATTTAGATAGATCGGGACTGATATACAATGTGATTACATTGTATTTCTACGTACTTTAGAAAAGAAGAAAGAAATAATGAAATAAATAACTTTTTTTTAAAATCTGCATTTCCACAGACACTTGGGTCCGTGCTTTTTGTTAGATTATTTTTTATATTTATGAATTAAGCCTATTATTAACATATATATAATACAGGAAATAAATAAATATTTGTGGACATTGCACACAGCGCCATCTAGTCCGAAACTAAGCAAAACTTGTGCTATGGAAACCACTGATAGAATACATAGATACTTTTGTTTGAAAGTACATACATAGAATACAATATAACACACAGACACCGATCAAACACCTATGTTCATCATAAAAATGCAAACATTCAACCCAGAACAAATTCTGGGAGGGAATCGAACTCACAATCTACAGTTCAGAAGG
The DNA here is from genome assembly GCA_905220475.3 of Ennomos fuscantarius. Lineage (NCBI taxonomy): Eukaryota > Metazoa > Arthropoda > Insecta > Lepidoptera > Geometridae > Ennomos > Ennomos fuscantarius. The sequence goes on from HG992029.1 coordinate 4,107,526, forward strand.
CAGAGCCACTACCAACTGAGATATCAGGCCAGTCAACTATTACAATCAAATAATTTTTATAGATGCCTAATAAAATATCTACGTCCATCGGGAACCAATTTTGGTATTTTTGTTTCTATAGAGTGAACGTCGAGAATCGGCTCAAGGATTTGGTGAGAATTTGATGATGGAGTACCAGACTGGTAAGGAAAGTGTCGAATTAGGGAAGGTAGCGAATTAATTAAAGCCAATTAGGGAAAGTTCCGACCGTTTACTTGACCCAAATCGGTTGTATTTTTGTTTGTTACTCTCATGTCTTCGTCATTTATAAAGCTATTCGGATAATTCTTTTTTATTTTAATAGGATTTTATTATGCAATATATATAATATATTATTTCCAAAATGTTACATACATTTCAATACTCTTTTCTACCAATTTTGCAGGACCAAGTGAGCATGCTTTTCATACAAAACCACTAATTTTAGAAGATTTAAATGCTATATATAATGCAAATATTGGTTCCTATCAGCTGAAATGTACTTTGCACATCCTTCATAATATAGAAATAGGTCAAATAATGACCTGATTATTTATTACATTATAAAAATGCAATTTTCATAAAAATACTACTATTAATATAAATTATAAATTAATAAGTATTTTCAATAGGTATGGTATAAAATCCCCGCCCTGCTCCGCTCCGCGATTTCAACTGCAATTTATAAATTTTCTGCGAAAATCAAAATTTTTAGGAAATTAAATTATTGTTTGCTGAAGTTATTTACATCATTTATTTCATGAAAATCATTGAGGTGTTTCGGCTTGAAAACTAGTCAAACAAACTACAAATCAAATATTATATATACAGACTACAGTAATAATCTAGTGTATGTGTATAGCTTTACGTTATAATATTTGTATAGTATTTGTATCTGTAATCATGAAAAAACAAAAAGGAGTTTTGGCGGAAAAGCGAAAAAGATTGCGTCACCGCATTGTATTATTTTCCAAAACTTGTGTTATTTTCAGTGTTAGTGCATAAAATTGGTGGCATTCTATTCGTTAAGTGCTGGATTACAGGCGTGAGTGTGGGAAAATGGTAAAATCATGGTGAAACGTTTCTTTTCGTGCTGTTTCCAAAACTCCATAGAAGCTTCAAGTAAAGTTGCCACTACTTTACTAGGAGTATGACTTTGACTAGACTGACTTGACTATGACTTGACTTGATGAGTTCGACTGTGACTTGACACATATTTGCGTGAAATATCGATAACTTAATAAATTATCAATTACTTGACACACTGGCTAAATACACAAAATGTGGAGCCAAAACATTAAAAAATCTGTAATCATTTGTAAAATTAAATAAACACAGCATTGCACATCTCTAATCGTCTCGCGAGTCGACTCGACCAGGCCACCTTGAACTATCGTACTTGAGCCGTCGACTCTAAAAACAAACGTAAACTTTTTGCGAGATTCCTAGTTTCTCAATTTAACTTGAATCTGTTTGATATTTCCATTTTCAAACCATTAATTTCCGATGTAACTTTTTTTAGTACAATTGAAGGGGTGAGAACACAAAGGGTTTAACTGATTTTTTTCACAAAATAACTTATGGGTATCTTTGGATTCAGCTTGAAAATGTCTACAATAATACTCAAATACTCAAATACTCAAATACTCATTTATTGGTAAACTATGTTTACACGTCATACATTAATTATTAAAAAGTCAATTTGAGTATACATAATATAGTATAGTTGTAGTGTATACATTATATACAGCTACGTAAAAATTCACAATAAAAATAAACAAACAAAATCAATTATAAATTTCACAAGTAATGATTATTCAAATAATCACACAAAAAAATCAATTTTAATAATACAAATGTCAAAGAATAAAATAAAATAAAACTAATAATAATTAACATGTCAAAAATTTACATTGGTATCATAATGTCAGTGTAGTATATATTAAAAATTTACATTGGTATCATAATGTCAGTGTAGAATTCATTAAAAATATTATAATTGATAAAAACCATTATTTACCTTATTTCATAAACTCTTCGAAACTATAAAACGTTTGCTCGATAAGCCAGCGTTTCAATCTTGTTTTGAAGGATGTCAAGCTGGGTGCCGAGACCACGTCATCAGGGAGTCGGTTGTAGACATCAGGACCCATTACATGGGTCAACTTACAGGACTTGGCGAGGGAGCGCTGTACTGACACAAGTTTGTCTGCATTGCGAGTGCCGTAGGAGTGGCTATCACTGTACTTCCTGTACCTGTCGGGGGTGATCCTCACAAACACCGCCACCTGTAGGATGACGATGGCAGGCAATGTGAGAATCCCGAGTTCTTTAAAGTAGGGCCTCGCAGAGGTGTCTCGCGATACCCTTACTACTGCCCTGACGGCGCGCTTCTGCATGCGAAAGGCACGCTGCCAATCGCTCGCGCGGCCCCACAGCTCCGCGCCGTACTGCAGCAGCGAGTGCACCGTGGCGAAGTAGCACGCGCGAGCCACCTCCGCGGGCACCACCCGGGCCACGCGACTGAGTGCGTAACAGGCACTCCCTAGCTTACTGCATAGTTTTTGAATGTGGTTCTCCCAAGTCAAGCCCCTGTCTATTTCGAACCCCAGGAATGTCGTGCTTCCAACCTGCTCAATTCTAGTACCATTCACCAAGATCGCCAGAGACTTCGTTTCCCGCCCTGACAGATTGAAATGCATGAAGTGCGTTTTCGTTAAGTTAAGTGCGAGTCCGTTCATATTAAACCATCTCGCTAGGCTTGAGGCGGTCTCATTCAATTTTCCCTCAAGAAGATCCACGGTAGGCGCAGTGATTACCGCCGCCACATCGTCCGCATACATTAAAATATCAGCTACTGTAACGACATTCGGCAGATCGTTTAGTAGCAGGGAAAACAGAATATTAGAAACTGACGAGCCCTGCGCCACGCCCATGGCAGATGAAAGGGGATCCGACCTATTACTACCGTCGCCCGCATCCACTATCTGAGACCTGCCTCGCAACAAATCCGTCAGTAAGTTATATGCTCCTCTGACTATGCCGTAGTGTCTTAGTTTGATGGCGAGTACTGCATGGTCAGCCACGTCAAACGCTTTTGACAGGTCGCAGTACATAACAGCTACTTGGAGCTTTCGCTCACGAGCAGCCATCACGCGAGCTATCACTTCGCGAGTTAAAGAAGTGGTTGAGCGCCCCTCTCGGTAAGCGTACTGGCGGTCTGATAATGCGTTAGTGGATGCTAAATATTCGATCAGTCTCGAGCTCAAACCGTTTTCGAATACTTTTGCGACTGCAGGAATAATTGAAACGGGTCTGTATCCATCGATATTTTCCCTTTTTCCTTTACCCTTAAATATTGGCGACACTTTGCTCACTTTCAAAGGTTCTGGATATAATCCTTCTTTGAGACATACGTTAAAAAGTGTCGCCAATACAGGTGCAAGAGGAATGATGGCCATCCTCAGCAGCTCCATCGATAGACCGTACACGTCCTTTGACTGTTTCGGAGGTATTCGCGTGGCGACCGTGCGAAAAACCTCATCCGCAGTGAAAGGGCGCAGTCTTAGCGAGCGGTCGGCGGGCGCGCATGCACCCGATAGGGTGCGGTGAACACCGGAGGTATCAGCCGTCGGCGCACCACACGCAATCGCCGCGTTTAGAAAATGATAATTCAAAGCATCGATGGCATCTTTAGGGTTGTCAAACTTCGTGCCATCAGGGTTAACCACGATGCTAGCAAATTTAATTTGGGGAGTGTTGTTTTTACCCCTTTCTAAATTTACTACAGTCCACATACCTTTTGATGCGCTTTTACTATTTAATATTACATTCTGATAATAATTGGATTTCTGATTAGTCATTAATAAGTCATATTTATTACATAATTCATCTAAAATTGATTGTATACTAATGTCATTCGGGTATAATTTATTTAATTTAAAAATGTCAAACATCAAAGATTTCATATTATTTACATCGGGTGTTACCCACGAAGAGTCATATTTTTTAATGGATTTCTTTTTTAGAGGAAAACATATTTTATTCTTGTTGACTAGCACATTTATAACTGACATCGCTAAGGTCTCGGCAGATTTAGATCGCCTGTGTATTTGCTGCCAATCCACACTATCTATCGATGCAACAAAGTTAGCTCGATTAGATAGGGAAAAGTCTCTAACCTGGCGGGTAAGCGGTCCCACTGTGCGCCGAGCGCATGTCACCTCCCCCCTGACCGCGAAGTGGTCGCTTAGATTCGTAACAACAGGAGTAGCTCGCACAGACTCCATGTTTGTATACAGGTGATCCAAACAAGTCGCCGTAGTTGCCGTAACACGGGTCGGGAAGTCAACTATATTTACCACATTATGAGCAGATAAGAGGTCTGATAGCTTCTTTTCCTCCGAGTATGTATCAGCTAGGCAGTTTATATTGAAGTCACCCACCATAACAAAGCCCCTGTTCAACTCGCTAATCTTATCGAGCAACCGTTCAAAGTAAATTAGAAAATCGTTACCAGTGATCAAATTCGTTCGGTATACACAAACTATCGTCAGGTAGGTAATACATCCTGAAAATACCGAAATGAGGCTTAAACCTCGAGAATTCGAGTCTAAAATCGGTTTATCTGTCACAGGAATACAGTTCGCTTAGCATAAAAACATTATTATAATTATTTTATTATATTATATTTTTACAGTAATTGTATGAATTAGTACTTTATTTAGTATTTTATAATAAAATTATTTAATTATTGATTTTTAATTATTTTCAAGTAACTGAAACTTACATAAACCTTTTCTATTACCTTATAAGCACTCTACATTAAAATTAAACCGTTGAAGTATAAAGTCAATTTTCTCGAAACTATCAATTTGACAGTTAAACCCTTTTTATTCTCAACGCTTCAATTGTGTGGCGTACGATATTTGATTAAGTTTTACCAGCAGATAAAAAATATCCTATGTATAGGCTATCTGCATTCCAAGTTTCATTAAAACCCATTTAGTTGATTTTGCATGAAAGAGTAACAAACATCTATACATACAAATTTTCGCGTTTATAATATTAGTAAGGAAGATTCTTTGACGTAGAGTTGTGTAGCCACAGGTTAGGAAAAAAAATGTTTAAACCTCAAAGTTACGAAAAAACATTAAGTACTCTACGATAACACAATTTAATCATGTGCTAATAACAACACGCATGGAGTTTTGGCGGGAAAACGAAAAAGATCACGTCACCGCATTGTATTATTTTCTAAAACTTGTGATATTTTCAGTGTTAGTGCATAAAATTGGTGGAATTCTATTCGTTAAGTGCTGGATTACAGGCGTGAGTGTGGGAAAATGGTATAATGATGGTGAAACGCTTCTTTTCGTGTTGTTTCCAAAACTCCATAGAAGCTTCAAGTAAAGTTGCCACCACTTTACTAGGAGTATGACTTTGACTAGACTATGACTTGACTTGATGACTTCGACTGTGACTTGACACATATTTGCGTGAAATATCATTAACTCGATAAATTATCAATTACTTGACACTGGCTAAATACACAAAAGTGTGGAGCCAAAACATAAAAAAAACAACACGCATGAGTTTTGGCGGGAACGCGAAAAAGATTGCGTCACCGCATTATATTATTTTCCAAAACTTGTGTTATTTTCAGTGTTAGTGCATAAAATTGGTGGCATTCTATTCGTTGAGTGCTGAATTACAGGCGTGAGTGTGGGAAAATGGTATAATGATGGTGAAACGCTTCTTTTCGTGTTGTTTCCAAAACTCCATAGAAGCTTCAAGTAAAGTTGCCACCACTTTACTAGGAGTATGACTTTGACTAGACTATGACTTGACTATGACTGGACTCGATGAGTTCGACTGTGACTTGACACATATTTGCGTGAAATATCATTAACTTGATAAATTATCAATTACTTGACACTGGCTGTAAATACACGGAGTTGTGGAGCCAAACATAAAAAAAACAACACGCATTTTTTTAACGTAGCGTTGAAAGGTCACTTTATAATCTTCTTCATTCTTTATTGACAATTATATTATTTTTATAAACAGCTGATGTTAACTTATAATCATTACACCTACCTGATCAGGCAGAACCAGAAGAATCGTTTTCAAATTGAATCGTGCTCACTATCAATATTTACAACAGCACTGAATGTACACTATCTCCACAACCGATGCACTATTGAACTGAAACACATGAAAGGGTCATCAACATCGAACGTAAACACAGAACGCGCCCGATGTCGGCACAAACATCGCATCAGAAGATCAGAGCAACAAACACGTTACTACTCTGGAAGCGTTGCCGCCACACTGACTTGCGTACTCGGCTCTCTACCACGAGATATAATCAGCAACGTTATCTTTTCAAAACGATGTCAACGAGTAACACAGCATACATTACTGGTGCAACATTGGGTGCGACGCTGTTGTTATGGGTAAAAAGTGAAATGGATTGCGTAAAGAAAATGTTATCACAGTTTCAAACTTGAACACCTTGGTAGATGTCCACTTGTCAACACTGCGAAAATGTGTGGAACTTCCCGCCCGGTCCAGTCATTTGGTACACTAATTTGAGCTAATTCTGAAAGGCTCGGCTAAGCTCCGAAACTATTCCTTGTTAGGACCTTCTAATTTAATTTTGTCAGTAGAAGTTATCTAGTACGAAGAAACTTTAAATTACGTCGTGCTAAGTTTTGGGAAATCGTGATGGCAGCTGTTACTTTACTTGGAAGTATAGTTGTTGACAAAAAAGCCCGATTTGAAAGTATATTGATACAAATATAAAAAAACATCTAACTTGATTCGATGACAGAATGAGGTAGCAATCATTTAAAAACATACAACCGAATAGAAAACTTTATCTTTTTTAGAAGTCGGTTGTAATTATGTTGGCACCAGCCAAATGCTCATTTGGTTCATAAGGCGTCGTACAGGAAAAGCAAAATAACTAAATGCAATATATAAGCAAGATCAAAATTTGACGATAATAAAACCATCAAGCGGAACGCCACTCGTAATTCCTTAAGAAGACACCTACTGTGGAACACAAGCCAGCCCCTAAAACCCTACTTTGGACGCTTATCATAATTTGCCGTAATAATAATTAAAAAAAAAATCTTTGCCATAATCACCACGCTTGGCGCCTGGGTGATTGCAGAAGAATTTAATGTACCGAGGAGAATGCCTTTGCCCCTTGCCCCTTCTCTTCTTCCTTCTCTTCTTCCCTTAGCCTCGGCTCTAACGGCACCCACGGGAAGAGATCGGGTGGTCCTATTCTCACACCACCGGGATCTCACGGCCAACACAGTCACGACACATTGTCTACAAATCTTGGTTCCTATCAGGTGAAATGTCCTTTGCACATTCTTCATCATAACATAGAAATAGGTCAATGACCTGCTTATTTATGGCATTATGAAAATTAAATTTTCATAAAAATATTACTATTAATTTAAATTAATAAGATTCCCTGGATATTATATATTCCTGGATATATTTGTTATCTTTGAAAATTGAGAGTGTGGGAATACCTGTGGGATACAGGAAAGTTGCTAAACCGCAGGGCATCTCTGGACGAATAAAAACATACGTTTTGGTTTTTGGCGGGAATGCGAAAAAGATTGCGTCACCGCATTGTATTATTTTTTTAAAACTTGTGTTATTTTCAGTGTTAGTGCATAACATTGGTGGCATTCTATTCGTTAAGTGCTGGATTACAGGCGTGAGTGTGGGAAAATGATATAATGATGGTGAAACGTTTCTTTTCGTGTTGTTTCCAAAACTCCATAAAAGTTTCAAGTAAAGTTGCCACCACTTCACTAGGAGTATGACTTGGACTAGACTATGACTTGACTTGATGACTTCGACTGTGACTTGACACATATTTGCGTGATATATCATTAACTTGATAAATTATTAATTACTTGACACTGGCTAAATACACAAAAGTGTGGAGCCAAAACATTAAAAAAAAAAAAAAAAAAAAAACAAGTTTCTGCAAACATAGAGGAGCTCGACTAGCCATTCTTAATGTTAAGCAACGTTCACTGCGATCACTTGGTTGATTGGTGACCGCTATAAAAGTATGTAAGTTGTAAATATTTACAACTGAGTACTACTGTGCTTCGGAGAGCATGTTAAATCTTCGGCACCGGCTGTAGTCGTAAGATAACAGTCCAGCCTTTAGGCGACAATTCTCACACAAATCGACATAATATGCCTCTTTTCTCGAGACAGCGGCTGACCAATAAAAACACAAGAAAAGTTTATGACGTGATCCACGTGATCGTTCATTGGTCAAACGCTTTCTCGAGAGAATAGATATGTCGATTTATATTGCTCATGCTAGCCCTGAAGAGCTGATCATTACCTTAACGAGGAAGAAGGTAAAAATCTTAGACCGCCAGAACATCATCCCTACTAGATACGAGTACTATCATTATCCTTATCCTTACTGATATTACAAGTTTGTTACTCTTTCACGCAAAAAATACTGAATGGATTTTAAACTAGAAATGCAGATAGCTTTTACACTGGATTAACACAGGATACTTTTTATCCGTGGGTAAAACTACGGGGCGCAACTAGTTAAGTAATATAACTAGAGAAAAACACACAGGCAAAGAAGGTTCTATTATCATGGAACAGCTAGCGTAACAAATGCCTAATTATTCGTTAAGTTAAGACAAGTTGAGACCAAGTTAGAGAGATTGTCGCCCAGTCGTATTGAGTTTAAACTGTCACTGGGAAAGTCTGAGAGCTTAGGAGTTAGGGCGCAATCCTCGTAAGTGAAATAGATTAGGAGTGGCTTGCAAAAAGTAGTTAAATCTAGATTTTACTAAGTCTAGATTTAGTGTTAGCTTCTCTCCATTTTATTTAACTCGAGATAAATGCGTTTTTGAAGGAGAGTTTTTTTTAACCAATAAATGTGTTTGGCTTCATAAACCTTTTTTACATACTTTGTAACGTTCTCAGAACTGATATCGTGCGACTAGAAGATTTTTCATATATTGTATTACAACAAAATATAATACTTAAATAAAAATATCTATTGTAATTACAATAGATTTTTTAAAACGAAATCGCTTCATGTGCTATATGATCCAACTGTATCAACAAAATTTTACTAGGTGGTAGGACTTTACTGCAAAGTTCGTGTTATTCTGCCGCCAAGCAGTAGTGCGCAAGCACTGCTGTGTTCCAGTTCGAAGGGCACTGTAGCTAGTGAAATTACTAGGCAAATGAGATTTTATGATCTGATCTCACAGTTTAGTAATCTTATTACTAGATTGTGCTGATTTCTCAGGATGACGTGCGCAGTGCAGTGTCACGCGAAACTCTATACTTTAGAGTTCCGAGTGACACTGCAGCTCATATGGGCAGCCGTGTCGTTTAACATCAGATGAACGGCTAGCTCGTCACGTCATTCAAAAAAATTACCCTTGTTATGGACCATTATAAATATTCCCAATAAATCAACAACAAAATTTTGTTCAAAATTTTATTAAAAGAAAGATTTCTGTTAGAAGATCCTGTATCACTCGTTTATCAACGATAAATAACGGGATTTGAACCCGCACCCATGCATCCCTAAAGCCGGGACATAACCGAGGATATAAAGGACATGAGACCAGTGGGGTGACCACGGGACTTTCATTGCAATGCAACAAAAAGAATTTCATTCTTAATTTGAAAATGTATATCGTAACTATGCACATTAAATGCGCATTGAAACTGTCAAATCCATACAAATTAGTGTTTCTTTTGGTTATAGTTGTCAAGTTACGTAATCGCCTGGCAGTTGTACGAAAAAGCCTGTCCCTACATTAGAGACGCATGCGTGCTCAAACGAAAAAACCCTTTACTGTAGAACGGCAAATAAGACCTTTTATCGTAATAATAGATCTTCATCTATGAATTTGCTGTTTGTTTAAAAGGTATCGATGAAATCTCAACGTAGCATCGATCCAGTACTGAGTTCTGTAATACGGGCCTAGCATGACTAATAAGTAATGTAGTAGTATTAGTCCTAACTAGCAAAAAGTACGATTTACTGACTAAATGTCTAGGCTACTGGTGTAATTTTGTGTTATAATTTATTCTGTGCTATTAGCTTTGTCCGCAGCCCTATCTCAGTCGTAATGCCACAATGAAACGGGGACGACGTTCCTATCTATTGTCCCCAGATCGACAAAACAGAAGTCCTTTGTTGATTCAATGAACTAGATCTTGACTATAAAATCAATATTCAATAGGAACCCTGGTACGGATTGCTAGAGAAATACGGAAATCATTATGAAGATTCTAGAATACTTAGATTACTTACATTATTACAACTTTTGATGGAAAGGCGTTATGTAGATTATTATATTTAATGTAACTTGTAGCAGTTGTACTACCAGTGGTACCACAGTTACCTTGGTACCTCAATGGAACTACAGTAATTTTTTTACTAACCCTGGTACCACTAAACAGCTTAAAGAATTATTAATCCCGATATTTAAATCTAAATATATATAACTCAAAGGTGACTGACTGATTGACTGACTCACATAGTGATCTATCAACGCACAACCCAAACCACTGAACGGATCGAGCTGAAATTCGGCATGCAGGTAGATGTTATGACGTAGGCATCCGCTAAGAAAGGATTTTTCAAAATTCCACCCTTAAGAGGGTAAAATGGGTGATTGATTATTTTCCCATAGGCCACGCCGCGGGCAAAGCTGCGGGCAGAAGCTCGTTGTTATATAAAGTGTCCAAATTGTAAGAAATAGATATTTATTTATAAAAAAAGATGTTCCACCTGTATTTTTTTCAAAGAAAAGTAGAATAAATTAATAAAGTAATATATTAAATAAAAGCATGGACTCTGGAGGCTGTGGTAAAGCAGCATTACAAAAAAAAAGTTTAGAGATGTGTTATAAGGTACTCGCTGTTTTCGATAAAAAAAATTGGGCTAACGAGCCTAAATAAATCCAAGATCAAAGAATAAGGTATACATTGTCAGCCTCGGAGGTGTGGTGGTTGAACAGGTCGGCTCATAGCCCGGAGACTATGGGTTCGTTCGATTTCCGCGGCAGCGCAAGTAAGTAGCACAGAAAAAAGCGCATACAATATTTGTTCTGTGTATTCCGTGTGTTCTGGGTTGAAAGGCGCTGTAGCTATTAAAATTGGTGGACGCACTAGAGTCTCAATTTGCTCAGCAATTTAACTGTTGAGTTGTTTTGGCTGTTGTTGCTGCATTGTGCCGGATTGCTTGCACCAGTAGTGAGAAAGAGAACTGCTTTTTTTCAAACTCATATATTGTAATGGGCTTGATATATATTATTTGACTGTCTACGTATACGTTTTACGTCTAGGTATATTCGGTAATTTCGAATTCTCATATCGGTATAGTTTATTTCGTAAGTGAAATTTAATCAGAGAACCACGTAACAACCTTAAATAGATTCCCACGTGCATTAGTTAAACCTAACGTTCTTTTAGATTGTCGGATACTGAAGGATAAAAGCTACATTTCTTCCTAACTTAGTTATGTTTCATGTTTGGGCTCGACAAACTAATGGACAAACGAAGTTACGGAACTGCGTGGGTGTCGTTTCCTATAGATTATATACAGAACGTCTCAGGTTAACGGTGAGACAAAGTTTACTAAATGCTGCCTATCCAGTAAATGACAAAGGTTTATAAATTGACTGTACAAAACAGAAAAAGCTTTGTTTGCTTTTTTTATTCAACTTATAAAATTTCCTGTTTTGTATTTCGTCATCTTGATGTCAATATATCTATCGATAGCAGCATATATGTACCTACCAATATATGAAATCAGTGCCGCTCAAGATATTCAATACTGTTGATTAGAAATTAGCTATAATATTAGTATAATGGTGTCGATTCTTTGTCGCATTCTCTAAAACTAAAGTAAACTTAAAGTATGGCGGTACTCTTCTGATAAAGGGGAAATGAAAAAGACGGAAATATGTTACTTTCGTTTAGCTTTAGAGTATGCGACACAGAATCGACACCAATGTCATAGTTATTATTGGTCGCTTGGCTGCTTAAAGTCAAGCTCAAACAATTTATTGCAAACACTTAGGCTGCTTTTAACACTTTAGGAAAAGAAAAAAAAATCCAAAGTTTTAAATACGTATACAATTTCTTAGCATAGAAATTACAAAGTACTAATTAACCTGGTAGTAACTTCTATTAAAAGACGTTTTAATTATAATTATCACACTTTAAATTATCCTTATAAGTCGTGAATTAAAGATTCAATCAAATTAATGAAATCTCGACGCACCGATCATTGTCACCGATTTATCGCGTCGTTCTACAATGTTGTTGTAACTAAAATAAACGCTAGAGTTATTTTCTATTTATTTCATTCATATTAATTAAATTAATGTATATTCATCGATATTTTATGTAGCTTTCCTAACATACCTAATTGTAATGTAGTTTAAACTTAAACTAAAAACGGTCCGCTCCTTTCAAATTATTATAGCAAAAAATTTTACACCAATCGGCGCAATGCTATCAGTTTTTATAACGATATTTTTATATCACTCGACCACTCTTAAGAATTCACCAGGCTTTGCCAAAATTAGAAGTCGTAAGACATGCATAAGATAATATGCGTTCTATTAAATTTTATGGCATAATTTACATATGTGCCACAAAGAAGGTTGAGGTTGAGTTTCCATTTACAGTGGTATCGGTTTGGCATAAATGGACAACTACCTAAATGATGCAATGTTGCCTAACATTGCATCCTTTAGGTACCTACATTGAACAAAAACAAATGAATAATTGAATATGGCAAATTTACAGCCGTTCTTCTTAACCTGTTTTTTTGTGGAATTATTTTAAATGTAGAATTATATTGAGGTGCGTGAAGGATAGATGAGGCGACTGGCTGCGAAACGCAACGTGTTCATAAATTATTTAAGAACCTCTCCAATGTTCTGAGTGAAGAATTATGCCATTGAATATAACTACGCTAATTACACTAATGCAAATGATACGATGAGGGATGCACTTCTACATCATGGGGATGTACATAAGGTTTCAATTGAAACATTATGTACATCGCCATTATTCACCTATCCTGACCATAAAGGGTTTGGTGCAGAAACACAAATCTGATCATGATGCTGAAAAAATAAAGTACCTACTTATATTATGCACATTCTTGTTAGAAACATAACAACTACTACTAAACACTAGTGGCTACAATACCAATTACAAAAAAAAATTACTTTATATTAGCCACGATGACCTTATAGACAGTCCAAATGCTGCAGCCCACTACCGTAGCGTACCTTATATCCAACATAGTGTCGTACCAACATGCTCGCAGCATTGCTCTGTTAAATTACAATGCTGATTCAATGTTTCAAATATGTGTTAGCATTTTGGTCACACGTCGCATCGAACTGGTGCTCTGGTAAACTTTAAACACGATAAGCTCCCGGTCCCCACGGACCAAATATGCTACCGCTACCGGGATTACTATATTTGGGCCGTTTTAGCTGCTCAGCCGAATAAGCCGCGGCGCAAGCCTTGACGTGTGTTTCAGGAAGGTGTAGCGGCGCCATAGTGTCATATAGTCCCTACACTAAAGGCCGCCTCATCTTCCAGGGAACCAGAGTTATTCCGTCAGGTCTTTTACTATCGTCACTAACGAGACCATCACTAGAGAATGACTGCAACATTGACGGTGGCAAAAGCCCAGCGAATAATGTCATTAAGGTTGACGTGGTACGAAAGTTGACCAGCGTTTACCTGTTAGTGTAGTAAAAATAAAAAATAACTGAACCACTGAGCCAAGACTCGACAGTAAAAAATAATTTTATGTAGTACCTACTATCATTTTGTTTCCTACTACGGAAGGCGCCTCCCATTTCAATCAGCTCTACGAACCCATTATAGGCACCTAGACATCCACTATTAAATATCGTACGCTTATTTGTCCGCAGTATATCTGGCATAGCTCACCATAAAAGTTTGGTGGGACGTGCCATAAAACTGTGTTAATATGGCGCCAGGACCAAGTTCGTAACTATTAAAATATATTATCAAAGTGGCCGTTAGTATCTATTGTTATCACATCCTTATAAACAATAAGGTCATTAGCACACAACTTCTTGTGATGTCTATATTGTTATTCTAGTCTAAGCTAGGAACATATTAAAATAAATCGATGTTGCTTACATTGTCTAGGAAGAACCAAAGACTTTTTCCTAAAAAACCGAAACCTTTCAGTATTATAGAAAAATTGCCAAAAGAGCAATCTAGCCAAGTGATCAAATAAAAAGAGTCCAATATTCGGAGCCATCTAGGCAGTAATGCAGTGCATGCTGAGACCGTAATTTCCCACAGCAGACGTGCGCGGGCTTGCGAAAAGACGCCTATTCTTGGGACCACTCGACTAAAAAATAATGTTCACATTATATAAATTATCAGAATTGAACCTCTTACTTCTAGCAGTTACTCTGAATGACTAGCCCGATGGCTCAGTTGGTTGTAACCCTGCCTTCTGAACTTTGGGTTGTGGGATCGATGCCTACCCAGGACAAACATTTGTGTGATTTGCATCGATGTTTGCTCTGTGTCTAGGTGTTATATTGTATTCTACGTATGTATTTACAAAAAAGTATCTAAGTATTGTATCAGTTATCTGGTTCCCATAGTACCAGCTTTGCTTAGTTTGAAGCTAAATGGCGCTGTGTGAAAATTATTTATTTAATGAAAAAAAAAAAAATGGAATATGGTCTTTATAAAAAAATATTGCCCCTTATGCAAAATTTTCATTCGTGGATTCCTCCTAAGCAATGACCGGAGAATTTTTACACATTCATCTATACTATATATCTACATAATATATGAAAACGGCTACATATACCATTATACTATATATAAAGAGATTGTACTAGCTTATCATCGATACAGAGCCGGTACTTCTGAAGCCAGGTACATGAAGTTTGGACACTAGATTGTGGACACCTTGTGTTACAAACAATGAGAGGATTGTTGGAAATCTGATTCATAAAGGGGTGAAACCAGTGGTGATGTCATAGCGAAAATATAAAACGTCTGTATGTTTGTTTGTGTGGTCACGTCAATTAAACCAAATTCCAATAAGTACAACATTTTGCTCTCAAGCTACCAAAGAACAATCTCCTTTACGAGCCGCAGCGTCACAGCCGTGTGGATTGCAGAATATCCCCAGCGCTGACACAAAACTCATTTGTTCAATTTACCGAAGCTCCCTCAATAAACCCACCTCGGGTAACTTGGGAAGATTTTCGCTTTTTATCCATTGTCTTATCTTTGTTCGAGTCATCATAAAAATTGACAAGTCGCTACCTTTATGACTGTACGTACGCATTGGAAATGGCTTTGGCACCGTAGCTTAGGTAATACGTATCAGCTATATCGTAAGCCCGATTTTATATGGGATCTTTGAAATTGAATTTGACTGAAAATTTTAACTCATTATTAAAAGCAATATATATGGATACGATCAGGTACAAAAGTTTAAACAGCCGTATTTACTCAATTATCAGGAAAATTATAGAATATGACGGCGGCAACGTCCAGTTATAAACTCTATGCGCAGCGGGCAGTACCGTAATTTACCCTGTGGTAACATTTAAATTTATTACAGTGGCAACACCGGCAACTGTCATCGCTTCCCCACTCATCTGTCTATATAAAGGGAGCGCTCGGTGTACTACGAATCATTCTTGCTCCGGACGCGGCCCAGTGCGCATGCTGAAGGCCTATATTTATATAGGTTGCAACCTACGCACAGACCCTTCACCCTATAAATACATGGAAATTTCCCCAACATTTAAATAAAACTTTTATTTAGACAGCACCTAATTAATAACTTAATGCGGTTTGCAGGTTATTTTGATGAGTGGGTTTGAGTATACGGTCTCTTATATAATAATGTCCTTCAAAATAAAGGGTTTAAAGGGCGACTATGTAGTCGCCTTAAGATCAAAAGAAGATTTTGGCAAAGTATTCAATAAATACTACTTTAATAGCTATTTACTATAATTTCCAACAAAGCACCCTTATTGCGCTTCGCGAGCTGCTGTTATAAAGGAGATCTGTTGAATATAATCAAAGCATATAGTTTGATCAACTGACTATTAGTGCCTTGATATGTTTATCAGAAAATTCCTAATACAATACCTATCCCCCGCTACATGAGCTACATATTTATATTTTACACTGAGGGAGAAAGAAGTTCCATAGATTTATTCAAAGTATTCGGAGGCGACGGGTTCGATTCCTGAGGCTGGACAAGTATTTAAACACAGAAAAAAAAGCGCAAATATTTGTTCCGAGTCTGGATATTGTGGGATCATGGTCTTCGTAGTAGGTACCTGGGTTCCCCAGATACAGGGAATCTTAGTTAGGGTCCAGAATCTATGTATGTGATCGTTGGGCGTTATTTATTATTATTATTATTCATTTATTTATTTTACAATCTTAAATTTAAGTTTTTTACAATATTTCTATAAAAGTAACATTACAAAAATACAATAAAAAACCTAAACCTAGTGTGCCGCCAGCAGCGGGGCAAGGCCCAAGCTACCGGTGGTTAGGGCTCCAGAGTGAGGAACCTCCTGACAATACGTGCCGTGTCAAGAAGTACTGCCTTCTGAATCTGACCCTTGATCCAACCGTCTAACGAGAGCCTCTCGAGGTGTTGGTCGAGGCTCTTCGCTATAAGTCCGTTCGCCGAAACAACTATCGGAACAATGCTCGTTGAGTCAACACTCCACATGGCGGTTACCTCGTGAGCTAAGTCAAGGTACTTGCTGAGTTTGTCCTTCTCAGCTTTCACGAGGTTCTCGTCATGTGGAATAGCGATGTCAACGAGCACTGCACGGCGTTGGGACCGGTCTATCAGCACGATATCAGGCTTATTAGCTACAATAGTCCTGTCCGTGATGATAGAGCGATCCCAATAGAGCAATGCACGGCCATTTTCGAGAACCGGCCCCGGTGTGTACTTGTAGTACGGCACCTCGGACTCGACAAGGCCGTATTGAAGGGCAAGCTGCTGATGGATGATCCTGGCTACTAGGTTATGTCTGTGTAAGTACTCTCCGTTAGCAAGATGAGAACAACCGGAAATGATATGTCGGAGAGATTCTCCGGGACGGCGGCATGCCCGACATATGTCGACCGTACCGTCCTTCATGATATATTTCCGGTAGTTGTTCGTCTTGATAACTTCGTCTGCAATTGCACAGACAAAACCCTCGGTTTCCCCGAATAGGTCGCCGAAACGTAGCCAGTTCACCGATGCATGAAGGTCCACATCGGGCCCTGTCAAGGCCCGATAGAACCGCCCATGCAGCTCCTTACCCTTCCATACGTCCCTACGGTCATCGGTGCTAAGTACCACCGGTTTACGCCAGTTCTCATTCGCCAAGGAGAGCGGCGTAAGGCCCTTGTCAACTGCCACCACATCGCGATGCATCCCACACTCGTTGCTGAGGAAATACTCCCGGAGACTATACATTTCCCGGTTATGGAGGTTTTTAGCGTTTAAAAAGCCTCGACCCCCCCATTTCCGCGGAATGTATAGTCTCATAACAGACGAGCGCGGGTGAAGCATGCGATGTGATGTAAGTACTTGACGGACCTTCCTATCCAGGGCGTCCAGCTCGGTCTGAGTCCACCTTAGTATGCCAAAGGAGTACATCAGTAAGGGCATCACCCAGGCGTTGAAGGCGCGCGCCTTGTTGCCACCTGACAAAAGACTGTTGAGTACTTTTGTCAGGCGGCAAAAGAAGCGCTCTTTCACCGATTGCTTAACGTCCCCTACCGAAATACCTAACGACTCTGACATACCAAGATACTTGTAGGTTTCGGACTCGGAGAGAGACCTGAGAGTCATTGTCTCGGAAAGTTGCAAATTCGTGGAATTAACAACTTTCCCTCCATGTACATGCATAACCGCACACTTATCAACACCGAACTCCATCTTGATAGAGTTGCTAAAATTCTCAGTGATTTTTAACAACTTCATCAATTGTGGGCGTTGCGGTGCGAACAGCTTGAGGTCATCCATGTACAGTAGATGAGATATGATCTCACCCCCTCTCCGAAGCCGATAGCCTAGCCCTGAATCCCCCAGCAAAGTGCTGAGAGGATTCAACGCTAGACAAAACCACAATGGGCTCAGACTGTCACCCTGGAATATGCCTCGCTCTATCCTTATGAAGTTCTGCGGGTCAGAAACGCTGTCTCCCCCACCTGGTGGACGAAGGACTGTGGTCCACTGCCCCATGCATGCACTTAAAAAGGATCTTAGAGTTGCATTTATTTTATACAACTCTAATACCCTCTTCAGCCACGAATGAGGCACCGAATCATAGGCCTTTTTATAGTCAATCCAGGCAGTAGAGAGAGCCCCTCTGTTCCGCCGGACTTGCTGGCAGATGGCCGTGTCGATGAGGAGGAGCTCCTTAGTACCACGGGACCCAACCCTACATCCATTCTGAGCAGAGGCCAAAATATTGTTCGCTGTAATATGCGAGTTAATTTTTGTTCTCAGAATGGATGTAAGGAGCTTGTACAGCGTAGGCAAGCACGTAATGGGTCTGTAATTTTTCGCTTCCATGGTACTACTGGACTTATGGAGCAAGAAGGTGATACCGGTTGTCATGAATTTTGGGAGCGAACCAGCTTCGAGGGCTTCTTGGAATTGTATTGCCAAACACGGGTATGAGCACCGAATCCATTTTATCCAGAAGTTGTGCAATCCATCAGGTCCAGGACTTTTCCAGTTCTGGGCTGTACGGATCGCACAACTTATGTCTTCAGGGTCTATAGTAATAGACCCCATGGACTCGATCGGCTCACACACATGTTTGACAACACGTATCCAATCACCCTCCGAGTGGTCGACGGGCACCGACCAGATGCTTCGCCAAAATTCGTTCATGACGTTTGCATCTGGTAGCTGGCCGTCGACCACACGTTGGCCGGTTCCCTCCCAGTCCCGGTACACCTTCCTTTGGTCACTTTGGAAAAGGCGATTCATATGGTACCTATCCACGCGTTCTCTGTAGCGGCGAATACGACTTGCCCACGCATAGACTTTCTGCTTCAGGAAGTCGATGCGCTCCGTGACGCAAGCCATATAATCCTGGGGCCTGATACCGGTCCCAGCGAAGGCCTGGGTCACAAAACGCATGACGCGGGGACGATGATTGCCCCGACTGAAGCAGACCAGCTTCGCTATGAGAGTCCTGAATGTAGTGATACGCTTCTCGATCCGCACCTGCCATGCAGGAGCACCGTCAGCGGGTCGCGGTGCTCGGTCAGTGTCCGGAAACTTGACACGAGCCACGCGACATACCGCGATGGCCCCGCAGTACAATATCGAGTGCGTATCAACTAAGTCTTCGCTAGTCCGTAAGTACGGACCTAGCAAAGTGTTCAGGGCTCCCATTAGCATTAGGTTTCGTCTATTTGTCGGCAAACGTGGTAGCCGCGGCCTAGAGGTAGGCGTGGACCGATACCGCAAAATCGCGTCCTCCAAAGCGCTCCTCAATTGCTCATTCACCTGGGTACTTACGCTGTCACTCACACTTTCCTCCCCATCAATCACGGGACCTCCCAGCGGCGTCATCAGTGGCGGGCCCACAATTGGTCCCGGATCCGGCAGCGCAGCAGACAGGACCCGCGGCGACGGAGAAGTAGCGGGAATAGGCAGCGTCTCCAGGCGCAACCGATCAAGCGCAGACTGGTCCAACAGCTTACACCGATGAATAGCCCGCACTTGATCCGACAGTCGTTGGGCGGATACGGAGATGGATGGCTCAAGCTCCTGAAACAGAGACAACATCCTATCTCGGTACGCAGTCAGGCTGCTTCCCCCCTCTGTAGCCCCATAATATGCCCGCATGCAGTTCTCGTTCATTGTTTGAGTCCATCGCATGCGGCGCACTACACCACCGGTAGCGGGGGCCGGGCGCGGAGCAGGTTGCCCCACAGGCCCCAAGCGTGCCGGCAGCGGTGGTCGCCCACGTCGCGCAGGTGGTGGCGGCGGCGGAGGAGACGGTAGCCCATCATCGTCGCTCGACGCAGTGGTGTCGGGCGGAGTAGCGTACTCATCGCCCGACGAAGAACTCGGAGATGACGAGACAGGCAGAGGTGGAAGTCGTGCGCATTTGTTATCCGCTGTTTTCGTCTTTGATCGTAATATCATCACTGTTGTGGTGGAATTTAATGTTGTTGACACTTCTTGTTGACAATGTCACTACGGGAAAATTTGCCATTTCTACGAAACAATAAATGTAAAAATCCTTTTGGTCGTTAAAATCGTTAATAAAACTGTAGAAAGTATATTTGCGTTTCATTCATGTGCAATAAAATGTTGTAAAGTATTTAAAATAAATATATAAAATTTGATAAAACAACAAGACGTTTGAAGTTGTCAGCGGGTTTTTTTTTTTTTTTTTTTTTTTTTTTATAATGTTTAATATATATTTAATAAATAATTAAATATATTATTAATAATTATTAATAATTTAATATATTTAATATTTATAATGTTTACATCTAGGCAAGGCTTTCGTAAATATATCAGCCGTCATATCATTTGTAGAAATGTATCGTAAAGAAATGTCCTTATTATTCTTTAACACATCTCTAATAAAATGGTATCTTATATCTATGTGCTTACAACGAGAATGGAGAACTGGATCCTTAGCTAGCGCAATAGCACCCTGATTGTCTGCATATAAAGTAATTCTAGCATACCTGAGTAACCCAATTTCAGTAAGCAGACTATTCCCAACTTCCCCAGTCCGAATCTGAGTATTCTACCATTGACTCACCAGTCTTTTTAAACGAAAGACCGTAATTCTGTGTTCTCTTCAAATATCGCAACACACGCTATGCGAAATTCCAACTCATTTCATTCGGATTTTCATTGAATTGTGCTAACTTTACCACACAATTCATTATATCTGGTCGACTTCCTGTTGCCAAGTACATCAAGCTTCCTATGAGCTCCCTGTATCCTTGTGTATCATTCACAACAGGCGCATTAATTTAACTTTTAGAGTATATTAATTTTTCATTCGGACACAATGGAATTGCAACATTCTTTACATTTTTCCATTCCAAAATCTTGTAATAATTTCCAAATATATTTAGTTTGTGACAACGTAATGACACCTTTGTCTCTGACAATGTCAATACCTAGAATATATTTGGCCTGTCCAAAGTCTTTTAGTTCAAACTCTTTGGATAGTTCTTTCTTAAAGTCGTCAATGTGAACTCTTTTGTTACATGCTATCAAAATATCATCAACGTAGACCAAAACAAAAAGTCTTGTTCCATTCTCCTCCTTAAAATACAAACAAGGTTCATTTCTGGAAGCCTTGAATTTCATTTTAATAAGTTTTTGATCTAGCATTATGTTCCATTGCCGTCCCGCCTGTTTCAAACCATACAATGCCTTATTTAATCGGCAAACATCTCCTCCGGCTTCAAGATCCTTTAACATTTTTTCAGCTTTGCCTCTAATACCTAAATCTTCACTCTGATTTCTTGAAATGGTCAAAAGACAATCCTTAAGCAATTGAGGAATTTTCATGTAAATTTCTTCTTCCAAAATTCCATTTAAATACGCTGTATTGATGTCCAACTGATGAATTTCCATGTCCATTTCCACTGAAAGAGCCACTAACAGTCTCACAGACTCAAGTCTCGCCACAGGAGCAAATGTACTATGGAAATCAATACCATACCTCTGGCTAAAACCTTGCGCTACTAATCTAGCTTTCTTCTTTTCAGTTTTATCTGGATTTAACTTCGTAGTTAAAACATAGCGACATCCCACTACGTCACGATTTGCCGGTTTCTTAACAATATCCCAAGTTCTATTCTTCAGCAAACTTTTGATTTCAGATAAGATAGCTTGTTCCCATCCATACTTCTCATTACTAGAAAGAGCTTGTTTTAATGTTATTTCTGTAACACCTGCAAAATCTTGACAGTCAGTAAACTCATCCGGGTCTGACGATACACCTTCGCCCTCACACGAATATTGTGGTAACGTTTCTTCTCTTTCTGATGTCACTTCAACCAATTTGTATATTTTCTTCGGACGACCCGTACCACTTTTATCTAAGCGTGGTCTCCCTGGAGCTCTCTTGTATATCTTTTCTGATTCTTCATGCCTTATATCCGGTCCCATATCACCACTTTGAAGTACATCGCAGTGTGATTCGATATTTGGCATTGATGACATCGTTGGTTCAATATAAGAATCAACGCAAGTATGCTCACCATCGGGTCCTACTTCATCTAACTTACGATCAGAAACTTCTGCCGAATTAATCTCTATCTCCGCATATGTAGGTTGCATTTTCAAAGGAGAAACACATTTTCCAATGTTAAGCGGATCTTCTTCTAAATTATCCTGCAAACGATCTCCGCTCTGATGAAATCTAACATCTCTCGATACTATGATTTTCTTGTCGGTAGGAATCCAAACTCTATATCCCTTGACATCTCTTGGATAACCAACAAAAACACCTTCTTGACTCCTTTCTGCCAACTTACTTTGGTTGGGTTCTTTATTTAAAACATGTACCTTGGTTCCGAACTTCTGTAGGTAATGCACTTTAACAGGTCTGCCATACCATTTCTCATATGGTATATCTCCTCCAAGTGCACTCGATGGACATCGATTTCTGACATGGCAAGCCGTCACCACAGCATCTGCCCAAAAACCCGCCGAAAGACCTGAAGATATAAGCATACATCTCGCCATTTCGACTAATGTCCTATTCATCCTCTCAGCAACTCCGTTTTGCTGAGGAGTCCGAGGAGCTGTCAATCTTCTACCAATACCTTCGTTCTTCAAATACTCATCAAACTCTCGATTGCAATATTCACCTCCGTTGTCGGATTGCAAATATTTTATCTTTTTACCCGTTACGTTTTCAACATAATTTTTATAAATTTTAAAAACAGTAAAAACGGAACTCTTTTGTTTCAATAGGTACACTTCACACCAACGTGTACTATCGTCGATAAAAGTAACAAAATATTTTGCGCCACCTATATTATTATTATTAAAGTCCAGTGATAGGTTCCTAAATAGCTATTCCCCAGAGATTTGCAATACAAAAAACTGACTCGCGAAGCGTTTGCTGTTTCTGTCTGATTCACTGAAGATTTTCCAGGTTTTATGTCATAATTATTTCCTCAACAATTTATTATAGCACTACACTAGAGAGGTACTCGACAGAATAAAAAATAGAACCAACCAAATCTGGTAACAATAATTGGCAGAGGTTTATAACATAACAATTAATTCTAATTTCGCTCAATGAATCATACTTATTGCTATAACTTTTCTTTACATGCCACAGTTGATGAGTTTTTTTTTATGTTAAGGTATAACGGGACGAGCTAACCGTTCGCCTGATGTTAAGCGACACGGCTGCCCATATCAGTTGCAGTGTTACTCGGAACTCTAAAGTATAAAGTTTCGCGTGACACTGCACTGCGCACGTCATCCTGAGACATCAACACAGTCTGGTAATAAGATTACTAATATAACTAATAACTAGGTCATAAAGTCTCATTTGCCCAGTAATTTCACTAGCTCTTCAATATTTTTTGGTTCCAATTTAAGTGGACCACTTGTCTTATCTACATTAACAATTACTATAAATCTAGGATCTATAATAGTAATAGTTTGTTATCTCAAACAATCATCAAATATGTCGTATTCTTTATAGAGTACTGTGCACTTACAGCCTTATTAATAAACGGGTATAGGTCTCGGATTAGTTACTTCAGCTTTTGTTCTTTTTTTGCTATTGGAATATTTAGCTGGATCGAAAGAGACAAAAGATGGCGTAACTAGTCTAAAGCTAGTTCGTGTTTATTAATAAGGCTGTTAGAGCCCAGAGTACAAAACAAAACGTTAATAACCATCGATAACCGTTATTAATTGGATTAATCACCGTTAACAGGTTTACTGCGACCTCAGTGTTTTATTTAACGATGGACTTTGTAAGCTTTTGTCAAACACACAGCGTACCGCAGAAGTGGCGAGACGTTTTCACTATACTTCGACAACACAAGGTTTGTTTGCAGTAAGCACTCTTCCTAGCTTTAGTGTAGTACTAGTAGTGAGAAAGAGAACTGCTTTTTGTCAAACTCATATATTGTAATGGGTTTGCTATATATTATTTGACAATAAGCAATATGCTTAGTAAAATAACTTAATTTTAAGTAATAATTTTGACTTGTAAAAGTGCTAAAAATAGCCTATTTGCAATAAATCATTTGACTTTGACTTTAATATTTAATTATAAAAACGATTACCTCTTATGTGAGACAAGTAAGTAACCAATTACCAAAGTAAATAAATAAAATATTTGGTACATTAACAAAATTGCAAATAGGCTTCGATAAATTCCGCAATGATACGAGCAAATAGTTCTAAAGTGGAATTTCGATCGGAAAAATCAGCTGAGTGGTCTAGCGAGGGAATGTCAGTCAAAGGCATGCATTCCAGCATTTTCAGCCGACGGCTCCACTAGGAATGCATGCGATGTGAATTTTCTGAGCTCGGTAGTTCGCTCGAAATAGGTTTGTAAGGTTTTTATTGCATACCTTCGTGCCTCCTGCCTGTGTTGGCATTCCGACACTAATGAGCTTAGAAAGCGATGATGTTTCGCAAGTGCTCCATCGATGATTTCAACAGTGTTCAACCATGCATGTCGTTTTCTTTAATGATAATAATAACCCCCAACAATCACATACATAGATCCTGGACTACCTAGGATTCCCTGTGTCTAGGGATCCAAGAACTACGAGGACCATGGTCCCACAACACCCAGACTCAGAACAAGTATTTACGCTATTTTTCTTTTGTACCAATACTTCTCCTGCCGCGGGAATGACACTCACCACCTTCAGAATATGAGCCGACCTGTTCAACCACCACACCAGAGGCTGCTATACATTTAAAGCGTGACTGCCTCATTCCTATTTGGGTTATGATCCCGCCATGCTGTTTCTTTTAAGCGCAACGGCATTTTTACATTAATTTTGCCATTGTTTTGGTACAGTTCAATCATCATCAACATCAACAGCCTTATGGCGTCCACTACTAAATATAGACCTCCCTCAGAGAACGTCATTTTTATTTGCTTGCCTCCTGCATTCATTAGCTACGTCTACGTCACGCTACGTCTTCCAGTTCGTGGTCGCCACTCGAGAACCTTTCATCCCGATAGGTTGTTAGTTCTACGAGCGATGTGGCCTGCCCCAATTGTCAATCCAGATCAACTAGATAATTCTAAGAGCTATATCGGTCACCTTAGTATGAGTGTTTATATAATGGAGTGACAACGAAAATACATGCATTTATTAACTCTTTCGTAATAAATATAGTGTACTTATATTAATAAGTTATTTGTTTATATATTAAATCTGCTGCCATGATGATATTTTTTAATTTGCCGCATTTTTCTGTCTCTATTTTCATTAGACAGATCCTTTACCTTGACCACAGAATATACAATAGTACTAGGTACCTAAACCTATACTATATCGTTCCCAAACTGAATATATTATGATCTAGTTATAAAGGTGTTTGGTGTTTTCTCTTTATCTAATGACTTTGAAATGGGCAAAGACAAAACAAAAGACAACAGACACAAATAAGTGTTTTTTTCAGTGTCTTCAGGACACTGAAAAAAAACCCCGAGTAGTTATTCCACGGTTATTTAAATTATTGTTTTGTTTTACGTTGTTTATTTTGGGATGCATATATATATGTGACGGCGGCAACGACCAGTTGAGAACTCCATGCGCAGCGGGTAGTATCGTAATTTACCCTGTGGTTGGTTTAAGTTTATTACAGTGGCAACACCGGTAGCTGTAATCGCTTCCCCACCCATTTGGCTATAAAAAGGGAGCGCTCGGTGTACTAGGGATCATTCTTGCTCCGGACACGGCGCGGTGTGGACACGCTGAAGGCCTATAGTTATAACCTGTTGCAACCTACGCACAACCCGTTCAGCCTATATATGTGTACATATATAAGTTGCTATTAATAACATGTATTGAGATAACGTAAGTTCTTCTTTCTTAATACCAAGTACTTTGAAACGTGGGTATATTGTGTTATAATCAGCATCTTATCAAGTCCATTTTCTATAGAAATTAAAATATTATATAGTTATCTTTATAGCTAGAATTGATTTGATAGTCTATAATATTATTTGTACACTGGCACAGTTAATTATATTATTTTGCCACTGGCAATTCATTGGTACAGACGGGTAAAAATGGACAGAGGAACAGGCGGTAGCTGTCAAGGTGACAACATAGAGACGAGTACAGACGAGGAAAAGAGGTGTCAAAAAACACAATCACGGCGGCGGCGGACGAGAGAGGTTGCAAATTGGACGGCGAGGTGGACGATTATTAGAATGCAGTGAAATATTTAAAAGAAGGAGTTTATTTAAGAAGCAGAAGGATAAATCAGGATAGTTAAGTAACACGTTTCATGAATTTATTGTGAATCAATGTGATAGTACAGTTTAACGTAAATCTTTGTAGTTAATGTGTATGAACATAAGCCATATTAAATGATTATAAAAATAGTAATAATTTGAACAAGCATAATTAAAACTACGATTAAATATGATTGTAAGATGTAATTAGATTAATAATATGAGTGCCTATTGATACATAAATAATGTAATAAAAGTATGAAACGTTAGTGTGGTATTATTTTATTATAACTTCTAACCTATGTTCTTATCAGTTTTCAGAAGTGGGATAACCATGCCCAAACGCGCGAAGGAAGCTACAATTCGGAGCCGACGAGACTGATCTGAGAGTTCAGATTCACCGTGTGCCAAGGAGCGATGGAGACCTTGCAGATCTGTAAAAGAACCACCTGAGAAGAAACTTTCCGATACAGACGAGGAGTTATACGAGCATCACAATAAGGACTATCTTGGTGAGGCCGTTCCTTAATTAATAAACAACGATATTTCTAAAGCTGACATTATACCTATATTTGATCTCGTAAAACCACATTGAATCTACTCAGTGGCTCAATAAAATCGAGCAACTTAGCGAGATTCATCACTGGAGCAAACGAAATAAATCTTACTTTATGCAGTCAAGACTGTCAGGCATGGCAAAAGTATGGCACTCTTACAATACAATAATACTTATATAGTATTAAAAACTTTGGAATTACCTTCGATCGCACTTTGACCTTCCATGATCATATAGCTAGTCTCACCAAAGAGTTCTATCGACGGTTGGGTTTTGTCTTACGAAATGCCTTATGCAGAAGCAACCTTGAATCCGGCACGTGTGTCTGGAATCCGCATCATGTTACCTATGCACGGATGCTTGAAAAGGTCCAAAAAGCCCTTTTAAGATATCTTTATAAAAAGCCTATGGTTACTACCCATTCCGGTACCCGACCAAGTTTCTCTTGGGGCACGTAGGCTATAACTCTCTACAAGTGAGAAGAATGTTCAGTCAGCTCACCACTCACCTCAAGGTGCTGAGAAGTTCTGTAGACTGTTTACTCTTGCACAAATTCAGATGAAAGACTAAATTGAGGTCTCCTCAAGTAGGCGTGGTGGCAGAAGACAATATTAACTCTTCTCAGTTGATAGCGGTCATACTAGGGCAAGAGCGATGTCTCCGCTGGTTCGCCTTCGCGACGCCAGCACTGATTTTGATTTTCCTTTTGACAAGTGGTCTAACATTGTTGCTGCCGTATTGACATATTGTGAAAGCATGAGTGTCCAATAGAGCAATACGGGTAATCCCGACAGTAGTGATAGTGGATAATTTTTCTTTTAATCTAATTAACTCTGATATTAATTTATTTTATTAGACATTATTTAATGGCCCATTGGATTATTTTGTAACCCTGATATATTTAAATGTGGTAATTGTAATTGATTTGGTCGTTTTTATCACGATAAATGAATAAATTAATGGATGAATAGATGAATAAATGAATAGATGAACAGATGAACAGATGAATAGATGAACAGATGAATAGATGAACAGATGAATAGATGAATGCATGTATGGTTGAATGGACAATTGGATGAATGGATGAATAGATTAATAGATGAATAGATAGATGAGTAGATGAAAAGATGAATATATGAGTAGATAAGTAAATGAATAGATAGATGAGTAGGTGAGTAGATGAATAGATGAGTAGATAAGTAGATGAATATATGAAAAGATGAATAGATGAGTAAATGAGTAGATGAATAGATGACTGATGACTAGATGGATAGATAGATGAGTAGATGAGTAGATAAGTAGATGAATAGATGACTAGACGAATAGATAGATGAGTAGATGCATAAATGATTAGATGAATAGATAGATTAGTAGATGAATAGATGATTAGCTGAGTAGATGAGTAGATAAGTAGATGAATAGATGAAAAGATAAATAGATGAATAAATGAGTAGATGAGTAAATGAGTAGATGAGTAAATGCGTAGATGAGTAGATGAATAGATGACTAGATGAATAGATAGATGAATAGATGCATAGATGAGTAGATAAGTAGATGAATAGATGAATAAATGAATAGATGAATAAATAACTAATTGATCAAATAAATTTATAAATAAATAAAGGAATCAAATAATAAATGAATGAATAAATAAATTAATGAATAAACAAATAAATGAATAAATAAATAAATTAATGAATAAACAAATAAATGAATAAATAAATAAATGAATGAATAAACAAATAAATGAAAATAATAAAAAAAAGACTCAGTATTTTTAATAAAAGCTTGCGATGTGGAATAGACTGGAAATATCTGGTGAATAAGTAGTATTATTCATGGACTACTTGAAAGCACCGGCAAGGGCAAGAAACTACACAACAACGAGCGAACTATTTTCTAAATTCTTGTCGATAATAGGGATAATATCAGACCAAAACCAGTACAACTTTCACATCCAATGATGATATTGTAGGTAGACACATGAATATGAAAACACCAGAACAACGTAAAAGTTATACTTGTTTCCTATACCAAATTCTCATGGCTAAAGAACCAATAACTAAGATCGGCACAAAGATAGATTGAAGCGGTTACCAAACCAACGAATGTTCATGAACTTCGCATGTTTTAGGGCTTACCAGTTACTATAGAAAATTTGAAAAAAAAAACTACGCCTTGATAACTCATGATTTATATCGATGACTCAAAAGGGATAGTTCATTGACTTGAGATTAAGTTATAACAAATTCTAACAGAGCGTTCCTGACCGTTTAAGACATCCATGATCCAAAAACTGCAATAGAAGTTCATACGGGTGCTGCAAGTAAAGAGATAGCTGGAATTCTGTTTCATAAACAAGCAGGTTCCTTAAAACCTATAGCTTCCTTGAGCATAAAAACAAGTAAAGAAAAATCTCAATACCATTCGTTGCACATGTAACTTTAGCTGTAGTAGAAAGTAGAAACCCTTAGTTCTGTCTACTTAGCTGGAGTAAAATTTACTGTGGTCACCGATTGCGTGGCAGTTAGACAAACTTTTGAAAATAAAGACCTGTTGCCTCTAGTTGCCAGGTAGTGGCTTAGCATTCATGATTACGACACGGATATTTTACATAAACCAGGAGCATGTTATAAAGCATGTAGACACGCTCAGTAGACACCAGACAGACAGAAGTTAAGCAAGTACTGGTTTAAGATTTACTAGACTAGGTGTATGTCCTACAAAGTTAGGATGGCACAATTTGTGTAATCGAACAGAACTATAAAATAAAGTAAATAAAGCATGATATGGTTTAAGTATGTGAACGCTTGTAACGTCTTTATAAACGCGGACAATATGGTAAAATGGAAGGAGAACTACATACTATTGAGAAGCTAGCGAAACCGCTACACTCATTACACATAAATCATTTAGGAGCCATGAACAAAAGCACAAGTAATGAATGGGGTAATCGGGATAATTGCGTCAATAAGGTTGTTTGGGGTATAAACAACACTGTCAATGTCTACTGGATTTTCAGCTTACAGGCTTATGTTTAAGGTAACCCATTCTTTATTACAAGGAATGTTCTCTAATAATTACGACAGCAAGGAGCTGGCCACGGGTAATTAAGAAAAGGCTTCTCAAAATAATGCCAAGACGTTTTAGACATTGAAGAATAGATTTGACAAGAAGAGACGAAAACCCAGAATTTACAATGTAAGAAAGAAAAGGAAAACAAAAGATACTGTTCGTAAACTTAAAAAAAATACAATGGTCCTTACAAGGTCACAAAATTTCTCGGCAATTATAGAAATATTATTTCATCTATAGAATGGACAAAGGGTAAAAGAAATACGGTTTCATCTGATTCGTTAAGAAAATTGATGTATTATGATAATGGAATGAGTACGAACGATGAGGAATCACAAGCGGATAGTACGAACAAACTAAATGAATCTACTAGAAGGATAAAAGGCAATAGGGCCACAAAAAGAAGTCATGCGTCATGCAAACGTATTTTGTGCTATAAAACAAGAACCACTATAAAGGTAGAAGTAAATTTGGGCTGCCCAAAGGGCGATGAAATAGATAAGTGCTACTACAGAGATTACGATTGTGAGGGCCGCCTCGTGGGCGATGAAATAAATTAGGGCCATCACGGTAATCGTGGGCCGCCTCGGGCGATGAAATAAATAAGGGCCATCACGGTAATCGTGGTGATGAGGGCCGCCTCGGGCGATGAAATAAATAAGGGTCATCACGGTAATCGAGGTGATGGGGGCCGCCTCGGGCGATGAATAAATAAGGGCCATCATGGTAATCGTGGTGAGCAGAGCCGCCTCGGGCGATGAAATAAATAAGAGTCATCACGGTAATCGAGGTGATGGGGGCTGCCTCGGGCGGTGTAATAAATAAGGGCCATCACGGTAATCGTGGTGAGGAGGGCCGCCTCGGGCGATGAAATAAATAAGGGCCATCACGGTAATCGTGGTGATGAGGGCCGCCTCGGGCGATGAAATAAATAAGGGTCATTACGGTAATCGTGGTGATGAGGGCCGCCTCATGGGCGATGAAATAAACAAGGGCCATCACGAGAATTGTGATGATGAGGGCCGCCTCATGGGCGATGAAATAAACAAAGACCATAGCGAAATATTCCAGTACTTGTCGGCTGCCTAATGGGCGATGAAATAAGCAAGGATTACCACAGACAATGTGGTGATGATGAGGGTAAAATATAAATGAAATGAACATAGGTCATTACGGAAAAAGAACGATAACAGGACGTCTTACTGGACGATGTAACATTTGTTTAAAATAATTTCTGACCTAACTGATTTTATTTCAGACTTAAATTACTTAAGTACTTCAATTTACCGTATGCAAAAGTATAAACAATAAAAGACAAATTATGTTAAATATTCGATTAAGAGATAATAAAACAAATAAAACTTAATACATGTAAAATCTTATGCTTAAAGTCCCTAAACAGTTAGAATAACTCAATAACTATAATGACCATAATTATACAATACATAATGCAATCATACTTTTGTAGGTTTGATATATATACCTGTGATAATTATTTAACTTTTATTTCACAGATCAAGCAAGGCAACTAAGCATGGGAAACAATAGAACCAATTACAAAAATAAATAAATTTACTCTGTACTAGACAGTCACTACCACTAAATGAGATTAAGAATATTGATGTTACTTGATTATTATGTATCAATTAATACCAAACTATAAATAATTACCATTATATTCGATTGAAAACTATCTTACATTCAATTTGTGTGGTATCAAATTTTGTCAGGATGGACGAACTGTTATAATCAGCATCTTATCAAGTCCATTTTCTATAGAAATTAAAATATTATATAGTTATCTTTATAGCTAGAATTGATTTGATAGTCTATAATATTATTTGTACACTGGCACAGTTAATTATATTATTTTGCCACTGGCAATTCATTGGTACAGACGGGTAAAAATGGACAGAGGAACAGGCGGTAGCTGTCAAGGTGACAACATAGAGACGAGTACAGACGAGGAAAAGAGGTGTCAAAAAACACAATCACGGCGGCGGCGGACGAGAGAGGTTGCAAATTGGACGGCGAGGTGGACGATTATTAGAATGCAGTGAAATATTTAAAAGAAGGAGTTTATTTAAGAAGCAGAAGGATAAATCAGGATAGTTAAGTAACACGTTTCATGAATTTATTGTGAATCAATGTGATAGTACAGTTTAACGTAAATCTTTGTAGTTAATGTGTATGAACATAAGCCATATTAAATGATTATAAAAATAGTAATAATTTGAACAAGCATAATTAAAACTACGATTAAATATGATTGTAAGATGTAATTAGATTAATAATATGAGTGCCTATTGATACATAAATAATGTAATAAAAGTATGAAACGTTAGTGTGGTATTATTTTATTATAACTTCTAACCTATGTTCTTATCAATTGACAGCTATATTGCTGTCAAGCAAAATGTTCTCATCTAGTTCTAAAAATTCAGTGATGGGTTAATAAGACAAATTGAATTTAAAATGGGTAATTTCCCGAAAAATAAACCAAAGAAAGCAGAAAAGACTTGATTTGTTGGTCTTCAATCGAGCTACTTCGCATTGAAAGCAAGATTAATTTGAAAAATGTGATACACGGGCAGTGACGCTCACGTTCTTTTTATTAAAGTCAACATTATTTTATTTGACAAATTTGGGCGAAATTGTAGTTAAATCCAGGTAATCTTTTCTCCTTTTAAAATATCATATATCTATATTGGTATACACGTATCTATGGATAAACGCAAGCAACGGTAGCGGCTGGTAATATTTTATTTTTGAATTTTGTTTCACTCGATTTTTTTATATTGCAAGTGTCTCGTTAACATTCATACAATTATATTATAATGATATTAAGCTCTAGCAAAGCGGTGGATTTACAGAATCAAAATCATAATACTAAAAATTTATAGGATCTATGACTAAAAATACTTAACTTAAATTATTGTTCTTAACAGTGTTGTTAAAAAATGCTATTTATTTTAGATTTACGCTATTAGCTCACGTGCTCAAAGTTCGCGTGTGAGTCCCATCAACAATAGGAGTTCCGAACGTCTCGCGAAATTCACGAAGATTACTTTGGAATCCCAACCCCAGACTTGTTACAGACTACAATATATTGAAAGAGTAGTGGAATTACATAGATGAGATGTATGTAGTTCAATATACTTTTATATTCAATTTGTTATTAAGTATAAGTACCATTGGTAAGCTGTAGGTTGTTCGTTAAACGGACCGATCGACGGTGGTTTGAAATGTTGTTTATTTTCTGTCAACCTTTATAGTCGACTAACTGCGCTCCGCGGTTTCACCCTCGGATATAAAGTGGCCTGTGTGTTAATCCACTATCTAAGCTATCTATATATCAAAGATTCCTTTTTACTATTTTGGAATGAAACGCTAAAAATCCCTAAAAATTAATTAAATTTAGGTAAGTAATTGATTTCAAACTTTCTGAGTTCCAAATTTCATGCAAATCCGTTCCGTCAGTAGTATTTGCGTAAAAAGCCCGCGGCGTCGCTCGGCGTGTTCTATAATTGTCCTATGGGAATACACTATCGGGATAAACAGTATTCTATATGTAAATCCAGGTTATAAATTATCTGTGTTTAAAATTTCATTCAATTCTGTTCAGTAGTTTTTGCGTGAAAGAGTCACAAACATTAATCCATACGTCTTTACTCACCAACTTTCACATTTATAATATTAGTAGGATTTAATACTATATCAATAATATTCAATGCATTGTGTAGTCCCAGGGTAAGCATAAAAGGACCTTCCCATTTCTTCCCGCAGCCGCAGCCGGCTAAGGGAATATCCGGGGTATTTGCAGCAGCATTCTCTTTGATCTACTCCCGCCCTTTCCCTATCGAGCTATCCTATGTTCAGCAGTGGATTTAAAATGGCCGACGATGTGAAGTGAACCATACCGAACAACTCAAACAACAAAGCCTTTGCAAGTGGTGGATTTTATTTATCTTTTCATATTTCTGAATCAAGTATACTATGTTTAAACCAAATAGTTTCACTAGTTCTTAGAGTCTTCAAATCGAGAGTGAACAGGTATCTTCTAGGCAAGCGTGTTACAACCTAGACCGCATGGTCACTTACCATCAGGTGCGATAGTGGTCAAGCGCAAGCCTATCAAACAATAAAAAAAAAAGTTAAAAACAATACCGTATACAAGTATACAAGTAGCATAATTTTCTAAATTTAATTACCTAAGTCGGTATATTTAGTAACCTAAGTCGATATAGGGAACATTGTTTGAATTTCCTAACAAAACCAAATCAACTGGTTTCAGAGCTTTGATTTTGTAAATTAAAAATATATGTTCCACAATATCGTTTTCATAAATGTAATTCTCGAATATTAATTATATATATGTATATATTAATAACAGCTGTCTCCATTTTTATGTTTTCATGTTTCAGTAATGACATATAAGCTACCGTGGCGTGTCAATTTTGAATGTAAACACGTAAACCATTCAATTAATTATAATGTTTATCTCATTGTCTAAAAATGAGTAAGTTCTTTGTGTTTCTAGCAATTTGTAACGGTATCGACAGTGACACATCGATACAATGTATTAATACTTAAATATATATTATATGACAGCCTCTGTGGTGTGGTGGTTGAGCAGGTCGGCTCATAACCCGGAGGCGGCGGGTTCGATGCCCGCAACAGGACAAGTATTTGTGCACGTAAAAAAAGCGCAAATACTAGTTCTGAGTCTGGGTGTTGTGGGACCATGGACCTCGTAGTTCCTGGGTCCCTAGACACAGGGAATCCTAGTTAGTGTCCAGGATCTATGTATGTGATCGTTGGGCGTTATTATTATTATTATGTTTAAAGCAATATTATTGGAAGTGAACGTACTAAAACTTTTGAATAATAATACTTAACAATACTAGCATGTATGCTGTTAATGCATAATAGGTGACATTTAAAATGTAAATGTAAAGTTTAAAACAAAAAAATAGTGAGCTCAATGGATCCAAAATATTATAAAAAATATTAATAATATGTATATATTTAATATATAGTAATAAATATATAAATAGTAATAATAGTACCATGCCGCACAAAAATCCTCCAACAAGCGTACATACACTAACCGCATGGATTCTAGCCCGCCCGACCAATATTTAATAATAATTATGTTGTTACATCAGCACCATTAATTCTCCCAAGTCTTTTTTAACACCACACAACATGACGCTATAAAACGACGAATAAGTGTCTGTTTCATCACACTAATATTATAAAGGTGAAAGTTTGTATGTGTGTATGTTTGTTACTCTTTCACGCTGAAACGGCTGAATGAATTTGGATGAAATTCATAACCAAGATAGCTTATACACTGGATTGGATTAACATATAAGCTACATTTTATCCCGGAAAAGTGAAATTTTCTCGTGGGATGAGCAAATAATTAAAATCATTTATATCCGCGGGTGAAAAAATATAATTTGGGAGTATCCAAGGCAAGCGTGAGCCGATATCTTCTAGGCAATCATGTTCTGTCTCCAACCGCATCGTCACTTACCATCAAGTGAGACAATGGACAAACGCAAGCGTATCAAAGGTACAAAAACGATTTTTTAAACTTTAAATCATTTAACATAAACAAAGACTTAGTCAAATTTTTATTTTTATTATAAAATGATCTTCATTATCATTATCTTATTATTGTTTATTTATTATTCTGATCATTATCTTACATTATAAATTCTAAATGATTTTCACTTAAAGTTTTAACGTGGGAATTTCTGTATGTTCATAAATTTCACTCGCGCGTAGAAGTGGTGGTAGCGTCGACGGCAACGGAGCAGATATGTCTGAATCAGGAACGAAATCAGCTGGTGCAAACATTGACGACTCTTTTATATAGTTCCTGAAACATAAAGAAATAATGAGAAAATCATTCCGTGATTATTATATACCTACTAGCACGTTTATATATCGTTTAGAACGCTATGTATAGCATGACAAAAAATAAATATATTGTCTTTTTTTCTGTTATTGAATGATGTGACGAGCTAGTCGGTCACTTGATGTTAAGCGCCACGGCCGCCCATAACAGAACAGTGTCACTCGGAACCCTAAAACATACGAGTTTCAAGCGACACTGCACTGCGCACATCATCCTGAGACATCAGCACAGTCTGATAATAAGATTACTCGACTGTGAGAATCATAAATTCTCAATTGCCCAGTAATTTCACTAGCTACAGTTCCCTTCAAACAAGATCTGGTGAGTATGGCGGATGAGAGAGAGCTTCCAAACCTAACTCATGCAGCTAAGAGACGGTCTGTTGTGCAGTATGGGGTCGCGCGTTGTCGTGAAGTAGCAGTGGAGACGACCGATTGACCAAAGCTGGTTGCAGACGTGCGAGTTTCGCCATCATTGTGGTCAGTTCTTCAATGTACACATCTGCAGTAATGCTCTCGCCGTTTTGTAAAAAGCTATGATGAATCACACCAGCACTAGACCACGAAACTGTGACCATCACCTTTCTAGGGGTCATTTTTCGTTTTGCACATTGCTTTGGTACCAAACCAGGATCTAACCAACTTGCTGAGCGCTTTCGATTGTCAAAAAGAATCAATTTTTCGTCGCACGTAGCAATTCGGTTCAAAATTCCTTCATTTTTGTGTCTGTTAAGCAGCGCGAGTCAAGTATCGACGCGTACGTTGCGCTGGCGATCGTTAAGTTCGTGGGGCACCCATCTATCAAGCTTTTTTATCTTGCCAATCTGTCGCAAATGGACCAATATTGTTTTGATGCTAACATCAAAAGCTGCTGCCAGCTCAGATGTAGATTGAGATTCATCAGCTTCCACAATCGCCTTTAATTCATCATTGTTGACCAAAGTTTCCGGACGACCACGAGGTTCATATTTCAAGTCAAAATTCCCAGAGCGGAACCGAGCAAACCAATAACGGGTTGTACGTTCGTTTGTACAGTTCGCTCCGTAAACGTCGTTGATGTTACGTGTCGTTTGTGCCGCGTTGGTGCCACGATGGAACTCATATTCCATAATTACACGAAATTTCAAAGTATCCATTATGAGGAAAAATGTTGAAATGTAATGAAAATACAACGCTAATCAATAAACAAAAGACTCATATTGTAAATAGAATGTCATATTTTTAAAACAAAATTAATTTGAATTTAGAATTCATAGCCAATCAAAACTTTTTTTTGTTTGAAAAAGTCTATACTGCAATACGGCAATTTCATAGGTAAAGACCTATTATATAATATACGTATAGTAGTCTTCTGGCAACATTTAATTGTTATAAACAAGGTTAAGTAATTTACCGATTATTTTATTTCGGTTCGGTTCAGTACGTAAAAAGTATGAAAATATGAAGAAATACTATCGAAGTTCTGGCAGAGACGTGAATTCCAAACTTTACGATGATGTCTTGCGAAACACGAAGTAGAAAGTGTTCTTTCGAATATCGACAAAGTTTACCAAAAAAACCTGTATGTCTTCTGATATGTTATGCTTTTTCTTAAATAACGTATAAATTAATTAACTCAAGGTAATTTTGAATCCCTTGACAAACAGTTCAAGTGGAATAATGTATGAATAAATGTGTAAAAAACGGTTTTTTTAATCTGCTTTTTCACAGACACCTGGGCCCGTGCTTTTTGTTAAATTACTTTTATATTTATGTATTAAGCCTATTATTAACATGAACATACATAATACAGGAAGGACAATACAGCCAATAACAAGAACATAAACATAAGTACATTTTTTCTAATTGTGCATACACCACGAGCAAACCAACTTCCGCAAGCAGCTCGTTCACGAGCTTGACGCATGTTCCAGCCATCGTCCTCCGACCATATTTGAGTATTAGTAGAGTAGTATATATTTTTAGTGAGCGTGAGTGCTCCAAGTGTACGCACAATTTACAATTTAATTAAAATACCCTTATTACTATTTTATTCATACGAGCGGGATAATTGATAGATAAAAAAAAAACATTCACATAGGTTATTTTTATACTTTTTCCGTAATACGCTTGTATAACGCGCTCAAATCTATAAATTGATACTTGCACCATGCTTGGTCGTTAGTGTGAATTACTAGTGAACTAGATATTAAATAACTAACGTTATCGGTTGTGTTTAGAATTCATTGACATTCAAAAGTATATGATATATTACGCGCTTTGGACGCGTATTATAAGCGGGGTTTGCCATAATCACCACATTTGACAGGTGGCTTGATGATCGCAGTAGATTACAACGAAGAATGAATGCACCTCTCCGGGAAGAGATGAGGTGGTCCACGTATGGTGAACGCAGAAGAATTTAATGAACTGAGGAAAATGCTGCTACCTATTTCCTCAATATCTCTTAGCCGGCACCCACGGGAAGAGATTGGGTGGTCCTAATTGTTTGCAATTAGGACCACCCAATCTCTTCCGAAACCACACGGCTAGGTTTATATATTTTACTCCAAACTTGCTTTACCTTTCGTACTTATATTCTGTTGACGCATGTAGGTATATAGGTGGGTAAGTATAAATAAAATTTCAATTTGTGACTATGACGAGGAGAATTTATAGGAAGACTTGTCGGGTAAATCATCGAGGATATTTGCGTTTTATTGTGTCAGAGAGCACTTAAGATAAGTGTGTATCTTTGTAAATAGCGATAGAAATTTCTGGAAAAATTTACGTGCTGTTTTTGTTTCTCTATATTATTATGAATAGGTGTTTTTATTTTGTAAAGCAACTAGATTGGCTCTTTCAAGAAGATTATTAGCTCTCCGTGGCTTCACTTGTTTTCCGGGATAGAAAGATTCAAGTATACAATAAATTAGGAGAATCATTATTATTAATAATGTCTATGATATCATACAAAAGTGTTGAGTTTTTACTAATTAAACTATTGTTACAAAATACTTCACTTAGGGAGCTGATGCAAGCGGCGTAGTATATATACGAGCGACGAAGAAGGCTCGGGCTCACTTTTCGGGCAGCGCTCAGAGGCGACGGACGTTTTATAAAATCACGCTATTAATTATTGTCGGTTCTTAGTAAAATCTTAATAAATATTTGTATGTTGATTGTAAAGTTACTTTTTTTAAAACTAAAACCACTTAGGATTTCCAACATCAGAAGTGGGATCTAACTCAATTCTGACTTGGTTATTCTGATTTTAAATATTGCTTTGCTTTTGCTGTCGTGATTTTAAAGAATATCCGCTTAAATTTTTGTGGCTATGGCCGAGACTAGTAAACGTAAAAGTCGATCGAACGAATGAGATCGAACGTCTATCCTGGTTTAGAAGCTCAGCTTCAAATTTTCATAAACCGCTTAGGTGTTTTGGAAGTTTCCAGGACACGCAGTGCAAGTGTTGTTGCGAGTACATCGCACGCCATGTCGGCGCCCGCACCGGATGCTCCGGCACGCCAGCCGCGTCGTGCGAGCCGTATGGCCCGCTAACTGTGCCGTCTGTCGTGCGCGCCGAGTCGTACAC
This sequence comes from Ennomos fuscantarius, assembly GCA_905220475.3. Taxonomy (NCBI): domain Eukaryota; kingdom Metazoa; phylum Arthropoda; class Insecta; order Lepidoptera; family Geometridae; genus Ennomos; species Ennomos fuscantarius. The sequence goes on from HG992029.1 coordinate 4,147,232, forward strand.
TGCAAGTCTGGACCTGTCCGTGCCGTGTTCAAGCACGCCTCCGCCCACCGCGGATATGGTTATAAGTAGCCGAAAAGCTCGTTAATGCTATGATGCCATGCCGGTAAGATCGAACCATGTATTTATGTCAAATTTCGATCTGTCTTTGCATGATTTTGATTCGTTGTGTGGTTAAATTGATCATGTGCGCAAACTAAATAGATGGGACGACAGTGAGTGTTTAGCACGTATAGGTAATTGTCTGAAGGTGACGCGAGGTCGTGGCTATACGATTGGGTTAGTAATGATCGTAGTTGGCCAAATTTCAAGGGTGAATTTAAGGCATTGTGCCCTATACGAGTAAATATCGCGAACATTTTATTTGATGCTATGAAAACTGATTCTGATAACTACCCCACGTATGCAGAATATGCTAGACGTTTGTTGTTACGTTACGCATTGTTAACGATTTGAGTGATGAATGAGTTCATTGTAGCGATAGTTACACGCTGGTATTACTGATACTCAAATTCGCGCAGCTGCTATGAATTTAGTCAGTTTTTTGCCCATTTATGTGAAACCTCATCAGATTACACCCGTTCGAGCTCGTGGTGTTTTTCGCAAAGGTTATGTTCAACAAAACAAGCGAAAACGCGAGTATAGTGATTCTAAAGACTTTGACTGAGGCAGGATTTTCCATCAGCGTTGAGAAATATGAATTTATTACAACTGAAATATATTACTAAGGTCAAATGATTACTAATGGTCAGGTGAGACCGAGCGAGCATAAGGTAGAAGCTTCTGTTAACACGTAAGTGCCAAGCAATGTCTGAAGAGGTTAGACATTTTTAATGCTACTAAGTTAGTTTTTGTTACTTTAGACGGTACATCCCCGGTTATTCATTCAAAACAAAACTCGCAATGGTGTACCGTTAAGATGCGGTGACAAATAATACTGCGTCCACACTACCTTACGCTGACCAGCAACTCCAAGACGCTTATGTCAACAAGGGTCGTCAGCAGTCACAAACCTTCACCGTTGGCGATTTTGTGTTCGTGAACAGGTCATCACAATCTACGGGAAAGCTGAACTCTGGCATGCGGGGGCCTTACAAGGTCCTGCATGTGCTGCCACCCACCGCTGTAGCTCGAAACTTCGCGGCGGGTCTTATGGCAAGACAACGCAAGCGGCCGCCGATCACATGGTGTTTTGGCGGGGCGAATGGACGCTGGAGGCTTGTTCTGCGTTCTCCACTGCGGATATCTGTCTCACCAATGTGACTCAGCGATGACTGCACTTTGTGTGGCGTCGTTTGCAATGTGTGATCATTTCGCACAGTTGCCTTCTCTCTATTTGCAATGTGTGAGGTGGCCTATGCCTCTTCATGCAGTTGCCTTTTGCAATATGTGACGAGATTATTCTCTCCACATAGTTGCCGTTTTTGCAATGTATGACGTGGTTTGTGAGTGCCATGTCATACAGTTGCCGTTTTTGCAATGTGTGACGTGGTTTGTGAGTGCCATGTCATACAGTTGCCGTTTTTGCAAAGTATGACGTTATATATGAATGTTATCTTATACAGTTGCCGTTTTTGCAATGTGTGACGTGGTTTGTGAGTGCCATGTCATACAGTTGCCGTTTTTGCAAAGTATGACGTTATTTATGAATGTTATCTTATACAGTTACCGTTTTTGCAATGTGTGACGTGGTTTGTGAGTGCCATGTCATACAGTTGCCGTTTTTGCAAGGTATGACGTTATTTATGAATGTTATCTTACACAGTTACCGTTTTTGCAATGTGTGACGTGGTTTGTGAGTGCCATGTCATACAGTTACAGTTTTTGCAATGTATGACGTGGTTTGTGAGTGCCATGTCATACAGTTGCCGTTTATGCTATTTATGACGTGATTTGTGAGTATTACATTATACAGTTGCCGTTTTTGTAATGTTTGACGTGATTTGGGAGTGTCACGTCATACGGTTGCCGTTTTTGCAATGTATGATGTGGCTTATGAATGTTATCGCTGTTTTCTATTACAATGTGTGGCGAAGTTTAGAAGTCCGGAATTCTGAAATTCGCAATACATTTATTTTTCTTTATTTTCTATGCTAAGGTTCTAAAGTACTTTCTTACATGCGGTTGGAACCTTACTTGTTCTTACAAATTTTCATAAAATTATTATGTGAGACCTGTGTTGGTTGTACTTGAGTGCACGCTTGTGCTTCTAACACAGTTGTTTTGCAGTCTCCGTTTTCAATGTTTATTACAAGTACCTGTTGAATTTCTCTAAATTGAAATTTCTTTGAATTGAGCAACAACTTCATTTTAATTTTGAAATGGTTTCAGTTACCAAAGTTATGCCTGTACATCAGGTCCTAAAATCATGTTTTGTTGTGTTATAGAAGAAGACACAACGGCCGAGGTCGACGACAATGTGCCGCTTGAAGATGAAGCAGCTGTTGAGGACAACACGCAAGCAGGAACGGCCGTGTTACAAAATACTTCACTTAGGGAGCTGATGCAAGCGGCGTAGTATATATACGAGCGACGAAGAAGGCTCGGGCTCACTTTTCGGGCAGCGCTCAGAGGCGACGGACGTTTTATAAAATCACGCTATTAATTATTGTCGGTTCTTAGTAAAATCTTAATAAATATTTGTATGTTGATTGTAAAGTTACTTTTTTTAAAACTAAAACCACTTAGGATTTCCAACACTATATATAATTTAAAATATTACCAATGTATGAACATTGATAATATTTTAAATTATATATATATGTACTAATCGTGAATAATACCAGTTTTATACAATTATATTTTTTAACTTTCACCACGATTTATAAGGAAAAATATAATGTTTGATGATGATTTTATGTTCTATGTTTTTGATGTTACTTTAATTAGGTGATGGTACTGCCAGTTTATTATTGGGTTTCATTGCCCGAGTTATAGGTTGTTGTTGACAGCCTTTGTAGTGTGGTGGTCGAGCAGGTCGGCTCTTAACCCGGAGGCGGTGGGTTCGATTCCCGCGACTGGACCAGTATTTGTTCACATAAAAAAGAACCGCTAACACTTGTTCTGTGTATTGCGGGAACCTTCGCAGTTCCTGGGTACTCGTAGTTATCTAGGATTATAGGATTATTATTTATTTATAAACAAATTTTATCTGTACATATAAAATTCAAAGTCTTGACTGACTGACTGTCTGACTTATGTATATCAACGCACAGCTAAACCGCTGGTCCTAGAGATTTGAAATTTGGAGGGTGTGTTCTTTGTAAAGTGTAGGAATCCACCAAGAAAGGGTTTTTCAAAATTCTATCCCTAAAAGGGTGAAACGAGTGGTTGAATTATGTATGAAAAATTTTCTTCTTCGTTTCCTATAGGCCACGCGGTCGAAGCCGCGAAGCTAGTTGTAGTATAATTGTTGTGTTTGAAGCAAATTTAGGGAGTGTCAGAGTAAATATCCTATCCATGATAATTATTCTATAGTGCCCTCCAGTGTCCATGTTGTTATTACCAATAATCGTATAATATATAATATAAAAGGTCACACACATGGAAAGTACACACGAGAAAATAAACATAAAACATTCTTACCACAATTTCTTAGAGACGACAGGTCGAATAAGTGGTATTTCCAAGGTGGAAAACCTGGTGGAGAATGTGAAGGTGTAGGCTCCATGGTTTTCTACCACCAGCCAGTCGCCAGCAGCGCATCGCGGCAGTTTCACTTTGTAGTCCGACATAACGCGGTCGAGGTTGTCGCACGTCGGGCCCCAGATGATGATATCCTCATTAATTATTGATTCTACTTCTGCTGTCCACTGTTAATAATAAGGGATATGACCATCCAAAGTTTCTGTAACCGAGGTTACCTAAACTACGAAATTTACCTGAAACTTTGAAATTTTATGCCAATTTTCGTCAAATTTCATAGTGCCGTATACTCCATTGTTAATATAAATCATGTTTATTCGTTTATTATTCCGATTGACCTGCAAAATTCAATAAACCATATCAATGACCAAACGAAAGGTTGGCCTTAAATCAGCGGCAAAAAAGCGATTAAAATAAAGACGTCGATAAAACTAAAATCTCAAGATCATTGAAAATTAAATCTAATAATTGATGACGTAGCGTGAAAAAATAAATGTAAAAAGTAAATGTAGAATTTCAAACACTGCACCCGGCTTTAACGATGGTAGTGAGTAACATTTATTAACAAAGTTTTAAAACCATTTGGAAAAATAATTGGCATACTAACTTCAACCTTAAGTGTTGCAGATATGTAGGAAAAGATAATCTCTATGGCGTAGCTTAGTTATTCTTAGTTAGTGCTTACCTGTCTTACACCATTGACACTGCAGAACATCTTAAATGCAGAATCACTCAAATATCTACCAGGTTCAGCGACAACTTGAATATTCTGATCCGGAAATAGCTCTTCCAATTTATTGTTTATAAGCTGAGCCAGCTGTATGAATAATAATAATAATAATATGTGTGGACATATCACACAACGCCATCCAGCCCCAAACTAAGCAAAAGCTTGTACTATGGGAACCGGATAACTTATACAATAATTAGATACTTTTTGTTTGTAAATACATACATAGAATACAATATAACACCCAGACACAGAACAAACACCAATGTTCATCACACAAATGTTTGTTCTGAGTGGGAATCGAACCCACAACCCACAGTTCAGAAGGCAGTGTTATTACCAACTGAGCTATCAGGCCATCAAATAATTATATATTATATATGAATAATTATAGTATTTTGGTATGTGTTCAAGACAGAAAAATGTTAAGTGAATTTTAACTCTTAATAACGTGTAACGGCTAAACTCACGACAATTTAGGGACAGTCAAAATTATTGACGTATTTAAAACTTTAATCAGCTTAGGTTTTTACTTACTGTAGTTTGTTTATACAGTTGGGGGACTATGTTTAACTGTAGGTATTTTTTATAAAATGTACTCAACTGAAATATCCAAGCTAATAGATTATGCATGCGGCCCGCCCGAACAGTATTTCATAATAACTATGTAGGTGGAGTTTTGGCGGGAACGCGAAAAAGATTGCGTCACCGCATTGTATTATTTTTCAAAACTTGTGTTATTTTCAATGTTAGTGCATAAAATTGGTGGCATTCTATTCGTTAAGTGCTGGATTACAGGCGTGAGTGTGGGAAAATGGTATAATGATGGTGAAACGTTTCTTTTCGTGTTGTTTCCAAAACTCCATAGAAGCTTTAAGTAAAGTTGCCACCACTTTACTAGGAGTATGACTTTGACTGGACTATGACTTGACTTGATGACTTCGACTGTGACTTGACACACATTTGCGTGAAATATCATTAACTTGATAAATTATTAATTACTTGACACTGGCTAAATACACAAAAGTGTGGAGCCAAAACATTAAAAAAAAACTATGTGGGTATACAGAACCAATCGCCGTACACGCTATAACGCGGCTGTCGGCAGCCTTCCAATATCTATCTATTAGGTACTTAAATACCAATAACAGACAGCTTGTAATCTTTACATCTAAGAAGGATTATTTATATCTAAAGATCTACAGGACCATCAACACCCGGAGATAAAAAAATTAGTGTGCTTTAGACTACACGACTGAAGTAAAACTTCTTTAGTTTAGCTCCATCTATAGGCCGATATTAATTTTGCTTTGTTTGTTTTTGCTTTATTTAATGTTAATGTCACTATCTTGACAATTGTAAATTGTCATAGTACCGGACATACTACATAATAATACAAATTTTTAACTTAGTTATGTTGACAATGGAGATCTACGTAAACCAACTTCAACTTCTATTTCCCTCGCATTCACCAGCTTACTCCCCAAGTCAAGCGTGCGTAAAGAAGTTTTACTTCAAAAATTGCGTGCAGCATTTTCGCAATTTTTTATATATATTGCGGGAATATTGAAGATCTAACCGCTACCTCGTGGGAGTTGGCAATGCTATGTATACTAACTTCATCAATCCTGTCAGTTTGGTCACACAAAAAGCCGCCTCCGATATCAACTATGTTCATCCGTCTTCCAGCCTTGGCCTCGTAGTCAAACAATGCTCTCGCCTGCTGCAAACCTACCACGTAACTCTCTGGAGAGGAGCATACGCTGCCCACGTGGAAAGCTACTCCTGCCACCTGAAGAAAAACATATTCTATCATATAATACTTGAAGAAAAAAAAACAAGATAAACTATAGTGTTATTATTTGGCCACGTTAATATATATGATGGCGGCTACGTCCAGTTATAAACTCTATGCGCAGCGGGCAGTACCGTAATTTACCCTATGGTGGCATCTAAATTTATTACAGTGGCAACATCGGCAACTATCGTTGCTCCCCCAACCATCTGGCTATAAAAAGGGACCGTTCGGTGTACTACGGACCATTCTTGTTCCAGACACGGCGCGATGTGCACTTGCTGAAGGCCTATAGTTATATAGGTTGCAACCTACGCACAACCCGTTTCTGCCTACATATACAGAGTTATTTTGAATTCATTAACTTTTTAAGTCATAAATCATTATTTACAACTGGTACAGTTTTTATTAAACTTTTTAATTTCGCCGTACTATTGAGTGAAAACTTTAATAGACGTATTTTCCTTTCCTACTACAGTGTACAGGCTTATTATTTTGTTAATAGGTAAATTAAAAATACTGTTTAAATCGTTAAATTTTTGGCGAAAACATCGATGAACATCCACAAAAAAAAATACATACAGACGAACATAGTACCTCCTCCGTTTTGAAAGTCAGTTAAAAACAAGAGAAATCAGAGTAGATATTCCTCTGTTTTTTTTTTGAGTGAGACTATTTGAGTAATTCATGTCTATGGTGTTATATTTCGGTCATTTTTGAACAATGCATCTTTTAAATGCAGTTTTTAATTCTCATCGTTTCATTGTGTTGTTTTTGAATTAAATTTTGAATAAAACTCCGTCAGTGTATATTTATGAAATGTGTAAAATAAGGCAAAAATAAACAATAAAGCGAAAAAACACAACACAACGAAACGATGAGAATTAAAAACTGTATTTAAAAGATGCATTATTATTATTATTATTCCGTATTACAGAACGATGTTCAGTCATCAATCGGTGCTCAAAGAAAACAAACAGCAGAAATTTAATTCATAAAGTTATCAATCAGTGAATGAAATCTCTACTTGATCACCGACCGATGACTGAGCATCGTTCTATAATACGGACCTAAAATTTGTTTTAGTGGTGATAACACTAAAACTTGTTTGGTAGTGATTACCTTAGTGTTGTCCTAGTAAAACGAGTTTGAGTGTTGTTACTGCTAAAACGAGTTTTTACAGCGTTTTTACATGAGCTATCAATCAAATTGTTCCTTACTAGATTATTACTATTTTTATGTTAGCATTAAAACTGTAAATACTTGTGAAGATGACTTTTGGAGTCTCAGCTAGCATATTCTTCTTATCTGATCAGTACAGAGTAGGTATGACATAGAGACGTAAAACTAAACATAAGTAGCTCGGAACTAGATGCAAATCACAAGTGGCTCGTTAAAAAAACTTATAGACCACGACTTAGAGTAATTTAAACAAATGAATGACAGACTGAATTTTTAGTTCCGTGTCTCTACTTTATGGTTTATTTATTTCTTTAATAAAGAATCCTTCGTTTACCGTTTGCCGTTAGTGGCGCTGTGCTGGATTTGAAATAACATTATTCATAACAATTGTTCGTAAAGTGGACTCTTATTACGCCGCTTTTAGGTTCATAATTAAAGATTGATTATTCCTTTTCTTACTACCTATATAAAAAAGAACGATGTATGTTTGCTTGTGGGGGAAGATAATTGATTCAAATGATGATTTCTCACGGTTTGCTTTTACCGGGTACCGGATTATTATTGAATACTTTTATTCCGAAAAATTTAAGGTAAACGAGTACGTTCTAGGTGAAGTTGCGAAGTATCATTTCAAAGTTTAACGCGAGGTGAGATCGCGGTATAAGCTGACCTATTCTTTTTTTATTGTTTGATAAAAACCACAAGTATTATTAATGAAAATAAATGTGGTAGTAGTCAAATCTAGTAGCAGTATAGGCAATGAGGTTTCTCACAAAGATTATAATAAAAATGCAAAGGATACCAAACCTACCTTCAACCCCAGGCTGGCAGCTTCATCCAGCAAATCGGTCGCTTCAGTGAGAAATTCACAGCCATACTTTAATCCCAGATTTCTTTTGGCGGTACTTTCTATCCGTATACGAATTAACAACCTAAAAGAAGTTATAAATTTTTTAATTCCTTTTTTGTACTTCATAGAGAACCGTTATCTGTGGAAAACTAATCAGTACCATCGATTAGGGTGAAAATGATAATTAATTTAATTTAACCTTAAGCAATAAATGATAATAAATAATAAATATCTGCGGACATTTCACACAGAACCATCTAGCCCGAAACTAAACAAAGCTTGTACTATGGGAACCAGATAACTGATACAATACTTAGATACTTTTTGTTTGTAAATACATATATAGAATACAATATAACACCCAGATACAGAACAAACATCGATGTTCATCACACAAATGTTTGTCCTGGGTGAGAATCGAACCCACAACCTGCAGTTCAGAAGGCAGGGATACTACCAACTGAGCTAACGGGCCAGTCAATCTATGAATGTGGCTTATATTACCTATAGTACCTATCATTCTTTGATATTGACATTGACATGCAGTCTTTGCGGTGTGGAGGTTGAGCAGGACGGATCATAACCTGAAAGCTGCGGGTTTGATTCCTGCCAGAAGGCAAGTATTTGTGCATAGAATCGCTTAAAAACTTAATAACTTGTTCGGTGTCTGGATATTGTGGGACCATTCCTTGTAGTTCCAGGGTCCCTAGATACAGGGAATACTACTAGTGTAGGGTCTATCAGGATCTTTATTATGTGATGTGATCGTTGGCCATTATTAATTCATTTATCTTGTCTTCTCTGATAAGGCAAACACACTTCTCTCGCGTGTTTTAAAGCAAAATTACCATCATTTTCGATTTAATTTCAAACATGCTACTGATTTATACTTATGTAGGTACTTTTCAAACCTTACGTCTCTCCATACGTTCAGAGATAATGAAGAGAGAGAGAAATTTCACTAGACCTTCCAAACAGATCACAGCAGTGCTTGTACTGCTTGGCGGCAGAATAACTAGCAAAGCGATGGTACCAATCTAGACGATTTTTGCTGGAAAGTCCTACCACCTAGATAGTGCTTACCTTGCATCCGGCCAAAAATTTTTTATTTTCTTCAACTCACATGACGAATCAAACGTCGTATAATTAACTCCTGCTTTCTTCGCATAATCCATTTCTCCAGGAGTTTTACACGGCATGGCGTAAATTATAGATCGAGGATCGACGTTAAGTTTCCTTATTTTGTAGATCTCGCCAGGCGATGCGCAGTCAAAACCAAGTCCAAGCGCAACAGCCAATCGCAACATCATGCTTGTATCATTTGCCTTCACAGCTGTAAGGAAGAAAGAAAGTAAATAATAAATAAATGTGGACACGCCATCTAGTCCTAAACTAAGCAAAGCTTGTACTATGGGAACCAGATAACTGATAAATACTTATACAGTTTTTTATTGTAAATATACATACCTAGAATACAATACAACACCCAGACACAGAACAAACACCTATGTTAATTACAAAAATGTAAGTTCTGGCTGGGAATCAAATCCACAACCTATAGTTTAGAAGGCAGAGCTAACCACCACATGAGCTATCAATCAAATTGTTCTTTACTAGATTATTACTATTTTTATATTAGCATTAAAACTGTAAATACTTGTGAAGATGACTTTTGGAGTCTCAGCTAGCATATTCTTCTTATCTGATCAGTACAGAGTAGGTATGACCTAGAGACGTAAAACTAAACATAAGTAGCTCGGAACTAGATGCAAATCACAAGTGGCTCGTTAAAAAAACTTATAGACCACGACTTAGAGTAATTTAAACGGTAAACAAATGAATGACAGACTGATTTGTTTAGTTTGTTCCGTGCCTCTACTTTATGGTTTATTTATTTCCTTAATAAAGAATCCTTCGTTTACCGTTTTCCGTTAGTGGCGCTGTGCTGGATTTGAAATAACATTATTCATCACAATTGTTCGTAAAGTGGAATCTTATTACGCCGCTTTTAGGTTCATAATTAAAGATATTAAACACATGCACACGGATTATTATATTTTGTCGTATATGTACTTTATAAGCACTAGAATAGAGTAGGGTAACTGATATGATGATGATAAACATAGTAAGGGTCTATTGACTGTTTCAACACAGTCCGGTTTCTATCCGGCGCCGGCGCTAGCGAAGATCGCCGTTCCTAGCACCGGCTTCGTGGAGACTACTTCCAGAGATCCATACAAGACTGATGACCGACGGTTGGATAATATCCGACCGTGCTGTAACGGTCTGGAACGAACAGGTCTTAATGTTTACTGACCATAGAATACAATATAACACCCAGATACAGAACAAACATCGATGTTCATCACACAAATGTTTGTCCTGGGTGAGAATCGAACCCACAACCTGCAGTTCAGAAGGCAGGGATACTACCAACTGAGCTAACGGGCCAGTCAATCTATGAATGTGGCTTATATTACCTATAGTACCTATCATTCTTTGATATTGACATTGACATGCAGTCTTTGCGGTGTGGAGGTTGAGCAGGACGGATCATAACCTGAAAGCTGCGGGTTTGATTCCTGCCAGAAGGCAAGTATTTGTGCATAGAATCGCTTAAAAACTTAATAACTTGTTCGGTGTCTGGATATTGTGGGACCATTCCTTGTAGTTCCAGGGTCCCTAGATACAGGGAATACTACTAGTGTAGGGTCTATCAGGATCTTTATTATGTGATGTGATCGTTGGCCATTATTAATTCATTTATCTTGTCTTCTCTGATAAGGCAAACACACTTCTCTCGCGTGTTTTAAAGCAAAATTACCATCATTTTCGATTTAATTTCAAACATGCTACTGATTTATACTTATGTAGGTACTTTTCAAACCTTACGTCTCTCCATACGTTCAGAGATAATGAAGAGAGAGAGAAATTTCACTAGACCTTCCAAACAGATCACAGCAGTGCTTGTACTGCTTGGCGGCAGAATAACTAGCAAAGCGATGGTACCAATCTAGACGATTTTTGCTGGAAAGTCCTACCACCTAGATAGTGCTTACCTTGCATCCGGCCAAAAATTTTTTATTTTCTTCAACTCACATGACGAATCAAACGTCGTATAATTAACTCCTGCTTTCTTCGCATAATCCATTTCTCCAGGAGTTTTACACGGCATGGCGTAAATTATAGATCGAGGATCGACGTTAAGTTTCCTTATTTTGTAGATCTCGCCAGGCGATGCGCAGTCAAAACCAAGTCCAAGCGCAACAGCCAATCGCAACATCATGCTTGTATCATTTGCCTTCACAGCTGTAAGGAAGAAAGAAAGTAAATAATAAATAAATGTGGACACGCCATCTAGTCCTAAACTAAGCAAAGCTTGTACTATGGGAACCAGATAACTGATAAATACTTATACAGTTTTTTATTGTAAATATACATACCTAGAATACAATACAACACCCAGACACAGAACAAACACCTATGTTAATTACAAAAATGTAAGTTCTGGCTGGGAATCAAATCCACAACCTATAGTTTAGAAGGCAGAGCTAACCACCACATGAGCTATCAATCAAATTGTTCTTTACTAGATTATTACTATTTTTATATTAGCATTAAAACTGTAAATACTTGTGAAGATGACTTTTGGAGTCTCAGCTAGCATATTCTTCTTATCTGATCAGTACAGAGTAGGTATGACCTAGAGACGTAAAACTAAACATAAGTAGCTCGGAACTAGATGCAAATCACAAGTGGCTCGTTAAAAAAACTTATAGACCACGACTTAGAGTAATTTAAACGGTAAACAAATGAATGACAGACTGATTTGTTTAGTTTGTTCCGTGCCTCTACTTTATGGTTTATTTATTTCCTTAATAAAGAATCCTTCGTTTACCGTTTTCCGTTAGTGGCGCTGTGCTGGATTTGAAATAACATTATTCATCACAATTGTTCGTAAAGTGGAATCTTATTACGCCGCTTTTAGGTTCATAATTAAAGATATTAAACACATGCACACGGATTATTATATTTTGTCGTATATGTACTTTATAAGCACTAGAATAGAGTAGGGTAACTGATATGATGATGATAAACATAGTAAGGGTCTATTGACTGTTTCAACACAGTCCGGTTTCTATCCGGCGCCGGCGCTAGCGAAGATCGCCGTTCCTAGCACCGGCTTCGTGGAGACTACTTCCAGAGATCCATACAAGACTGATGACCGACGGTTGGATAATATCCGACCGTGCTGTAACGGTCTGGAACGAACAGGTCTTAATGTTTACTGACCATAGAATATCTTGATCCTGGGCATCACCTCCTTAAAGTGCTGCACCCGGCGATACACCTCGTCCATATTGAATATGTAAAAGGCCTGCTTCTGCTGTCCACTTTCTATCATGGCTCTTGCTACATCATCCGGTGTATGTTGTTCTAGGATGTAACCCGACGTTAGATGAGCCTTGATCCCATTTTGATAGCTTGCATTATTTCTTGCCATCGGAAAGTAGTTCTAGACAGAGTATAAAAATAACATAGCTTAACATGGTGTATTTATTGTATTTTCAACCGACTTCAAAAAGGAGGAGGTTCTCAATTCGACTGCATTTTTTTAAATGTGTATAACTTCGACTGGGAGAACCGATTTTGATGATTCTTTTTTTAAGGAAGCTGGTGCTCCCGGTTTGGTTTATTTATCTGCATTTCCACAGACACCTGGGTCCGTGCTTTTTGTTAAATTATTTTTATATTTATAAATTTAGCCTATTATTAACATGAACATATATACAATACAGAAAGGACAATACAGCCAATAACAAAAACATAAGTTCTTATTTCTAATTGTGCATACACCACGAGCAAACCAGCTTCCATTAATCTAGTTAAAATACTCTTATTACTGTTCTATTCATACGTGCGGAATAATTGACAGGCTCCTTTGAGCTCATCAATGATCCCGCTCGTAATTGCTTTTTTTTTTAGTCCACTTGGTTTGATTTGTTCCCAGTTTGGTTTTAGTTTAGTTTTAGTTATCCTTAATAATGCGTATTCCAACTTCAACTACATTGATGATGTTCTCTTGTTAGTGATAAACAAATGCGGTGAGATTCACTCCCACCGTAATGTTTATTATATAGTTAGTGATTACTGTTTAGTTTATAATAATTACTACTATTAATAATTAAACAATAATCACTAACTCATTTAATAAACTATAATAATAACATATTTCATAAGCCCGTCTATCCTAAAATTTACAACTCCTAAGTTTGCACTTATTTCTCTATGATATTCCCGAATTCCTCTGTGACATGCCCAAATACTTTCCAATAGGTATGTAATAGAAGTAAAAAGTGCGAATTTAGGAGCTGTCAAACAAACATGTACAAATGTCTAGATGGGTATAGAGCTGTAATGTCTAATATGCAAACGCAGGAGGGTATAATAGCCACTTAGTGTCGGTCTGATATTTATTCAGGTACAGCTTGATCATTGTCCAGCGGGGATGGAGGATATTGTTGGAATATATCTTCCTTCCCTAGTAATCTGGTGACGACACGTGATGCATGTATCCAAGCTTTTTTCATGTTAACTGTTTTTTGTAATTATGCGCAGTTGCATAAATCAGATTATAATTAGAGAATAAGACCTTCATAATATATGCAAAACGCAACTTTTGTGGATTTCAGAATGGTGTGAAATTTTGATGAGGATAATGATATGATGCAAAATGCACGTCAATGTAAAAATATACAAGTGTTTTTCATCACTCTTGCATAACTAACGACGACGGTTATTCTTATAAAATTAAAAATACACAATAACAACAACAACCGTTTTGCTAATTAGTAAAATGTACATTTTGAATAAGTATCCATTCATTTTACTCCACTGTTATCATTCATCTTGGCTTAAGAAATATACAATTATGTTGATAAGAATGATGTTTATAACATAATAATAATAACAACGCCATTCATCACATACATAGATCCTGGACCCTAACTAGGTTCCCTGTATTTAGGGACCAGGTACTACGAGGACCATGGTCCCATAACACCCAGACTCAGAACCAGTATTTGCTCGACTATTATGAGCCAACCTGCTCAACCATCACACCACTGAGGCTGTATATCTTATTCATTGAAAGAGTGATGGATCAAAGATCAAAGATGTTGAATTATAGGTCGTATAAACTTCAGACCTAACTTAGTTCCATTATACGTTAGAGTTTATTAAAAAGCTATTTTTATGATGATTGCATTTTATTGCATGACATAAATCACTTGGAATTTTTAATGAAACACATTACAGCCTAAGGGATAAAAAAATCCATGATAAAATCTAGACTAATGAAATCTACAAGAGAACTTTAATCTACAGTGTAGCTTTCAAATTTCAGAAATTGGAATGGCAGTGGAACATGCTACATAAGAAATACACAATCATAATAATGATCTATATTTTATTCATTGAAAAACTGATGGAACAAAGAAATTAAAACTGTTGAATTGTAATTTTTCAGACCTAACTTAGTTCCAAAATACGTTAGAGTTTATTGCACTTCTTGTAAAGCAATTTTTATGAGGATTGCATTTTATTGCAAATCACATGGATTTTTTGATGAAACACATTTAAGCCTCTGATTTCTTTCTGTGATAAATACAGACTGAGGAGGTCTACAAAAGAACTATAATTTACGACATAGCGTTCAAATCTCAGGAATCAGAATGGCAGTGGAGCATGCTATATTGCTCACAAAATCTGATGGGGAAGAAAGGACCTCGAGCGGTAACGAACCAAAAGAGACATCGTGCGACGTCGTATGTACTATTTAGTATGTGTATAGAATGTTGCTATTAGCTACATTGACCGAGTGAATTATCCGCTTCAACTCGCCAAGTTTGCTTTCATCTCTCCAGATGTTGGTACTTGCGTGCAAGTCGTATTCGTTAGTCGTAATCTTGATGAAACTTGGTATACAGGTTCTAAAATTTCATAGTTTATTCTTGTCGTCGGTGACTTTTAAATTGGAGAATATTTCCTCCAAAAAGGCAAAGCTTGTTGCGACACTATTTTACCGTTAACTTTAATAATATTTAGTATGAACATTTGTTACTCAATTCTAAACAAGCATTACAAATATGAGCGAAATTGGTCAAGAGGTTGTCAAGACATGAGGGTCGTGGGTTCCGAGTTTGAGACGTACTATATAATAAATAAAACCACTTACCGCCCAATTTTGGTAATACAGGAATATATGGTTGACGTTGATAATAAGTACATATTTATATATTACGTATGTACATATACATAATATATATAGCAATAAAATAAACACACTTCTCACCTAATTATTTAAAAAAAATTATGCTCCTGATGTATATACTGTTCACAGAACCACATGTGACATAGGAAAATTCCGGTTAGCATTGGCTGTCTTATTGCAGCCAGTGTTTATAGGATAAAAACTCATTTACATCAATATTTTATTTTACATTATGATATTTACAATTGAACAGTATAATTTAATTTACTTACTGATGTCACCTGTGTTTGCGATAGTTTACGAATATTAGCATCGATTTCTTACCACAAACACAATCTAAATGTTTTATTAAATGAACGTTAAAATTTTGCAGATCTCTTTATATACGTACTTGAAGTATTCAACTGGTTTACTTGCCATTACAACGAAAAATTATCACGGTTTCAAATTATTTACATGAAAACGTCAACGGTACAACCACAAAAGATTTAAACAAGCCTTGTTTATGAATTTGCGATATATGCGATTGAATACAAAAGTGATCTTCAGAACTTTCCATAAATTACCATTCTTATTGCTGAAAAACTGAAAATGTAAAATACGCTTGCTAACATACGACATTGATGCTAATTTTAATTGTTGGGTAAACAACTATCGCAAATTCGTGCAGTATAAACGTGACTTGGAGATAGGTTACGATTTTGAAGGAATTCAGCAGTAAAGCTATACTATGTATAAATATTCTTGTGCTTATCGCCAATACCCAGTTCCATTTTCTATTCCAGTGTATTTGCACTTGGTTTGTGAAAACATAATATTACTAATATTTTCTTCTTACTGTAGCTAATAAATATAGGTAAGTAGAGCATAGGTATGTTTCTCATTTTGAACCACACAATAAATCTCTGGCACCACCATCCCCAACATTTGGGTACTTACAAACTACCGTTTAGATTACAAAGACAAACAAATGGTTACAATATACTAATTATTATAGTTTGTAGGTAACCATTTACCATGTGTATTCCATAATTCATGATAAAAAAACTAAATAGTGTTCTTGGATTATTTAGGTAAGTTTAAATAAAATTGAATCACCATAATGTTATAGTTACTTTATTTCACAGTATAAGCTATAAATATTTTATGTCACAGTTACAATTTATTTCAAACAATATAATTATTATTTAATTTCATTATAATTCTAATACTTAATAGTAATTTCGTATTGGAAATAAAGCGGTTTTATTAGGATTTAGTGATCAATAAGTTTTAGGAAATACTGATGGTGGGAGTTGATTTAATCCAGAGTAAATAGTTTGTGGGAATATTTTCCGGCATCAGGAATCAAAGGTGGTAAAGTCGAAGGCAAGCATGCAGGCAAATCCGAATCCATTACGAAAGTATCCGATGAGAAAACTGAGTTGCTTCTAAGGGAACTCCTGCAAAAACATTTTTAATATTGTCTTTAATATCTGTAACCGTATCCGAATACTTCCACCTGTTAAGAATCGTGGGTCGTTTGGATAATTGAAAGGTTGAGGGTAAAAAGGGTTTAACTGACTAATTAATAGTTTCGAGAAAATTGACTTTAAACTTCAACGGCTTCATTTTAATGTAGAGTGAGAGAGAATAAAGAGTGCTTATAGGGTAATAGAAAAGGTTTATGTAAGTTTCAGTTGCTTGAAAATGTATTAATTCTATTTTAAAATACTAAATATAGTACTAATTCATACAATTACTGTATAAATATAATAATAATAATATTTTTATGCTAAGCGAACTGTATTCCTGTGATAGATAATCCGTTTGTAGACTCAAAATCTCGAGATTTAAGCCTGATTTGGGTATTTTGAGAATGTATTATTGTAGATAATTTCACGCTGAATCCAACGATACCCATAAGTCATTTTGTGAAAAAAATCAGTTAAACCCTTTTTATTCTCACCCCTTCAATTGACCGAAACGTACTCCAATCAAATGTAGGTAAAGATTTTTTATTGGCCGGTCTCTGTGACTTCGTTAGAGGCCCCCATAAATGACTGATTTCAACGAAATGTTTTTATTCGACAGCTGGTATTTACGGACAGACTTGCTGATAGATATATGAACCATGCTTAATTAATGTAAGATATACAACAAATTAAGTACGTACGAGTATCGTATACACTTGTACGCATTTAAATTGTTCCATTGTTATACAAAACACCAGCATTCCATAGGTAAAAATACGATTGGCGGTTTTCAAAATAAGTGTTAAAAAATAAGTATTTAATTTAACGCCAAAGAGGTATGCATTGAAAATACTCCGTTTATGGATCTCAAACAAAAAATATACTTATAAATGCATCAGGAGAACCCAAATGGTTGTTAGGCCAAGGTGGTTAAAGAGATTGAGATGCGAGGGATTTACCCTCTTTAAATTATTCGAAAAAGGGTAATTTACGGGTAACACTCCACTTTATTTTTGAGAATAAGTACCCCATGATAACCTCGACAGTGTAGACAAAGTAATTTGAAATCAGTTCAACCGTTGTGGAGTAAAAGGCACATAAATAAAAATTTAATATTGTGTATCTATACATATAACATTCAAAGTCCTGACTGACTGGACTGACTTATATATCAGCGCACAGCCTAAACCATTAGTCCTAGAGACTTGAAATTTGGAGGATGTGTTCTTTGGAAAGTGTATGAATTCACTAAGAAAGGGTTTTTAGAAATTCCACCCATAAGAGGGTGAAATGGGTGGGTGAATTATCTATGAAAAATTTTCTTTTCTTATAGGCCACGTGGGCGAAGCCGCGGGCAGAAGCTAGTAGTATATATAGGGATTAAAAGATATTTACTTTAGCATATAATTTAGCCATATAAGGCCATTTTTGGTAAGCAAAGCATGAGTGATATATATAAGTACAGATGTCCATACGCTACGTTAACCTTTTCCTATCAGGCCGTATGCGTGTTTCCTGCCTATACCATACATAAACCTGTAAACTTTATTTACCAACTAACCATAGTTTGCTAGATATCACGGATCGTACAAAAGTTTTCTCCATACTGCAGAACTCCGTCTTAAAAGACAAGCTGTACGCTCCCATCGGGTAAAGGACTAACCAATCTTCTTCTGAACATGGCACCAACTTTTTGGACCCTAAAACGTCGTTATTATGAAGCGTAGGCCCCCAAATTATAGTGTCTTGAGGGACATCTTCAGTGTCTTCAATATTGCTGGTCTTCTGCAATAATCATAACTTTAAATGACCTCTAATGCTCATTAGATATGCGGGTCGACCGTTTGGGGCTTCAAGTTGAGGGTGCTAAACGACTATGAACAGTCGTTATATATCAGCATATTCGACCGCAAACAACAGTTTTACTTCAGCATGTAATTATTTGTAGATTATACCTAATAGTCAAGTTAAACACAGACGAGATAAACGCGGTGGCCTCGTGTATCGTATACCTACCTACACCGGTGTACACGCGTACACCTTTAGTGATGCAATATATAAAGGGCTATTTTAATACACCTAAAAATTTTTAGGGTTAAATTCATAAAATTTAAAAAAAATCTGTCGACAATGGAGCATTTCGAAAAAATTCCTTGCTCTATACGTAAGAAATATTTTCTTGTTTAATTTTTATAACCATGAGTTTAGGATGACAACGTAATTGTCACAAAACGACATGTTAGTAATATCTTCAGTAACCCGATTTTTGACTTATTAATAATAGGTCTTTACCTATGAAATTGCCGTATTGCAGTACAGACTTTTTCAAACAAAAAAAAGTTTTGATTGGCTATGAATTCTAAATTCAAATTAATTTTGTTTTAAAAATATGACATTCTATTTACAATATAAGTCTTTTGTTTATTGATTAGCGTTGTATTTTCATTACATTTCAACATTTTTCCTCATAATGGATACTTTGAAATTTCGTGTAATTATCGAATATGAGTTCCGTCGTGGCACCAACGCGGCACAAACGACACGTAACATCAACGACGTTTACGGAAAGAACTGTACAAACGAACGTACAACCCGTTATTGGTTTGCTCGGTTCCGTTCTGGGAATTTTGACTTGAAAAATGAACCTCGTGGTCGTCCGGAAACTTTGGTCAACAATGATGAATTAAAGGCGATTGTGGAAGCTGATGAATCTCAATCTACAGCTGAGCTGGCAGCAGCTTTTGATGTTAGCATCAAAACAATATCGGTCCATTTGCGACAGATTGGCAAGATAAAAAAGCTTGATAGATGGGTGCCCCACGAACTTAACGATCGCCAGCGCAACATACGCGTCGAGACTTGCCTTGCGCTGCTTAACAGGCACAGAAATGAAGGAATTTTGAACCGAATTGTTACGTGCGACGAAAAATGGATTCTATTTGACAATCGAAAGCGCTCAGCAAGTTGGTTAGATCCTGGTTCGGTACCAAAGCAATGTGAAAAACGAAAAATGACCCCTAGAAAGGTTATGGTCACAGTTTGGTGGTCTAGTGCTGGTGTGATTCATCATAGCTTTTTACAAAACGGCGAGAGCATTACTGCAGATGTGTACATTGAAGAACTGACCACAATGATGGCGAAACTCGCACGTCTGCAACCAGCTTTGGTCAATCGGTCGTCTCCACTGCTACTTCACGACAACGCGCGACCCCATACTGCACAACAGACCGTCTCTAAGCTGCATGAGTTGGGTTTGGAAGCTCTCCCTCATCCGCCATACTCACCAGATCTTGCGCCTACCGACTATTACTTTTTATAAAATTTGGACAACTTTTTAGCGGGAAAAAAATCAATTCCCGAGAGGCAGTACAAAACGCCTTTGAAGAGTTTGTTGTCTCCCGTCCTGCTGATTTTTTCAAGAAGGGCATCCATAAACTGCCACAGCGTTGGCAAAGATGCATTGATTGCAGGGGTGATTACTTTGAATAAAATAAATAAATAAGTTCGAAAAAAAAATACTTTAACTTTTTTCAAACAAAACGGCAATTTCATAGGTAAATACCTAATATAACCCTTAATATTATAATAATCAAACAGTTAACTAATAACGTAAGTGTGACATCTACTGGTTACAAACATGACAACATATTGTTTACAAACATCACTCTATAGTTTCCTGTAGCTTCTTCTTTACAGGTAGGTAATCAAAGCTTCGGATCGGTGTTTTCTGTTTTGAATTGTGCCAGATAGCTTAGCCAGTAGTGAGAAAGAGATTTTTTTCATTTTTTTTTCAAAGTCAATTATCGATTTCAATATTTGACATTAAGCACTTTGTCATTTTAAAGGCTTAGTAAAATAACTTACCTTTAAGTACCTAATATCATTTTGACTTGTAAAAGTGCTAAAGTTAGCATATTTGCCGTAAAATCCTTTGACTTTGGTTACCTGTTTTGTTGGTATCATACCTCCTACTTGTTTCTGTATATAAGTAACAAAAAATGTGAGAAATAAATATCTATGAACTTTGAAAGCTGTACAACAAAAGTTGTTTGTTTTATGATAAAGGTTTTAGGTGAATTGAAAATAATCCTGTATATATCGCAGAAATTGGAATTGAAGTGTTTATGTCTGCGGGCCGAATGAGAGTCTTCGTGCATCAGTTTAACTTCTTTGAATATATTGTATTATGAACAATATGAACCTTCAACTTTTTTATGGTGTGCCATTTTTCTACACCAAACAACGTCCCGTTCATTCCATCGTTTAAGTACACCATTTGTACTGATGTATCCATATTGGCGACCTGAAATTACTTAAAAATAAGCATAAAGCATATTCCGTAAAAATGTTTAGTAATTAGTAAAAATATTTTGTAAGTATCTAAAACTAAAATCAATATTTTTATACGATTTAGTAAGTCCTAGATAATTTAAAAAAAAGGCAACCTCGGTGTAAATTTTATCAATCCAAGCTTAATTGACAACTATTTTAAAACAAATTAAATTATTTTCGTTCAAACAAAGCGAGTTTTGGAAAGCTTCTTTGTTTATTTCTAACGGGTTCCGATTGAAAATCAATTATTAAGGTCTTATGACCTTGATTACATGCTGAGTCGGGATACGTTATTATTTATTATTTGTTCTATTATTGTTCTATTTTCATGTTCTATGTAAAAATTTAATATTGTATAATGTCATGAATAAATGTATTGTTTTTCCTTTTTTTTCTTCAACTAAATCCGTTACCTAAAAGCGGAGAAGAGACATTTTTAGACAAGGATGTCCGCACTGTTATATAGATGAGTGTGTATGAGTTTTTTTCGCACCACTCGCCCGTGTCACCCTCGTATTGAGTGTTTTGAACACTCAATACATAAAAATACGCCCAACGATCACAAGCATAGATCCTGGATTCTAGCTAGAATTTCCTGTATCTAGACATCCAGAAACTACGAGGATCATAGTCCCACAACACCCAGACTCAGTATTTACGCGTTGTTTCTTATGTATACAAATACTTGTCCTGCCGTGAGAATTGAACCCACAGCTTCCGGGTTATGAACTGACCAGCTCAACCCCCAAAGCCCGACAAAAGCTGTCTGTGATATATTTAAGCTTACAGTTCGTATCTTTCTGATATTAGAATAAAGTGTGAAGGCTGGTTCACATATAAACCGCCCAGGTTCAGCAACAATTTGAATATCCGGTTCTGAAAACCACTCTGTAAGTCCGTCGTTCAGGATACGTGCCACCTGAAAAACAAACGGCGCAATTTCAATCATTAAAGAACTGTGGGGGGGGGGGGGTGGGGATCACGCAACTTTTATTGCAATGCAACAGGAGAAATTTCCATACAAACTATGTGCATAAACTGCGTATACAAATTTCAAATACATACAAATTTGTGTTTCAATCTGTTGCAATCGAGTTACGTCCCATCGCCCAGCTGAGCGTTAGAGTGAAGAAATAATGAGTATTAATAACTAATACCCTCATAAAAATGGGATACACTCAGTTTAATTGCCTTCATTGCGTACTGAGAAATACGTGGAATATATTATCATTTTTTTTTATCGAATAATAATAACCAAGTTATTGAACCGATTTTGGAGAACTTTCTATGGAACCAATATAAAAGTATATACCGTCTCAAATGATCAGTTGAGAAATTTTAGACTTCTTAGAAAACAAACTAATTGAGAACCTCCTCTTTATTTGAAGTAGTTTTAAAAATACTCCAGGATGATCACACCTTCAAATAAAGACGGCCGCGAGTACGATTAAATAAGTAACTAGCGAAAATAGGATTCTGAATCAATCAATCTAAACGCGGCAATTCTGCCAGCATATTGGGCAGGCTGTCTACTGATAGTGGTTTGATAGATAAATTTTTCTTTTTATTGTTTTATGTTTTTGTTTTTTTTAGCTTGTAGCAATAGTTTTCTAATAGTTTTGAATCTATACCAATTTAATAATAATCCTTTGTAAAAAAAAGTAGAAATGTACCTATCAATGATACACAAGTAATTATGTACAAACATTGAAATATTACATTCAGGGTTCTTCCACGAGATTAGATCTTATGATTTTCCAACGACTGAGCAGATTTTCTTGCATCATGACAAGACATTATAAATATGGCAAACAAAGTATTCCTTACACACGGTATACACGTCTCTAAAATTGAACTCTTTTGAAACAAAACATGATACAGTAGCGTTTTTGCTACTTTTTACTCTGATTTTTACTCACGTTGTGTCGTCATAGTATACTGACAACAAACCTCATCAAACCTGTCGGTGCCATCATCAAAAAACCCGCCTCCTATATCCAATATCGTCATTCTCCGTCCATTACGAGCTTCGTGGTCAAACAGCTCCCTCGCCAAGCGCAGGCCATCTGTGTAGCTCATCTTGGAAAAACATGCACTGCCCACGTGAAATGCTACTCCTATGACCTATCAAAGAACATTAACCGTTGCCTGTTCCAAAGCTTAACTGCTCCTAAGTTCACACTTATTCCTCTGTGACATACCCAAATGCATTGCAGTAAGTGTGTCTTAGAGACATAAGTGCGAGGTTAGGACTCAACCTTCAGTATAGTGATCACAAGTCGAGATACAGAAATATATTTACAATTTTACAAATGTAAAAACTTTTACACAGTAAGTAAAAAAAAAAAAACAAACTAAATTGCCGAGTTTTGGCGGGAAAACGAAAAAGATTGCGTCGCCGCATTGTATTATTTTCCAAAACTTATGTTTTTTCAGGCATGAGTGTGGGAAAGTGGTATAATGATTTTTTCGTGTTGTTTCCATAACTACATAGAAGCTTCTGGCAAAGTTGCCACCACTTTACTAGGAGTATGACTTGACTAGACTAGACTATGACTTAACTTGATGACTTGCGCTGTGACTTGACTTCACTTGACACTATAAGATACTAGTTGCGCCCCGCGGTCTCACCCGTGGATAAAAAGTATTTTAATTATTTGCTCCGCCCACGGGAACATTTCACTTTTCCGGGATAAAATGTAGCCTATATGTTCATCCAAATACATTCAGCCGTTTGAGCGTGAAGGAGTAACAAACATACACACATACAAACTTTCGCCTTTATAATATTAGTGTGATTAATTAACTTGAGAAATTATCAATTACTTGACACTGGCTAAATACACAAAAGTGAGGAAGAAAACAAAAAAAAAAACAAAAAACTAAATTGCAAAAAGTAAGAACTCAAACATTTTGTCCGGCGGAGGGCATTGGTATGCTAAAACACAGGTTTTCCTAGTTTGGGTACCAATGTTTTCCAACCAGAAGTAAACTAATTTGTATTTTTCGCATACAATGTTTTTTTTTCTTTATACCGATGTTTGTAAACATTTAATAATAAACTATTTCAATTCATATCATATTCAAATTAAAAAAAAAAAACATGTCACATAGCGCTGTATTGCCTTTTTTTGTTTTGTTTTGGGCCACACTTTGTGTATTTAGCCAGTGTCAAGTAATTGATAATATCTCAAGTTAATTAATATCATATAATGTGTCAAGTCACAGTCCAAGTCATCAAGTCAAGTCATAGTCTAGTCTAGTCAAGTCAAACTCCTAATAAAGCGGTGGCAACTTTACCAGAAGCTTCTATGGAGTTTTGGAAACAACACGAAAAGAAACATTTCACCATCATTATACTTCTCACACGCCTGTAGTCCAGCACTTAACTAATAAAATGCCACCAATTTTATGCACTAACACTGAAAATAACACAAGTTTTGGAAAATAATACAATGCGGCGACGCGATCTTTTTCGTTTTCCCGCCAAAACTCAATATTGCCTTTTAATAAAGTGCTATGATATCTATAGAGTAGAAAGAGACAGAGAGAGAGTAGTATAACTTTTCTAAGGGTACTATGTCAATTGTATTTTTGACTAGTCTTTCTATTTTGATAGTAACTTGGTAAACTTACAGTCATACCAATCTGTGCAGCTTCATCCAGTAAACTCAGAGCCTCTGCATATTCACAACCGAACTTGTCGCCCAGCTTGTACACACTGTCACTTTCTATCTTTATACGAATTAGCAATCTGGAATAAGTACATTATTATCAGTTATAAAAATAGCGCAAGTAGGTACTTGTTCTGAGTCTGGGTGTTTTGGGACCATGTTCCTCGTAGTTCCTGGGTCCCTAGACACATGGAATCCTACTTAGACTCCAGCATCTATGTATGTGATCGTTGGGCGTTATTATTATTATTAAAATACTTTTTAAATTTTGTTATGTTTACAATGGAGATCTACGTGAACCAATTTCAACTTCCGTTCGCCTCATATTCACCAGTTTAATCTCCAAGTCAAGCGTGCGTAAAGTAGTTTTACCTCAAAAAACTAAAAAAAAAATTAACTAATATTGGAGGATATAATATAATAATAGCATAATTATGTCACCGGGACGAATCGATTAACGTCATTCATCAAAGTCAGATGAGTCTTGCCTCCACGGTAGAACATACGTACCTTAATAAAAACATGATATATTATGATATTAGAATTGACATATATTACTTTTTCGTTAGACCGGTAAAAATTAAACCTTTCCAGCCCGTCGGGTGAAACCCACACTATAGAACAGATTAGATTATAAACTAAGTAAACTAAATCAATTGCGTACAACGAATCCTACAAAATCTTCCCAATTAATATTTCTTTCAACTGATCCCATATATATATAAAATAAAGTCAAAAATATATAAAAGAAAGTCGCGTTAGTTACACTATTTATAACTCAAGAACGGCTGAATCGATTTGGCTTAAAATTGGTGTGCAGGTAGCTTAAAACCAGGAGACGGACATAGGATACTTTTTATCATGTTCGACCACATTTTAATAATTCACTGACTCACTGACTGACATAGTGATCTATCAACGCAAGCTCAGTCCACTGGACGGATCGGGCTGAATTTGGCATGCAGGTAGATGTTATGACGTAAGCATCCGCTTAGAAAGGATTTTTCGAAATTCCACCCTTAAGTGGTGAAATGAAGCTCGTTGTATATTTTTTTTATTTTTTTTTAAATATTTATTATTACATGCCTTCATACAATGTCATTACTTAGTCTAACTAATCTATACAGTACTTAGTTTCCAATATTACATTGTATGAGCCCTGTGAGGGCGTTGCACTTTAGAGCATACATTGTCTAACTCTCGTCACATTACAATAATATTCAGGTCGAAGGAAATTATGATTACTGTCACTTAAATTTTTAGGTTAATTGTCAAACTTTGATCATTATTCGTTTTAAATATTTATAGTATATACATGATTTATAAGTCACGACAAATACATGTAAGTATACATGGTTGGGAGTCATCCAACATAATTATACTTTTCCACTTCAACAATGAGTAGGTAAGTAGGCGCGAAATGATGAGAGATGTCATTCAAAGAAGTAGGTAGATAGCATATTATGTCCTACGGTCGAGTGTAACAGGGCCGAGCGAGTTAAAGTTTATCCGATTTGAATTCTTCAACTGAATAATAGCCTTTTTTTTAGTAATAATAATTTTAGTCGTCTTGTAAATGTAGTATCTTCTACCTCCGATTTGACATCTTCAGGAAGCCGGTTATATATAGAAATGAGTCTGTGATAAGGACTCATGCTTACTATTTTTAGAGTTGTGATGGGGGGCACTAATTTATTTTTATTTCTTCTGTTATAGTTTTCATTTAATTCAATATTAGATTTAAAGAGGTTTCTGTGTTTTCTTACGAACATACCGGTTTGTAATAAATACATAGCCGGTGAGAGAGTTTTTTAGCATGTGAGAATGTTTTGTTTGATGAAATGAGGTCTGCAACTATCTCTCTTTTTTATATTCATTAATATTCTAATGCATATTCTTTTGCTGGATGAATAGGTCCATATAATCAGTACTTTCTCCCCATAAAATAATTCCATAATTAAGCCAGCTATATGCATATGCGTAATAAGCAGACAGAGCAGTTTTATAGTCTGTGTTGCATTTTAAAACGCCTAGTGCGTAGATGAATTGCGATAGTTTTGTTTTTATATTTTCGATATGTTTTTTCCAATTAAGATTAGAGTCCAAAGTTATACCTAGAAGCTTAAATTCTTTTATTTCCTGTAAGTCTGTTTGTTGTGAAAGTAAGTTGAGGTTTAGAGGTGATTTTTGATAGGGTCTAAATTGACATATTTTTTTTTTTGTTAAATTGATTTCTAAATTGTGATCATTTAACCATTGTTTTGTTTCTGATAATGTATTAACAATTGTATGGTAATTAATGTTTTTAGAAGTTTTAAATAGCAAAAAAACGTCATCTGCAAACAGAACACAAGATGAGCTTAAAGATTTTGGCAAGTCATTAATGTACAACAAAAACAGGGTGCATCCTAATACGCTACCCTGGGGAATCGAGTTATTTATTACAGTGGTACTTGATCCTACGTTAGTGCATTCCTTAGTGTCTTTATCGAAGTGTTCTATCTCCAAAAACTGCACTCTGTCCTGTAAGTATGATTCAAACCATTTATATGCTTGTCCTCTTATACCCGACCCATACAACTTTTGTAGTAGGATCTTATGAGATACTCTGTCATATGCTTTTGTCATATCCAGGAATATACCAACAGCAGCTGAATGCCCATCTGATCCCAATCAGAATTTATGTCGTGAAACAGACGCTTCCAGAATGGGGCCGTCTTTTGACATCTAACATATTTTCGTTGACATAAGTGTACAAAAACGTTAAAAAAAATAAACAGTCACCTCTATCTGCTGATGTAAGCATGCCGTTTTTTTCATAATACGTTTATATTTATAATTATTTTATAAGTCATGGAAAATAATATTTACCTTGCGTCAGGCCAGTATTGATTTAATCCGTTTAATTCGCAGGAGGAGTCAAATGTCGTATGTCGCACTCCGGATTGTCTCGCGAAAATCATCTGGTCAGGTGATTTTACAGGCGCAGCGTATATAATACTTCTGCAATTTAAGACAATAGATTTTTTCCTCGTTTAGGCTTATATGTTATCACTGGAGACAGTTTTAACAAGGTTTGAGTTCTATCCGGCGCCAAAAGAAAGTATTAATTAAAATTGCCGGCTTCTTGTTAAGCGCTCCAATAGTGATTCATACAAGACTGGTGGCCGGACCGCGTTGAAACTCAGTCTCGTGGAATAGGAAAAATTGGATTATTTTTATATGGACTCAGAGCATATTTTGGATTGACTTCAGTGGGGCGATCAAGGAACTTTGATTGCAATGCAACGGGAGAAATTTCATAGAAAATTTCCATAGAAGCTATGCACATTAACTATTTATTGAATCTCTCAAATCCATACACATTTGTGTTATTATTGTTTGTAATCAAGTTCAATGATCGACTAGCCGATTGCACTATACATAAGCGCGAGCAGGCGCGCGTGTATTCGCAACTGCTACCGTTAGTGGTTCGCGCTAATGCGTTGCATTTTTTACTGTATAAACACTGCACAAAATTGGTACAACACACTGTGTTGTAGACCATTTACTATGTATATCTACTTACGTGGGGCGCACGTTGTGTGATCGTATTTTGTTTATTTCTCCCGGTGAGGCGCAGTCGAAGCCGAGGCCCAGAGCGATCGCCACCTTGACCATCATACTGTCGTCATTCGCCTTTATTGCTGTGGAAAATTACACAAAAATTTAGCTTCTGTTGAGATTCGCACTTTAAATGGGTTTTTTTTTAAACTGACTGATGCTGTTGGTCTCTGTCGAACTTTGCAGTGTCATCAGGCGGAAAGGCAAGCGCTTAAGGCGCCCAACCGTCAAAAATGGGAGGCAACTAGCTCAAAGCAAAAAGGCGAGTGCTCTTTACTTACCATAAAAAATGTGAACTCTAGGCAATTTTTCCTTAAACTTGTGCACTTGATTGTAGACAGCGTCAACGTCAAAGATGTAGAAAGGTTCTTGCTGTTGTCCGCTGTATATCATGGCTCTTGCAACGTCGCTGGCTTGCTTGTCTTTAATTACAAGCATCTTGGATCGACACATGCGGCGGTTATAGTTGTACATGCTCTGTTATCAATAATAGTAATTATACTTTTGCTGTAGGTATCAATTTTTGAAGTAAATCTTTTTGACGTACGCTTGACTGGAGAGTAAGCTGGTGAATGCAAGGTGAACGGAAGTAAAGCTAAAGTAAAGAAGTTTTACTTACTAAAGCAGATTCGCTTTTTATATACTGAAAGTCGTTAATTATTAATGTTTTCTTAGAATTTTCTGGGATTAAATTACCTTATATAAGTTTCAATGATACTTACTAGGTATCTGAAATCTATGTGCGAGGTTTCAACGTCAATTTTGTCGGCAATTTCACCACAATTCTTCCAATGTTATGTCGAACGATAGAAATCAAATCAAATCGAAAGATGGAAATAGTACAGTGAATGATAAAAACACAAATTAGAGAATTAACAACTAGTTATAATGAAAATAAGATCTATGATGACTTTTACACTGAAACAAATACAAAAATAAACAAAAAAGCTGTGCGAAATTGCAGCGGTAAACAAGTAAACAAATGAACAAATCATCTCGTAATACAACAAGCCGGGTGCAAAATTTTATCCAAGTCGGCTCAACCGTTTTGGCGTGATACAAACAGATACAAGTTTCATTCTTACATATTAGTACGGACTCGCAAGGAATTAATACAATGAAAGACGTCTAGATGACATGACGAGTTTAATTCCATTTAAAAAGGAAAGTAGAAATAGGAAAAGGGAGAACCAAATACTAATAAATTTGTGTGATGAACATAGGTGTTTGTTCTGTGTCTGGGTGTTATATTGTATGCTACGTATGTATTTACAAACAAAAAGTATCTAAGTATTGTATCAGTTATCTGGTTCCCATAATACAAGCTTTGCTTAGTTTGGGGCTAGATGGCGCTGTGTGAGATGTCTGCAGATATTATTATTATTATTAAATACAAAAAGCATTGAACAAAAAGGAGAATGAATAGATCTCGTATCAGGGTAGAAAGAGACAGCCAAACAGTAAGATATTGGACAATACTTTACCAACACGATTGGAGTGACATAAAATGACACTGGAGTGTAATTTATTATCCAATTCACAACATTTTTTTAATATTTTATTTCTAGTCCCTCTTCCTTTTTCAAGTGCATTAAAGGTATGTAATGTAACTTTAGAAGTACTTTTTTTTGTATATTTTGGCTCCACAATTTTGTGTATTTAGCCAGTGTCAAGTAATTGATAATTTATCAATTTAATGATATTTCACGCAAATATGTGTCAAGTCACAGCAAAGCCATCAAGTCTAGTCAGTCAAGTCATAGTCTAGTCAAAGTCATACTCCGAGTAAAGTGGTGGCAACTTTACTTGAAGCTTCTATGGAGTTTTGGAAACAACACGAAAAGAAACGTTTCACCATAATTTTACCATTTTCCCACACTCACGCCTGTAATCTAGCACTTAACGAATAGAATGCCACCAATTTTATGCCCTAACACTGAAAATAACACAAGTTTTGGAAAATAATACAATGCGATGACGCAATCTTTTTCGCTTTCCCGCCAAAACTCTTTTTAAGTACTTATTTTATCTAATATATGTATGAATGTATATTGTATATATAAGTAATTTATTTCACATAATGTTATTTGTATTATTTATTTATTTAATACTTTATGCACATAAAAAGTACAAAGGAGGACTTAATGCTAACAGCATTTTCTACCAGTCAACCAAGGCGTGCAGAGAAACAATTTGATTAGGCGTGCATATGAGAAAATGAGCATAATTTTGAACATTCATTTTGATCATCAAATAAATTAAAATAAAACTTTAACAACGATACAACTATTAAGGTATAAAAATACATATTTTACAAATTTAATAAAATACAAATATTAATGAATACTACAATATAGATAATATATACATAATTAAATAAAATACAAACTACATAATAATAAATAATTCTATGTTCTGCTAGTTCAAGTTTAGAGACTTTTTAGCAAATGTTCCTTTACCTGGCGTTTGAAATTGTCCTTGACGTTGCACCTCTGGGTCTTATCTGGTAACGAGTTCCAGAGATGAACCGCTGTGACTTGGAAAGAGTTGTCTAAGAAAGATGTAGTATGTCGTGGAGTTGCAAGCACAAGTGTGTTTGAAGAGCGGACTTGTCTTTGGTGTGTGTCAGATAAGTAGGTAAACATGTTTTTAAGGTAAGTCGGAGAATTAGGGTCTTTTAGAACAGAAAAAAGGAGACAGAGAACTCGTAGGTTACGTCGCTCGCGGATTGGGAGCCATTTATTGTATTATTTTCTTGATTAGGTTCGGAATAAATAAAGAAAAGCTACAAAAACGAAAATTTCAAAACAGCTTACCCTATCACAATTCAAGAATCAAATTCACACTTATTTTAAACATAAATATACCATTTTGATACCTGCTTTAAGAGGTGTTTCAAAAAATTTTTACTATTTTTAGAGCACCGTTAAAAAGAGCATCTAATATACTGAATGTTTTTATAAAATAAATAACTTCAACGTGCAAACACAGTGTTGAAAAGAGAAACTGTTCATATAGATAGAGCAAACTGTTTATAATAATTATATTGCCCGTCTCAAATTATTTATGTAGATGTATGAAGGTATGTCTAAATGTCATGCCATGTTAATAATAACAACTATTGGTAATGGACAAAAAAAACATTAACAAAACTTTTTAAAAGACCTTATTGTTTTTCATTTGTATTTTGTTCAAATGAAAAACAATAAGGTCAACAATTAAGGACCGAACAAAATCGTCTCATCGCCAACCGCTGTTGCGCTTATTATGATTTATCTAAAAGTTATTTTGAGCTCTTTTGTGTTATGTACAAGATTTACTATCATATACCTTACCTATTAAAAACCACACATATGCACGCATAAATTCACAAACAACACGATGCAAATAGGTGCGATTTCATATCGTCCCTTTTTACGCACTTTTGATTACGCTAAGCAGGCGAGATTGCTACAAATCTTTGCGGAACTACTTTTGCTGCCGTCTATCCAACTATCGGTTTTTGAACTGATTTGAATTTTGATACGTTTTTAGCCCGCCATCAAAGCCGCTTAGGACACTTCCCGTTCTAAATCAAAATTGACTTATTTGCAAATGATTTGCTAAACACAATATCATAATTTATGTACCCTGTATTTTTTAGCGAAGGCACAAATTATTTTACAAATAAACTCCAATTTAAAAGTGCATAAATGCGCTCGGGTCACGCGGTCTTTTGGATTTAGAAATGTAATGGTGTGCCCCTCATACACGGCTTGACCTCATGCTCACACAATTGACCTTTATTTAAATAAAGGGGGCATAATACTACACGGCACGGGAAGCTTTAGAGTACGAGCCAACTCGACCATTTACCGATACTAATAAAGTCTATCACAAGCCGTGTTAAACCAGGTTGCGAAAGCTATATGTAGTAGACGAAACTTAAACAACATTATACAATAATTCATTTGATCACTTGATTAAATACTACCATATTCTAAAGACAAAATTTTCATATATAATATAAAATAAGACAAAATATTCTAAAGACAACACTGGCGCGACAAAACGTGAAAATGGTCCTTGTAATGCATGGCAATCCATGATTACAATTTCTTGGGAAATTTGGGATCTCACTTTACATATTCGCACCAATTATAACTAGTGGCGTTGTTTATATTGGAAAAAATCTGCAATCAAATCATGGCTGACGACAAAGAAAATCTAGGAAATTGTATTATTAACCAGTTTAATAAGTTGAAAAATTCGACCTGTATGTATGTAAGGCTAATTACAATCATTGTAATTACTTACCAAAAATCAACTCTCAAAATCAGTTTTTCTTCACGAACAATCATTCAAACTTGGGTTGATTCTCGACTTTTGGCTTGTATTGAATACGACGCGAATTTCTTCCACATTACTCGATTTTTTAAATACGGATATAATTAGCAGCGTGATTTTATTATGTAAGTTGCATGCCACTTGAATACTCATAATATGCAATTTGCATTGTAGGTAGTTGAATTTGTACAGCCTCTTTTTTATTCAATCAGTAATATACTGTTATCTCACAAATGACTGCAAGTAGCTCTGACCACAGCAGAACTTCTTCCATCCATGATCCAATGCAAGCAACTTGTACGCAAATGTGACCTAATACTTGCATGCAAGACTTACCTAAAAATGAAGAATGTTTCGTCAATCTAAATAAATCCACTAAATCACTTTAAACTACCGATATTCAAGATTCAAAGACCCAGTGCTCGAACCTTACACAATTCACCATTTTAAGAATGACCAAAGTCAAAATAGTATTTTTTGAAGTGGGTAGTAGTGAGAAAAAATATAACAGTTATTGTTCGATAACCGTCATGCGGAATTTTTAAGGCAACTAATAGAAGGCCATATTTTACCGCGTCCTGATATTCCCGATGCTCTGCGGCTGCCGAATGGAACTCGTTTATTCTGTAATTGTCACACTCCTGTTCGAGAGCCTCGTTTGTAATCGAACCATTCGTATGAATCATACGTTTGGTCTAGGTGCGCTGATTTTAATAATTGATATGTCAGTTGGTTAACTTAATTGTTAGAAACACTTGGCTTATATTATCTACCCAATCGGGGGCGAGTTGGCTGAACTGCCGACGTGACCCCATCTCGCCCCGGGGAGGTTTTAGTGGGTTTGAGTCCCACATACCCCCTGCCACCACCCCCATGGTGGCAGGGAAGTGCGAGGGCATTTCCCCCCTAAAAAAAAAAAGATTACCTACCCATTGTACATATCAGGGAATGATGACCCGTATAATGCATATTCTAACACTTTTCTTTCAAGTTTTGTTAAAGATGCAACTACTTATTGTCCTTTTCAATACCATTATATTTTAACTCGGCCTATAGATAAATTAGTTAGGACTTTATTATTTATTCAGTTTCTTCAATTAACATATAAGCATAATACTAAATCAAAGTAGACATAAAAAACTAAGTTATACCGGCTATAATCGGTTCCCCACGTTTTTGATCAGCTATAGGCGATCGTGGAACTCGAATGCGACAACAAACACAAATTTGTATGGATCTATTAGTATATAATACCTACGTAGTTTATGTACATATATAGTTATGATATTTTCGCATTAGAAATGAAATTTATTCTGTTGCATTGCAATCAAAGTTGTGATCACACCCCCCAGTAGGCGTCCAAATGTTTAATACCTATTTATCTATTAATGACAGTTATTAAGTTAGACAAAATTCATAACCTCTTTTTTGAAGTTGGTTAAAAAAAGCAGTGCAAGCTAAATAAAACCATCCATCTGCTCCCATGATATTGACCAGTTTATTGGTCCATCAAAGGATCACTGATAATGACAGTTACACATATTTTATACATTGCATAATGTTTCTTTTTGATTTTATACAAAGCAGGCGTTGCGCCCCGTAGTTTTGCCCGCGGAAATAAGTATTCTAATTATTTGCTCATCCCACGGGAAAATTTTACTTTCAAAATGTAGCCTATATGTTAATCCAGTGTATAAGCTATCTTGGTACTGAATTTCATCCAAATCCATTCAGCCGTTGGAGCGTGAAGAAGTAACAAACATTCACACATACACACAAACACACATCAAACTTTCGCCTTTATAATATTAGTGTGATGTGATAGTGTGATGTGATAATGTGATTGCCAACGTAAGCTGTGTGTCTGAACTAACCAACGAAGTTAGATAAGAGATTTTGAATAACACGAATAGGTAGTTAACATGTACTTAGACACCAAGTTCTAAGTTAATGCATGACGGTCGCAGACGCAATCAAAGAGAAGTACAAGGAAACCAATTATTATAAGGAAATACATTTATCATAATAATATAAATGTTAGGGGAAGGTTTAATTCCCTTCTAACATAAGGATGAAATCAAAATTTTGTAGATTTCAAAGTTCATAACACGCACTTGTTTGTCGCACTTACGTAAACCAGTCCCACAGCAGAGATAGATGTAACTAACACCAACGGGTTATATCACAGTTCTAAACAAAAACCTAGAATATTTTCACTAAATAGTAACCGCGGAATTTCTATTACGTTTCCAATATTTTGAAACAAAATATCCGCCGATTTTGTATTACGTACTTATCGAATGTTTTAGAACAGCGCGCACCATCGTTATTATTAAAGAGTTCACGGTACGGGTAAAGGGATGCACACGCGTCCCTACTGCAGATTAGCGAATGTGGCACTGATAACGAGAATCAATTATTGGCGGTCAATGACAATGAAGATTTCTCTTTAGTAGTTTTTTGAGGCTTACAATCTCATCCCAAAATGCTGGCCAGCGCAAGTCTTTCATTGTTGTTCTTTCTTTTCACTCAACGACCAGATAAACTAGGAAAATAATAATATCGATTTGAATTGCGGATATACAATGACGATATAGTATCTTCATCCTAAATATTACAGTATTTTCAATGAATGTTACTAAATTAAAGTGAAATTACTGGGCAAATGAGACTTTATGATCTGATCTCATAGTCGAGTAATCTTATTACCAGACTGTGCTGATGTCTCAGGATGATGTACGCAGTGCAGTGTCGCGCGAAACTATGTTTTAGAGTTCCGAGTGACACTGTTCTGTTATGGGCGGCCGTGGCGCTTTACATCAGGTGAACGACTAGCTCATCACATCATTCAGTAACATAAAAAAAAATAAAAGAAAAAAAAAACAAATATACACACCATATTGAAACGCATGTTAATTGCTTACCTACTACAGATTATGAATGACAAACATCAAAGCGGCGTCAAGACACGTCTGACGTCAGGGTACGTCCTAGAACAACATACACCCCTCGAGGTAGCAAGAGCCATGATAGAAAGTGGACAGCAGAAGCAGGCCTTTTACATATTCAATATGGACGAGGTGTATCGCCGGGTGCAGCACTTTAAGGAGGTGATGCCCAGGGTCAAGATATTCTATGGTCAGTATGCATAACGTAATGCTATTTAAATTTATCATTTCTGAAGTATCTACATAATAAATATTTCTAGATTACCTTGACTAGGTGGTAGGAATTATCTGCAAAGTTCGTCGAGGAATATACCACGGCTTTACCAATTATTCTGACACCAAGCAGTAGTGTGCAAGAACTGCTGTGTTCCAATTTGAAGGGCACTCTAGCAAGTGAATTTACTGGATTGTGCTGATGTCTCAGAATGAAGTGCGCAGTGCAGTGTTACGCGAAACACTATACTTTAGAGTTCCGAGTGACACTGCAACTGATATGGGCAGCCGTGTCGCTTTGTGTGAATGGTTAGCTCGTCGCGTCATTCCTTAAAGTAAAAAAAAACATAGACGTGTGAAGCTTTGTTTACATGTGTTCAGTAATAGATGGCCAGAGTGTTTAAGGCCAGACAGCAACGTGATGCTGGCGTGGTTGTGTCGCTCTGTAGGTTTAACTTCGTGGCAGCCCTCTGAAAAACGCTAAGTTGTGGGTAAATTAATATATCGCCGCATCTGGCTACTGACATGCCTTAGTAGACGCTGTTACCCATTATTATATTAAAAGGTTTGGGGCAAAATCGGAAGGAGGTTCTAGCGATCATGAATGCTCAATTAAATAAATATTTAAAGTGTGGCCCCACAGTACATCTTCGTAGGTGGTGCTTATAATAATATAGTATTTTGTATTGCATCATTGACATTCATTGTCATTATGAGTGTAATCCAGATTATCCCGATGTGATGGTACCGCTTCTGGCTGAACTTAACGAAGAACTTAGCGACATGGTTCATAAGGTTTTTAGATCATGACGTTTGTGTAGAATCCAAATTGTAATATTTGATAAAACTAGGTTTAATAGTCATAGGTAAAAATAGACAAGTTTTTATTCTGTTAACAGCAATGAAGTCAAATGATACAGACATGTTGTTGCGACTAGCGGTTGCACTCGGGATTGGTTTTGACTGCGCATCGCCTAACGAGATCTACAAAATAAGGAAACTCAACGGCGATCCAAAGTGAGTAAAGTAAAAAATATTTGACATACTATCCTAAATTGTCTTCGTGTTGTGAGGGTTGAGCACGTCAGCTCATAGCGGGTTTGATTCCCATGACAGGACAAGTATTTGTGCACAAAAATAAGATACAAATACTTGTTCTGGGTCTGGGTGATACATGCTGGTCAAAAAGTGGCTTGATTCGAATTTGGTCGAGCTGTTCAACTTTATGAAATACCGTAACCAACGTTGGTCATATATAATTGGTCATATAAAGTTTAATACAATTAAAATTTTACAAAGCCCTTCAACATTAAATACTATTCCAATTTTACACATACAGTTTTGCTTTTCAGAAGTATCATTTACGCTATGCCATGTAAAACTCCTGAAGAAATGGAATACGCACAGAAAACAGGAGTCAATTACACGACATTTGATTCATCTTGTGAGTTGAAGAAGATAAAAAAGTATTGGCCGGATGCGAGGTAATAAAACATTTAAATGTATTTACATAATAAATACCCACATTACATTTATAATTAAAATAAATTCACATAATAAAATATATATGAATATTAATAATTAGAAGCTAAGTAATATCACAGTCATTTGTTATACAAAGCTGCAAAGTTTTAATTAATAAGTAATTTTTTTGGCGCGAGTAGATACTCGATCAACACAAGTAGATTACTTGTACTGCAAGACGCAGAATATCTTTACTGCATCATTTACATCTTACTACTGAAAATAAATGCAAAAAAAAATCACATATTAAACGAGCTTCTGCCCACAGCTTCGCCCGCGGCGTGGTCTATGGGAAAATAATTCAACCACCCATTTCACCCTCTTAAGGGTAGAATTTCGAAAAATCATTTCTTAGCGGATGCCTACGTCATAACATCTAAGTGCATGCCAAATTTCAGCCCGATCCGTCCAGTGGTTTGGGCTGTGCTTTGATAGATCACTATGTCAGTCAGTCAGTCAGTCTGTTACCTTTGAGTTATATTAGATTATTGTTTTTTATGCATTCGTCGTGCTGGCCAGTGCTATTATTCTAATAACAAAGGCAAAGGGTAAAAAATCGACTTCAGACTTATATAGTTTTCTCATGGATGCCATGGTCTGAACTAGAACAAATTTAAATGGGTGGTAAACAACTTTGCAGCTTTGCATAAGAATCAGCTATTAAATCCCAAACTTTCAGGTTGTTACTTCGTATACGCGTTGACGGTAAATCGATGATATCGCTGGGCTTAAAATTTGGCTGTGATTTTCACACTGAAGCCACTGAGTTGCTGGATGAAGCTGCCAGTCTAGGGTTGAAGGTATGGTAGCTTTCTTGTTCATGCACGTAAAATGTTTGTAGTAATTTTTACACGTCTCCTGCACCATAGTAATTTATTAGCTTACGTAATTTATATTATATACTCACTTGGCCATTCCAAACTCAACTTGTAGGTTGCACGCAAGGTGCACATTCTAACAAGATTACCCACACTGTCACTTGTCTCAAATCTACCCACATACACCACATACCTTCCCCATAGTTTATATATTATTATACAAAGTACAAAATAGCACTATTTCATTATTTACAAATCAACGTTAACTATTAGGTAAATGTAATTTTCTGATCACTACTTATCATTATGTAACCTATCTCCTTCAACTATTACCACAGCCTCTTGTAGTATTCCGAGCAGGTTGCGCATCTCATTACTTGGCCCTGGCGTGTCTTCAGTATCCCGTCTTCTCAACTTGTTTGAGTGTCCGGATTTTATAGGACTATTCTCCATTTTAATGAAGAACCGAACATGAATTGAATACCCCTCTTGAATAGTTCCGTAGCCAAACTTTGTCTTTGATCTGAAATGCTCTCACCGGTACTTGTCTATTACTCTCTATTTGTCTATCAGCTACCGGTTTCTTTGAAAAAATATGTAGCATGTCAAATTGCGTTCGAAATCAACTTCTATTGAGCATCTCAGCAGAAGATTTCCCAGTTACAATACTGAGGGCAGTTCGCAAACCAAATAACATTCTAGGCAGCCTGAGTTCTACATCTGTTCACGCTAGACTCCGTAATTTATTTTTTACTGATTGTACTGTCCTCTCAGTTTGTCCATTTGATGCTGGGATATAAGGCGCTGTTAGTACGTGACGAATTCCATTACTTTTAATAAAAGTCTTGAACTCTTCGGATGTAAAAGCAGTCCCATTATCTGATACTAACACCTCAGGTAACCCTTTCTCAGCAAATATATCTCTCAGTTCTTTAATCGCACACTCACTTGACTTCGACCTGATCACCTTTACTTCTGGCCACTTAGGGTGTGGATCTATGACAATAAAAAATATTTTCCGTTGAAAAGGCACTGCAAAGTCTACGTGTAGTCGTTGTCATAGATTGGAAAGGGTAACCCAGGAGTGTACAGTACTTCATGGCATATTTCTGTTTACTTGACAACTATAGCTTTTGAAATTACAATACCATCATGTGTTTCCATATTATGCGCCAGTACCGCACCTACCTTATATTCAGATGCATCAAAATTTAGAGCTATCTTTTTATGGTTATCAAAATGTATCAGAGTCAGCACACTAGATAACATCTTTTATGCTTTTACAAAGGCTTCTTATTTATTTATTTATTTATTTAATACTTTATGCACATAAAAAGTACAAAGGAGGACTTAATGCTAACAGCATTTTCTACCAGTCAACCAAGGCGTGCAGAGAAACAATTTGATTAGGCGTGCATATAAGGAAATGAGCATAATTTTGAACATCCATTTTGACCATCAAATAAATTAAAATAAAACTATAACAGGTATTGAGCAGATGTTAAAGAACAGTTTATAATATGTGTAAGGGCTGGAATAATTTGAACTTTTATGTGACTAATCATGATCTGACCAATATTATCACTCCCAATAGCTTTAGATTTAAGAGACCCCAATATTTTTAGTATGGAATCCTTCTTCTGCATATTTATACCATTTCTATTCAGCATTCTTATCTAGCAGTCTGTGTAATGGCTCCAAAAGTGTAGCTTTATCTTTAATAAGCTGCTCATAGAAATTGAAAAGGCCTAAAAATACCTGAAGTTCCTTGAATTTTTTTGGTTGTTTGGCTGCTGTAATTAGCAGCACTTTTTTCTCAGCAATATTATCTACAACATACCCTAGAAACTCTACCTTGTCTTTGGCTATATCACATTTCTTTTTGTTTAGTCGTAGCCCCAGCTCTTGAAGACATCTCAGTACCTTCTCTAGTCTATTATTATGCTCTGCCTGGTCACAACCACTCATTAAAATGTCATCTAACAGTACTTTACACCTTTTATTCCTGCCAGAGTTCTTTAACTCTAATAAAGGGTGTAATAATAATAAACATCAATCTTTGAAATATTTCCGGGCATGCTTTTAAACCATATGGTAATCTCTTTATTTTATATAGACCCTTAGGTGAATTTATAGTCAGGAGGTTAGTTAGTCGTTTTTTTTTTCTAAGCATTTTAAGGCTCTGATATTTTTTGCCTTTAGTTAGATTATAGAAGTGGCCTTCTTGAAATTTCTTTCCTTTGCTTAAATTATAAGTTCATTTCTAGGTAGCAGGAGTTACATTCCACGTGGGCAGTGTTTGCTTCTCTCCAGAGAGTTATGTGGTAGGTTTGCAGCAGGCGAGAGCATTGTTCGACTACGAGGCCAAGGCTAGAAGACGGATGACCGTCGTTGACATCGGAGGCGGCTTTTTGAGTGACAGAGCTGACAGGATTGATGAAGTTAGTATATACCTATAGTATTCACATGAAGTACTGGTATATCTTGAAAAGTGTGAAAAGGGTTCTATTCTCACTACTAGACAATTTGTACACAACGCTGTATTAGTTTGGTGTACAAGTCTGGTTGTGTTATGTACCATCGTACTTATTTTACTTTTTTAGACATAAGAAATCTTATGTAAGCGTATTAAGGGGTCAAGATCAATATACTAACAATATGATACGGATACGATAGAAATAAAACAATACTTTATTATTGAACATCATAAATAACAATACACGTAACATGGAACAAAGGAATGGTACAACAAGGGGCGGATTATATCGTATCAAACGATTTTTCGGCTACCTTAGGACAGAAATTTAAGAATCAAACTTACGAAATTACTTTT
Organism: Ennomos fuscantarius; assembly: GCA_905220475.3. Lineage (NCBI taxonomy): Eukaryota > Metazoa > Arthropoda > Insecta > Lepidoptera > Geometridae > Ennomos > Ennomos fuscantarius. The sequence goes on from HG992029.1 coordinate 4,188,429, forward strand.
GAAGGCTGATATAATTTAATATGAATAGGCTATTTTTATAGTCAGCGTTTTTCTACCGTGATAAAAACAAACCTGGAGAAGCAAATTTCAGTTGCGGCTGTTACGTATAGTTAAGATTCAGGTCGCACTATTTTTTTTTTTTTAGTTTATCACACCAAAAAAAGCATACATAATTATGTTTACAGGTGGGTAAACTTGTGAACGATACATTGGAAGAGCTGTTCCCGGACCCAGATGTGCAAGTTGTCGCTGAGCCTGGTAGATACCTGTGTGATTCCGCCTTTATGATGTTTTTCAACGTCATGGGTGTAAAACAGGTAAACAACTAACTACTTATTTACTAAGCTACATCAGACCAGTCCAACAACGTTGAGTAATTTTTGCCCGTATAGCGAGACGCAATAAATATTTTGTTTATCCATTAATACTGATTTTATTAAGTATTAAGTCATATTTTTAAATATCACTCACCGTTATAATCATAAACGTGATTAATCTACCTTAATGGCTAACCCTGACTAGTAGATTAATAGACCAAGAACACAAACACAACAACACAACAACTTGTTGAACACAACAATTGTGTTCTGTCTGTACGCACCGGAAAACGTCCACTGACGACGCAGACCTACCTGCCACTTGGTAGGCAGCTTGGTATTTCCTATTCTCTATTTCTTATAACCCTTAGCCGGTTTTCACGGCATCCATGGAAAAAAGTGGGATGATCCGGAGATCCCATTCTCACGACTATTATATTTATAGTACTTATGTAGAATAAATGTGTTTTCTTTCTTACTTTCTTATGTCCCGTACACCTTACTGCCTTATATTTCAACAACACCTTGACCAATTTTGCTCATAATATTTGAAATACTTATTGTTGAAAATATTATCAAAATTGGCTGATAAATGGCACTGCAGCAATTTTCTCCTTTTTTGGGGAAATTCACCATCAATCAAATATCGCCGATTACATTTAATTGTGTTATGGTTGAAATCGACCTAGCTGAAGTGGTTAATAACCTTAATTCACGCCAAATTGCTTATTTTTAGGTTCAGCGGAACAACGAAGTAGTTAACATGATTTATATTAACAATGGAAAATATATGACGATGAATTATGATGAAATTTGGCACGAAATTATCAAGATTCAGGTAACATTTATATGTTCAAGGGTAAAAATAGTTCTTTTAACAGGCATACTTTATATAGTAAGTACTTTAGGACGTTAAACATGATTCCTGATTTTTGCCAACAGCGGACTGCAGAAGTGGAGCCTATAATTGATGAGGAAGTCACGTTCTGGGGTCCAACGTGCGACTCCCTCGACTGCATCATGAAAGACCGCAAAGTTAGACTTCCGCGGTGCGCTGCTGGCGACTGGCTGATGATACAAATCCATGGTGGTTACACCTTAGCATTGTCATCCAAATTTTCCAGCATAGAGGCACCTCTTATGCGAACTGTCGTCTGTAAGGAGATGTGGTAAGAAATTATTGAGAAATAGCTTATATTTCTCTCACATGTAAATTGTTTCTTTTTTGTTTTCGAATATCCATTCTCATCTTTTATTAATTAAGTGTCACTGTGAGAAATAAGCTGTATTTATTTATCTCCTTTAGCTAAAAACTTTCTATTTTAACTGAAACTTTACCTAAAATAAGTTGGAATAATATTTACTTACTCGATGTACCTTGATGTAACCCGCTACAGAAAGGAGCAACAAATTACATCATTTATCTCAAATTTTTCGAGTACGTAACGATCTATAATTTAGGCTAGTTTTAAACCGACTTTCAAAAAGGAGGAGGTTCTCAAGTCGACTGTATTTTATTATTATTTTTATTTATTTATTTATTTATTTATTAAAAGACCAACAGCATTAGGATAATATAGATAGTAATTACATAAAAGCAGAATATTAATGTAGCCAATAATAGGTCTCGATAGTAATACAAGTTTTATAATCAAAGAGACACAGCTCGCACTGCATTACGCATGTTTAAAGAGTGATAATGAGGGTGTGCTAAGGTTGTAGGGTTAGGTGTATGATTATTAGTATTAACGTTTAATTAATTAATAATAGGTAATTTATGCACGCGTGTCTGGGTGTGTGTGTGTGTGTGTGTTTGTGTGTGTGTGTGTGTGTGTGTGTTTGTTTGTGTGTGTGTGTTTTTCTCTGTTTGTTTGTGTGTGTATGTCTGTGTGTGTGTGTTTTGTATAATTATATAGATAGGAAGTAACTTATTCCGTACCCAGTAACTGTTGGAATACCTTGTTTTTGAAGGTATTTTTGGAAGTATTAAAGATATCGAGATCCGAAAATTTCTTATTGTATGTTGAGCTGATACGTGAAATAGGGGCGTTGCTTGCATATTTCGTATTTTGAAAAGGGGGTAAAAATAATGTTGTATGCCGTGTACGCTTTCTGGGGACATTAATATTAATATTAGATAATAAAACTGGAGCATCCAGGTGACCGTTAACTATGTTATACAACAACATTACGTCCAGTAATGTACGTCTATCTACTAAAGGCATAATTTTGTGACGAGTGCAGCCTATGCTATAATCAGAATAGGTATGAACTCTGTAATTCAGGTGTTTAATAAATTTGGCTTGAATTTTTTCTATACGTTGTATATACGTTATATAATAAGGAGACCAGATACTACTCGCATACTCAAGCACACTTCGGACATATGCATAATAGACGCTTTTGACGCAATTCAGGTTAGAAAAAGGTTTACAGTTACGAAGTACGAACCCAAGGTTTTTGTAGGCCTTGTCCACAATGGCGTCAATATGTTCAGTCATAGTTAGTTTTTTATCAAGAATAACACCTAAATCGCGTACTACTTCTACTTTATCGAGAGCAACATTATTAATCGTGTATGTAAAGTCAATGGGATATCGCTGGCGAGTAAACGAGATTTGCTGGCATTTTTGTACATTCACAGTTATGTTGTTGATGGAGTAATAATGGGAGAGCTTATTAAGGGTGTTTTGAAGGAAGGTACAATCTTGGACATTATTTATTTTATAAAAAATCTTTTTGTCGTCAGCATATAAAAGATATTTAACAGAGTCAAAACAGGTATATATATCGTAAATATAAGCGTTGTAGAGAAGAGGACCGAGATGTGAGCCCTGCGGAATTCCTGAAGGTATGCTGATGAAGTCAGACCTGTACCCCCCGACCACAACTGCCTGGGATCTGTTTGACAGGTAGGATTTTATCCACCGTAGCAAGTCCCCGTGGATACCTAACCTTTCTAATTTGGCCAACAGGATGACGTGATCTACCCGATCGAAGGCTTTTTCGAAATCAGTGTAGATCACGTCAACCTGTCCCCCTCGCTCCATACCGCTCAGGACAAACTGAAGAAATTCAGCAAGATTAGAAACAGTAGAACGCCGTCTTAAAAACCCATGCTGGGCTTCACTTATGCCATTCACAACCGTACCATATATCTGGTCATAAACAATTTTTTCAAAGATTTTACTAAAAGTATTTAAAATTGATATAGGACGGTAGTTTTCTATTTTGGATTTAGTAGACTTTTTATGGACTGGTACCACATTAGCCTCTTTCCATTTAGTTGGAAACTTAGACTCTTGTAACGATCTTTCAAATATAATTTTTAAAGGTATAACCAGATTTTCGGCACAGCTGTGTATGAAAATGGGGGGGATATTATCTGTTCCAGCAGATTTATTGACGTCTGTATGTTTAAGAAGCTTTAATATACATTTTTTATCTACAGTTATTTTACTAATGAGGCCAGAATCACCACACGTCGGCAAGTGTAGACTATTTAAGTTATAACTACTGGAAGGGTTCACAAAGACACTTTCAAAAAACTTATTAAACCCGTTGCAAATGTCTGAACCATTATTGTAAGTGTTCGCGCCCAGAGTGAGAGTTTTAGGGTAGTTCGACTTCCCCCGTAACGTTTTTATATAATTCCACATCTTTTTAGGACATACCTTAATAGTTTTTTGTATATGTGTCATGTAGTTGGTATACAAACTATTTTCTAAATTTTTTGCTCGTGCCCTTAACACAGAGAATTCCTGATAGTCTAGCTCATTATTATAACGCTTCCATCTAGAATGTAACTTCCACTTTTCTTTAATTACTTTAAGTAAAACATTATTATACCACAATGGATAACGTTTTGCAGTATTTCGGACTCTGCGCTCAGGAATATATAATTTAATGCATTTTTGTAGCTCTGAATTAAAACAATTGACAGCACAATCAACAGTATCACAAGAATTAAATAGGGCACACCAATCAATACTACTTAAGTACATATTTATGTCATTATAGTTACCTTTATGGAAGTTAAGTTTTGACGTTAACTGTTCATCAAGTGGACATAAAGTGATATTGGCGGCATCAATCAATAGACATGGGTGCGCGCTGTCTTCATCTACCAAAGATATTTGTGACCGACTGCAGGACGCAGTAAAATTATTAAATACAAGGTCAAGCGTGTTGCCGTGAATATTTTTTGAGTAATTACATTGCTCTAAGCCAAGTAAATAAAATTCTTCTAAAAGAAGCTTGCCAGCATTTTGCATTTCCACTGAGCCTCGTTTTAAGTGCAATGGGCCATGCTGTGTACTCCACTTGATATTTGGTAAGTTGAAATCACCTAAAATTAAAAAGTTATCAGATATATGTAAGTTATAAACATGAGAAACGCTCTGTACGGCACATTCAACAACGTGCGGTAACTGATTGTTAGGTGGCGCATAGAAAACGGCTAAGTGTAGGTTATTGCCTACAGTTGGATTAAATGACCTTGCAGGTACAGTAACCCAAAGCATTTCCATCGGTGGTAAAACTCTTGTATTAATTGTGCAGAAAGCTTCAAGGTCACTGCGCACGAGTATCATAACCCCCCCACCCCTTGACAAATTTGTGAGTGCTAGATCGCGATCTAATCGAAATACGTCATAAGTAGAATCACAAAATTCACTGTCTAAAATTCCGCCATGAAGCCATGTTTCAGTAATTACAATAATATCAAAATTATTTTTAACTAGTTCCCTATAAAACTCTAAAGTCTTGGTACGAAGACCTCTTGTATTCTGATAGAATACATTTAGTCGTGTGTTAGCCATTGTGAAATACCATAATTAAGTATAATAATGCAACTTGAACCGAAAACATATAACTACCATAGGATAAGAAATTATAGCAATAAAACTTGTATATTATACACAAAGAAAAAAGTGATCGTAATAAAGAGATGACAAATATCATCGATCTAATAATATGTAAATAATTGCAAAAACATAATAAAATGAAGGTAGTTATAGAAATAGTCCAACTCATATTATTTCCGTGTAATTGCAAATAATCATAATATATCAAACTTGAAGGGTACGGAATAATAGTAGTAAGTGAGCTAGTATGTTGTGTATTATATTTTAGTACTAAACATATACTCATATGTTCTGGTATTTTGTGTGGAGTGTAATAGTGTGAGGTAGTGTGAAAGTGAAAAGCATGAATGTAATACAAAAAATGCGGTACTAAAAACCGCCTTATAAAAATTATACATCTTAAGTAAGATAAACAAAATAACAAGTAGGTACCTTCGGGACGGCACCACCATAAAGAGACGACGGGTCATTTTATTTTTACTAAATCTTCTACTTTGTTTATTGCAATTTTTGGGGACTTGTCGTCTCTTCGAACAAACATTTTACAGTTACGGATCCATATATATTTAAAAGAGTTAGCGATAACAAGTTCACGACACTTATTATATAATATTTTGTTTTCGACCGTCAAATGTTCATTTACGAATATCTTCTGGCTACCCTGCATGCCTATGTTGCAACGGGCGATACCGCGAACTCGCCGAATCCCTGCTAAGATATTATCTTTTGCTAATCTGGATTTCATTTTTGCGATAATAGCTCGGGGAACACCCGGTCTTGTTTGCTTTGCCTGAACTCGGTTAACGAATTCGATGTCACGTGCCGTTATGGTGATACCTGCATGCTTAGCTATAGCGATTACGATGTCTATCATATTTTCATCATGATTTTCAGGAACGCCAACTATTTCTAGATTATATAGCCTGTCCCATTGTTGTCGCTTTTTGAACTCTGAGTTCAAAATGTTATACTTAGCATTAAGTTCGTTGAGCTCTGTTTCGTATCGTTCAATCTTTTTTGATTGTTGTTCGATTGCTTGTAGTTGCTCATTGAAGTGATCCTGTCGGCTGTTAGAATAGGTAATCGAGCTCTCAATGGCAGAAAACTGATGCTTTATATCTGAGATTGACTCCGTAATTACAGTGTTTTTACTAGAAATTTTCTTCACATCTTTTTTTAAGCTTTCTAGATCAGATGAGAATTGCGTCAATTTTTCAGATAGTACTGAGTTGACCGAGGTGATAATAGTCTGGGTGACGCTATCCATCATTTCTTTTTGCCATTTTTTGAAAGAAGTTTCGAGTGTCGTAGTTGTAACAAAATCATCAACATTTTAGTTTGTTACTTGAAAACTTTCGACTAGGTGAACCGATTTATCTGTTATTTTCTATTCAACAATGTTATAAAATGATAATGTTGAAAAATGTCTTAAAATTATTATTGTCTTAAAATGTCAATGTCTTAAAATGACAATGTTGTACAATGACATAGTTGTAAAACACTTTGTTGTTGAATTACAAAAAAAAATGTAAATAAAATAAAATGGTATACCGATAAAAGTATTTTATAAATTAAAAATATTTGCCACCTACTTTTGGGATGATCAATAATCATTTTTAGGTTTCTGGAGTACTATGCCCATATTCATAAAGCTTTCATAAGTTATAGTTTGAAAAGTATCGTGAGTATGACAATTTCTGTAAGATGAATAACGGCTAAACTCACGTCAGTTAAAAGTCGAAATTACTCCGAGCAGATTTCGGACATATACTAACGCAAGCTGCGGCGGCTTTCGCAAGCGTCAGCAGGTAACTGGCGCTGCGCCTCCGGTGAACTTCGTCCGATTTCCGATGCCTCGCCATCACTGCTCACTTCCGTCGCATAATGTTGCAGGCACGTGTGGTCGTGTTCTTTTCCAAGAACTGGTCTCCAGGCCGGCAGAATATACCACCGACGATTTCGATTGAAATTCGGACGCCGACTAATTTCGATAGCTTCCCGCAACTTACAAGGAAAGACAAACTTTTCCCTCGCCAGTACCGAAACCTTATCGAAACGTAGCGTAAACGTAAACGCCTGGGCTCCGAGATGTGAGCGTGCTCCTCGACCGCTGATCGACCGGTATCTACGTTCTTGATTCTCCTGATGTGTTCTGTTAGCCTTATCGATATGTTTCTCAGAGTTTCGCCAATATAGCACTTCCCGCAGTCACAAGGGATCCTATAGACGCCAGGTCCGCTAAGTGACTCCTTATCTTTTGGCGAACGCATAAACCGCAGTTCACCGGAGGCGCTCGGGGCAGTCTGTGGTCGGTCGCAGCGCCAGTTACGTGCTGACGCTCGCGAAAGTCACCGCGGCTTGCGTTAGTAACTGGCTCCCAGGAGAAGGACGTCAAATATGTCCGAAACATCATCGGAGTAATGTTGACTTTTTAATTGACGTGGGTTTAGATTTCGTAAAATAACGGTACTAAGACTTTTTAAGATCTATAAGCCAAATATCGTTTATGTTATTCAATACATTATTTCACAGATCTACTAAATATCATAATTTCAATTCTTGTTTCAGGAACAATATAAAAGTGTCGCCGCTGTTCGCACAAGCTGATTTGATTCCTGATTCAGATATTTCTGCTCCATTGCCATCGACATTACCACCGATTGTACCCATGAGTAAAATTTATGAACATTCAGAAACTACTTTACAAATTTGAATTAAAATAACTGAAAAACATTATTAAGACTAAACATTATTATGCAGTTATGATAAACAGACATTCAGGTCTTTATTTACATCATGTGTTATTAACTCTGCGAATATGTTTTTGTTTTATTTATTGTAGTTATTCATATTTTTTTTTTATTATTAATAGCTGGGTTAAGCTCACCGACTAACAAGTTTTAACCAGACAGTAATAAAATTACTCTTATCTGATTCTTTGATATTAATCATGCCATTAACATAATCACACAAATTACATTATAAACAATAACAACCCGTAACATAATCCATTGGAAACGTTCTGATTCAAAATGTACACTATCCATCTCTTTTATTTTGAATTAGCTTCTGCCGGTGGCTTCGCCCGCGTGGCCTATAGGAAACGAAGAAGTTTTTTCACAGATAATTCAACCACCCATTTCCCCCTCTTAGGGCTGGATTTTCGAAAAACCCTTTCTTAATGGATACCTACACTTTACTTTAAGTCTAGAGCCAGCGGCTTAAGCTGTGCGGTGATATATAAGTCAGTCAGAGTCGGTTTGTATTTTATATGTATAGATTAGATGAAGAATATGGAGACAGCAGGTTTCATAGGTACATAAATCACCTTCGCACTAATTATAATATAGCAGAGGACATAATTATGGTGAATAGTTAAAATTTCTATAATAACTTATTTTATTGTTTATGTTTAATTTTGGTGGCTACTGTATCGTACCTTCTTGTACAATTATATTTTCAAGAAGCCATGGCTCCTGAAATACAGTGATAAACTAGTTCAGGAGTCAATGGAATCTTCAATAAATGTAAATCTTTTATGTCAATAAAATATTATTTGATTTGATTTGATTATTTTATGCATATTAATAAATGTAATCAATGAAAACAATGTAATTTTATTGAATGAACAGAATTCCTATAATCGAACAAAAAATTGTTTATATTCGCTGCAGCCACTTTTGGATTGATATCTATATATACAAAAGAAAGTCGCGTTAGTTACACTATTTATAACTCAAGAACGGCTGTAAATTTGGCTGAAAATTTTACCAGGGTACGGACATAGGATACTTTTTGTCCCGTTCATCCGCGTGTTACTAATTCATCCGTGCGAAGTAGGGGCGGGTCAACCAGTAAAACGAATTTTGAAATTTGAAATTTGTAAAACGTGGTTGAACGGGACAAAAAGTATCCTATGTCCGTCTCCTGGTAAATTTTTCAGCCAAATCAGCTGATGGAATACTTAGATACTTTTTGTTTGTGAATATAACATAATATGTTGTGCCGATGTCTACTGTTCGACTGTTGGCGATAAAATAAAACTTGATGTTCAATAGTTCGTGTTTTATTTACAGAGTATCGGCCTTATATACGTCACTAGCTTCTGCCCGCGGCTTCGCTCGCGTGGCCTATGGGGAAACGAAGAAGAAAAATTTTCATATATAATTCATTCACCCATTTCTCTCTCTTAGGGATGGAATTTCGAAAAACCCTTTCTTAGTGGTAACCTACACTTTATAAAGAATACACCCTCCAAATTTCAAGTCTCTAAGACGAGCGGCTTAGGCCATGCGTTGATATATAAGTCACACTAAAAAAAACTTCGTTATATGTAACTAACCTTTCGTCTACCTGTAACTAAAAAAGTGAGTACATAACTTGAGTAATACCTAACCAAAAGCAGTTGTATTTCTTGTAAAATCGTTGGCTTACAAATTAAACCAGTTTTGTCAAATCAACTTAACTGTAGTTAAATCTGGCCAATTTTTTGGTATAAATGAAATTACCGAAACAGTTTGGTCAAATATTTTATTCAGTGCAGTCAGTCAGTAAGGACTTTCAACTTTATGTGTATGGATACGTAGTTTATGTACATAGTTACAATGAAAATTTTCAGATTAGAAATGAAATTGTAGTTTTGGCGGGAAAACGAAAAAGATCGCGTCGCCGCATTGCATTACTTTCCAAAACTTGTGTTATTTTCAGTGTTAGTACATAAAATTGGTGGTATTTTATTCGTTAAGTGCTGGAATACAGGCATGAGTGTGGGAAAAAGGTATAATGATGGTGAAACGTTTTTATTCGTGTTGTTTCCAAATCTTCATAGAAGCTTCAAGTAAAGTTGCCACCACTTTACTAGAAGTATGACTTTGACTAGACTATGACTTGACTTGACTGATTGACTTCGACTGTGACTTGACACACATTTGCATAAATATCATTAACTTAAAAAATTATCAATTACTTGATACGGGCTAAATACATGTTGGCAGGAACGGATTGTGCGTAGGTAGCAACCTATATAACAATAGGCCTTCAGCATGTCCGCACCGCGCCGTGTCTGGAACAAGAATGCTCCGTAGTACACCGAGCGGTCCCTTTTTATAGCCAGATGGTTGGGGGAGCAATGATAGTTGCCGATGTTGCCACTGTAATAAAATTGAATGCTACGACAGGGTAAATTACGGTACTGCTCGCTGCGCAATGAGTTTATAACTGGATGGAGCCGCCGTCACGGCCATACTGACGTGCGTACGTCCTCGTACGCTTAGCTTCACTTTGTACCTGGTGAGGGACATAAGTATCAGTGTTATTGCTCGTTCATCCTGACAATTAAATTGAGTTAAACTTGGAGTCAAAGTCAAAAGATCAGGTTTCAATTTGATTAGTCAAAAGTATTTTAACCTTCCAGTCATCGTCAGGGTTAACCCTTCAGGACCATTAGTATACCTTCATTTATAAAAAATGGACCGAATAATGCTAGACCGGATAGATATCCCTTTAGCAACCCACATTTTTTTTAATGGACCAATTAATGCTAGACCGGATAGATATCCCTTTAGCAACCCACATTTTTTTTATGGACCATTAGTGCTAGACCGGATAGATTATCCCTTTAGCATTCGGACACATTTTTCTTGTCATCATTTTTAATTATTATTTTTTTCTTTTTTTTTACTTTTTTTCTCGAAAAAAACGAATCATTACTTTTTTGCATTTTTTTTTTTCACTGGTCCGCGTTAACCCTGCAATCAAATTTGATATTAGTGTCACCCGCCGTCACGTCATCATATTTTCGGCGTTGCTTGAAGAGTAATGCGGAAATGGGCATCCCACTTCTGATGTAAGCAAGAACGGTTTGTGGGTAGGTTGCACCCTATATAACAATAGGCCTTCAGCATGTCCGCACCGCGCCGTGTCTGGAACAAGAATGCTCCGTAGTACACCGAGCGGTCCCTTTTTATAGCCAGATGGTTGGGGGAGCAATGATAGTTGCCGATGTTGCCACTGTAATAAAATTGAATGCTACGACAGGGTAAATTACGGTACTGCTCGCTGCGCAATGAGTTTATAACTGGATGGAGCCGCCGTCATACACAAAAGTGTGGAGCCAAAACATAAAAAACAGAAATGAAATTTATCCTGTTGCATTGCAATCAATGTTCTATGATCATTCCCAGATAGACGTCCACCTAGGATACTTATTTTCTAATTTATAATGAGTTTTATAAACATTAATGTTTAAAAAAAGCTCTATTAGAGGTGCGTTTATACATACAATGGCAAATTCTATCCTTTATATAATTGCATGCATAATTTTTACATAAATTCAAAAGCAATTACAATTGCTTGAACGTTTCTGAATACTTAGGTATACAGCGTGTAGCTATGTAGCGTGGCAAGGCATTTAACGATTTTCTTGTATATTTTTAGTTTCCTTTTTTAGGAAAGTATGAGAATGAGAGTAATGAGCAGTACCCCTACCACGTAACCGTTCTGGGAATTGGCTTCGCCTGCCATCCCGCACGCGCCAATCAACAAGTCCACGAGTGCGAGCAAGAGAGATCACGATTACGATCTCCACCAGACTTACGCGGTAAGACCCCTGGTCGGCTCATAGCCCGGTGGCGGCGGTTTTGGTTCCCGCGGCAAGACAAATATTTACGTACAAAAAAAAGTGCTGTCTGGATTGTGTGGGACCATGGTTTTCATAGTTCTTGGGTCCTAGTTAGTGTCCAGGATCATGTATGTGATCGTTGGGCGTTTTTATTATTATTATTATGTATATTACTATATGCCCAACTTTCATTATCTTGATTAAACTACATTAATGTGTAAACTGTGTCCTTTATACAAAAACTCGCGTCATCATGTGAATGGGTATCATATATTTATTACTATTTCTTTTACTTTAGGTATAAAGAAAAAGAGCATGGTTGCTTCCATATAATCAAATAAATAAATAAAATATAAATAAATATCTGTGGACATTTCACACAGCACCATCTAGCCTCAAACTAAGCAAAGCTATGGGACCGAGATAACTGATACAAAACTCAGATACTTTTTGTTTGTAAATACATACATAGAATACAAAATAACACCCAGACACAGAACAAACATCGATGTTCATCACACAAATGTTTGTCCTGGGTGAGGATTGAACCCAAAACCCACAGTCCAGAAGGCAGGGTTACTACCAACTGAGCCATCGGGCCAGTCAAAATAATACATAGCACAAAATTCATGCCTCTTTAAAAAATTCATCACGTTGATTCAAAAACTTTATTTTATTTATTAGTGTATTTATGTAGGTATGGCTTTAATTAATAAATATTATTTTGTATTTATTATATTTATATTTGTATATATTATTTACGACATTAATGTATTGCTATCCCAACATTTTCTAACTAAATATTACAAGACATAATAACTGATACTGAACCTACTAATACTACAAAAAGAAAACATTTATATTTAGTTTCAAAATATTATATACGAGCTTCTGCCTGCAGCTTCGCCCGCGGCGGGGCCTATAGGAAAATAATTCAACTACCCATTTCACCCTCTTAAAGGTAGAATTTCGAAAAATCCTTTCTTAACGGATGCCTACATCATAACATCTACCTGCATGCCAAATTTCAGCCCGATCCGTCCAGTGGTTTGGGCTGTGCGTTGATAGATCACTATGTCAGTCAGTCAGTCAGTCAGTCACCTTTGAGTTATAGTATAGTATTTTTTCCATGTAAATAATACTGAGACGGTATTTATATAGATTCTAACAAATCTTTTTTTTTGTATAAATTTCATAATGAGATTCATCTGCTGGCTAAAATTTATTTTTTGTTCTTACTGTATATTACGATATCTCTAAGTACATACTTAATATCATTTTTTTACATGCTAATGTCAACATTGTTAAAAAGCAAAAAAATTCAATTAAAAAAAAAAACAATACAACGCGTTTCACGGTGCTTAATATATAAAGAGCTGTGTTGCATTTCTAGGTACCTACTTACATCTGATATTACTGTATTAGATCGTGTATGTGAAAAAAGTTGTTATAAAATTGCATTATCGTTTAAAACAAATAAATTGTTATATATTGAAATTTTCTTATATACTATTGTCAGTTTTTAGTTTCATCGCAGATAAATAAAAGCAGTAAGTGGCTTATATTGTATTTCTAAATAAACTAATTTGTTAATAATAAAAATAATAGTAATAATAACGCCCAACGATCACATACATAGATCCTGGACCCTATTTAAGATTCCCTGTGTCTAGGGACCCAGGAACTACGAGGACCATGGTCCCACAATACCCAGACTCAGAACAAGTATTTGTGTTTTTTTCTGTGCGCAAATACTTGTCCTGCCGCGGGAATCAAACCCGCTGCATCTGGGTTATGAGCCAACCTGCTCAACCACCACACCACAGAGGCTGCATTTTAGTGACATTGACATAGAATCTTCTGAGGTATTGTTTTATAACAATCGTTGATTGTCGATAGATTTCGATAATCGCAATTGAAACCAATTGCAATTTATATAGTTCAAGAATATGGTTTAGCGTTTAAGAGTTCGGACACATTATAATCATATTGAGAAAGGATTGGCTGGTTCAAGTATACGCAGATGGTTTCAGATTAGATGAAATTTAAGCGCGACTCAGGCTTGGCTGAAATAGGATGAACAAAATAGTTTTATGACTGATTATATAATTTACTAACATATGATACTTCTCGGCAAAACTTCAGTACATGATTTTGTCACAGCTTAGCCAGATTTATCACTATAGTATGTTAGTATAGTAACCTATATAATTCTATATGATTCACTTTATCATGTAATCTAATTAAGTGTTTTGCAATAAAGAATTTGAATTTGAATTTGAATGATATCACTATAGTCATGTTGATACTTATGGACACTCACAGTGTCACAGTGTTAGTTTTCTTGGGAGTATTTGTTAGTAGTCATTGTTGTTACCAACGTAATGAGATATTACCGATTAAAGTTCAATAAATAATATGTGCTGTGAGTGTCCCGCAGGACTTTTTCCCGCAAGAATAAACAAAGTTTTGAGTGGCACTAAACCGTTGGCAGCCACGTGACGAAATATGTGGTTTTTTTTTAACGACGTGACGATCTAACCTTTGCGCGCCTGGTGTTGAGCTACACGGCTGCCCGTATCAGCTGCAGTGTCACTCGGAACTCCAGCGTATAGCCTCGCGTGACGTTGAACTGCGCACGTCATCCTGAGACATCAGCACAATCTAGTGAGATCAGGTCATAAAGTCTCATTTGCCCAGTAATTTCACTAACTACAATGCCCTTCAAACCAGAACACAACAGTGCTTGCGCACTACTGCTTGGCGGCAGAATAACTGGCAAAGCGGTGGTACCTACCTAGACGAACTTTGCAGAAAAGTCCTATCACCTAGTAAAAGGTTTAACTGGAATTGAATTTCATGCAAGTATGAGTATAATTATATATTTATATGTAGCACAGAATATTTAACCATGACCAAGGTTTTGGCGGGAAAACGAAAAAGATCGCGTCACCGCATTGTATTATTTTCCAAAACTTGTGTTATTTTCAATGTTAGCGCATACCAAGGTGGAATTTAATTCGTTCTTTTCCTTTGATGTATATATTCCAGTCCATGCTATAGAATGCTCCCATACAACTAAATAAAAAAAATACTTATGAAATAAAACTTAAATCTAGGTCAAAAATAAATTCTAAAGAAAAGCCTTGCGACATTGAACAAAGCAGGTGTTTTATTGCCTACAAAACATTTACAAAGCACTCGGCTGGTGTCCGCGCTGTGTGTACCGTTAAATAGACATTTCGGCTGTCATGCAGTTATTTTAGGAGGCACTAAATACTAAAACCAAAACCTATTTTTTTAAATTGGCCCTTGCACGAATATTCTGTTAGCATGGTCTGAGTACATACATTTAAGGACAAGAAAAGAGTGAATTAAATTCCACCTTGTATATATATATGTTAAATGACTTGCGAAATTCATGCGACAGTCTCCCTGGTGTGGTGGTTGAGCAGGTCGGCTCATAGCCTGGAGGTGGCGGGTTCGATTCCCGAGGTAGGACAAGTATTTGTGCACAAAAAAAAACGAAAATACTTGTTCTGTGTCTGGATGTTGTGGGACCATGGTCCTCGTAGTGCCTGGGTCCGTAGACACAGGGAATCCTAATTAGGATCCAGGTTCTGTGTGTGATCGTTGGTAGTTATTATTATTACTTGACACTGGCTAAATACACAAAAGTATGGAGCCAAAACAAAAACAAAAAAATTACATGACCAGACTTCACAGTCTCACCAACTTACCCACTATTTTTTCTGACACTCGATGCCTTCCCAAATAATTATACCAACCATTTATAACTTATGTAATCATGACTGGCCTGATAGCTCAGTCGGTAGTAGCTCTCCTTTCTGAACTGTCGGTTTTGGGTTCGATTCCCATCCAGGAAAAACATTTGTAAGAAACATGTTTTATTGTATTCTATGTATGTATTTACAAACAAATAGTATATAAGTATTCTACCAGTTATCTGGTGTCCATAGTCCACAAGCTTTGCATAGTTTGGGACTAGATGGCGCTGTGTGAAATGTCCACAAATATTTATGATTATATTTATTTATTTATTTACTTGCTTACGTAAACTTGCCACTTAAGTATACTATTTAAATTAACCTAAGTATATAAAAAAAATAATATCTATGGACATTTCACACAGCGCCATCTAGTCCCAAACTAAGCAAAGCTTGTACTATGGGAACCAGATAACTGATACAATACTTAGATACTTTTTGTTTGTAAATACATACATAGAATACAATATAACACCCAGACACAGAACAAACATCGATGTTCATCACATAAATGTTTGTCCTGGGTGGGGATCGAACCCACAACCCACAGTCCAGAAGGCAGGGTAACTACCAACTGAGCTATCGGGCCAGTCAATGTCCTTTGCTTTTCTCTTCTAGGCCAAATGTTTTGCTTTCAATATTTTCGTCTAAATCAATTAATGTATTTTACTATTCCGTAGCTATTCCATTAACATTCCGATCCGATTTTGAAATGGCGCCGGTAACCAAGGTAAGATATATTTTTAGTATTTACCACCTTTTTATCCGTAACGAATCAATAAAATGATAAATAGTTATTTGCTAAAGTACAAAAAAAGTCTTCAAATATCTTTAAATTATCGAATTCTAAGTAGAGAAGTTAAAATAAAATATCTTATTGGCAAAAGATGGATAGTCTTTGTATATAAAAATTCAGTTACTAAATTTGACCCAAAGAACAAGTAACAAACGTAAAGTGTAAAAATCAGACTACAAAAATATATGGTTTTCTCATGGATTCCATAGTCAGAACTGAAGCAAATTGAAATGGGACCACATGCAAAACACCAGCTTTCAAATCAGCAAAAAATCATCAAAATCGGTTCACCGAGTCGAAAATACTGAGCTAACAAAAAATACTTTTGAACACCGCGCACCAACGTTGTTATTGAACAGTTCACGGTACAGGTAAAAAGATGAACACACGTCCCTACTACAGAATAGCGCAGGTATTAATGATAACGAAAATCAATTATTGGTAGTCAATAGATTAGTTTGACAATGAAGGTTTTTTTTACAGTAGTTTTTTGAGACTTATGATTATAATATATGTCGGCAGAAAACGGGTTGTGGGTAGGTTGGTTGCAACCTATATAACTATAGGCTTTCAGCATGTCCGCACCGCACCGTGTCTGGAACAAGAATGATCCGTAGCACACCAATCGATCCCTTTATATAGCCAGACAGGTAGGGCCGCCATGACAGTTGCCGGTGCTGCCCCTGTAATACATTTAATGCCACCACAGGGTAAATTACGGTGCTCGATCATTTTTATAACTGGACGTAGCCGCCGTCACGGCCATACTGACGTGCGTACGTCCTCGTACGCTTAGCTTCACTATGTACCTGGTGAGGGACATCAGTGTTATTGCTCGTTCATCCTGACAATTAAATTGAGTTAAACTTGGAGTCTAAGTCAAAGTCAAAACATTCGTTTTCAATTTGATTAGTCAAAAGTATTTTAACCTTCCAGTCATCGTCAGGGTTAACCCTTCAGGACCATTAGTATACCTTCATTTATAAAAAATGGACCGAATAATGCTAACCGGATAGATATCCCTTTAGCAACCAAAAATCATCATTCCTACATCTTTTTAATGGACCAATTAGTGCTAGACCGGACCGAATATCCCTTTAGCAACATACATTTTTTTTATGGACCATTACTGCTAGACCGGATAGATTATCCCTTTAGCATTCGGACACATTTTTCTTGTCATCATTTTTTTTTAAATTCTTTTTCTCTTTTTTTTTCTCCATAAAACGAATCATTACTTTTTTCCATAACTTTTTTATCATTATTTTTTCACTGATCTGGGTTAACCCTGCAAATAAATTTGATATTAGTGTCACCCGCCGTCACGTCACCATTCACATCACGCCACACGTCACGTTATGCGTTGCTTGATGTGGAAATGGGTATTGGGCAATCCCACTTCTGATGTCGGCAGAAAACGGGTTGTGGGTAGGTTGGTTGCAACCTATATAACTATAGGCTTTCAGCATGTCCGCACCGCACCGTGTCTGGAACAAGAATGATCCGTAGCACACCAATCGATCCCTTTATATAGCCAGACAGGTAGGGCCGCCATGACAGTTGCCGGTGCTGCCCCTGTAATACATTTAATGCCACCACAGGGTAAATTACGGTGCTCGATCATTTTTATAACTGGACGTAGCCGCCGTCATATACAAAAAGTTTGTCAGCACAAGTCTTTCATTGCGCTTGTTGTTGTTTCTTTTCACTTTTTTTTTTGAACGGGCTAATGCCGTTGGTCTCTACAGACCTTTACAGCGTCACCAGGTAGGCAGGCGCTTAAGGCACCCAGCTGTCAAAAGTGGGAAGCAATGGACCGTTTCCGGGATAAGAGGATCGAGAAGACTATGTCTACTGGAAGCGTGGATGTTGATTAAATAAGAATGTAATGGCAACTTTTATTAGTATTTTTAATGTCTCTGGGCTGCGTAAAATAAGTTTAGAAAATATACTCTATGGTAATCGTATTAGAATGGAACTGTACTTGTTACTGTGTGATTGATCTGAAGAAATATAATAACGCTATTAAGAAAGAAGTTGCATCATTTTAATCATAGAATTCACCCTACATTAGCCGTTCTACCAGATCCACCGACCATTATCTTCAATAGTGGACCCTATTTAAAGTCGCGACCGTTCTAGCTAACCTACGGGGGTACGTCGACCTCGCTGGCGAGGTCGGTGTCTGATTGTGTTATGCTGGTATCCTTTACCGGTGCCGAAAGCGGTACCTGAACCAGAAGGGCTAGACTGGTCCGGTGATCCTAGCGCAGCCGATACTATGGCTGCTATAGGATCATCCGGGTCGCTCAAGACCTGTCTCGGGCGGTGACGACGGGGTGACACTTTCTTTTTACTAAACGACCAGGAAAACTAAGGCACAAATAATATCGATTTGAATTGCAAATATACAATTACGATACTATATGTTCATCATAAATATTACAGTATATTCAATTTATGGTTACAAAATTTTACTCCATACAGATTATGCATGGCAAACATCTAAACTGCGTCAAGACACGTCTGACGTCAGGGTACGTCCTAGAACAACATACACCCCTCGAGGTAGCAAGAGCCATGATAGAAAGCGGACAGCAGAAGCAGGCCTTTTACATATTCAATATGGACGAGGTGTATCGCCGGGTGCAGCACTTTAAGGAGGTGATGCCCAGGGTCAAGATATTCTATGGTCAGTATGCATATAACGTTAGACTGTTTGAATTTAGTATTTTCAAAGAATGAATATTTCTAGATTACATAGATGAGTGAAGCTTTATTTATATAGCTCCAGTAACAGGTAACGAGAGTGTTAAAGGCCAGGCAGTAACGCGACGCTGGCGTGTTTGTTCACTCTCTAGGTAATGCCCTAGATACAGTATGCCCATGATTATGTCAAAATGTTTAAGGCAAAATAAGAAGGAGGTTATAGAGGCTTAATTAAATAGATATTAAAAGTGTGAACTCTTCGTGGGTAGTTAGTAGTTAGTAGGTAGTAGTAATTATAACAATATAGTAATTTGTATGACATCAAATAGCATTCATTATCATTATGTAAGTCACGTCACCGTGATATGTGTCATTATGCACGACGTGTGTCCTTTTGCGTATGTGTTATTTCGTATAATATACGAGCTTCTGCCCGCAGCTTCGCCCGCGCCGTGGCTTATGGGAAAATAATTTAACCACCCATTTCACCCTCTTAAGGGTGAAATTCCGAAAAATCCTTTCTTAGCGGATGTTTACGTCATAACATCTACCTCCATGCCAAATTTCAGCCCGATCCGTCCAGTGGTTTGGGCTGTGTGTTGATAGATCACTATGTGAGTCTCCTCAATCAGTCAGTCACCTTTGAGTTATATATATTTAGATTAGTATTATTACTGAG
Organism: Ennomos fuscantarius; assembly: GCA_905220475.3. Classification (NCBI taxonomy): domain Eukaryota; kingdom Metazoa; phylum Arthropoda; class Insecta; order Lepidoptera; family Geometridae; genus Ennomos; species Ennomos fuscantarius. Next base: position 4,208,202 of record HG992029.1, read on the forward strand.
TGTATGTGTTATTTTGCGTGAGTGTCATTATGCGTGTAATCCAGATTTTCCCACTGTGAGGGTACAAACGTTGGTGATATCTTAGCGACATCTATACATATAAAATTCACAGTCCTGACTGACTGACTGACTGAATAACGTATATATCAACGCACAGCATAAACCGCTGGTCCTAGAGACTTGAAATTTGGAGAATATGTTTTTTGTAAAGTACAGGTATCCACTAAGAAAGGGTTTTTCGAAATTCCACCCCAAAGTGGGTGAAATAGGTGGTTGAATTATTTTCCTATAGGCCACGTGGGTGAAGCCGCTGCTAGAAGCTAGTGGTTCATAAGGTTTTCAGATATTGATGTTTCTGTAAAATTCAAATTCCGATATAAGTCAAAACTAGGTTTAATACACAAATTTCTAATGACCTGTATGACAGCAATGAAGGCGAATGATACGGACATGATGTTGCGACTAGCGGTTGCACTTGGACTCGGTTTTGACTGCGCATCGCCTAACGAGATCTACAAATTAAGGAAACTCAACGTCGATCCAAAGTGAGTGAAGTAAAAAAATATTTGACATACTATCTTAACTTGTCTCTGTGTTGTGGTGGTTGAGCACGTCGGCTCATAGTCCGGGTTTGATTCCCATGACAGGGTAAATATTTCTGGACAAAAAATTAATCACAAATACTTGTGATTTATACTGTATCTGGGTGTTGTGGAACCATGGATTCCGTAGGACCCCGTAGTTCCTGGGTCTCTCTATGCCCTCCAGGATCTATATGTGATCACTGGGTGATATTTATTTAATTATAATCCAAATTAACAACATTTCATGCGTGTATACACCCTTTTTGGATAACTTCAGAAGTTATAACACTAAAAGATTCACACGGACAGATATGGACAGATGGGCATAGCGAACTCAATGAACATTTGTAGTAGTAGGTACAGAAATCTAAAATGAAAATTTAGAAAAAAGCAAATTAATCAAAAACAAAAAGCTGACGTGCTGTATTGTACTTTCTTACTTCAATAAAATATCTCACGAAACCATTGGTACAAAATGCGCAGTCGATTTCTAATGACATTAATATGAGAGTTCGTTTATGTACTAGATTTTTGTATTTAGCAGTACTTACTTATCAGCATATTGTTTTTGGTTAAATTATTCTTATTATGCTGAAGAACCTAAATAGTATTGAAAGTATTCCATCCATGGACCATGGAGTTCCCAGCATGACTATTCATGCTGGGCAAAAAATGGCTAAATTTGAATTTGGTCTCAGTTGTCCAACTTTATAGAATTCCGTAACCAATATTGGTAATAGATATAAGAGTTCTGTACAGTCATAATTTTATCGAGCCGTTAACCATTAAATATTATTTCAATTTTACACACATAGTTTTGCTTTTTAGATGTATAATTTACGCTATGCCATGTAAAACTCCCGAAGAAATGGAATACGCACAGAAAACAGGAGTCAATTACACGACATTTGATTCATCTTGTGAGTTGAAGAAGATAAAGAAGTATTGGCCGGATGCGAGGTAACAAAACATTGAAATGTATTTACATAATAAGTACCCACGTCATATTCATATTTAAAATAAATTCACATAAGAATATGAATATGAATAATTAGAAGCTACGTAATATAACAATTATAAATTATGCAACGGCTGCAAAATTGTATTTTTTGGCGCGTGTATCTACTTGTATTGCGATACGCAGAATATCTACTGCCTCATCTACACCTCACTACAGAGAGAAAATTGCTATGTGCAAAAAAACAGCTCACACAACATATTAAATTAGAGATTTTCATGCATTCCTCGAGCTAGCCAGTGCTTTTATTCCAATAAAAAAGGCAAAGCGTAAAAAACTGACTTCAGACTAATATAATTTTCACATGGGTGCCATTTTGAGAAATGGAACCACACGGGGAGCACCCGCTTTAAAATAAAAATCATCAAAATTAGGTTCACCCACTCGAAAGTTCTCAGGTACCAAACATAAAAATCAGTCGGATAGAGAACCTCTTCCCATTTTAAAGTGGGTTAAAAATGAGCTCACTGCGCTCAGGTTTCAATAAACAACTTTGCAGTTTTGCATAAGAAATAACTATTAAACAAAATCTTTCAGGTTGTTACTTCGTATACGTGTTGACGGTAAATCGATAATATTACTGGGCTTAAAGTATGGATGTGATTTCCACACTGAAGCCACTGCGTTGCTGGATGAAGCTGCCAGTCTAGGGTTAAAGGTATGCATGCTTTCCTGTTCATGGAGGCAAAATGTTTGTAATAATTTTTTAGCCGAGTACATCTCTACTGTCCCATAGTAATTTGTAAGCTTACATCTAGTAGTTCTGCGAACAGTTATAGACCTCCGGAGCACAATCTTTTGTACCTACAACTATTGTGTTTCCGAACTCAAATTTTAAAATTGTCAAGATGGTGGCATTAACATTAAATAAAGCAAGAACAAAGTTATACCAGCCGATAGATGGAGCTGTGCTAAAGAAGTTTTACTTCAGTTGTGTGGTCTAAAGCACACTCGTTTTTTTTTCAAAGCATCTAAAGCTCTCATTGATATTTCATTCCTTAACTAAAATTATAAGTGCATTTCCAGGTAGCAGGAGTAACATTCCACGTGGGCAGTGTTTGCATCTCTCCAGAGAGTTATGTGGTAGGTTTGCAGCAGGCGAGAGCATTGTTCGACTACGAGGCAAAGGCTGGAAGACGGATGACCGTCGTTGATATCGGAGGCGGCTTCGTGAGTGACACAGCTGACAGGATTGATGAAGTTAGTATACATAGCATTCCCATGAAGCACTGGTTAGGTCGATAGATATCTTGTCAAGTGTGAAAAAGGTTTTATTCTCACTGATGCTGATGTAGACAATTTGTACAAAGCAGTTTGATTAGTTTTGTGTACAAGTCTGGTTGAACACGACCAGACTTTTTTAGATACAAGAAATTCTATGTAAGCGTATTTAGGAGGCAAGACTAATAATATGCTACCGATACATATATATTATCATACTTTATTATTGAACATCAATTTTTCATCAATTCCATGGACGGGTCACAAAAATGCTCCAGCATATTTTGTGATTTATCTAAAGTTTTTGATTGCCTCCACCATGATGTTTTACTACTTAAACTAACTTACTACGGTTTCAGAGATAAAGAACTCAACATGTTAAAATCCTATCTTAGTGACAGAAATCAGGTTGTAAAAGTCAATAACACTTACTCTAAGAAAGAAACCAGTACAATAGGAGTTTCGCAAGGATCCATACTGGGGCCTTTATTGTTTTTGATTTATATAAACGATCTTGCTGAGTGTTTGCCAGATTGGGCTCTTATTACTCTTTTCGCAGATGACACTCATGTAGGAATTACAGATAAAAACGACGGACTTGTAAAAGATAAAGAAGTAGAAATAATAGAAATGCTTAAACTTTGGTTTGAAGGAAACGGTATTATATTAAATGCTGATAAGAATGTAATAATTAACTATAGAGTAAGGAAAGATAAAAATCTACTGAATATTAAAGAAACTACATTTTTAGGTTACAATTTGGACTATAGAATAACTCATGAAAACCATATTAAAAAAGTATGCAAAAAATTATGTAGCCCCAACTATGCACTATTTAAACTTAAACCAGTTATTGACAAAAAAACCTTAATATCTGTATATTATGCGTACTGCCACTCAATCATTAGCTACGCCATCACGGTATTGGGAAATGCATCTCAAATAGAACGAGTATTGATTTGCCAAAAGAAATCTATTAGAATTATTGATGGTCTTTATATACGACAATCCATAAGGGACTCTTTCAAATCAAATAAAATAATGACAGTCATTTCTCTGTTTATTTACATGTCTCTCTTAGAAATTCATGCTCAAAAGGAACAGTGGAGTAGGAAGGCCTAGGAGGATGGATAGACATAAATATAATACGCGGAATAAAGAAAGGCTAGTATTACCAAAAACTAGGCTAACTAAAACATACAAGCAAGGACTTGGTCTAAAAATCGACATGTATAATAAATTGCCTATTGAAGTAACTAAATTACCTATATTAGAATTTAAACTCAGAACTAAAGATTTTTTTGAAATACATCCATTTTATAAACTAAACGAATTTATGACAAAATGCTGGAATGCTAATATGTTCATTTTCTGATTATAAATAAGTAAGTTTGCAAACTAAAATATCGTGCTTGAATTATATAGAAGATAAATAAAATATGAGTAAGGTAAGATGGTTAATAATATAAAAATAATAATATAAAATAATAATAATGATGGTTATGGTAATAGTTATGGAATTGAAGGAACTATTGTGAAATACTATTGTATAATAATTTAATGACATGCCTAATATAACGTGATGTTATAATGTGGTCAATGAAATAAATGAAATGAAATCAATAAATAACAATACAAGTAACATGGAAAATAATAATGATAGAACAAGGGGCGGATGTATCGTAACAAACGATTTTTTGGCTGCCTTAGGACATCAGAAATTTAAGAATAAAAACTTATCGTGTAGGTTGATAAAATTTAATATAAATAGGCTATTTGTACTGTCAGCAAGTTTTAGTTACGGCAGTTACGTATAGTTAAGATATAGTTAACATGCAGGTGGTACTATTTTTGTCTTAGTTGATTATACCAAAAAGCATATTGAATTATGTTCATAGGTGGGTCAACTTGTGAACGATACATTGGAAGAGCTGTTCCCGGACCCAGATGTGCAAGTTGTCGCTGAGCCTGGTAGATACCTGTGTGATTCCGCCTTTATGATGTTTTTCAACGTCATGGGAGTAAGACGGGTAAAAAACTCACTACTTATTTACTAAGCTCTACATCAGATAAGTCGAACAACGTTGGGTAATTTTTGTCCGTATAGCGAGACGCAATAATTTTGTTTTTCCATTAATACTGATTATTAAATATTTGGTCGTATTTTTAAATGCCACTCACCATTATAATCATGGACGTGATCAATCTACCTTAATGGCCCTAACACTAACAAGTCGTTCTGCGAATACGGTAGTCCACGCGAACGCAAACTTTTCCATTTTTCCAATAATCGTGTCCAGTTTGTGCATACTGGGAGACGTCTACTTCTAACGCAGATCTACCCCAAAAATGCCATTTAAAACGATTATGATAGGGTGCGTTTTGCCATTAAAATGTAGGACCGAGCTGCGGCCTATTCTCTAGATATACCTCTTAGCCGTTTTTTCGGCATCCATGGAAAGATGTAGGGTGATCTGGTGATCTTATTCTCACAACGATGTGTTAAATGTCTTTTCTTTCTTTCTTATGTCTCGTATTCGTACCTTACTGCGTAATATCTAAACCACCCCTCGATCGATTTTGCTCATATTTGAAATACTTGTTAGAATTAACTACCCAATTTTCCTGGTTAATATTATCAAAATTGGCCGATAAATGCAAATTCTTCCTTTTTGGGGGAAATACACCATCAATCAAATACCGCCGATGACAATAAATGGTGTAATGGTCGAAATTCAGCTAGGTTAAGTGCTTAATAGTCTTAATTCACGCCATATTGCTTATTTTTAGGTTCAACGGAACAACAAAGTAGTTAACATGATTTATATTAACAATGGTAAACATATGACAATGAGATTTGACGAAACTTGGCACGAAATCATCAAGATTCAGGTAAAATTTATACATTAAGGGTAAAAATATTTCCATACTTTTTTTAACAGGCTTATTTTATTAGTAAGCACTTTAGGGCGTTAAACATAATTTCTGATTTTTGCCAATAGCGGACTGCAGAAGTGGAGCCTATCATTGATGAGGAAGTCACGATCTGGGGTCCAACGTGCGACTCCCTCGACTGCATCATGAAAGACCGCAAAGTTAGGATTCCGCGGTGCGCTGCTGGCGACTGGCTGATGATACAAATCCATGGTGGCTACACCTTCTCGTTCTCGACCACCTTTTCCAGCATGGAGCTACCACTTATTCGAACTGTCGTCTCTAAGGAGTTGTGGTAAGAAATTATTGAGAAATAGCTTGTTTTTCTCTTACATGTAAATGTAAAGTGTTCCGTTTTTTATTTTCGAGTATCCGTCTTGAAGTTGGTGTATGTAGTCAACATAAAAAAGTTAAAATTTGTATTATTGTGTTGGCCTAGTCTAGTTATCCGGTAAAATGACAATTTACAATTACTGTCAAGATGGCCACATTAACATTAAACATAGCAAATATAAATTTATGCCGGCCGATAGATGGAGCTGTACTTAACAAGTTTAACTATAGTCGTGTGGTCTAAGCACACTCGTTTTTTTATCTAGTTTGACTAAAAACTTTCTACTTTAATTAAAACTTTGCCTACAATAAGTTAGAATAATATTTACCTATTTATAGAAAAACAAATTGCAATATTTCTAAAATTTTACATTACGTAACGATATATAATCCACGTTAGTTTTTCATCTGTTATTTTTTGTTCCATCTTATTTTGATAACAGATTTTAGTCCGTCTCATAATGTTGACTTGGAAGTGTCAAAATAACAACGTTTATATTACAATATTACAGGGATGTCAAAAGACAATGTTGTAAAATTACAAAATCGTAAAATAAAAGTATTTCAGAAACTAAAAATATTTACCATTGATATTGATACCATTTATAATGCACTAACATTTGCCTAGTCATATATTTATTTAATTTACACAACAATACAACAAAAATTGTTACTTATATAATTGAACTTTGGAGGAAGAACTTAATATAAATAATAATTGAAGAAAAAGTAATATTGTAGGTAAAAAGTAAAAGGTCATAAATAAAACACAGAATTTAGATCACCTTCTGCAAGAAGCGTTCCCAAAAAGCTGGCAACATTTCCTCGTTGAATAGCAGACTAATTCGTTGACCGAGGGATGTGCCAGCCTTTTGGTCGCGTGTCAGCTTTGACTTTTGGGTATTAAATACTTAAATATTTACACCTTTCGGTATCAAGGCGTTGGGGCCGTGGGGACCGAGTGACATACAATTTACAAAGATCTTTCGGAACGGCTGATCGAGGCAACGCGGGAAAATGCTGGTCTCTAATAGGCCAAAGACTGAGCATTGCCATTCAACAGGGCAATGCTGCCAGCATTTTAGGCACGTTGCCTACTGGTAGCGGCTTTTTAGATTAAGTTTTGCTAATGCACAGTTTTCATTTTATTTTAGTTTTATTGTTTATTATTTGTTCTTGAATAGATAACATTTGGGATGAAAATAATTATTGTAAGGTTTCTGGAATACTAAATTAATAAGCCGCAAAATATCGATTATGTTATTCAATAAATTCATTTGCCAACGTAATCTTAAAACGTCTCTAACCTTTCTAATATTTGTTTCAGGGGCAATATAAAAGAGTCGTCGGTGTTCGCACAAGCTGATTTCATTCCTGATTCAGATATTTCTGCTCCATTGCCATCGACATTACCACCGATTGTACCCACGAGTAAAATTTATGAACATTCAGAAACTACTTTACAAATTTGATATTTTTTTTCCTGAAACGTAAACATTATTATGCAATAATGATAGACGGACATTCAGGACTTTATTAAATCATGTGTTATTAACTCAACGAATATGTTTTTGTTTCATTTATTGTACTTATTTATATTTTACTTATTTTTAAGTAGCGATTTATCAATAGCTGGGTAAAGTTCATCCAAGATAGCAAATTTCAAAACAAAGAATGTTTTATCCAGCAATTACTTTTATCTGATTCTTTGATAATCATACCATTAATATAATCACACTAATCACATTATAAGCATCAACAGCCCGTAACATAATCTATTGGAAAGATTCCGATTCAAAATGTACACTGTGCATCTCTTTTATCTTAAATTAGACCAAGTAAATACCTATTCACTCTTCTCTTGAACACGCCCGGGTCATATTTCGCCGGAAACACAGACGCAGGGAATTCCATTCCTTAGCCGTTCTAATTAAGAACGTAGAATCAAATCGAACTCGGTACGAATGGGTGGTATTTCGACCACAAAAGGATGGCGCTTAGCCGAGCGTCTAGTAGTCCGGTAGTGGAATGGTGTTGCGGGAATGAGATTATGCAGTTCTTGTGCGCATTCACCGTGGCATAATTTGTATAAGACCGACAGACTTGCCACCTTACGTCGATCTGCTGCCATACAAACAAACATTGAATCAAACAGGCTAATAATAAAATAATGAGATATTAAAAAATACTTTACCAACACAAGAAAATAAATAAACACACAAAAAACTAAAATATCAAAACACCTTTTAACCTAAGTCAAATAAACAAACTTATAGATATTCTACAAATATAACAATTTTTAGAGCACCTATTATAGTACTGAATAAAACTGAATATCTGAATATTATTATACTTAACTTTACCGCGGAAACGACACGGTATCAAAGAAGCTACTGTTCATAATATTTTGCTCATGTCAAATGTATCTATTTATGCGAATTCGCAAAGGTGTGTTTAATTGTCATAACATTCTAACTAAAAGAATCAATTTGTAATGGACAGCCAAAACCTAACAAAAACTAAAAGTATTTGCTGCAGTTCTGTGATCCGTAATAGACGTCGCGACAATTTTTTTTGGTGTCTATTGGTCGCTAACTGGTGTTATTTATTATACCTAATAAAGATAAGGTATTATTTTTATTTATGTAGGATTAAGGTAATAGATACAGTAGCGATTGGTTGACCTGCAGTGCTTTGATTGTACCACCGTAAAATCTCGAAAACTACACGAATTTAAAACTGTCCGTTACCTCGAAACGTTGGAATTGTATCCTCTACCTCTATTGTATTTTTGGTATAATGCTAAAACTAAAAATGACAATAATTTAAAGAAAGTGGCAATAAAAGAATACCTCAAAATTAAATAATACTTACAAAACTATGTTTGGTTAAGGTTAATTTACTACAATACATTAATATGTTTTGGATTATTTTAAAGCAAAGATCTAATTCAATTTCTCAATTCAATTGTTTACCTGTTTGTATTCTTTAATATTGTTTACAAAATCAAATATGCGCTTTATTAATTTAGTTTAGTTCAGTCTTTAGTTCACTATGGACCTAAGATTGTTGGTTTTGTCATTTTTGAAAATGTTAGATTTTATATATACTGTCTGTTTCTATATGTGATACTACATATTATTGTTTTTAGTGTCAAGTAGATACAATTAGTTTTAAGTATATAAGCATGTATTTCTCATATAAGTGAATAGTATTCTTTTGAGAAATAAAGTTCTTAAACCAGAAGGTCACCACAACTCAAGCTGGCTGCTTTGAAGACTACTGTTTACACACTAATGTCCCTCAGGCGTAGCACACTTGCTGGCACACTTTCCTAGGTGGTACTTTTCTGCAAAGTTCGTCTAGGTAGGTACCACCGCTTTGCCAGTTATTCTGCCGCCAAGCGGTAGTTTTTTTTTAGTATTGCGTAAGCACTACTGTGTTATGGTTTGAAGGGTTGTAGCTAGTAAAATTACTGGGTAATTGAGACTTTATAATCTGACCAAGCAATCTTATTACCAGACTGTGTTAATGTCTCAGGATGATGTGCCCAGTACAGTGTCACGTGAAACTTTACGTTTTAGAGTTCCAAGTGGCACTGTTCTGTTATGGGCGGCCGTGTCAGTTAACATCAGGTGAACGACTAGTTCGCCACTTTATTCATTAACAATTTAAAAAACTGAAGCTGTTCTTCGGCACACATAGCGAGAATTCTCACCATTTCGGTTTATTGATGTATTTCCATTTGTAGACATTAGACTTACATACGCAAAAAAATGACAGTAGGAACAATAAAGTTTTTTGTGGTAAAACTTTTTTACGCACTCTTGACTTGGGGAGTAAACTAGTGAATGCGTATCGAGGCGAACGTAGGTTGAAAGTTGCTGGTTCACGTAGATCTCCATTGTCAACATACCAAAGTTAAAAATTACGTAACATTTGCATTATGTTGGAATGTACGTTAAATTGATAATTTACAGCTGCCCAGAATGCTGGCAGCATTACCACGTTGAATGGCAATGCTTATTTTTTGTGCAAAATAAAAGCCAGCATTCTGGTCAACTGATGCTTCCACCAAACGTTTGGCCAAGTCCCTAAGTTTTTTTTTATGTTAGTGAATGATGTTTCGAACTACGGCCGCCCATAACAGAACAGTGTTACTCGGAACCCGAAAACATATGAGTTTCGAGCGACACTGCACTGCGCACATCATCATCATCCTGAGACATCAGCACAGTCTGGTAATAAGATTACTCGACTGTGAGATCATAAAGTTTCAATTGCCCAGTAATTTTACTAGCTACAGTGCCCTTCAAACCGGAACACAGTAGTGCTTGCACACTACTGCTTGGCGGCAGAATAACTGGCAAAGCGGTGGTAACTACCTAGACGAACTTTGCAACAAAGTCCTACCACCTAGTAAGTATGCTGGCATGGTATCTGGAGATCTAATAAAAGAGTTGATATGGTTAAAGAATAAAAGGTGTAAAATGGCAAAGGCTTAGTCAAATGATGATGCGTCTCTGGTTAAGTGGTCTAACATTAAACTCTCAGAATGTTTCTAATTGAGCGACACGGTAATAATTTCACATCGTGTATTTATTATTATTATTATAGTCGCATAATTTATATTAATGTATATTAATCGTAATCTTTATCCCAAATAATTTGTTTGTCAATTTATTAGTTACCAGATTTACGCTTTTCTGAAACCCAGGCATATACATATTGCAGATTATGAACGACAAACATTTGAATGACGTCAAGGCAAAACTAACGACAGGGTACGTCCTAGAACAACATACACCCCTCGAGGTAGCAAGAGCCATGATAGAAAGTGGACAGCAGAAGCAGGCCTTTTACATATTCAATATGGACGAGGTGTATCGCCGGGTGCAGCACTTTAAGGAGGTGATGCCCAGGGTCAAGATATTCTATGGTCAGTATAACGTTAGCCTAATTGATATTTTCTTAATACATAATGAATATTTTCAGTATATATATATTTTAGATATTTCAGTGTGTAAAGCTTGGTTTACATTCATCCAGTGGCTGAATGGTGACAGTGTAATATGCAGGGCAGCAACGCGATGCTGCGATAGCTAGGTTTTGTCGCTGTATAAATACTACACTGACCAGCAAAAATAAGTATCACACTTTTACAATTGCAATAACTTTTGAAGTACACAAGATATGCTTTCGAAACAAAACGAACTAGAAAAAAAGTTTAATTCTGAACATAAAAACGTCATAGTCGGAAACCTCCTTTTAAGAAATGCCTGAAAAAACTTTAAAATCAAAAATAATCCTTTACGAATTACAATTTTACTTAAATTAAATTCGTATCGTTCAAGAAATTTAAAAGTTAAATTTCTTGAACGATGAGTCTTGTTACAAAAGCTAAACTTAGGCTGTCTTATTACAAAACGTAGACTAAGCGTGGACCAAAGTTAGTACTAGGTTTAAACCTGGACTAGTTATAAACCTTACTACAAAAACAAGTTTATCGCTGCTACGAGGCTCGTCCATGGTCTAAAGTTAGTCCTACGATGACCCTAGTTTAACTGTGGTACTAACTCGCTAAACAAAAGAAACTAGCGCCATGGTGGTGGAAAAATGAAACTTTTAAGATTAAAAACTATTTACGCGCCAATGTTGGGTTATCAACCTTTTTTGTTACACGATGTTGAGGTTGTCTTAGTCTTTGATAAAATATATCTACTCGGTTCAGTTTTTATATGTTGTTGCTCCATTTTTACGATATTTATGCTAGCGCAATCAACAACAATAAACAGAAATATCAATTTTCACGCGTTAAGCAATGCCATATTTACGTTCTGATTCTCGCAAGCCTTGTTGGTAACTACAATATTGGTACAACATGACAGTACAGTGAGAAGAAGACTGGCTGAAGCAAACCTGAAGGTCCTCAGGGCACTAAAACATGATAGAAGAATGGGAAAATATTAATAGAATATATAGTAGTATATATAATATAGAGAGAATAGTATCTTCTAGGCAAGCGTGCTATATCTTAGACCGTATCGTTACTTACCATCAGGTGCGATAGTGGTCAAACGCAAGCCTATCTAACAATGAAAAAAAAAAAACCCAACATCGGCTCCGAAACCTATGCCAAATCGACTCAAACTTGTAAACAGAGCTCGAAGAGGCAATATCAGTTATTAAATAATAAAAAACATGTAAAACATACTTGTAAATGTTAATTGAGTTTAATGACACTAAGATAAAAATGGCTATTTTTTTTTTTTTTTTAGTCTTAAAAATGTTAGTAATGAATAATTGACTATAGTTTTAAGGAATGCTGATAAAAATTGCTATAAAACGTTTTTTATTCCAAATTACTAACTTCTATTATAAAAGTTAAAAAACGTGATACTTATTTTTGAAGGCCGTTGTATTTGCGAGTTGTCTGGAGAAAAAATACGTTAAGTGTTGAAACGGCGATATGTCTAATGTCAGCGTAATAACACTATTAACGTTATAACGTTATTAGTAACTTCCTATTGTCAATTATTTTTCTCTAATCTGTACGTACACACCATAATTGTTTGTGTTATCCTCTAAAGTACTAGATAGAGTAAAACTGCTGGTAATAACTTCACGAGTTATCTAGATAATAATATTGATATATTGTGGGTAATAATCTAAATGTAACTAATTAAAAAAAGGCAAGTTTTTAATTTTCTTGACAGCTATAAAGGCAAATAATACAGACATGATGTTGCGACTAGCGGTTGCACTTGGGCTTGGTTTTGACTGCGCATCGCCTAACGAGATCTACAAATTAAGGAAACTTAACGTCGATCCAAAGTGAGTAAAGTAAAAAATAGTTGACATAACATCCTATTTGACAGCCTCTAAGGTGTAGTGGTTGAGCAGGTCAGCTCATAGTCTGGACGGCGGGTTTGATTCCCATGACAGGACAAGTATTTGTGCACAATAAATAAATCACAAATACTTGCTCTGTTTCTGGGTGTTGTGGGACCCCGTAGTTCCTGGGTCCCTCTATTTCTCTGCTGGATCTATGTAGTATGTATGTAATCACTGGGCGTTACTGGCACTGGGCAGTGGGTGTTATGCGCTCAGCCGACTTGCGAGGGTTGTATCTGATGAAGTAGTGCGCTCGTCTTACTTCGCCGCGGTGCACTCTCTGGTGCAGTATGGCGCGGAGCTTTGTCGTATGGCAGCAGATTAACTACGCGTTTTTCGGATACAAAAGCGTGCAGTCCGTGCAATCACAAAAATCTGTCAGGACACCTCAGCACGGCCGCACTTAAAGAAGCTTGTTTATATTAGTACTTATTTATCAGCGTATTGTTATTGGATAATTATTGTTAATTGTTTCATGGCTCTGGGTCTGGGTGTTATATTGTATTATATGTATGAATTACCCATAGTTTCATAGTAGTATATATAATATAGAGAGAATAGTATCTTCTAGGCAAGCGTGCTATATCTTAGACCGTATCGTTACTTACCATCAGGTGCGATAGTGGTCAAACGCAAGCCTATCTAACAATGAAAAAAAGAAACCCAACATCGGCTCCGAAACCTATGCCAAATCGACTCAAACTTGTAAACAGAGCTCGAAGAGGCAATATCAGTTATTAAATAATAAAAAACATGTAAAACATACTTGTAAATGTTAATTGGGTTTAATGACACTAAGATAAAAATGGCAATTTTTTTTTTTTTTTTTTTTAGTCTTAAAAATGTTAGTAATGTATAATTGTAAGTAATACAAACAAAAAGTATTTAAGTATTGTATCAGTTATCTGGTTCCCATAATACAAGCTTTGTTTAGTTTGGGCCTAGATGGCGTTGAGTAAGATGTCCACACGTAATAAAAAAAGAACCTAAATAGTATGTAAAGTAATGTATGATATATAAGAAAGTATGGTCACGTGTATACGTGCTGGGAAAAAAGTGGCTAAATTTGAATTCGGTCGAGTTGTCCAACATTATACTATTTGTAACTAACATTGGTCATAGACAAGGAGACTCTATACAGTCATAATTTAAAGAGCCCTTTACCATTAAATAATATTTCGATCTTACAAGTACAGTTTTGCTTTTCAGAAGTATCATTTACGCTATGCCATGTAAAACTCCCGAAGAAATGGAATACGCACAGAAAACAGGAGTCAATTACACGACATTTGATTCATCTTGTGAGTTGAAGAAGATAAAAAAGTATTGGCCGGATGCGAGGTAATAAAACATTGAAATGTATTTACATTATAAATTCACATAATTATATGAATATTAAAATTAGAAGCTAAGTAATATAACGGTTATTTGTTTTGCAAAGCTGCAAAGTTGTTTTGTTGTGTTGACGCGAGTATGTACTATAGAGACGAAAATGCAAAAAAAATAAAACAAGACATTAAATTAGAGTTTCTCATGCATTCATCGTGCTGCGTATTATAATAAAAAACGCAAAGCTTAATAACCTACTTCAGACTTATATAAGTTTCTCGTGTCAGAACTGGACCAAATAGGAACCAAATGGGAAACACCAGCTTTCAAATAAAAAATCATCAAAATCGGTTCACCCAGCTTAAAAACTCAAACTCAGGTACCAAACATAAAAAATACATATTGTAAAGATAAAACGGCTCTATTCGCTCAAAAAAATTATCAAAACATTATTTTGACTAACCTAGTCCCCTCGTGACCACGGCCAATGTAACTTGGTCGAAACGTCGAGGTTAGTCAAAATAATGTTTTAATAATTTTTGTGCGCGAATAGACCCGTTTTATCTTTACAATATGAGTTCAAGTCGCGAAAGTTGAAAAAGTGTTAAAAAAATCCAGTCAAATTGAAAACCTCTTCTTTTCTAGAAGTCGGTCAAAAATCAGCTGGCTGCGCATAGGTTTCAATAAACAACTTTACAGCTTAGCATAAGAAATAACTATTACTATTATTATTATTTATTAACTATTATTATTAAAGTTGTGTAACTTTCAGGTTGTTACTTCGTATACGTGTTGACGGTAAATCGATAATATTACTGGGCTTAAAGTATGGCTGTGATTTTCACACTGAAGCCACTGAGTTGTTGGATGAAGCTGCTAGCCTAGGGTTAAAGGTATGCTACCTGTTCATGCTAGTAAAATGTTTGTAATAATTTTTTGCCTAGTATACATCTACTGTCCCATAGTAATTTATAAGTTTACACTTGGTAGTTCTGCAATCAGTTATAGATCTTACACAATCTTTTGTGCAACTATTATATAACTTGTGGTGACAACCTCTTGAAGTCTTGACTGACTTGGCTCATATCTGAAACACTTGTTGAGTACTCACAATTATTGAGTACCCGCATTGTTTCTGTCAAATATTATCAAAATTGGCCGATTAATGGCGCCTACAGCAACCTTATTGGGTAGAAAATATCTCCAAGCAAAAATCACCAATGACAAAAAAATTATGGTTTTGTACCTGACCTGACTTGATCTGTACGCGAGTACCGGACAGTCAATTAAAGTTAAGTAAACTCAGTCAATTAAACAAGAGCTACTCAAGAATCTCATTTGTGTAAGTTTACATCAATTATGTTAATTAACTTGGAACGGTATTAGATTATAAAACTTAATATATAGTTTATAAAATATAATAATATCGCCTAAATACAACTTACACTTGTCGTGAAAATGTTGATTATTCAATCCATTTTAATAGAGTGATGTTGTATTGATTAACATATTTGCATATTTGTAAAAAAAAAATCGGAGATGAAACGTTTTTTTTTTTAAGCATCATTCATTTCATTTCAAAAATTCTTTATTTTAATAAATATTACATGTAACGTACAACTTAGCGCTAGAATCTAAGCTATAACTGTCTTAAAATTAAAATGTTTTACAGGCTAAAGACCGCCTTTTTAAACTTTTAGTACAATACTTAAAAAATTTTGAAGTTCTCATTAAATCATAATCGAGGGTAGTTACATTAAGTTTTAACATAATTATTATTTCTACGTACTACTGAGTTACTTCATACGTTTATGTCCTAAGCATCGCTATATTATAGCTATGTTTTTAAGCATCAAGGACTTTTATTAAAATTTATTTCCTTTACATTTATTAAATGTATTTCTAGGTAGCAGGGGTTACATTCCACGTGGGCAGTGTTTGCATCTCTCCAGAGAGTTATGTGGTAGGTTTGCAGCAGGCGAGAGCATTGTTCGACTACGAGGCAAAGGCTGGAAGACGGATGACCGTCGTTGATATCGGAGGCGGCTTCGTGAGTGACAGAGCTGACAGGATTGATGAAGTTAGTATACATAGCATTCCCATGAAGTAGTGAAAAGAGTCCTATTTGCAGCCTCTGTGGTTTGGTGGTTGAGGAGGTCGGCTCATAACGCGGAGTCAGCGGGTTCGATTCCCGCGGCAGGACAGGTATTTGTGCCCAGAAAAAAGCTTAAATACTTGTTCTGAGTCTGGGTATTGGGGGCTATGGTCCTCGTAGCTCTCTAGACACATGGAACCTTAGTTAGGGTCCAGGATCTATGTATGTGATGAAAACAAGCCTGGAGGTTTCAGTTTCGGCAGTTATTTTTGTCTTAGTTGATCACACCATACAAAATTGGATTATGTTTACAGGTGGGTCAACTTGTGAACGATACATTGGAAGAGCTGTTCCCGGACCCAGATGTGCAAGTTGTCGCTGAGCCTGGTAGATATCTGTGTGATTCCGCGTTTATGATGTTTTTCAACGTCATGGGTGTAAAACGGGTAAATAACTCACTACTTATTTACTATGCTCTACATCAGACAAGACAACGTTTGGTAATTTTTGTCCGTATAGCGTGACCCAATAATTATTTTCGTTTATCCATTAATACTGATTTTATTAAATACTTGATCATATTTTTAGATAGCATTTATCATTATAATCATGGACGTGATTAATGTACCTTAATGGCTCTCACCCTAACTAGTTGTTCTGCGAACGGAGGACCACGCGAACGCAAACGTTTTTCCATTTTTCCAACAAGTGTGTTCAGTCTGTGCATACTGGGAGACGTCTACTGCTAACGTAGATCTACCCCGAAAATGCCACTTAAGACGCTTATCATAGGAGGAGGTTTGCCACTATCACTATGCTTGGCGGGCAGTTCGGTGATGGCCGAAAAATTTAATCCAGTGACCGATCTGCTGCCTATTCTTAAGATCCATTAGCCGGTTTTACGGCATCCATGGAAAGAGGTAGGGTAATCCGATACTCCTATTCTCACAATAATGTTATTTTTATAGTACTTACGAAGTATACATTTCGTTTCTTTCTTTCGTATGTCCGTACTTAGACCTTACTGCCAGATATTAGACAGTAAACAACATCTTGATTAATTTTGCTCATATTTGAAATACTTGTTAGAATAGACTACCCAATTTTCCTGTCAAATATTATCAAAATTGGCCGATAAATGACACCGCAGGAAAGGAAATACACCAGCAATAAAAATCGCCGACGTCATTAAATTGTGTTATAGTCGAAATCGACCTAGGTTAAGTGGTTAATAACCTTAATTCACGCCATATTGCTTATTTTTAGGTTCAGCGGAACAACGAAGTAGTTAACATGATTTATATTAACAATGGTAAACATATGACAATGAGGTTTGACGAAACTTGGCACGAAATCATCAAGATTCAGGTAAAATATATACGTCCAAGTGTACAATAGTGTAGGTGTATAATAGAGTGTAAATATATGCATACTTATTTAATAGGCATAGTTTATATAGTAAGTAATTTAGGACGTTAAACATAATTTCTGATTTTTGCCAACAGCGGACTGCAAAAGTGGAGCCTATGATTGATGAGGAAGTCACGATCTGGGGTCCAACGTGCGACTGCCTCGACCGCATCATGAAAGACCGCAAACTGAGACTGCCGCGGTGCGCTGTTGGCGACTGGCTGATGATACAAATCCATGGTGGTTACACCTTCTCGTTCTCGACCACTTTTTCCAGCATGGAGCTACCACTTATTCGAACTGTCGTCTCTAAGGAGTTGTGGTAATAAATTATTGAAAAATAGCTTATATTTCTCTCACATGTAAATGTAAAATGTTTCTTTTTTGTTTTCAAGTATCCGTCTTCAAGTTGGTGTATGTAGATCTTCATTGTCAACATAACAAATCTATGATTTGTATTATTATGTTGGTTCGGTCCAGTTATCCGGTAAAATGATAATTTACAATTGTCATGATAGCGAAACTAACATTAAACATAGCAAAAACAAAGTTATACCGGCCGATCGATGGAGCTATACTAAACAAGTTTTACCTCAGCCGTGTGGTCTAAGCATACTCAATTTTTATCTATTTTAATAAAAAACTTTCTGCTTTAACCAAAACTTTACCTACATAATTTAGAATAATATTTGCCTATTTACAGATAAGCAAATTGCAATATTTACTGAAATTTTTGGAGTACTTAACGATATATAATCTACGTTACTTTTTCATCTGTTATTTTCTGTTCTATTATATTTTTGCAATATATTTCCGTCCGTGTCATAAGAAATTATGACTTGGAAGTGTCAAAATTAAAACGTATATATTACAATATGACAGGGTTTTCAGATGACAATGTTGTAAAATGATAATGTAAACACATTATTGTAAAATTACAAAATCGTAAAATAAAAGTATTTCATTAACTAAAAATATTTACCACCGACTTTTGGGTATTAAATATGACGGCGGCAACGTCCAGTTGTATACTCTATGCGCAGCGGGCAGTACCGTAATTTACCCTGTGGTAGCATTTAAATTTATTACAGTGGCAACACCGGTAACGGTCATCGCTCCCCCACCCATCTGGCTATAAAAAAGGAGCGCTTGGTGTACTACGGATCATCCTTGCTCCGGACACGGCCTGGTGCGCATGCTGAAGGCCTATAGTCCTATATTTTGCAACCCATGCATAACCGGGAGCCTATAAATACTTACATATTTACACCTTTCGGTGTTGGGGCGTTGGAGCCGTGGGGGCCCAGCGTACACAAAATTTATAATGATCTTTTGGAAACACTGATCAAGGCAATCACACGTGACCAAAATTGTAGTGTCTATTTAGCCCAAAGACTAAGCATTGCTATTCAAGGGGGCAACGCCGACAGAATTTTGAGCATGTTGCCTACTGGTAGCGGCTTCTTAGATTAACTTTTATTAATGCATAATTTTTAATTTTATTTAAGTTTTATTGTTTAAAAACTTGTAATTTGTTCTTGAATAAATAACTTTTGTGATAATAATAAATATTTTAAGGTTTCTGGAGTACTGAATTAATAAGCCGGAAAATATTGTTTATGTTATTCAATAAATTCATTTACCAACGTAATCTTAAAACGTCTCTAACCTTTCTAATATTTGTTTCAGGGGCAATATAAAAGAGTCGTCGGTGTTCGCACAAGCTGATTTGATTCCTGATTCAGATATATCTGCTCCATTGCCATCGACATTACCACCGATTGTACCCACGAGTAAAATTTATGAACATTCAGAAGCTACGTTAAAAAATTAACTGAAACGTAAACATTATTACGCAATTATGATATTTAGGTCTTTATTTACATCATATGTTATTAACTCTACGATTATATTTTTGTTTCATTTATTGTACTTAGTTATATTTTACCTATTTTTAAGTGGCGATTTATCAATATCTGGGTAAAGTTCATCCGTTAACACATTTCAAAACAAAGAATGTTTTATCCAGTCAGCAATTACTTTTATCTGTGTAGTATAAATGAAATACTGGCCCACCCACATTATGAATAATATGCTTAAACTACCCTCAAGATCATATACAACAATCTGGTTCTTTGATAAAATCATGCCATTAATATAATCACACTATTTACATTATAAACATTAACAGCCCGTAACATAATCCATTGGAAATGTTCCGATTCAAAATATACACTGTCCATCTCCTATATCTTGAATTACTTGAAGGATACGGAGACAACAGGTTTTGCAGGCACATAGAAAAAAAGGAAGAAGAACATTTATTTAACACTCACAAAAATAAAACAAAAATTACACGAATATTAATACAGTTAAATATAAACAGGACCTTATAACCTAACCTAGTATGTAAAGAGAAATAGAAGAGTAGATATAGCACGGACGCAGTTGGTGTCGACATGGCATCGCCACCTTCGCACTAATTACAATATATTAGCATAGGACATATAATATCTAATAATATAATTTTTGTTTAATTTTGGTGACTATGAATTATGACTGTACGAGCTTCTGCTTCGCCCGCGGCGTGGCCTATGGAATTTCGAAAAATCCTTGGCGAATGCCTACGTCATAGCATCTACCTGCATGCCAAATTTCAGCCCGATCCATCCAATGGTTTGGGCTGTGCGTTGATAGATCACTATGTCAGTCAGTGAGTCACCTTTGAGTTATATATATTTAGATAGATATGGCTTTACTGTATCCTGCCTTCGTGTATAGTTATAATTATTTTATGCATAGTAATAAATTTAATAAATGGATACAATGTAATTTTATTATTACCATTTGTAATATTATCTCCAATAATAAGACAACACGCAACGGTTACGACATTATAAAATTTACGTTTCATGAAAAATATTGAAATAGGAGTGGCAAGTATTATTATGCCTTCTACTTGACGTGAATAGAACAGTGGTCTATTATCGGGCTCTAGAGAGTTCTACTTATCATACATGTATGATATTTTATACAGTTTGTACCAGTGAAGGTCGCTGTGGTCCTGGGACACCAATACCTATATTATTTTATTTATATATTATTTATTTTATTATATCGATATTACTGTATACATGTAGATTATTATATGTATCTATATTGTTTTTTTTTTATATTAATTGAAAAGTCATGTTATGTTATTTTGTACTGTTAACATTGTACAATTCTATTTATATCTATCCATTTCAGATGTATATTTTCATATGAATAAATGACTATTGAATATTGTGAGTATATGACTACCCTATCTCCTCCCGTAGGTGTCGTAAGAGATGGCTAAGGCGGTTATCACACAGCACCGCGCGCCGCCGCGGTTTGCAGAGGCGGTCAAGTGGATTTTGTAGCGGTACGCCGCGCGGCGAAGCGGTTTACGCCCCTGTCCGCGCGGATGGATTTAACTTTTCGATATGCAATCCATTTTTTTTCTAACTGTAACATGTCTTTCTCCCACAATATTCCGCGCGGTTACGAGGCGCCCCCGTGTGAAGCGCCGTCCGCGCGGAGGAGTGGTGGCGGCGAGAGCACCGCTCGAACGCGCGGTCGGGCGGTGTACGTCTGTTAAGCATCGACCTATTACTAAGAGACCAGTGCAACGCCTCACCGCCTGCCGCGGCGGTGCGCGTGCCGTGTGATAAGCGCCTAAAGAAAAATCCAGTGCAATGAGTAGCAGCATTATTTTCCTCGGTACATTAAAATCTGCGATTACCAAGCCGCTTGCCAGGTAGTGATTATGACATACATAATATAAAAATCTCATTAGTTAAATTATTCCAGTGTAGTTAATCTATGCGAATATTTTCCGGCATCAGGAATCAAAGGTGGTAAAGTCGAAGGCAAGCATGCAGGCAAATCCGAATCCATGACGAAAGTATCCGATGAGAAAACTGGGTTGTTTTTAAGGGAATTCCTGCAACAAACATTTGAACTGTATTGTTTTTCCGTACAATTACTATCACTTTTATCCCTCGAATCTTAGGTCATGGGGTTAAACAAAAAAGTGGGTTTGAACAAGTGCGTCTGAAAGAAAATTTAATTAAGCATTACTTAAATAAGTAAGTGTTTTAGCGCCCATTGTTTCCCACTACTTGTGTTTCATTGTATTATTTGATATTTTTGTTATTATGTGGTGTGTACAATAAAGAGTTTATCTATCTATCTATCTAAGTGATGTTTATCAATATGCACAATGGAGAGATCTGTCAATGGCCAATATCTGTGAATTCGTTAGCCCTCTTAAATGGATGAATCAATTTCATACGATTTTTTATTCGAAAGCTGGCGTTGTCTGTATGATTTATAGCCAAAATAAAGTTCAGTTTTAAGTATACTCAGGCAAAAAACATCATCAATGCATCAGGTTGACCGTCTGCCTGTTTGCAACATAATATATAAGTCCCCTCGTGACCGCGGCCAATGTAACTTGGTCGAAACGTCGAGGTTAGTCAAGCATATAGCATATAGTTAACTTTATTTACCAACTAACCATAGTTTGCTAGATATCACGGATCGTACAAAAGTTTTCTCCATACTGCAGAACTCCGTATTGAAACACAAGCTGTACGCTCCCATCGCGTAAAGGACTAACCAATCTTCTTCTGAACACGGCACCAACTTTGTTGACTCCAAAACGTCGTTATTATAAAGAGTAGGCCCCCAAATTATAGTGTCTTGAGGGAGATCTTCAGTGTCTTCAATATAGCTGGTCTTCTGCAATAATCATAACTTTAAATGACCTCTGATACTCATTAGATACATGCGAGTCAATTGGGAGTTAATTAAGTTGAGAAAAGAACAGTTTTAGCATGTAATTATTTGTAGGTTATAATATCTATAACTAGCTTTACCCGCGGCTTCAGCCACGGCTTTGCCCACGTGGCCCATAGGAAACGAATCAGATTTTTTTCACAGACAATTCAACCACCCACTCCACCCTCTTAGGGGTGGAATTTCGAAAAACCTTTTTTTTAATGGATACTTATACTTAACACAGAACACACCCTCCAAATTTCAAGTCTTTAAAACCAGCGGTTTTAGGCTGTGCGTTGATATATAAGTCAGTCAGTCAATCATATAATAATAATATATGTGGACATCTCACACAACGCCATCTAGCCCCAAACTAAGCAAAGCTTGTACTATGGGAACCAGATAACTGATACAATACTAAGATAATATTTGTTTGTAAATATACCTATACCATACTATACCTATGATAGTCAAATTAATACAAGCGCTGTAGTATTTAATCACTACATCTTCATGTATCTATGTCTCGAGTGTACTAACTTTTCGTTCAAGTTTATACCTACTTATACTACTGAAGACGTCTACTGTTGAACATAGGCCTCACCCATAAAACGCCACTTTGAACGGCTACTTGCCTTCTACATCCTGCTGCTACTCGCGGTTGTGACTAGGTCGTCGGTCCATCTACGCTGCGACTTCGTGGTTGCCCCCCTCCAACCTTTCTTCGCATCAGTTTTTTTTCTTTTTTTTATGTTTTGGCTCCACACTTTTATGTATTTAGCCAGTGTCAAGTAATTGATATTTCAAGTTAATGATGTTTACGCAAATATGTGTCAAGTCACAGTCGAAGTCATCCAGTCAAGTCATAGTCGAGTCAAAGTCATACTACTAGTAAAGTGGTGGCAACTTTACTTGAAGCTTCTATGGAGTTTTGGAAACAACACGAAAAGAATCGTTTCACCATCATTTTACCACTTTCCCACACTCATGCCTGTAATCCAGCACTTAACGAGTAAAATGCCACCAATTTTATGCACTAACACTGAAAATAACACAAGTTTTGGAACATAATACAATGCGGCGACGCGATCTTTTTCGTTTTCCCGCCAAAACTCCCCCATCAGTTGTTGCCTCTACGAGCGATTTGATCAGCAACGTGCTAATTCTGAGAGCTATGAAATATGATTGAAGGGATGAGATCAAGAAGGATTTAACTGTTTTTTTTTTTTTCACAAAATGACTAATGGATATCGTTGGATTCAGAACTTATCTACAATTATGTAGATAAAATACCGAAATAAGGCTTAAATCTCGAGATTTTCAGTTGAACGTTTTTAGTGACACAACATACAGTTCACTTAGCATTAAAACATTATTATATTTATTTTATTATATTATATTTTTGCAGCAATTATACAAATTAGTACTATATTTTGTTTTTTAAAATAGAAGTAATACATTTTCAAGCAACCAAAAATTACATAAACCTTTTTTATTACTTAATAGCACTCTACGTTAAAATGAAGCCGATGAAGTTTAAAGTCAATTTTCTCGAAACTCAATATGACAGTTAAACCCTTTTTGTTCTCACCCCTTCAATTATTATGAATAAATAACATACCTTCAACTTCTCTATGGTGTGCCATTTTTCTAAACCAAACAATGTCCCGTTCCGTCCTTCGTTTAAATATACCATGTTTACAGATGTATCCAAGTTGGCGACCTAAAATAGTTTTCGATTTAACACTGGAGGTTTATCTACAAAAATGTACCATGAGCTGCAGCCGCATGGTAGCCTATGTAATAATCCAACATATAAGCTATCCGTATTCCAAATGTCATCCAAATCCGTCCAGCCGTTTGAACATAAAAGAGTAACAAATATCTATACATACAAACTTTCGCGATTATAAGCGTATACGTGGCAATATTTAGGGATCATGTGTTTTATATCAAAAATATCTAATCTAGTTAATACCTAATGTTTTATATGAAAATATAATAAATATAAACCTCAAATAATCCAGTATTAGATAATAGTGGATTATTTTATTCTTATTTAAGCGGCCAACTGAAATTATTTCATCATAGTTGAAATGAATTGTCTATCTTCTAACAGAGCTCGTCAATTCTAATTTTATTTAGTGAAGCTGTAACCAATCAGTTAAACATTTTTTTTTTCAGAACAAATATTAATTTAGTTCGGCAACGCTCATCACCACTCTTTGTGTTGCAAATCCTTATAACCGACGGTGACCATTTACCATCAGAGCGACCGTCTGCTTATTTACGATAATTGGAAAAGAATATCGAAAATAAACTTTTTATTGTTTGTTAGGCTCGCGTTTGACCACCATCGCACCTGATATATAAATATAAAAAATATTAAATTAAAAATATTACAAACTATAGTCATGTAATATTTTTTTAAGTAAAACTTCTTAACGCACGCTTGACTTGGATTTGTATGGTATCGGAAGATAAATTTGGAAAAAAAAAGCGCGGGAAACGTCGAAATAGGCGGTCGCAAATTTTTCATTGAAAATTATTTTTTATTTTCTAACGGTCTAAGGATCAGCAGAGTGTCTTCGTGTAAATAATATTTGTAGTTAGTGTATATATTTTATTTATAATTGATTAATCAACACAAACTCGGTAAGTTTTAAATTTTTTTCTATGAACGAGCCGCCCGACTTGGCGGCTCCGGGGGGCATGGTCCCCCCGGCTACTAATTTTGTGGTGATTTCCACAAATAATACAGTCTACAGCGAGTCCAGTATGGATACGGATGGCTCTAGTTCCCAGCGCACTGGCCGTAAAAGAAGCCGCTTACACAAAATTTGCAAAAACTGTAATATGAAAAAAAGGAAGCATGCTAAAGCGGTAGACGGTAAAACAGGCTGTCTCTGCGTAGATACTGAAGTAAGTGATATCGCTACTGTAACTGCTACTGTCGACACCGAACCGATAGATAAGCCTACAATTATTCCTTCGTGTTCTAATAGTGGTCCCGGTCCTCAAAGTTTCACTTCCGTAGCTAGAACCAAGTATGAACAATCTGATGCTGCTCCCTTTATTATTCATGTACAGCGTGAAACAAAATTGCCTGATGATGGTGCTACCCTACATCCAGTCACATTTGGTAAGTTCCTAAAAAGAAACTCATTTCAAGGCATTATCGATGGATCTGTTAAAAAAATAGGCAGAAATAGAATATCACTTGCGTTCTCAGACTTTAGTAATGCCAATTTATTCATTAGCAGTAATAGTCTGACTCCCAACCACCTTAAAGCATTTATTCCATCGTTTAATATAACGCGCATGGGTCTAGTCCGTGGTGTACCATCGGAATGGTCACCTGAAGAGGTAATCGAAAATGTATCAGTTCCTAATGGGTGTGGAAAGATTTTAAAGGTGCGAAGAATAAACTTTAAGACGGTAGTAGAAGGCTCGCCTGTGTGGAAACCAACGCAGAGCATTGTAATAACATTTGATGGACAAGTTCTTCCTAAAAGAATTTTCATGTGCTATAACTCTTTACCGGTTGAATTATATACGTACCCCACTATCCAATGTTTCAATTGCTGCCGTTTCGGACATACTAAACTACAGTGCCGTTCAAAACCTAAGTGTTACAAGTGTGGCAATGAACATACTGGTGACAGCTGTAATGTTGAAGAGGAAAACATATCATGTTGTTTGTGCTCAGGAGCACACTTTGCGATAAGTAAGTCATGTCCTGAATTCACTCGACAAAAACAGATTAAGGTATCTATGGCAGAAAACAGTATCTCATATGGGGAAGCATCTAAGTTATTCCCGCCTGTATCAAAATCTTATGCTGACGTTGTTAACTCTGCGGGTAGTGCCCCTTCGGCACGTCCTGGCATTCCTAGCTCTCTAAATTCTTTTGCAGAACGACCATCATATAATTCGTATAAAAAAACCGTCTATACAAACCGCCGCCCAGCCTCTAAGCCAGTAAAAGGTTACGACCGAGCAGAGCACGAAAAGATTGTTAATGAATATAGTATTCCTACACCTCGAGATGGTTGCGCTCTCAGCTCGCGACCTAAGAATCCATTATTGATGTCTACCTCAGACATCATACAAATTCTTATTGATACCCTTACCCAGTCGAATATTTCCTTACCGTCCAACGTTGCCCCTATAATTGATATGTTTAAATCTACTAAAGCCATTAAAAATGGCGGTCTTTCTTCAGAAAGTCATACAATGGAACTGCAGAAGCGCAGTTCCTAAGAAAAGTGAAATAATTCACTTAATAAACAAGTACGATACTTGTTTATTTGCACTTTCGGAGACCTGGCTAAAACCAGGCTCCATCTTTAAAATCCACGGATTTTCTTGCATAAGGGATGATAGATCTGATGGGTATGGCGGTGCTGCCTTACTTATTAGAAATAGCATTCCTTTTTCTCCTTTTTCTCTTCCAGTATTTAACGAGTTTTCCGTGGTAGCAGCACAAATAAATAACGTTTGTGTTGTTTCTATTTATGTCCCTTCTCCTTCTTCCTCAGTCTTTCAAGATCTTGGCATTATGTTCTCTCTTCTTCCTAGACCTTTCTTAGTACTTGGAGATTTTAATTCTCATCACATTTCGTGGGGATCTTCTATCTCTACTTATTGTGGTGAACTCCTATTAGACTTACTAGATACACATAACCTTTGCGTAATGAATTCTGGATCGCCTACTCGACGCACGGCTCCTTCTGAAAACATAAGTGCTATTGATCTATCAATATGTACCCCTAACTTAGCGTCATCCCTAACATGGCACACTTTAGCATCCACTTTTGGAAGTGATCATTTCCCGATTATTATTTCCTTTCCCCATAAGAGTACTCGTACTCCTCCCCGACAGCAACGACTTACATATAACTTTAACAATGACAAACTATGGGATAAATTCAAACTATCTGTTGAACAGAAAGTTATGAATTTAAGGAATTTTTCAGATCACGTAATAACAAATTGCTCTGACACTTTTACCAATATACTAACGCAAGCAGCGAATGAAACGTTTCCCCTTAAAAAAGCAATAACTTGCTTAATCCCCTCTCCGCCTTGGTGGGACCGAGAATGTACTGAAGCTGTTAATAAAAGAAAAGATGCTGAGCATCAGTACAACAATGACATGTCGGATGAGAATTTTGAAATGTTGTCTGATATTGATAAAGACACACGTAGATTATTAAAGGACAAAAAATTTGAAGGTTGGAAAAATTACTGCCTTTCTATTTCCCCTGCCATTAACCCATCCATTGTGTGGCGTAACATCAGGAGGTTTAGAAACGGTGTTAGTGACGTTTCCTTTTCATCCTTACCTCCAAATTTAAACAATAGTTTTTTAAATCGATTAGCGCCTTCTACAGTTCCAGAAGAAAGTCATTTTATGTTATTGGTTCCTTCTACAGACACTCAAAATCACTCTACTCTAAATTCTATCTTCACATTGCAAGAATTACAAGGTGTTTTATCTACTGTAAAAGACTCTGCTCCAGGTGAAGATGGTATACCTTATTCATTTTTGTCGAACCTCAGTGAAACATCCTTGTTATATTATTTAGGTATAATTAACAACGTAATGATTTCAGGAAAACTACCTCCTTCTTGGAAATCGCAATTAATTCTCCCTATTCTTAAACCGGGTAAAGCCTCAGATGATGTTGCATCATATCGCCCCATAGCTTTATCTTCTGTGATAGTAAAAGTGGCGGAGAATTTAGTAAAAAATCGTTTGGAATGGCTTATTGAAAACCGTGGTATATTATCTGAGACTCAGTTTGGTTTTAGAAAGGGTCGGAGTACGTTGGATAGTGTGGGTACACTAGTAAAAGACATTCGGATCGCATTTTCTTGTAATGAGTCCCTCATTGCCGTATTTTTAGATTTAGAATCAGCGTATGATAACGTTCTTCTAGATGTCCTTAAATCGAAACTTCAAAAGCTTGAAGTTCCACATTTTCTCTCAAGATTAATTTTTAACCTTCTTTCGGGAAGATCAATAAAACTAGATCAAGCACGGGATGAGTGCCGACTCGTGTGGAATGGACTTCCACAAGGATCGGTGCTCAGCCCTATATTATTTAATATATATGCGCACGATTTGGAATCATCTCTTCAGGGTTCATCTAATATCTTACAATATGCTGATGACTTAGTACTTTATTCTAAGGGACAATGTGTTCATAAAATTCGTGATAGCCTTTCCAAATCACTGAATTATTTAAAGAGCTGGCTGTCCAAAAATGGTTTGAACGCCTCGGCGCTCAAAAGTTCACTGGTTCTCTTTACTCGACAACGTGTTCCCCCTCCTATAACGATATGCTTTAATAACCATGCCATCCCAACCAAAAATCGGGTCAAATTTTTAGGAATAATTTTGGATTCAAGACTTACAGGCGTTCCACATTGTGAATATCTTGTGGAAAAGTGCGAAAGACTACTTAATATATTGAGATGTCTATCGGGCGTTTGGTGGGGTGCACATCCTTTTTCTTTGAAGCTTCTCTACAACGCTCTAATACGAAGTGTTCTCGACTATGGGACTTTCTTATTGGAGCCTTGTAGTGTGACCGCTCTAAGAAAATTGGATGCTATCCAATCAAAGGCCCTGAGAATAATCGCTGGAGCTATGAGGTCTAGTCCTATTAATGCACTTCAAGTAGAATGTAATGAGCCCCCTCTTCATATAAGGAGACAGTTTCTTTCAGACCGCTTGT
Source organism: Ennomos fuscantarius (assembly GCA_905220475.3). Lineage (NCBI taxonomy): Eukaryota > Metazoa > Arthropoda > Insecta > Lepidoptera > Geometridae > Ennomos > Ennomos fuscantarius. The sequence goes on from HG992029.1 coordinate 4,237,572, forward strand.
TTTTCCGCGTTTTACAATTTTCTAAAAGCCTTTTAATTACTAAACTCTATGACCTTGCAAATCTTGTTGAATCATCATCATATTGGAATCATAAAACTCTCCCATGCTTAGTGAAAAGTTACTTGAAATATAAAACTTTAAATTCTCCAACACACAGATCCCCGATCATAGACTTATTTAAATGTGAATATGAAGCTTTGATAGAAATGCCAACCGTTATTCTTAACTTAAATATCGATAGATCTAATTCCAACTCTCATTTTAATTCCATTTTAGCAGAAAAGTGGCCTAGTTATAATCATTTATATACAGATGCATCTAAACATTCAACAGGCGATTGTGTAGGTGTAGGAGTATACCACCCACAGTACAAAATAGTTCAGAAGATTAAATGTCCTCCTGAGACGACAGTATTTACTGCTGAATGTCTTGGCATTGTTAAGGCTCTAAAATATATTCTACTTTTTAAGCTTAGTAATAACCTAATTATCAGTGATTCTATGAGTGCCTTACAAGCTCTGTTGAAATATCCATTTAGATCAAAACCGTATTTTCCACTGATAGCAGAAGCCAGAAGTAGATTACGTGCATGCTCTTTGAAAGGGTTTTCAGTCACATTTATTTGGGTACCTAGCCATTGTGGCATCAAGGGCAATGAAAAAGCCGATATACTTGCTAATGAGGCTGTGACGTGTGGAGACCATTACCCCTTTAAAAATTTTGCTCATGACTTGATTGCTCTTCCTAGACAGTATCTTCAGGACTCCTGGAATAGAGTCTGGGCAGAAAGTAGTCAAGTAAAAGGAAAACACTACTGCAATATTCAACCAAAGATCCCTTTAAAACCTTGGTTTTCTTTTATAAGATTTGGAAAAATCGCTACTACAGTTTTGATTAGAATGCGCTTAGGGCATACCACTTGTCCAGCTCACCTTGCAAGGTTTCATATTGTTGATAACCCGCAATGTGAATGTGGACATGACTTTGGGGACCTGGACCATATATTTTTCGCTTGTCCTAAATATGACCATGCTTCCTTTTACCGTTGTTTAATATCCCTCCGTGTGCCTCTTCCTACCAATATAAATTCTATCCTTCATACTATCAATCCTAACATTTATAATTTACTATCTGATTTTATTTATAGTAACAATATTAAATTGTAAATACATAATAATATGTAAATACATGTTCTTAGTTATTTTTACGAACAATTGTATATATTCATCTACTGATCCTACTTATAATTTTCTAAGTACATTTAGTCTCTCCCTGATCCTCTGATTGAATTGCATAAAACTTAATATTCGCGGATACGTTTCCCCACTTTTTATTGTTTTAAAAATACTATCTACTAAAATAAAAGCATTTCAACACCACGCCTTAAGAATCCAAGAAGTAAAACGCAAGCGCATAACATTTGAAGACTCAAGAACACGACTCTGGCAAATGCACAAGACGTGCGGCGCCATTCATTCCTCGAAAGGGGAAAGAAAAAAAAAAAAAAAAAAAAAAGATAAATTTGGTTTCCGTAGATCTCCATTGTCAACATAATTGTCAAGATGGCGACATTGACATTAACGAAGCTATACCGGCCGATAGATGGAGCTAAACTAAAGAAGTTTTTTTGTATGTTTTGGCTCCACACTTTTGTGTATTTAGCCAGTGTCAAGTAATTGATAATTTATCAATTTAATGATATTTCACGCAAATATGTGTCAAGTCACAGTCGAAGTCATCAAGTCAAGTCATAGTCTAGTCAAAGTCATACTCCTAGTAAAGTGGTGGCAACTTTACTTGAAGCTTCTATGGAGTTTTGGAAACAACACGAAAAGGAACGTTTCACCATCATTATACCATTTACCCACACTCACGCCTGTAATCCAGCACTTAACGAATAGAATGCCACCAATTTTATGCACTAACACTGAAAATAACACAAGTTTAGGAAAATAATACAATGCGGTGACGCAATCTTTTTCGCTTTCCCGCCAAAACTCTTAAGAAGTTTTACTTCAGTCGTATGGTCTAAAGCATACTCATTATATTTATGTTATGAGTGACAAACACCATGGATAATGGAAAGCATGATATACCGACATAATATTTATTTTTTTACTTTTTATGTTGACATTGGAGATCTACGTGAACCAATTTCACCAGTTTACTCCCCAAGTGAAGCGTGCATAAAGAAGTTTTACTTCAAAGTTAAACACATTCCAATTATAAGCTTACAGTTCCTATCTTTCTGATATTAGAATAAAGTGTGAAGGCTGGTTCACATATAAATCGCCCAGGTTCAGCAACAATCTGAATTCCCGGTTCTGAAAACCACTCTGTAAGTCCGTCGTTCAGAATACGTGACACCTGAAAAACAAACAATGTTAATTCCGTATAATACTGAATTAAATGTTAGGGTAAGGAAATAATCCCAGTAATTTTACTTCCTGCAAAGTTGGTCTAGGTAGGTACCACCGTTTTGCTAATTATTCTGCCAACAGTGTTCCGTTTGGAAGGGCACTGGATGCGATGGAAAAACTTAGCCTAAATATGTTTGACTTTAAATGGCTAATGTGAATGATTACTTTATCCTTTTTGTTTGATTATTGACATTAATTTCTGTTACATAAAAATAGTTACTGAACCGATTTTGATTAAATTTGGAATGCAGATGCTTATACGGTGAAAAGTGTGCTATGTGTTAACATAGCATACTTTTTAACCGCGGGAAAAAAAACACGGGATGCGTCTAGTGAGTATTAAATTTAAAAAATATTCCAGAATGAGATCTTCCTAATTAAAAAAAGTTAATTGGAAAATTAGAACTTAGTTGTGATAAAGTATGTATATATGCGGTACACGTACCCATATAATATTTTTATTACAAATGTTTACTCATTTTTCATTCACGATTCAGGACATTTATTAACAACAAACCTCATCAAACCTGTCCGAGCCATCATCAAAAAACCCGCCTCCAATGTCCAATATCGTCATTCTCCGCCCATTACGAGCTTCGTGGTCGAACAGCTCCCTCGCCAAGCGCAGGCCATCTGTGTAGCTCATCTTGGAAAAAAATGCACTGCCCACGTGAAATGCTACTCCTATGACCTGTTAAAGATAATTTGGCCTTCCATCATATTATATTACAAGTTATGAAACTAAAATATCTTCAGAATTAAAAATAAAAATACCTGGGTAGGTACTTAAATGTTGCCATCAAAAATAATTTATAAAATCATTTTTTTTAATTATCTGTCTTTTCTTTTTATTTTAAATCATCTGCGCTCCGCGGTTTCGCCCACGTGGTAGAAATGTTCTATTTTTCCGTTCAACTTTCTTAATTTTTTCATTCACAAAATCTTTTTCCTAATAATAATAAACATAATTCGAGTTTTGGCGGGAAAACGAAAAAGATCACGTTACCGAATTATATTATTTTCCAAAGCTTATGCTATTTTCAGTGTTAGTGCATAAAATTGGTGGCATTTTATTCGTTAAGTGCTGGATTACAGGCATGAGTGTGGGAAAGTGGTATAATGATGGTGAAACGTTTTTTTTCGTGGTTTCCAAAACTCCATAGAAGCTTCTGGTAAAGTTGCCACCACTTTACTAGGAGTATGACTTTGACTAGACTATGACTTGACTTGATGAGTTCGACTGTGACTTGACACATATTTGCATTAATATCATTAACTTGAAAAATTATCAATTACTTGACACTGGCTAAATACACAAAAGTGTGGAGCCAAAACATAAAAAAAAGGAATGAAATTTATCCTGTTGCATTGCAATCAATGTTCTATGATCACCCCCAGATAGACGTTCACCTAGAATACTTATTTTCTATTTTTTTCTAAATTAGTATGACTTGTCTAGACTAGTCTATGACTTGATTCTGACTTGGCTTGATGACTTCGACTGTGACGTGAAACATTATTTACGTGAAATATCATTAACTTAAATTATCAATTACTTGACACTGGCTAAATACACAAAAGTGTGGAACAAAACAAAAAAAATGAAAATAAATAAACATAACAAAAATAACTAGCGAATATTTTCCATCCTTTCACGCGTGATGCGATGACCAAGGGAAATAGAGATTCATTTATATATAATTATACATTTAAGATTTGTTGATTGTTGGTTACTTACAGTCATACCAATCTGTGCAGCTTCATCCAGTAAACTCAAAGCGTCTGCAAATTCGCAACCGAACTTGTCGCCCAGCTTGTACAGACTGTCACTTTCTATCTTTATACGAATGAGTAATCTGGAATACATTATATATAATGAGTTATGATTGAATTCTAATAGTTTCGGGGGCGAGTTGGCTGGACTGCAGTCGCGAGCCCTTCTCGTCCCGATACGGCGGACTAGGGCTCACGGGGGGGTTTTGGTGGGTTCGAGTCCCACATACCCCCTGCCACCACAGGGGTGGTGAAGTGCGAGGGCATTTCCCCTCCTCAAAAATAAAAAAGGTAATTCTAATAGTAAAAGAATTTTTCAAATCGGTCCAGTAGTTTCTGAGCTTATTGCTATGCAAACAAACCTTCCTAACTACTAATCTTTCTTCTTTATAATATTTGTTTAGACACATATATTTTTAAATTATTTAAATAATTATTTAAACACATATATTTTTAAATTATTTATAAATATTTATATTAATAAATAATTATTTGAATAATTTAAAAATATATGTGTCTAAACAAATATTATAAAGAAGAAAGATTAGTCCTACATTATCCCTGATTAACATAGGCTATTAAATGCCTGTGCGAAGCCGGGGCGGGCCGCTGGTGTATTATATACATAGGTACACATTATGCACAATATATATATTTTTATACACACAAATCATGAAAAAATATTTACCTTGCGTCTGGCCAATATTGTTTCAGTCTGTTTAATTCGCAAGAGGAGTCAAATGTCGTATGTCTCACTCCAGATTGTCTCGCAAAAATCATCTGCTCAGGTGTTTTTACAGGTGCAGCGTATACAATGCTTCTGCAATTTTAGACCAATTTTTTTTATTATTTATGTTATAATTATTACCGCCGCGCCGGCACTAGTGAGATAGAAGATTTATTGAGTGATCCATTAAGTACTGGCTATGGCCAGTAGACCATGTCAAAATTCGTTTGAAGGGCCCTTAGTATATTAGATGTACTTCAGATTGCAATACACTAGCGCGGGCAGCTGCGCATTTGAATTCGCAACTGATACCGTTGCAACTTTTACTGATAAGTTTATAATTGCCAATCTGGCTCATACTGCGTCGTGATCGTGTGTCGGCGATCCTATAGCAGCCGTAGTATCGGCTGCGCTAGGATCACCGGACCAGTCTAGCCCTTCTGGCTCAGGTAGCGCTTTCGGCAGCGGTATATGATACCAGCGTAACACAACCAGACACCGACCCTGACGGCGAGCTCGACATACCCCCCGTAGGTAAGCTAGAAAGATCGCGACTTAAAAGTTATTAAAATAAGGTCTACTCTTCCAGTGGACGTAGTCTTCTCGACCCTCATATCCTGGCAAGCAAGCCAAGCCTCGCCACCCAAAGGTGCACTTGAGCTAGTTGCATCCCACTTTTGATGGATTCATCACAACACACTTGTATTTTTTTTATTGCAGATCATTTACTATGTATATCTACTTACGTGGGACGCACGTTATGTGATCGTATTTTGTTTATTTCTCCCGGTGAGGCGCAGTCGAAACCGAGTCCCAGAGCGATCGCCACCTTGATCATCATACTGTCGTCATTCGCCTTGATTGCTATAATAATCAAATAATAATCATTTATTGACATAAATGGGTAAATACATGTTATATAAGTGCCCATGTGTGCATAAGTAGGTGGAGTATGTCAGTTGTGTATGTAAGTAAGGTACGTGTTTCTTTGTTTGTATGTGTGTGTGTGTGTGTGTGTGTGTGTGTGAGAGAGAGAGAGAGAGAGAGAGAGAGAGAGAGATAGAGAGTTTTTGTGTGCGTGCAAGCGCGCGCGTGTGTGTGAGAGTGTATGTATGTGAAAGGGAGTGAGAGAGAGTTTGCGTGTGCGTGCAAGCGCGCGCGTGTGTGTGTGAGAGAGTGTATGTGTGTGAAAGGGAGTGAGTGAGAGTGTGTAAGAGTGTTTGTATATGAGTTTGTAGTGCGTACGTATATATATATATATAACAATATTATGCAGTCACATTAAAAAAAACCTTTTTAAAGGTTTTCTATACCTTCATAGTCCAAGTCCAGTTTGAGCCAAATTAGTAAGAAATTTTTAAAAGGTAAAAATAACACAAAATTTTTGATACTGATTACATTGTTGTATTGATTTTTTTTAACTTTGTTATGTTGACAATGGACGTCACATATTACATTTATTAATATATACAATTCGTACCAATTTCACCTATATTTACCGTAAAAAATTTGAACTCTAGGCAATTTTTCTTTAAACTTTTGCACTTGATTGAAGACAGCGTCAACGTCAAAGATGTAGAAAGGTTCTTGCTGTTGTCCGCTGTTTATCATGGCTCTTGCAACGTCGCTGGCTTGCTTGTCTTTAATTACAAGCATCTTGGATCGACACATGCGGCGGTTACAGTTGTACATGCTCTGTTATCAGTAAAGAAATTATAATTTTATTGGTACCTAATAGTATATATAATTTGCATTGTTTTATATATTAATGACATGGCTTGATGTTAAGCGCCGAAGCTGCCTATAACAGTTGCAGTGTCATTCGGTGTTTAGTGATTTTAAAAAACACAGGGCGGTAAAAACAGAGATTAGAGAAATTGATTATAGTGGAAATGAGCGCTACGATGTCTCAAATTTTAAAGTACTTATTCGTAGTTATTTGTTGTTTAGTCTGCTCTGTCGTTTTGCCGTGAATGCAAAACACACAAACATTCAGTTAAACAGGCTATGTTGTACTTTTATAATAATAATAAGGATTTAATATTTATAAGGATAATATTTAATATAATAAATAACATTTTAATAATTATAAGGATTTAGTAAGGAATTAATGCAATATTGTAACGAAAGACGTCCAATTGTCTTAGCATTATTGTTCAGTTCTAGACATCTACGTAATTGCGATTTTTTAACATAATTAAAAAATAAATTAGGAAAAGATGCAACCGAATACAAAAACGCAGTATGAAGAGAAAATAGATCTAGTATCGTTCATCAGGGTATAAAGAGACAGTGGCGAGATAGTAAGATTTTGAAAAATACTTTACCAACAAGAAAATATATAAACACACAAAGAACTAAAATATCAAAACAGCTTTAAACCTATGTCAAATAAACAAATTTATAGTTATTTTACAAATATAAATACTCTACAGCGCCGATAAAAATACTGAATAAAATTGAATATTATTTATACTTAACTTTACCGCGTTAACGACTCGGTATCAAAGAAAGATCTGTTCATAAGTTGCTCATCACAAATGTATTCATGTAAATTGGCGAAGGTGTGTCTAATTGTCAAAGCACGCTAACTAAAATAATCAATTGGTAAAGGACAGTCACAACCTGACAAAACTAAAACTATTTATTACAGTTCTGTGATCCGTACACGTCGCTACAATTTTTTGTGATTATTAGTCGCTAAGTGGTGTTATTTATCATACCTAATACTTATAGATAATATAGGTAAAAGGTAAGGATCGCTACCTTCTACCTACATTGGACCTGGGGGGTGATCACGAAACTTTGATTGCAATGCTACAGGAGAAACTTCCATACTAACTTTGCATATAAACTGCGTATTGAAACTGCCAAATCCATACAAATTTGTGTTTCTATCGGTTGCAGTCGAGTTACGTAATCGCCCAGCTAGAGCGCTTTGATTGTACTGCCGTAAAATCTCTGAAACTATACGATTTTGAAACTGTCCGTTGCCTCAAACCGTTGAAATTATGTCCCCCCACTTACCCTATTTTATTTTTAGTATGGTGAAAAAACCAAAACGACAATAATTCAAAGAAAGTAGATATAAAAAAATAAATCAAAATTAATTAATTAATTACTTACAAAATTATGTTCTTGCGAAGTTGGCTTGTTGTTTTCACAAAATCAATGTTACCGCAACTCAAGCTGTTTAGAGACTACTAGGTTTACACCATTGACTATAAATCCACTACTGTCCTTTAGGCGTCGTATTGCTGGCAGCATAGTGTGCCAGGAAACACGGATGTGAAACCTTTCTTCGTAACGCTGTACGGCCTCGGAATGTTATCACCACACACACAGCGAGAGTTCTCACTATTTCGGTTTACTACGTATGACTGGCCCGATAGCTCAGTTGGTAGTAACCCTGCCTTCTGGACTGTGGGTTGTGGGTTCGATCCCCACCCAGGACTAACATTTGTGTGATGAACATCGATGTTTGTTCTGTGTCTGGGTGTTATATTGTAATCTATGTATGTATTTACCAACAAAAAGTATCTAAGTATTGTATCAGTTATCTAAGTCCCATAGTACAAGCTTTGCTTAGTTTGGGATTAGATGGCGCTGTGTGAAATGTCCACTGATATTTATTCTATTTAGTTATTTATTTCCATTTGTAGACATTAGACTTACATACGCATTAAAATTACAGTAGGAACAATAAGGTTTTTGAAGTAAAACTTCTTTACTTGGGGAGTAAGCTGGTGAATGCTACAACTAAACTAGGCGAACATTAAAAATTACGTAAAATTGTCAGTTACGTAAAGGTCTCATTTTACACCAACATAATACAAATGCCATTCACAATTGTCAAGATGTTAACATTAGCATTAAGCAAAGCAAAAACAAAGTTATACCGGCCGATAGATAGAGCTAAAGAAGTTTTACTTCAGTATGGTCTAAAGCACACTCGTTTTATACGCCTTCTGTTTTGTTGATGGAGTCTTTCAGATTAAATAAAATTAAATAATATATATGTTAAATCAATCTTCAATCAACCTCTTTATTCTTAAATTGGCTCATGTCGTTATTAACTCATACAAATCATTTTTAGCTTTTCGTATTTAGCTTTTGCATCGCCAACATCATAGGTTGCTTTTGTTACTCCATGCACTGTTTGCTTCAGTGAGGCCAACTTAACTTTTTATTCCTAATGCTTGTAACATTAATTTAATGCTAATTTCGTTCCAATTAATTGTTTTATGCTATGCTAAACTTCAGCTATGCTAAAACAAAAATTCCATGAAATCTAGTATTTTTCAGGCGTTTCAGTGTTTTTGAAAAATATGTTTATAATATAAACTTGCTAAATGCTAAAAAAAATCGGCTCCACATAGAAGAAACGTGTTTTTTTTACAATTTTAGACTGTTTTGCATGGTTTTATAATGATTTAGATCACAGTTTTATTACATGTATGTATCTACGAGCTTCTGCCCGCAGCTTCGCCCGCGGCATGGCCTATGGGAAAATAATTCAACCACCCATCTCACCCACTTAAGGTTGGAATTTTGAAAAATCCTTTCTTAGCGGATGCCAACGTCATAACATCTACCTGCATGCCAAATTTCAGCCCGATCCATCCAATGGTTTGGGCTGTGCGTTGATAGATCACCATGTCAGTCAGTCACCTTTGAGTTATATATATTAAGATGTATAGAGTATAGATTATTTCCTATGTAAGCTGTATGTGATAACTGAACAATTGCGGTAAGATAAATAATTTTAATAAAATGAATAGGTTAGTAAGATTTAGGTTTAAAGAAATGTATTCTCAAATAAGACAAAGAGTCACTTCCATGAGAACAGAATCATACTTAAATTTTTCAATAAAAAATATAATTATTAGTTAACATGTAGGTACTTTTTCTGAATTACAATTTAATTTAATGATCGCAATCAAAGAGAAGCACAAAATCAAAAAGCACAAATACTTGTTCTGAGTCTGGGTGTTGTGGGATCATAGTCCTTGTAGTTCCTGGGCCCCTAGATATAGGGAATCCTAATTAGGGTCCATTATGTGTGTATGTGATCGTTGGGTGTTATTATTGTTATTTTTATAATAATCATTTACAATTCCCTTGTTTCCGAGGCTTAAACTAATATTCGCGGGCGTTTGGTCAAACAAAAATCAGTACACTTATAACTTAGGATTTTAATATTCCAATGATAAAAATTTTCGTACAATTCCGCGCGAGTTAAGAATAATGGCAATTTAGAGTTGTATAAAGGTCAGTTGATGAATATAGATTAACTAAAGGAAACTCATTACACGACTGCGCGGGTTGCGATGACGTAGCGTAGTTAGTTATGTAACTGCAATGATAGTGTTTGCGACAAATAATTTGAACGGACATGGTATATTATGTTGCATGAGTTCTTACATAGAGATACTAGTTGTGCCCCGCGGTTTCACCCGCGGATAAAAAGTATTTTAATTATTTGCTCATGCCACGGGAACATTTCACTTTTCCGGAATAAAATGTAGCCTATATGTTAATCCAGTGTATAAGCTATCTTGGTACAGAATTTCATCCAAATACATTCAGCCATTTGAGCGTGAAGAAGTAACAAACATACCCAGATACACACGAACACACATACATATATACAAACTTTCACCTTTATAATATTAGTGTGATGGTAATGTCCGCCGTGTTGTGGTGGATTTGTTTTGAATTTATCGGTGACGATCGTTCAGTCTCAGAATAATTAATAATATTGTGAATAATGTGGTAGGTACCACCGCTTTGCCAGTTATTCTGCCGCCAAGCAGTAGTGTGCAAGCACTACTGTGTTCCGGTTTGAAGGGAAGTGTAGCTAGTAAAATTACTGGGCAATTGAGACTTTATGATCTGATCTCACAGTCGAGTAATCTTATTACCAGACTGTGCTGATGTCTCAGGATGATGTGCGCAGTGCAGTGTCACGCGAAACTTTTTATTTTGGAGTTCCGAGTGACACTGTTCTGTTATGGGCAGCCGTGTCGCTTAACATCAGGTGAACGACTAGCTCGTCACATCATTCACTAACATTTAAAAAAAAAATTAGTAATCATTGGACTTCAATATTATTTCAATTTTGTACTTATCAGTGTGGCATGCATTTACTAGTGTTCTAAGATGTATGTGGGACAGAGTCAAAGACCTTTTTGTAGTCAAATTTACTGAAAATATTTATTTTTTGTGAATAACGTCTGTTTGGGGGCCATTGTGTCTATTGTTGATTGTTTTTTGCATCCCAGACTATGTTTGCAACACCTTTTCTATTGTTCGGCTCATTTTGTAAATGTTTTGTAAGCAAGTTATTGGCCGTTATTGTGATGAATGTTTTTGTGTCATCTTATCTTTAGGTAATATATATTTTCACCAAAGTATTATATGCTGACATGGTATCTAGAGATCTGATAAAAGAGTTGATATAGTTAAGGATAAAAGGGTGTAAAAAGTTGAACTTTTGGTACCAGAAGTTTATGCCATAAAAAGAATGTTTAATAATTTTGAGCATCACATTTGATCGTGACTGGATATTTTTATGTTCTTTAAGGACTGACCATATATCGGACTAAAATTTGTGTGCTTCTTCTGGGTTTGGTAGTTCTATAGCATCGTTATTAGGTTGGTTATTGCATAGTTAGTGTTCTTTAAAAGTATTTTTTTCACTCTGGTTGCAAAGCATGTTTTGTCATTTTCGTTTAGTTGTTGCAATATATCTACGTAAACGTTTTGATAGTGTGTTTTAGTTTACAGTATCTGTTTAAGGGTGTCTGAGAAGTGTCTTAGCCGGGTATGCGAGTGTGTTTTATGGTGTTCATTTATCATATTAACGTACTTTTTTATGCGGGCCATTGTTTCCCATAATAAATTCTGCCAGTTTACCAATCTGAAACCTCAGTTGAGATATTATGCTCTCAAGGTGTTTTTGCTATCTAGGTTTTCGGTAGTTGTCTATTTGAATAGTATTTGAGGTACAGAGATTAGTATTGAGTATTTTGCAACCATTTTGTGTTATAGCCGTGTATGCAGCGCAGTAAATAACAGTTTGCATTGTTCTACAATCAAATTCATCTATATATATAAAATTTAACTGACTGAATGACTTACGTGTATATATCAACGCACAGCCTAAACCGCTGGTCCTAGAGACTTGAAATTTGGAGGGTCTGTTTTTGGTAAAGTGCAGGTATCTACTAGGAAAGGATTTTTCAAAATTCCACCCCCAAAAGGGTGAAATGGATGGTTGAATAATCTATTTTAAAAATCTTCTTCGTTTCCTATAGGCCACGCGGGCGAAGCCGCTGGCAGAATAATAGCTAGTGAGAAATATTTGTTGATCAATGTATTGTGTTATAATTGCTAGTCTTTTATATGGTTTTTGCTTAGGTATTACTGTCGGTCTGTAGTGTCAGTTTTTTGTATTGTTCAATAGCTCTTATGCAGTGTGTCTTCAATATTTCTGCATTTCAGATGAAATTTCGTTATGTCTCTGAGTGTTTATTTCGTCAATTGCCGGATCTGTTAAAGGTGTGGTTACATCAGTTTCAGACATTAATGTGGATGATACAAACTGGTACTATGCTATCAGCTAATTGGTTGTGGGTTAATTGGTGTTAGTTGGGTGCAGTGGTTGTTTTTTTTTTTAATTTAACAATTTCATTCTATTCTGAAACCTAGCCAAATTGCTTATACTACAGATTATGAACGACAAACATTTAAACGACATCGAGGCGCAACCGACGTCAGGGTACGTGTTAGAACAACATACACCCCTCGAGGTAGCAAGAGCCATGATAGAAAGTGGACAGCAGAAGCAGGCCTTTTACATATTCAATATGGACGAGGTGTATCGCCGGGTGCAGCACTTTAAGGAGGTGATGCCCAGGATCAAGATATTCTATGGTCAGTATAACGTTAGCCTAATTGATATTTTCTAAATACATAATTAATATTTTCAGATTATATAGACTTGAGTAAAGCTTGGTTTACATTCATCCAGTGGCTGAATGACGATAGTGTTATAGGCAGGGCAGAACCGTAACGCTGCGCTGTCTAGGTTTTGTAGCCGTGTAAATACTATGTTATCTGTTATCAAGTTATCTGGAGAAAACACGTTAAGTACTGAAACGGCGCTATGTGTAATGTCAGCGGTAATACCTATAACAATTATTTTTTCTCGAATGTATGCGTACACATCATGATTATTTCCTCTAATGTAAGCAAAACCCACTGATAATAACTTCATGAGTTCTTTAAATTTGACATCTGCGTGATAATTATAACTCAAATTAATAAAAAATATCAAGGGAGTTTTTGGCGGGAACGCGAAAAAGATTGCGTCACCGCATTGTATTATTTTCCAAAACTTGTGTTATTTTCAGTGTTAGTGCATAAAACTGGTGGCATTCTATTCGTTAAGCTGGATTACAGGTGTGAGTGTGGGAAAATGGAATAATGATGGTGAAACGTTTCTTTTCATGTTGTTTCCAAAACTCCATAGAAGCTTCAAGTAAAGTTGCCACCACTTTACTAGGAGTATGACTTTGACTAGACTATGACTTGACTATGACTTGACTTGATAACTTCGACTGTGACTTGACACATATTTGTGTGAAATATCATTAACTTGATAAATTATCAATGACACTGACTAAATACATGGAGGTGTGGAGTCAAAACATAAAAAAAAGTTTTTAATTCTCTTGACAGCGATGAAGGCAAATGATACAGACATGATGTTGCGACTAGCGGTTGCACTTGGGCTTGGTTTTGACTGCGCATCGCCTAACGAGATTTATAAATTAAGGAAACTTAACGTCGATCCAAAGTGAGTAAAACCAAATTAGTTTACATATGCCGACTTTTTTTTAATACTATTTAACATATATGACATATACATACTATTGACAAGAAGAAATTAAAAAAGCATAAATAACCACCCACAAAAATATAATGCTGTAAATCATTCCGTAATCATTCCGTGACAAATATTAAATGAATGGTCATAGAATGTTATGATATCCTACATTCAATAGATCAATGTTACCTTGCTCAGTATTTTACCATTATTTACCATTTCAATCATAGTCATAGGCAGTTTTACCATTTTTCAGAAGTATAATTTACGCTATGCCTTATAAAACTTCTGGAGAAATGGAATACGCACAGAAAACAGGAGTCAATTATACGACATTTGATTCATCATATGAGTTGAAGAAGATAAAGAAGGTCTGGTCGGATGCGAGGTAGGTAATAAAACATCGAAATGGTGTTGGTCTTTATCTATGAAATTGCCGTTTTTTATAAATAAGTCTTATTGTCTTATTTATAAAAAACGGCACGGCAAACTAAGTCTTACTGTTCTTTGTCTCATAGTCTTACGTTTTTTTATAATAAGTAAAATAATAATCTTTAGTTCTATATTTTTTATTTCTATTAAACAAAGTAATCACCCGTGCAATTGATGCATACTTACCAACGCAGTTAATCAATGCCCTTCTTGAAAAAATCAGCTGAATGAAAGCAAACAGATTCTTCAAATTTTGTAGGCTAAAAATTTAGGCTTCTTGATTGATAAAAATTTAATACCGAAGTATTAAGTATTAAATTTTTATCCCTCAAGAAGATCAAAATTATCTATATAATAAGTCTGTGTAGGCGGAAATCTGCCGACTACGGTGGATGACGGAGAGCTTCCAACCCCAACTCTTGTAACTTAGAGAACGTTTGCTGTGTAGTATGAGGTAGCACGTTATCGTGCAGGAGCAGCAGTGATTGACCAAAGTTGGACGAAGACGTGCGAGTTTCTCCATCATTGTGATCAGTTCTTCACAGTACACATCTGCAGTAATGCTCATGCCGTTTGATAAGAAGCTGTGGTGCATCACACCGGCGCTAGAACACCAAACAGTGACTATCACTTTACTATGGGAAAGGTTTCGTTTAGGACACTGTCTAGGTGCTGAACCAGGATCCAACCAAGCTGAGCGCTTGCGTCAAACAGTATCCATTATTCTTTGCAGGTAACAATGAGGTGCAATTTTTTTTCGTTTGTGTGCTTGTTGAGCAGTGCAAGGCACATCTCGACGCGTACTTTGTGCTGGCAAGCATTGCGATTGAGTTTGAAATTAGAATTTTTATCCAAACCAAAAATATTAATTTTTGACATCATTATACTACTTCATTTCATATATAAAGACCTCCTTATCTGAGCTGCTGAGGTGAAAAATAAGTTTTAACACAAAATCTTTCAGGTTGTTAATTCGTATACGCGCAGAGGGTGAATCAAAAACAGTACAGGGCTTAAAATATGGCTGTGATTTCCACACTGAAGCCACTGACTTGTTGGATGAAGCTGCCAGCCTAGGGTTAAAGGTATGCATGCTTTCCTAACTTATTACTTTAAGATGTTTGTAAAAGTTTTTATCATCGTTTAACTCTACCTATTTACTGTCCCTAATTATATGTTTTATTTTTATGTAACGATACGATAAAATAGCCGCTTTAAAGTCTTATTTACGTTATATTGAAGTCCACCTTGTAGAACAAGGTGGGACAGTATTACATTTTTGAAACGTGTGTAATACCTACTAAACTTATTTCTGTTGTGATAGTACTGACTATTCAAACCACTCTCATGTATATAATGTATAGAAGTGTAGGTATGTACTTAAAAAATAGTTATATATTTATATTACAAAAATCATATTTAAAAAAATTCAAATATACTCCGACTACGTTTTGTACATAGTCTTCACGATAATATTTAAGCTAAATAAATTTTGTTTTCAACATAATTTAATGCTGGTGTCGATTCTGTGTCGCATACATTAAAGCTAAACGAAATTAACATATTTCCGTCTTTTTCATTTCCCTTTTTTCAGAAGAGTACCGCCATACTTTAAATTTACTTTAGTTTTAGAGAATGCGACACAGAATCGACACCATTTTCATTCTTAAATAACTAGTGCATTTCCAGGTGGTAGGAGTCGCATTCCACGTGGGCAGTGTTTGCTTTTCTCCAGAGAGTTATGTGGTAGGTTTGCAGCAGGCGAGAGCATTGTTCGACCATGAAGCCAAGGCTGGAAGACGGATGACCGTCGTTGATATCGGAGGCGGCTTTTTGAGCGATAGAGCTGACAGGATTGATGAAGTTAGTATCACACTACTTCTTTTTTATTTTTAATGTGAAGTAATAATATGAATCACTCGGGATTTCAAGATACTTTCTTTACATTAAAAAATTATCCGTAGATAACGCTAAGCAGGCGAATATAAATCATAAAGCTTTAACTTATTTCTTGTTCTATCTGATCATACCAAAAAAGTTGGATTTTATTTACGTAGGTGGGTCAGCTTGTGAACGATACATTGGAAAAGCTGTTCCCGGACCCAGATGTGCAAGTTGCCGCTGAGCCTGGTAGATATCTGTGTGATTCCGCCTTTATGATGTTTTTCAGCATCATCGGGATGAGACAGGTAAACTAAGCTACATCAAACAAGTTTACTAAATCAATGACAGGCATTTTGGTCCATATAGCTTAATTATTTTTACTTTATTAACTTCGATTTTATTTTATTAAAAGATATGTCGTTTTTTTTTTCACTGCCGTTATCGCTATCGCCGTGCTTAGATCCCTAAGGGCGTTTGTCCACTACCTCCATCATCGGGACGTCACCGAGAATTCAAAACGGCCGAAGTATCATTCAATTCAAAAAAGACTATTCTTATTTGAATCGGATGATACTTCGGCTGGTTTCTGGTTGTGACAGTCCTATAACTGTCCCACAACCAGAATTGCATCTTCATTTGGGTTGGATTTGGTACAGATTTGTTGGTCTTGTGACCACATCTATAACTATGAAGTTCGTTAAATAAGAATAAGACTGGGTAGTCTTATTTAAACCGCATTATAACGATGTATAAGTATGTGGCGTGCTAGCCCACGAAAAAGTTTACATATCAGTTTAATAGAGAAATAAAGTAAATAAATAAATAAATAAATAAAGCAAATATTCAAATAAATAAATAAAGCGAAGTTCGATACACTTTTGTTGTAATAGAAGGAGGTCCATGGGTTTGCTGAATTATCGGCATATCATTAATTCAGCAAACCCATGGACCTCCTTCTATTACAACAAAAGTGTATCTAACTTCGCTTTACTGGTGACCTGTTTTGAACCGAAAGTCCACGTTTGCAGTAAATGTGTGTGATTTTGATTTTGTTGCTGATTGCGATAATTCTGATACTGATTCACATAAAGATGTCGCTCTCAACCGATAAGAACGAAGATATTTGTCGTGTGGGCGTGCGCATTCCGCCGTTTTGGCCTGAAAAGCCGGCCATTTGGTTCGCGCAGATCGAGGGCCAATTCGCGATATCGAACATTACTACGGACAATACGAAGTTTTTCTACGTTATCGGCCAACTAGACCCGCAGTATGCTTCTGAGGTGGAAGATATAATCATCAACCCGCCCGACACCAACAGGTATGAAAAATTGAAGTCGGAACTTATCAAACGACTGTCCGCGTCACGAGAAAAGAAGGTCAAGCAATTACTTATGCACGCAGAACTTGGAGACCGTAAGCCATCTCAGTTTCTAAGACATTTGCAACATTTGGCTGGACCTGGAGTTCCCGAAGATTTTCTACGTACTATCTGGACCAGTCGCTTACCAAGTAGCACGCAAACGATAATCGCTTCGCAGATGACGTCTTCACTGGAAGCGCTCGCAGATCTCGCTGACCGCATCCATGACGTTGTTTCGCCTACAGCGCACGTAGCATCAACATCAAGTGTCATGCCAGGAAGCTCTTTAGACGCCATGAACCAACAGATTGCTGAACTTACCAAACAAGTGCAAGCTCTAACTGCGCAGGTGAACCGGCATTCACGTGCACCGAATCGTTCAAACAAGAAAACGCGCGGTCGTTCTAGCTCCACACGATCACAGTCGAACTATAGAAAATTTCCTGTGTGCTGGTATCATAATAAGTTCGGCAATGAAGCAAGTAAGTGCGTAAAACCGTGCGACTACCATGCGGGAAACGCGAACAGCAGTCGGTAATGGCGACGACCGATTGCCAAACTTCCGGTCGCCTATTTGTCACGGACGGCGCTACGAAGATGCAGTTTCTCATCGATACTGGCAGTGACGTATGTGTCTTCCCCCGATCGGCACTCAAGGAACGTCGTGAGAAAACAAATTATGAGCTGTGTGCGGCAAACGGTACACCCATTTCTACTTACGGCTACGCTCATTTAGTGCTGAACCTAGGCTTGCGCCGCGACTTTACTTGGCGATTCATCGTAGCGGACGTTACAAAGGCCATAATAGGTGTAGATTTTTTATCATTTTACAACCTCATCGTGGATTGTCGAAATCAACGTTTAATCGACAACACCACAAGCCTTACGTCCCCAGCTTCACCTGCACAGTCAACTGGGAACATTTCATCGGTAAAAGTTATTTCTGGAAATTCCGTATATCATAACATACTAAGCGAATACCCTGAGATTACTAGACCTTCCGGTGTCCACCGTGTTCCGAAGCATAATACCATGCATCATATACAAACTACTGCAGGGCCGCCAATAAGCAGCACACCACGAAGACTAGCACCGGATAAATTAAAAATCGCAAAAGACGAATTTGCAGATATGTTGAGGAACGGAACAGCCAGACCTTCAAAGTCACCTAAAAAGTCTAAAAAAGTCTAAAAAAGTCGCCTAAAAAAGATAACGGCTGGCGTCCATGCGGTGACTACAGAATGCTCAACGCTAGAACCGTACCAGACAGCTATCCCATTCGACACATACATGACTTTGCACATTGTCTCTCCGGCTGTCAAGTATACTCGGTTATCGATCTCGTAAAAGCTTATAATCAAATTCCTGTCTGCCCTGAGGATATTCCGAAGACCGCAATCACGACGCCGTTTGGTTTATACGAATTTCCGTTCATGACGTTCGGACTACGTAATGCCAGCCAAACGTTTCAACGATTTGTGGACGAGATGCTTAGGGGCCTTGAGGAGTTCTGCTTCCCGTTTCTGGACGATTTTTTGATCTTCTCACCTGATCAGGAATCACACAAGAAGCACCTTCATCTGCTCTTCAACAGACTCAAGGAATACGGCATGGTAATCAACACGAACAAGTGCATATTCGGTGTATCAGAGGTAACGTTTTTAGGACACAGCATCTCAGCAGCTGGGACTAAACCATTACCATCGAAGGTAGAAGCGGTTGCGAATTACCCACCACCGAAAACCGTCAGAGAACTGCGAAGATTCCTAGGAATGGTGAACTTTTACAGAAGGTTTATTCCTGATGCAGCGCGGCATCAAGCGCCTCTGAATGCACTGCTCACAGGATCAGTTAAAGGTTCACATCCCGTGCATTTATCAGAAGAAGCTACTAAAGCATTCATCACCTGCAAGGAAAGTCTCTGCCAAGCAGCACTACTTGCTCATCCAGACTGCCAAGCGAAGCTCGCTATAGTCACTGATGCTTCAGACACAGCAATGGGCGCAGCTTTACAACAGCATAGAGACGGCCTGTGGGAACCTTTAGCATTTTTCTCTCGAAAACTTTCGCCATGTCAACAGAAATACTCGCCTTATGACAGGGAACTTCTCGCCATCTACGAAGCAATAAAATACTTTCGTCACATGGTGGAGGCGAGAGCCTTTATTATTTACACTGACCATAAGCCCATAACTTTCGCATTTCATTCACGAAAAGAAAAGTGCTCACCAAGACAGTTCAGACATCTGGATTTTATTTCACAGTTTTCCACAGATATCAGGCATATTTCAGGAAAGGATAACGTTGTGGCTGACAGTTTATCACGCATCGAAGAGATTACTCAGCCCATCGATCTATCCAAGCTTGCTCAAGCACAAAGCACAGATCCTGAACTAGAACAACTTTTGGATAGCGATACTTCTCTGCGCTTGACAAAAATCAAACTGCCTGGATCTCACACAGAAATCTATTGTGACAAGAGCAGCAATGTGGCCAGACCTTATGTGACCAAAGACATGCGACGGCAAGTGTTCGAAAACTTGCATTCTTTTAGCCACCCTGGCACAAATGCGACGACGAAACTAATATCGGAACGCTATGTATGGCCTAGTATGCGAAAAGATTGTAGAGAGTGGACTCGTTCCTGCCTAGCATGCCAACGATCAAAAATAACACGTCATGTCTCATCTCCATTAGCATCATTCAACTTACCTCGAGCCAGATTCATGAAAATCCACATAGATTTGATCGGACCTTTACCTCTTTCACAGGGGTATCGTTACTGTCTCACATGTGTAGATCGCTTCACACGATGGCCCGAGGCTATACCATTACAGGAGATAACAGCTGAAACAGTGGCAAAAGCTTTAGTTCACGGATGGATATCCAGATTCGGCTGCCCTGAAGATATCGTCACTGATCGTGGTCGACAGTTTGAATCAGAACTTTTTAAGCATCTGTCCCACATCATCGGATTTCAACGCAGACGAACTACAGCCTACCATCCAGCATGCAATGGACTTGTCGAAAGATTCCACAGACAGCTTAAAGCCGCTATTACATGTCATGCGACCAGCAGCTGGCTTGAAACACTTCCACTTGTACTACTGGGAATCCGGGCGGCATTTAAGGAAGACTTACAAGCGACTCCAGCTGAACTCGTATATGGAGAGACACTACGACTTCCAGGTGACATTTTTTGTCAATCGGCTGATGGCACAGAGGACTTGACAGTATACACTGAAAGACTGCGCACATTCGCCAAAAATTTGTTGCCATTACCAACTTCTCACCATGGGAATAACCGCTCCATATTCATTTTCAAAGATTTAGCAACAGCATCCCACGTCTTTCTAAGAGATGACACCTCGCATCCATCTTTTCAAGCAGCTTACACAGGCCCGCATGAGGTGATAGAACGAGGGGATAAAGTTTTCAAGCTCCGCATAAAAGGCAAAGAAGTCACTGTCTCAGTGGACCGCATTAAACCTGCCTACATACTTCGTGAGTTGGACCATTCTCCCGTCGTGGCAGCACCTGAGACCCGAGACGCTCCAGTGACCACCACTCGATCAGGACGAACAGTGCGTTTTCCAGAATATTATCGCCCGTAGGACGGTCTCTGGAGGGGGGTGATGTGGCGTGCTAGCCCACGAAAAAGTTTACATATCAGTTTAATAGAGAACTTTTCCAGCTAGTTGCTAGGGGCAACGAATGTTGTTGATAGAGACTACATATTAGAGAAAATTTTATTTTCCGCATTTGGTTTTTGTAAATATCTTTTTAATTAATATATCGTATACAAAGTCAATCGGCATATCATTAATTCAGCAAACCCATGGACCTCCTTCTATTACAACAAAAGTGTATCTAACTTCGCTTTAAGTACATTTAGCATGGCCGCCTGTCCATTGCACGCCCATCACAAGAGCACCGTGATGGACGTGAGTAGGGTAATCTAGCGGGCAATGTGGTGTGGTGGGTAAGCAGTTCGGCTCATAGCCTGGAGGCGATGCGTTCAATTCCCGCAACAAGACAAGTATTTGTGCACAAAAAATATATGCAAACTTGTTGTCAGTATGGGTGTTATGGGACTATGGTCCTCGGAGTTTCTAGGTCTCAGGGAATCCTAGTTATGGCTGGACCCTAACTAGGATTCCCTGTATGATGATCTATGTATACGATGGTAATTTTTGTAAATGCTTCGCTACTTCAGTACCATTATCTCGTTCACGGTGACGCGACGATTTTTATTTTGTTATGGTTGATATCGATCAAACGGTTGATAAACTTCCTCACTATGTTATTTTTTTTTATCTTCGTTTAATGGCTTTCTATCGCTTATTTGGCGATAATTTTGCCAATGTTAAACGAATTTTTATGTAATGTGACGAATTTTTATACGGTTCTGTCATGTCTAAGTCTTATTTTGTCAGTCAAAATGCCACAATAAAATGGTGGATATTTTACTGAAGCCTTTAGGAAGCCTTGAAGAGAAAACGAAAAGGCATGGATTACAAACTTGGAACCATTTGCCAACACTCGTGCACGTTCACGAACATTTAACGAATAATAATCGACCTTTATCACACTTTAAAATTCAAAAATGCACGGATTATGGAAAAAAGAAACAAAATTCACAACTGCCATTTTCGTATTCTTTTTCAACTTTTCAACTTTATGTGTTTTTAATGTTTTTTTTTTGGCTCTACACTTTTGTGTTTAGCCAGTGTCAAATATTTGATAATTTCTCAAGTTAATTAATATGATATGTATAAGTGTCAAGTCAAGTCATAGGCCAAGTCATCAAGTCAAGTCATACTCATATTAAAGTGGTGGCAAGATTACCAGAAGCTTCTATGGAGTTTTGGAAACAACAGGAAAAGAATCAGTTCACCATCATTATATCACTTTCCCACACTCACGCCTGTAATCCAGCACTTAACGAATAAAATGCCACCAATTTTATGCACTAATACTGAAAATAACACAAGTTTTGGAAAATAACACCTGACGTGATCTTTCTCTATATCCTGCCAAAACTCCTTAATGTAATTTTCAGGTACATCGGGATAACGAACTTGTCAACATGATTTATGTTGACAATGGAAAATATATGACAATGAAGTTTGACGAAAAGTGGCATGAAATTATCAAGATTCAGGTATAAAATCTAGACATATATTTTTTTAACGGGCATTGTTCATGTCGTAAGTGCTCGTAAGTGCATTAGGACGTCAAAAACAATTTCTGTTTTTTTGCTATAGCGGACAGCTGAAGTAGAGCCTATAACTGATGAGGAGGTCATAATCTGGGGTCCATCGGGTGACTCCTACGACCGCATCATGAAAGACCGCAAAGTGAGAATGCCGCGGTGCGCTGTCGGCGACTGGCTGATGATACAAATCCATGGTGGCTACACATTCACATTCTCGACAATGTTTTCGAGTATGGAATTACCGCTTATTCAATCTGTCGTCTCTAACGAGTTGTGGTAAGAAGTAATATTCTTTTTTTAAAAGTGGTTAAACCGACATTAATCGCCTTAATTTGATACAGATAACATACTAGGATGATATTATGTATTTTTTCCCGTATTTTTTTTTTCAAATCCGTACAACTGAACCAATTTTGATAGATAGATAGATAGATAGAAAATGCTTTATTGCACAAACAACAAATGTAGGTACATAGGCGAACTTAATGCTAGAGAGCATTATCTTCCAGGTAAGCTGGGTGTAGCATGGAAATTTTTGCAGGGCAGTGCAACGTAGCTTAAATATAGATTGTCTAGATAACATATAAAAACACTAACATTAATTTAATTTTCTTGTATCCCTATTCACATACATAGCTACTTAATTACTACTAATTTAACACGTATAAATTTGATGTAATTTCTATGGGACTAACCTAAAAGTTTACCGTCTTAAATGAAAAAGATATTTCAAATCAATTATTTATATGTGACGAAGTTCCGAGTCAACAACCATACAAATATATTTAAATGGATCAACTCCTTTTTCATCGATTAATCATTCATAGATAACGCTAACTTGTACTAAACGCAACTTTTTTAGTTGGTATGCCATTTTTGGTTGCTATCGGCAAACTGTCATAATCTAAATATATGTAACTCAAAGGTGACTGACTGACATAGTGATCTATCAACGCACAGCCCAAACCACTGGACGGATCGGGCTGAAATTTGCCATGCAGGTAGATGTGATGACGTAGGCATCCGCTAAGAAAGGATTTTTTGAAATTCCACCCTTAAATAGGGTGAAATGGGTGGTTGAATTATTTTCCCATAGACCACGCCGTGGGCGAAGCTGCGGGCAGAAGCTCGTATATTACAGGCCACGTGGTAGGCCTCCACGCCGGTCGGTTCCAACCTTAACCTTGTGTTTCAGGAACAATATAAAAGAATCATCAATGTACGCAGAAGCTGGTTTCATTCCAGAATCGGACATTTCTGCTCCATTGCCATCGACGTTACCATCGATTCTACCCACGAGTAAAATTTATGAACATTACGAAGCCAATACGTTACAAATTTGAGATGAAATTAGGAAAATTCGGGACTTGGCATTTATAGATTATAAGCAGAAAATCAGGATTTTCTTTACAAGTGTGTTTTAACTATACGAATATTGTTTAATTTCAAATTTAAATCAATAAATTGTAAGCTGATTAAAACCTTTTTTTATTTCGCGGATGATGGCTGTATACCTTCGTATAAAATTATTATATTTTATCTATTCTAATATTTAAAAAAAAAATACAAAAACGACATATGATTGTTAATACTAAATCGGAAGTTTTGGCGGGAAAACGAAAAAGATCGCGTCGCCGCATTGTATTATTTTCCAAAACTTGTGTTATTTTCACTGTTAGTGCATAAAATTGGTAGCATTTTATTCGTTAAGTGCTGAATTACAGGCATGAGTGTGGGAAAGTGGTATAGTGTTAGTGAAACCTTTCTTTTCGTGTTGGTTCCTAAACTCCATAGAAGCTTCTGGTAAAGTTGCTACCACTTTACTAGGAGTATGACTTGACTAGACTAGACTATAACTTAACTCTATGACTTAGACTGTGACTTGACTTGACACATTATATAATATTAATTAACTTGAGAAATTATCAATTACTTGACTCTGGCTAAATACACAAAAGTGTGGAGCCAAAACAAAACAAACAATAAAACTAAATTCTAAATCATTATTTTAATTGTTACAACGACATTTGTAATATTTACGCGTATAATAAAAAAGCAACGCTTACACCATTACCAAATTTACAATAAAATTGAGTCACGTCTTTGGCACTTATTTTTAATTAACGTTAATTAAAATTCATGAAAAAGGTTTAAATACGAGTAGACGGGCTTGTAACTTGCGCCGAGTATGACCGCTTCCAACTCGATGTTAATTAAATCTATAATTAAGTGACTTCTACTGATAATGGAAGCAAGAATGTTAGAAAACTAATTGAATAGTGCAAGTACTTATATTAAAAGTAGGTAAGGTACATGTATGTTCCACTAAAGATCAAGCAAATCCCAACTTAGTCCAATTTAGGATTAAAGTAACTTAAGTTGAAACTTCGGTCGCTTGATTAGATTGAGATTACTTTGGGTTACTTATGGATGTCTCTTCGACCCTCAGTTTAATGCTGAAACTTGAAAAGTCGACATCGGAACACTCGATTTTCAACCTTCGGAACAACCTTTGATACTTTTTGGAACTTATAACCTCAGTCATTTTGTACAACTTTTTCATACGCTAGCATATTAATGCAAGGAAGCGTAAAATGGTACCTAATGGTACCTAAATGCTAAAATGGCACTTATTATCTGGAACTTAAAGTTTACATAAACGTCTAAGAATACCTATACATATTATATTGCAATACGGCAATTTCATAGGTAAAGACCTATTATAATTACATAAATATATACAAAAATCAATTGCTGTTCGTTAGTCTCGCTAAAATTCGAGAACGGCTGGGCCGATTAAGCTAATTTTGGTTTTAAAATGATTCTCCTAGGGAAGGTTTAAAGGGTGAGATGAAAGAACAAGATGAAGTATTCTCTTGGACAGGGTTAGGGTGTAAAACTATTAATCCGTGCGCAGCCCGGGCGAGTCAGCTAGTTATAGATAATAATAATAACGCCGAACGACCATATGCATAGATTCTGGACCCTAACTAGGGTACCCTGTATCTAGGGACCCAGGAACTACGAGGACCATGGTCCCACAACAACCAAGAGTCAGAACAAGTATTTGTACTTTTATTATATTATATAGAATATTGGCAACAAATACATCGAACCCCCGTTTCATTGCATTGGCTCCAAATGGAAACCCCGAATCATAATTGATGTAGAGTAGGTATAATACTTAGCTAGGTAGGTCCAACTTCGACAAAGAGGTCGCACGAATAATTCAAATACCACAATGCCTGAAAACAAAGGTTTTCAGTCAGTGCGTGTTGCCAGTGACGTCTTATTACATTACGTGGTCTCATACTGTTGGCCTTATTAGTAAGCTCAAAATCGCGCAAAAATTGCGGAAAACTACTAGGTGGACCGATCTGGTCAAAACTGCAGGGAGCTGACGGATGCAGGAGACAATCAGCTGCTTAAAGTGGAGCTTGTGAAGGAGGCCTGACACCTGATGATGATGATGATATTCCTTAGAAAGCGGCAATATAAACAGTTGTGCTAGTGTTCAGAAGCAGCTTAAAATCTTTTAGTACCATATTTTTTCAAGTCATAGTCTAGTCTAAATCGTACTGCTAGTAAAGTGGTGGCAACTTTACTAGAAGCTTCTATGGAGTTTTAGAAACAACAGGAAACTTTTCACCATCATTATACCATTTTCCCACACATATGCTTATAATTCAGCATTTAACGAGTAAAACAACACCCTTTTATGCAGTAAAACTAAAAATAACACAAATTTTGGAAAAAAATACAATGTGGTGAAACGATCTTTTTCGTTTTCCCGCCAAAACTTCCATCACGTTTTCATCGTCATGCACCAAGTTTTGAAACTCGATGTTTAATCGAAGTTTGCCTTCCAACCGTGGGCGCAATAACTGGATATCTTTCCGGTATTCAAATAAAAACAATTCCGGGAACCAAAGGAACAACAACAAAGTTAGATAATACATAAAAGGGTCCAGTGAAATTCGCCAAAAATAATAAAGAAAACTCAGTGTAATGGTGAACTCATTTTAATTAAAGTTAATGTGAGCCATTCGTTACTGCCATAGGGTTGAAGATAAAGCGAATGGAGATAATTATTAAGGCCATCCTACGCCGGAGATTGCTACCAGATATTTGGTGGCCTTTCTTTTTACACCGCCCAAGTAAATATGCGTGGTAGAGCTACCTTAGAGGTTAATCTATTAAATGAGGCTTAAGGACGTATAACGATGGCAGCTAACTTCCACGAAGTGGCTTAGAAGGGTACAAGTTAATGAGAGGAAACGAAGTGAATAGCGAAGTACACAACAGGCAAAAGGACTTTTGTGATTTGACGGAGAGAGAACAGTGAGCAATTTGAACCGCAAAGTTAGTTCAATTCCCTATCTGTATGGGTTCCAGGGAGCTATTTTAGGTTATTATAGGGCCTGGGTGGAATTTGAATGAGGGTTCGGATATCAGGGCTAAATACCTGGTAACACGTGTCCTTATCCCACAGCGTTGAGCACTGCAGTAATTTGAATTAATTAAGGTTATTCTCCCAATGAATGCACGTGGGCCGTAGGGTCGCAAACTAATTTCAAAAGGTTGATCGGGAAAGTAGGTCGCTCAGGTTTAATATTTCAAATATTTAAAGGTTATTGTTGTATGCATGATTTATTCTGGAACAGTTATGTAATTGCAAAGCAGTTTAGAATATTATGGCATTTAATAGTTCTACCTTTTAAAAATTCACGACGGGAGTGTGTTGTTATAGTACTACGTCGCTTTGGATGAACGCAAAGTCATGCTAACAAAAATTAAGGGATCACATCGAAAAAAAAAACGAGTGTGCTTTAGACCACACAACTGAAGTAAAACTTCTTTAGTTTAGCTCCATCTATCCGCCGGCATATCTTTGTTTTTGCATTGTTCAATGCTAATGTCATCTTGACAATTGTAAATTATCATTTTACCGGAAATACCTACTACATATTAATAAAAAAAATGTACTTTGTTGTTTACAATTGAAGGGGTGAGAACAAAAAGGGTTTAACTGATTTTTTTCACAAAATGACTTATGGGTACCGTTGGATGGATTTGATGAATAATACATTCTCGAAATACCGAAATGAGGCTTAAATCTCGAGATTTTGAGTCTAAAAACAGTTTATCTGTCACAGGAATACAGCTCGCTTAGCATAAAAACATTATTATATTTATTTTATTATATCATATTTTTACAGTAATTGTATGAATGAGTACTATATTTAGTATTTTAAAATAGAATTAAAACATTTTCAAGCAACTGAAACTTACATAAACCTTTTCTATTACCTTATAAGCACTCTACATTAAAATGACGCCGTTGAAGTTTAAAGTCAATTTTCTCGAAACTATCAATTTGACAGTTAAACCCTTTTTGTTCTCAACCCTTCAATTGAGATCTACGTGAACTAACTTCAACTCCCGTTTGCTTCGCATTCACCAGCTTACTCCTCAAGTCAAGTAGGCGTAAAGAAGTTTTACTTCAAATAATGATGGAAAATCTCATGGAAAATAAATAATACAACAAATTATAAGTCTTACAATTTTTATAAGTTGGTCATATAAAATGTTTGTTTAGTTATAGCTAAGTCGGTGTAAAATATGATAAAATTATAAAAATATCCTTAAAACAAATAACATTGAAGGTGATTATACGTGTAAACATCTTCATGAGTTTTACTGGAGTCTTCTTGCATTCTCTCGAAGCTTTGTAGTTTGTGTTTTTCATTTTCAAGCAGAAGCTGAAAGAAAATGTTTTAAAATTAGTACGTGATATAAGTAAATGATTATTTAATTAATGATATATAATAATTATTTTTATGAAATGAAAAAGCTATAGAGTTCTATTTCCAACTAGAAATGTGTGATATACTCTGATGTAGTCAAAAATAATTGGTTCGGAAAGGGGCAACTGTCATTATTCATACTATGGTGGCACAGAACGAAGTCATTCGGTATTTTACATCTTCGCAACTCTTGGACCTCTACCAAGCACAGGTATGGTCTTGCGTGGAACTGCACCCACTTGTGGGATGGCTCTGCCAAGTACCAGCTGGCTGCATTGGACTCAGTGAAACGGCGCGCAATCTAAATGACGGCACGGCGAAGACAGAGTTACCATCCCTACGTTGTTGATTTACCTTTTGTTTATACGACACGCTTTGCAGATTCTTTTATTATGCGTACGGCTAGGGAATGGAACTCACTCCCGTCCTCGGTGTTTCCATCCATCTACAACTTGGGTGTCCTCAAGTCAAGAGTAAATAGGTAATTTCTGGCTAAGCGTGCTCCACTTTTGACCGCATTGTCACTTACCATAGGGTGAGATGTAGTCAAAGGCAAACCCATCAAAAATAAAAATAAAATACAAGAAGCGTGAATAGGGTCAGGTGAATCTGAAGAAAAAAAGTTTGCCAAAACAAAATACTTAGTTCATAAAACTGATACCTTACCTTCAACTGGTGGAGGAGCGGCCATTTCAGGTGCAGGAGCTAGGAAAATAAGTATTTAAATAAGAAATGGAAAAAGTTAATAATATATAAAAATAAAAAAAAATTAGGAGAAGCCACTGATCCCTGAAATACAGTTTAAAAACTAGTTTGGGAATCTATGGATTCATTAATTTAATGTAGTAATACTTATGTTAATAAACATTTTTATATTTGTTGTATTTAATAGTGGCGGCATACACTTGTACCACTAGAGCCACGCTTTGATGTCGTGGGAATCATATGCGATATTGACAGGTGGCAAGCTCACGAGCTCTCAGCCCGGCCAGTGATTTTCACGGGCATTTCATAAGTTTAACTCGGGTAGTGTAAGAATAGCAAAAGTTGTTTGAAACTTAGCCTTATATTAGCTTTGTGGCATATACTTCACCATCATGTGACATCAGGTAAGATAGGAAGGTTTTTGAAAGCCGTTTATCGAAATTTGTGTAAAAGATACATAAGAAATATCTCTACCAGGAGGAGTCTCGGTGGGTGGTGGAGCTGCAGCCACCTCTGCTGGAGGAGCAGCAGGCGCTGGGGAGTCTGCTGGAGGTGCCGGCGCCCCTTCCGCTGGCAGCGCTCCTTCCGCTGGCGGCGCTGCAGGTGGCGCCCCTTCAGCTGGGGGAGCCGCGGGGGTACCTATAACATAAACAAAAATGAATAGTTGCATGCTTCTTAAAATAATATTTACATGATCCTGACCACTGATCTTTGAATTACCGAATAACTTTCTCCTTTTTTAATTTGTTGTCGTGAATGAGGGTAAACTCGTTTTCTTAAACTTTTTCTTTTGGTTTATCTAGTGATGTTATATCTATTATTTTATGAAAGCAGAAGACAAAACTACTTGTTACCTTCTGCTGGCGGTGCAGGAGGAGCACCTTCTACGGGAGGAGCACCTTCTGCTGGAGGTGCGGCTGGGGCGCCTTCTGCTGGTGGAGGAGCAGGGGTGCCTTCTGCAGGTGGCGCTGCCCCTTCCGCCGGCGCAGGGGCTCCTTCAGCAGGTGGTGCCCCTTCTGCAGGTGGTGCCCCTTCTGCAGGTGGCGCCCCTTCTGCAGGTGGTGCCCCTTCTGCAGGTGGCGCCCCTTCTGCAGGCGGCGCCCCTTCAGCTGGTGGTGCTCCTTCAACCCCTGCCGCTGGTGCCTCTCCCTCCTATTGCACATAATAACGTAATTAGGTAAGTGATTAAGATACATAAGTTAAGTTAAAAGCTATGTTTTGTCAGCAATATTGGTAAAGAGTTGATTAGCTAGCAAAGCTGTTTTGGAAGTAAGCTTCTGAAAAAACCACCAAATTGTGAAAAAAGAAAACAATATTTACACATAGTAAGATTTAGGATTAAACAATGAGTCCAACAATCGTCAAATGAGGTCGATACAATAATAATTGTAACGTTTAACAGCATTGTACCTATGTCTTACTTCGGCGATCATCAATAAACAAAATGGTGTATTATATTATGCACACAATAAAACTAGTAGTCTGAAATACTGAGAATCATGAACACTTGGCTGGTACTGTTTTCAGTAACAATTGTATTATTTCCAAATTAAAATTCAGGCAAATTTGTATCTCCAATTAATATTCAGGGAACAAACAATGTTTCAGGAAAGCGTAATATTTAATTTAAAAGATAAAATCTGACATGATCATTCGTGTAATCAAGTCAACCGGATTAATGCTGGCCTCAATGTATGTCAAAATTAAAATTAAAAATCAAGTCATGAAAAAGTATATTTTAAATGATGAACATCAAGAACAGATTATGTTGTATGTTCTCCAAAATTGTGTTCTAGCAAATAAATATTTGATTTTATGTACATAATATAAATTTTAAAGAACAGATTCAATATTCTATCGTCAAATTATGAAATTATTTTATGATACAAAGCGGTTTATTAAATAAAGTAAAACGAGAATGATGAGTCCATGAGTCAAACCAATTAACTTAGTAAAGCTTTAAATTATTTACAGAATCTAGTTTAATGGCATTAAACTTAAATTCTTTGTCAGTAAGCTTTGTGATGATAATAAAATGAGTTATCACAACTTTGTTTTTAGAATAGAAAATGTATTTCATGGGTTTGTTACAACTTACCGGTAAATTTTAAATATCAGCGCCTGAAGGAACACTTTCGGAAACTGTATTGTAATCTTATTCTTCTTCATGTTTAACATTTATCAAGCGCCACTAATTTGTATAAGAAAGCTATAATGGATAATATTTTAGCTCCTGACATGAAAAAGTATTGTTATAAAAATTGAAACAACCTGGCACTACTTATAATTAATTATCTTAAAACAATACAATAACCAGATTAAAAATCTGCATTGGGGTCAAAGTCAGCTTAAAAACGGCATGCAAACATCAAAGACAGCTCAAATTTTTAATTGAAGGTTGTGCTCGTAGCTGCATTTGATTCTATACCCCTCATATATATATATATATATATATTTGACAACGTGAATCGAAAATCGTTGTTTATTTTTTAATCATGTTAACTATGAAGCCCATCTAAGAACTATCTGCTGCCTAAATCGAATCAATACTACCGCCTATCCCTGTTTTCTTAAAGCTTTGAAAAGAATTCAAAGTTGTTGCGTTTTTACAAATACACCTTATCGAAGCTCCAGGTCGGAGTTTCTTTTCTGTGTTGTGGCAGATTTCTCATCCATCCATCCATAGAAGGAAAATTAAATTATTCTCTTTTTTTTTCAAACTATTTGATATAGACTTGCTATATATTATATTCAAATTATATTGGCTTAGAACGTTAAATTATTTATAAGTATTGACACGTATAAACATGCTAAAAATAGCATATTTGCCATGAATAACTTAACTTCGACTCAGTGTTATTGAGGCTGTTAAAAAAATGGATTATTTCCATTTCCATTACCGCCAAATCGTCATATAAGTCTGATTGGATTTATGTACAGCCATTTTCAATCGGCCTGAATTTAACGTAACTAAACGTAAATGTGTGAGGTGAATCCTTATTATGTATTATGTGTAAGTGCATACAGAATTCGCTATTATTTTCAGACAAAAACATGTACGATAAATATTCGGTGCGTAAAGAGCCAATTGGCAGAACTATAGTAACCAATAGATTTTAGAATTGCCTAGTTGAAATGACAACATTTCAACTAGGCAATTCCAAACATTTCAACGGCTGTAAGTGATGTGGCCTGCGTAACAATACGGAGGCCACATTGCTTACAGAATTGACAACCGATGTACAGGATGGGAATATTCTCGAATTGCGACCATGAATCGGAAGTCGTGACGTAGAACCGACGACCTTGTCAGTCTAACTTGTGGAGCTGCCGGGAGCCGTTGTGTGCAAGAGACAAGCAGCCTTAGGAGCTTTAGCCGTAGGGCTTTAAAAGGAATGCCTATGTTCAGCGCAGTGGACGTCTTCAGGCTGATGATCATTTGGTTAGCTATTTATAGCATTTTCATACGTATATTTTACTGCATCGTGAACATTTACCGAATCTTAAGGCTAGGTTTATGCTAGGTAGAATTCTACACAAGCATAACAAAAGTTACGATATTTTCATACTCTATCATAATAATAACGCACAACGATCACATACATAGATCCTGGATCCTAACTAAGATTCTTTGTATCTAGGAAACCAAGAACAATGAGGGACATTGCCCACAACACCCAGACACAGAACAAGTATATATGCGCTTTTTTCTGTGCACAAATACTTGTCCTGCTACAGGAATCGAACCCGCAGACTCCGGATAATGAGCCGACCTGCTCAAACAACTTACCCCTAAACCTGGCAGGCTGGCCAGGTATAGACAAGCTGTCTATACCTGGGATTGGTAAATTTAAACACAACACATATATTGGACAGGTAGGTACATAGGGGTATGAAGGAAAAGAAATGGGTACTAAATAATGTCTATGACACATAAAATAGTACAGAAAATTATTTTATTATTTATCTTACAAAAACATAATTTAATAATAAATAATTGTAAAAATTATGTTGACATGATCAAAATGGTTGGTCGATAATAAATATAATGGAGGAACGACTTGGCTGGTGGGACCAGGGCGGGCGGGCCCAGGCCGGTAGCCGTGTAGGGCAGGAGTATCACATGTTCACATAAAGTTAATTACAACTGTCAGATGGTACAAAGGTCTTATAGTTTAAGGGGGGATTAATCATTTACTTCATGCCTCAACCTCTTCCTCTTTTACCTTCTGATCTCCGGGCTTGCCCTTGGACCAGTCTGGTTTTTTCTGCAAACACAAAAGAAACGTATTAATCATAGAGAAAACGAGTCGACTGCGTATCGCAGCTATATATTCAAAGATACGCAGACGACTATTTCGTAGACAAAACTGGAAAGCTTTCATAAAATATATATTGTATGTACAGGTGCTGTGATCATACCGAAAACCAATGGTGTGTTTGTTGAACATCACACTATTTATACTGTAGCAGTCTTAAGTGCTTCTATATATCTTTGAAAACAAAACACCTTTTACTAATCTACTAATAAACCAATCATTTCAGACGACAAGTGATTTGGTCTGAATTGTTTCGATACGCGATAAAGTAGTTCAGACCGAAGCAGATCACATTCATTCATAAACACGGCGAAATATATCACAAAAGCGCTGAAAAATAAGCCAATAAAAGTCTGACAATCTTATACATAATATGTGATGAACCTAAAATATCCCTATACGTATGTATATACATAAGTGTTTGCTACAAGTAGCATATGAAAACTAAAAAGCAGACTTATGAACGTCATCAACAAATATTAAAACTCATTCATATATTTATGTAAATACCTTCTATATTGATATAGACCTATATATACGGTAAATACTTTTAAGTACTTGCTTCTTCGGTATTCGATTGCAACCAGTATATAGATTGTAACAGTTGTTCAAAGTAATGAATAAAAGATAATATATTTGTTTCATATGGAAATTGACGAAAAAATCTGATGTAAAGGGGATAACAATAACGCGCCAGCGTCATATGATTTCAACATAATGATTGCAGCTGGTGTGGTGTAAATGTAACAGCAAAGCTAATCAGCGTTACTTTTTAAATAGTATAACAATAAGTCCAGTCTAAGAAAAAGATATCAAAGAACACAGCCAGTCTACTTAGACCTTCAATCTGTGCCGCGCGTGTGCATGCTGCATGTCTAATCAAAACGGTGGATATAATATATACCAGTTTATTTTAATTACCTTGCCACCAGCACCACCCTGTGAATCATGATACTGTTGTAACAACTTCATTGACTTTAACTTATTTGAATTTGATAATCTATACTAGATAAGGACTTATCTCCTTTTAATATTATCCAAATAAAATGTATGTGTATTGTGTACAGTACTGAGTAATAGTAAAGTAAGGATGCTGTGACAAGAAACATAAATATATACAATTGTTAGATAAAGCCTATCATCGTTTATCGGTTTACAAAATCTCAGATTGATTGAAACGTGTTAGTCACTGACAAATAAAAGTAGCTGTTGGCTTTGAGTTCCTATTTTTCAGGGGATTTGCGAAGCTTTGTTTGGGCAAGCATGAATGTTGAAATACACTCGCTTTTGAATAAAATCTCGCTGCGGAAGCCTTCGGGTAGGGTTTTAATTAAATAATTAACTTGTTCACAAAACCACAATGATGTAAAATAGTGAAGCCATGTATATTTGACGCGTAACCCAAAATTTGCTCACCTCGTAGGTTTAATGGGTTTCAATGGATTTCAAAACAGTGGTAGTAAAAATGAAGAGTTTATTTATGTATAAATTAAAATAAGTATAAATGTGTCATCGGTTGTTCGATGGAACTTAGGGAGGAATAGTTGGGCTATACGCTAGTCTACTTCTTGCCAATAGCCCAGTCAGCCTTCTCCGCTTTCTTGGCCTGTAGGATTATGATAAGTGTCATTATCATGAATGTTATGAGGCGATGATTAGAGATGCCAATTGATCGGTAGATATTTACTTTTCAACCGATTTCTAAAAATGATTATGTTCTAATTTCTATAGTATTTTTAAATATGTGTAATTTAAGCCTCTGTAGTTATTAGGAAAGTAGATTAAGGTAAGTTAAGTAAGTATAATATTTTATAGATAGATTAAAAACCAATTTAATATAGTAGTTACAATACCAATTAAATCGGCAAAAAGAGAGAGAAAGAGATGATATTAATGGTTTAAAATTAAAAGATTTTGTAAAGATATTAGATAGTATAGGTACATATCTGCTAGGTAGAGTCTGTATTTTCGTGTAAGTACCTATTACTCTCTATTTATTCAAATTAAAATATTTAAACTACGCTTATTATCTAAAGAGAAGAGACGAGAAATCTTTCTTGTACTGCTTTCATCGCAAACGTTATGAAAACTTAAATTTACCTCTTTGTCTTCTTCTTCAAGGGTGAACTCCTTCTTTTTGACAACCTTCAATTGGTTACGGAAGTTGAACTCGGCTGCCTTCTTCTGGAGCTTGGCGAATTTGTTTTCGTATTTTGACACCTTCTTTAGTGTGGGTTTGACGCTAGAAAATAAATAAATGTTTATTAATAAATAAATGTTTCTGGACATTTCACACGGCGCCATCTAGCCCCAACCAATCTAAATCACACAAATGTTTGTCTTGGGTAGGAATCGAACCCACAACCTATATAGTTCAGAAGGCAGGGTTACTATTGACTGAGCTATCAGTCCAGTCAAAAACATGAAAAAACACACGGTCGTAAGCGAATATAAAATATAACGTTCAATAATTTTGATAAAAGCTTCGGATGAAATAACCATACATACATAGGGTACATACATATACAGTTGCTAAATAATCTATGAAATAAACCATAGAGAACTATGGTTTATTTCATAGATAATTTAGCTAAATCAAACCGACGAACTACGGACATTATTCAAAAAATTTTTAATGCTCAAAATGCTATCTATGCACTTTATTTTTTTTAGCTTAACTATTGCAGGAAGCTCCGCTTACAATTGGTATTATTTTGCTCGTGATGTACAAATCATGTTTAATAACTCAACAGTGTACTAGCACAATGTAGATGTAGATAGATATAGATAGATAAAGGATGGAGTGCAGCCTCTACAGCCCGCCCGGAATATCATTATACTACACAGTAATTGTATTCTGAGACACATCCTGCGTTGCATACTTGAGCACACAGTGAAAAGTTTCACCAGAACGAAGTATTGTTTCGTTTCAAAAATGTTACCTTCCTTGATATTTTCTGTTTATTTTGAATTGGTTTTCTGAGAACCGGTTTCTGTTAACCGAAACCGGTTAACAGAGAAAAAGTACGTACGTATTCAAACTTGTACCTGACAAGTAAGTAACAAGGTATTACTCCGAAGCAAAATGTTGGTACGGATTTCATATTTACGAGTATTACGAGTATATTAATAGATAAATAACGATTTTTTTTTCATATATATCACAAATACTTCCCCTGTCACAGGAATCTAACCCACTGCCTCCAGGCTATGAACCGACCTACTTCACCACCACTCCACAGAGGCTGTATAAATGTATGTATAGTCTTTACCAAACTAATTATTTTAAGGGTGGGCAATGAACGACAACTAGGGCATTAAA
The DNA here is from genome assembly GCA_905220475.3 of Ennomos fuscantarius. Lineage (NCBI taxonomy): Eukaryota > Metazoa > Arthropoda > Insecta > Lepidoptera > Geometridae > Ennomos > Ennomos fuscantarius. Next base: position 4,274,432 of record HG992029.1, read on the forward strand.
ATGAATATTAATTGAAGGTACTTACAATTTTCCTCTGAGGTCATTGACTTGAGAGTTCAGGTCGGAGATCTGGCAAAATATAATTGAATTAAAACAATTTTCCTAGCGTGATGGGGAAAGAAAAAACTGAATGAAATGAAAACCACTTTTTAAGTTACAGATAAAAGTACAACATAAAAAAAGAAATGAAATAGGCTTAAAGAATATTAAACAGTCAAGATTCAACACGTAAAGGATAGCATTTTGAATTATAGTCAATATTAGGGGAAATAGTTTTAATAGATAAGACTCAATAAATAAGAAAAATATGAGTAGAAAGTGTTTATATGAGGACCACGGAAAATGTTTCAGCGGTTTACTCGCAGTGTAAAAATGTCAAAGCATTTTTCTCCAGTGGTAAACATTTCACAAGTTTGCTGCAGCTAAGTGTTCTTCAATAATAAATAGGGTCAACGCTTATGGCTGAACCAAACTTATGCAATGCAAGTCAAATGGATGTCGGTCAACTTCATGCAAAATGTTTCGTATAGGTTCACATAAAAAGCAAAAACTTCACAAAAGTTCAGCAAAATAAAACACTTCAGCATTTACAAAGTAACATAAGAAATTTGAAAACAATTAGTACTTAAGAAAAGCACAGAACAAGATATAGAGCTGGGCGAAGATTAGGCAGTGTTATTTGCGAGCTTGAAGAACAGGTACTTTTGTAGTCTGTATTTATTGAGAAAGATTGAAGATCTGTCCCGTACCCTATGATACTGTGGCCTCCTTATCTTTAGCCTGTGCTCTTTGCCTACTGATTATCCTCGACGTTCTGACCTTGCCATTCTCTAGGTTCGTGCACATCTACGTATCGTGTCGCATTTTGGTAGCTGGTCGTCGGCAGCCCCTGTATTCTTGACATCGATTATACACTATTCACAAGGTATACACAAAATATATAGTGCAGTATTATAATACATTGTGCAAGGAAAACTAGCGCCGGCAATGGCGCTCCTCGGACGCTGCGACCGAAGCATGCGCTACATCAACTCAGTGCATCTCCAAGTCATCCAGTGATCGAAGTTGTAGCTTATTGAACGTTGTTGGTACATTATTACTCACGAAGAAACCAAATATACAACATACAATATTACTTTCTAAGAACACCGAAACAATTTAAAGTTAGAGTACCACGTTGCATTTGTGTATCATGGAGTGACGGTGCAAAATCGATCAAGAATCTTGCAAATGTGGTAGATACATGTAGGTAGGTTATGTGTGTGTCTTGGACTCGCAAGTGAGCATAGTATACACCACTTCAAGTCCCGGATAAGTGATGCAAATGTATGCTGAGCGACCGAGAACACCGCGGGCTCGAGGCGCGGGGAAGGAATGGGCAACATCGACCAGAGCATGGCACTTTCTATAATATAACCACTCAGTGTCCATTCGAGTATTGCAAAAAGGTTTTGGGGTATCTCAGCAACCGAAAACGCAAACATATCGCGCGGTATATAACGGCACATACATGAAAGTTGGAGATTTGGAACAAGAAGTTTCACTTACACTATGCACTTGCGTGTGCCAATAGAGGAACCTGTCCAGTGTTCCAATTACAGCTCAACGGCTAAAGTGAATGTTATGAAAAGAGAAAATTAAGTAAGGCCACTTCGCTCGCCACCACACATGAAGCGTCACACTGGCGGATGCAGCGATTATTGTACGATTATTTTTATTTTAACACACTTTTAAGTTTATGTATTAAAGTGCCACACTATTTCAGGGTTTAATTAATTGGAACTCGAAGGCGTCGACGTTTACGGTTTAGAATTGTACAGGCATGCAACAGGCAAAGCAAAGAAGCGAATGTAACGAGAGCGCGCCTGCGCCTGCACCGCTCGAGGGGAGCGCAGGCAGGGTCACCCACAGCTAACTTCTGATGCCGTGAGTGACAGAATATGATGATGAAGTCGGAGCTAGCGAGATGGTGTCTATAAGAATTACGCGGCATGCGACGCGAGTCCGCTCTCGTGATTGGTGTGTTATGTTACGCCCCGAAGCGCGATGGCGCGATGGCAGTTAGGTACTGTAGTTAGTGTAGTTAATGGTGTAAGCTCCATGTCTGATGACGCGCCCTCGATCGATTTTGCACCGCACGCTGCGTGCGCGCCCGCACCTTTACTTCACGCACACACGCGCTACTACAACACTAACGAACGACTCCGCGTTATTTACAATTCAACAACAATCAACCGAAAACTTACAAAGCGTTACAATGTGGAAACACGTATTGTCACACGCGCACGTCTGTTACATATACTCGATGATTGTGGTATTCACAATGGCTACAAAGTATTGGTCAATACCTCAAAATCTCTTTTCCTGACTTCATGTTCCAAATCCCACTTCTGGCCCTCACACACATACAAGCGGTCATAATACTCCTGTATTATTCTCTTGAGCAGTGCTATAGAAAAAGGAAAGACAGATTATTGAGCCAGCGGAATGAGCATGGGCATCGTGTGAGCCTACGTCTGCCGACGGAGCCACGTGTGCATGTGTGCTGTGAGCCGTACAACTAGTCATTTTGTAGTAACAACTAAATCAGAGTCAAATCAGAATGCATTCCCAATCCTATTATGCAGTTTACCTCCATTTTTCTAATTTCGATCGCTCGTTCTAGTTCATATTTATCCCCCTCAAGGTTGTATATCCTGTGCCAGTACATTTGACATACGGTCTGCAGTTCCGCTAAAGAAAAAGAATCACATTTTAAGGTACAGGCTGGAGGCGTGACGCACCGTTGAGCGTCGAGCGCCGTGGAGCCGTGTGGTGTGTTTGTGTGCTCGCGACTGGCAACTGGCTACTGGCAACTGGCAGGTCCAAGCGGAAGCGAAGCTACGTTTTAAATGGATACCAAATGGTCAACTATTGTACATAGTCTATGTTATGATCGATTCGAAACTCGATGATATCTACAAAGTCAAACTTCGGAGTCGTTACAACGGGTCGTTGTTATTTTAGCGCTTTTACATTTTACTTGTTATCCACACTGTTAAGATAGGTTTATTTATTTTCAGCTCCATAATTTGTAACATTTATTTGCTGCGAAAACAAAACTTTTTATCTAGTCACAATTTTGGCATGAACTACGCAAACGAGAGCGTGATGCGCCCAAAGCGTGTCAGACCTCGAGCGCTTTCCGGGCCACCTCCATCTCGTGATCGTACTTCTCCTCCTCGAGCTTGATGATACGCTGGTGATAACCGCTAACGATGCTGTTGAGAGCCGCTACAACATTAACAACGGTTACTCGCGTGGTAGACGACAGCTCCTCCGGTCTCGCGGCCCGCCCTAACATCGCCTAACGCGGTGGCGCCTGGCTGTTCCTGCGAGCGCTGGTCACGTATCATGGACGGAAAGAAGCTAAGAGTTGAGTCTCGGAAAGTTTAGATATTAGAAAAACAGAAAGTAGTAAGTATTCGCAAAAGGATTCGGCGACTTCACATGGAGCTTGGAAAATTAACGCATTAGGAAGATAAAAAGGGCTCAGGTAGGGACGAGCCCCGCGGCCCGCACAACGTTTAGCGTTTAATCTGTTAAACCAGACGAAGTAGAGACAACACGGCACTTGGACATATCACAAAGAAAGTTAAAAATTATGAAGGCGAAGTATTGTAAGTTTTGCAAATTCGTGAAAGGAGAGTAGCTCCATTGCTGCTCGTCTCACTACCTCTAAATCTTTCCTTTTAACGACGTACTCCAGATCGAACTTTTCGTCTTCTAGCTTGGCGATGCGTTCGTGGTAAGTTTTGCAAATCCTCTTAACTTCATCTGTATAATGTGACATAAAACAATTGTACATGGGAAGCCAGTGTTTCTATACAATGTAGCATGATTATGGTTATATATACCGGTTTGTGAAGTGTGTTACACAAAATACAGTATTTATAGATGTTTCAATCCCAATACCATTTAATAAAAGGTCAGGGAAAATGTTATTATCCTCGTATATTGTATGCAGATAAAATAAAAATTCCTTTTATCGGTCTGGTTTTGATATCATTAGAAAGCGTTTTAAAAAACATATAAAAATGGAAGTTTTATTAAAGAACTACCAGAACCGGTAAATTTTGTACAAAAAAATAGCCAAAACACGATTATTTTTAATCTGTTTTCGGACCATATTAACTATTTAGTGTCAATCAGGATAGCACAAAAATGGCTCAACTTTTTCAGTATTAAAATTTTGACGTAAAAAAGAAGCAATACAAATAGGAAGGTACTATTCCCCAACCTAACAAACATGAATGTAATTTGAACTTGTTTACGATAACTTTAGGACTTTATTAGCATTATATAATAGAAGTAATATATACCTTCGTTTGCATCGTCTACGTTCTTGGGTTTACCACATCTCTCCTCAATGATGCGCCTCCTTTCGGCGGCTTTGCGTTCCTGTTCCTTCTTCAACTCTTCGGCGGCTTTCTTACGGAGCAGCAACTGTAGGAAACACCCAACGTTGTTACTTTTCTTTATACTAGGTTCGTCTTTTTTTAGTTAAAATTTGCTTGCAACAAACCAACTCCAACGATATAAAACAAGTTTGTGCTAATATTACAAAACTGACAATTACTTCTGACATTATCTTTGCTAAATCAACAATTGATCATCATCTTTGACAAGAGTAGTGTAATCAAAAGTAGGCGAAACGTATCATATGCTTTTCACAACACTTCGAACTATCAAAATACCAAATATCATCAAGATATTTTTAGCTTAGTCAGAAAAATGTATTATATTAAAAATGTATATATATATCTATATTATTAATTGTTTTATATTAAGGAATGACATGACGACACGACTGTCCATATCAGTTGCAGTGTCACTCGGAACTCTAAAGTGTAGAGTTTCAAGTTACACTGCACTACACACGTCATCCTAAGACATCAGCACTCTTAATCAAGCATTAAGCTTATTACTACACTGCAAGATTAAGTCATAAAATCTCATTTGTGTGTCTCATCTCAGTGACTTCCCTAGCTGCAGTGCTTGCGCAGGACTGCTTGGCGTTAGAGAACAACTGGCAAAACGGTGGTGCCTACAGAAGAACTTTGCAGAAAAGTTATACCACTTAGTCAAAATATAAAATTATTATGGCGTTACTTACCCTAAGCTTCTTCTTCCTCTCCGGTGTCATGAAACCCTTCTTTGCCTTCTTGGCTTTGGAGGCCTCCTCCATGCGCTTGCGCACCTCAGCGCGCTTGCGGTCGATCTCGGCCTGTTTGGCCTTCTTCGCCTGGAGACATTCAATGTATAATAATTGTATACCTAAGGTGATTTACGTTGGTAGGTGAGTGCTTAGTGTGTAAGTGTTCGTATGTTACTGTGGGCGCTGGGTGTTTCTAAGCATATTTTATGTGTGTGTGAGTGTGTGTGTGTATTGTGCATGTTATTCATGTGTAATGTTTCGTGTTTGTAGGTAGTTCATGAAAAAATAGAAACAAATCAAATCAACTATTTCTATCTGTTGTATCAAACATCTATTTTATATTAATAGTACGTAACGGTATAAATTAGGTTTTTAAGCAAATAATAATTAAAAAACTTTCTCGGAGAATTTACTTTGACAAACTGAACCTTCTTTGTTTTTAGTTTTTTTTTTATCTTTAAAGTTTCGTATGATATTCGACCGGTTAATGTATAAAATTAAACTATACAGGCATATTGAACTAAACTTAAATAAAGTTTTGAAAGTTGAAGTATTGAAAGTTAAATTTGAGAATGTTAAAAAACTCGCTCTACACAAAATAAAATGTGCGTGGGTGGGTGAGCCTCTGTTGTCTCCTTGATGCTACTTTACCTCCTCGAGACGCTTCCTCTGGAAAAGAGAAAAAAATCAAATTAATTGAGTGTTAAGGCAAAGGTCGCGTGTAATATGTTAATTTAATATATTATAGAGTGTGGCAACCAAAATTAAGAAACTTGGGTACAAGTTGTATATTCGTAATAGATTAGTTGCTATGCAACTAGTTTATCTACCAAAGTAAAATTATTACTGCTAGATAGTAGTAACAAGTATGTATGTATATAGTAAAGTGAAGATCCATAAAATTAATTTCCATTTTTCATAGATTAACATCTAATTTAGACAGTAAAAAGAAAAATTTAAGTAACCACACTAAAAAACAAACGAGCAAAACCAAATCTTTACTGAAAAGTGCCTAATCAAACCTGATGAATTCAGTTTCTAATTACTTTGGTATATCTTCAGTTTTGCTCATTTCCTGTATTCAACAAGAATGTTCATTTACTTTCTATGTTTGTTATAAAATATGTGCAAGTGCTTCTTTAGTGTTTTGTAAATACGCTAGATTATTCGTTTAAGTAATGCTTGGACACTAAGCTAGTGTTTGTGTATGTCAGGTTTGAAGGCATTTTTAAAACACGACCTGAAATTGCTCGACTTTGAAATATCTCGCTATTTCATTCTATGTATTACCTTCAAAAATGACTCATTATTTTTCTTAGATAATTATTTTTGTAAATAACAGTGAATGTAAGTTGTTAATTACATCATAATTCTAAGGTTACAAAGTCTGTGCCAGAGCTAGCTTGTGTGAAGTCTTAAGAATGTGTAGGCGTGGATAAGTTATTTTTAAGTAGGTATTATTACATAGAGCTCATTTAGTTTTACATTAAAAAGCTGCAGTAGTATCATTGAACCAACAAACAGTAGCTATCAGTGACGTAAAAAACAAATTAAGCTTTAATAACTGAAACGTCACATATATTGCTTTTACATTTGGAGAAGCAAATTTCGACTAAACTTACGACCTTTTTGTAAAGTAATCTATAAAATCAAATGCTGTAACAAAAATATCACAATAAAATCCTGTTGTTTACTTTTTTCCTGTTCTCTGTGAAATAATGATCCCGAAAAATAACCTTGAAATCAATACACAGAGCAGGGTAAAGTTACGAAGAAATCACGGAAGCTGGTGCAGTACAAAAAACTGCTTTTGTTTCTGTGCATGTACTTGTGTACTAAATGTATGTATAATTTTGTTGTGTAGTCAAGCTTGTTAGCTGAAGCAGTTAATTACCTTAGTCTCGAGGAGCTATAGTATTCAATACTATATCGTGGAAACCAGAGGAGAATCGCCGGTGATGAGTAGTCCATAGAAGATTGGTATTTTCAGGTGGTGGACAATGTCAGATGAAGCATAAAAATAGAAAAAAAAAACATGTTAATATTTTACAACGATCGCTTAGAACTAAGTTCCTAAACCATAATATCTAGAGAATTGAGATCTGCAAAGACTATGATTTGATGAAAGATATTATTTTATTCATTTATTTATCATACAGCCTACTTCTCTGTGGATAAATATTTGAACTGTTGTATTGTTTACGAGGTGCTTGAATACACTCTGGGGTAAACTATGCCAAGATTTGAAAGAAAAATTAAATTAATGAATATTATAGAGAAAACATGACGTCTTGTCTTTCAGATTTTACTATTGGTAGATGACACGAATCTGAGAATAAACTTGAATGTTGTAAAAAGTGTAATGCTCGTCCGTACTTAAGTTGACAGATCTTAAGTACGCACTTACCCCTCTTTGACATATGCATGCATACATACGCAGTGCATTTGTCGCAATAAGTGCGAACTTAGGAGCCGTCCTAACTTTACAAACGGACATAAACTATTTCTACTTAATTACTTTTCAATAACACTCACCAGTAATTCTGTATGTAGATGTACCTAACAATTTTTTTTTTATTATGTATGATATCTCACCTTACTTCATCATCTGCCATTTTGTTTGTGTTGAATTAAGTGTCCTGAAAATAAATGAAAACGTTTCTTAAAGTTTTTGATTTTATATTATTAAACAGGAACCACCTATTACTAGCCTATACAGCAAATATATAATGCAGTTGACTTTATAATAGTTCCCATAAAATAAACCAATGAGCAGTCGTATCCAGAAATTCTGAATATTTTCAAGGATTAATTGTTATTAAAAGTCTTAGTCTAAGTTACCTTCATATATACTTGTTAAACTTAAATTTAATTAAAGGACAAGGCCCTACCAAAACACCATGATTTTTAGATGCTGTGTTTATTGTCATAGGATTCAATAAAGTTGTATTTATGTACGAATGTATTTACGTTTTTTTTTTTAATCTTCATTTCCACAGACACCTGGGTCCGTGTTTAATGTATTTACGTATTAAAAACCTGGAGTTCGGAGATGACAGCATATTCATAGATTTTGTGCTTACATTATTTGAAACTGTCGCTATTCAATACATTGAATTAAATTTTTCAATCAGCATTCATCACGACATGTTTATCACCTAAATATCTAATAAATATAGCATCATCTTCATAAAAAATGCGTATTTGGCCGCTGTATTAAGAAATAACTTCAACATTTAAAACTTTTGGACACCTGCCAATATCCAAGGTGTAAAAAGCTGACACTTGATACTAAGAATCCTATTATCTTCCGTGGTACCTACTTACTATTAAATAACTAATGCACATATCTTAGAAATGAAATCGAAATATTTTCAAGGTTACTTTAAGATGTCATTGATTTTTTACAAATTCCTGAAATTGGGTCATAAAAGTATAAATAACGGGAGTGTACATGTAGTTTAACATTCATGTAAAACCGTCGACGTAATGAAAATTCCACAATTAGTTTCGGATGTGTTCGGAAAAGATCGGGGAGCTTCGGTGCGCGCGCGCCTGAAATAGGTTAGCCGGTATTCCCGCGCATCCTAATTTGGTCGCGCGGATGCGCATTCGCTTACTCGGGTTTCGGACGTGTGGTAAGCTACACCAACTCTACCGGTAACCGGATATTTAATTACACTTGACAACATTGAAGTATAAAAAGTTAGACCTACATTTTTACAACATCGCTAAACAATTTAAAGAAACACAGACTACGTTCACAAACGTCGAAATTTTCTATGCATAATGGAAGTAATTTATTCGCATAATAAAAATAATTATACTAACATTTTGCAGTTTATGTTATCAGAAATATTAATTTTACAAGTCAATAAAAATAATAAATATATATATTATATTGGTATTATAGGATTACTTTTAACTCTGCTACTGATTTACTTTAATTTGATTTTCAATGGCTGTGCCAATCACTTCCATAAAAACGGTGACATCATTAATCTTGAACTAATGACGTCAAACCGATCATACCTATAACTACAACTCATTAGGTTCCTCGAAGAAGCTACCGCACTATAATATTGTCTACCCGTTGACGGCTGCGTTATCTAAACGAGAGCTCGCGAGCTCCACTACACACTTCAAGACCGATGCTTCACGGTGTTCAATTATACGACGTTGATATAACACTTCACTGAACAACTCTATGCACTTTATGTTTCCAAAGGATTTTCATGTTAGTAAAATTAATTAAACATCACTAGAACTCACCTACGGAATAGAAAAAGAAGATGGCCCTATAGATGGTTCAGCCAACACGAGTCACAGCTGCTGACTGGCGCGCGGCGGGCGGTAAGGCGCGGCGGGCAATGCGTAGGCGCCGCCCGCCCACCCCGCGCGCCCGCCCAACAAAGCTCGCTCCCCGCGCATCTCCCTGCTTTCAGTACAGACATTTTTAGAGCAGTGTCGTTTTGACACCAACACCGAAATAACATCAGCTCTAAAATTCGGTTTGAAACGTCTCAGATACCTCGTAAAACGTCCAAATGGTGCTGCCATGTGCGTGTGCATTTCATAAACAATTTTGTCAGCGCGAATTTGAACCTCACACACAGATGGACTAAACCTATAAAGTTTTAAAACACTATTCAATTTAATATTTGTTATTGATTAGTATAAATGGTATTTCTTATAGTTGAATGGTATAATAAAGTTTTATATTTGTGATAGTTACATTATTATCTAATAATAGATAAAACAGAAAAATAAATCGTTTTTATTTTCATTAAAATGTAAATATTATAGCGTTGTTTTGTAAATAGAAGCTTTAAATTGTTCTAAACTAAATTATATATTTTTCTTTTAAGACTTGCTTCTCAAGTGATTTCTGATTTCCGTGCAGCAAGTAGGCGTCAAATTCCGAAAGCAATATCAAGTGTGAAAGGCAAACAAGTATAAACTTTAGGCTGCACGCTTTATGCCAAGTTAGGAAACCGCTAACTAGTTGATAACAAACTCCAAACTATTGTTTATTTCTTGTCAAACTCATTACGTTTGCTGCAAAGTTGTACGCTAGTTACGGATGATTAAAGTTACTCTGAAAGTTCTTTTTAAAGTTGAAGAAATAAGTAAAACTCCTTACTACTACTTCCACTTACTAGGCGGTAGGACTTGTCTGTAGAGTTCGTCTAAGTAGATAAATAAGTAAATATGTGTGGACTATTCAAACAGCCTCAAAGCGCCATCTAGCCTCAAACTAAGCATAGCTTGTACTATAGGAACCAGATAACAGATAGAATACTTAGATACTTTTTGTTTGTAAATACATAGAATACAATATAATACTCAGATACAGAACAAATATCGATAATCATCACACAAATGTTAGTCCTGCAACCATATAGTTCATAAGGCAGAGCTACTACTACTGAGCTATAAGGCCAGGTAGATGAGAAAAAAGATAAGGTACATCTGCCGCCAAACACTACAGTGTTTCGGTTTAATGTAGCTAGTGAAATTGCAGGGCTAATGAGACTGTGACCTGATCTCACAGTCTAGTAATCTTATTATTCGTATTAATAGATTGTGCTAATGTATCAGGATAGCGTGTGCAGTGTAGTATCACGCAAAGCTTTTTTTATGTAAACGAATGATGTGTCGAGCTAGTCATTCAAGTGGTGTTAAGCGTCAGAGCTGCCCACATCAGATTTACTCGGCACTGTAAATTAAAGTTTTGGGTGACACTGCACTGCGCACGTCATCCTAAAATATCACACAAGTATAATAAGATTTCCAGACTGCAAGATCAGATCATAAAATCTCATTTGCTCAGTAATCACTAGCTACAATGCCTTTCATACCGGAATACTTTATTGCTTGCACACTACTGCTTGATGGTAGAATAACTGGCAATGGTACCTACCTAAACGAACTTTGCAGAGTCTTACCACCTAGAAACAGCTTTATATTTTAGAGTACCAAGTGCTATGGACAGCCGTGACGATTAACACGTTCAGTCATTTATTAAAAATAGAAAAATAACCATTAATAGAAAGAAGCTAATAATTTTGTTTTCAATTCAACTCCAGCTGAATGTTATATTTGGTTGCTAACTTTGCCAATTGGGATTCAAAGCTGAGTAAACTATCAAAGCGATGAGAACATAGCCCTCTCATGAGATCTTACTTTACGACTTTATGCTAAGTATTAGGTCTCTTGAGAATCCCTCTAGTCCCAAGCACACTGCCGGCTTCAGTTTGATTACATTCTTAATTAAGTTTTGGATCGCAGACGGAGAGATGTGCACTTCGACTAGGCAGATAATTGCGCAGTTTATGTGGATATGATATGAAATCAAAATTATAATAGAAGAGAATGTAACTTAGCAATCAATAGGCTAATTGACTGCTATATTTTTATATTTATATTTTATATTTTCATACATAAATAATATACCTAAAAAAACAGATAATCGTGAATACAAAAATTAAATATCACAAAAAAATACAAAACTCCAGGCATTTTTTTTAATGTTTTGGCTCCACACTTTTGTGTATTTAGCCAGTGTCAAGTAATTGATAATTTATCAAGTTAATGATATTTCACGCAAATATGTGTCAGGTCATTGTCGAAGTCATCAAGTCAAGTCATAGTCTAGTTAAAGTCATACTGCTAGTAAAGTAGTGGCATCTTTACTTGAAGCTTCTATGGAGTTTTGGAAACAACACGAAAAGAAACGTTTCACCATCATTATACCATTTTCCCACACTCACGCCTGTAATCCAGCACTTAACGAATAGAATGGCACCAATTTTATGCACTAACACTGAAATAACACAAGTTTTGGAAAATAATACAATGCGGCGACGCGATCTTTTTCGTTTTCCCGCCAAAAAAACTCACCAGGCATTTTAAATTACATGAATAGAAAGAGACAGCTTAAACACTCAATGACGTAGTTTATCAGTCCTCATTGTAACTCATTACTAAGCTGTGTTACCTCTATGGTAGCTCTATATCTCTTTGGTATGTGACGTCATAAGGTATACATTCATAGCAGCTGTGAAGAAACTCCACACGATATCTGTTGTGCGAGAAAGGGACAGGCGATGAAACTTTAAAAGCGTACTACTCCATGATTAGTTTACCGATTTTACTTATTTTTTCAATTATTACATTCATTTTAAGCTACATTATGAAATTAATATTTACATGTTCATATTTAATATTAGTCAAACAGCCTATTTTCTCTATCGAAATTATAGGTATACAACAAAAATTTAATTATTATTAGCATGTCACTATCAGGATTCGAAGAAGAAACTGATCGCAACCTCATCGTACAAAAACCTGCCGTTCTAATCATTTATCAAGACGCAAAGTTAATCTTAAACTTACTTAACTTACTAAAGCTTTATCTACGTCAAAGTCTTCTGCAATTTCATCCTTAGATGATTAATTTCTGTTTTGATTTAAATAGTTTAGCCTCAATTCCATAATAAAATAGTCTGTAAGATATTTATTAATAAGGGTATGTTTATTTTGCAGGGCAGCTTCTGTGAAGTTACCACAATTTTGCCAATGTTACGTAGATTGATAGCAAATCAAATGAAGATTCGTCAGTGAGAATTTTTTGTACTGATCCCTCCGATTATTTTTGTTATTGTTTTGGCTCCACACTTTTGCGTATTTAGCCAGTGTCAAGTAATTGATAATTTATCAAGTTAATTAATATATGTATATGTGTCAAGTCAAGTCACAGTCCAAGTGATCAAGTCAAGTCGTAGTCTAGTCTAGTCAATTCATACTCCTAGTAAAGTGGTGGCAACTTTACCAGAAGTTTCTATGGAGTTTTGGAAACAACACTAAAAGAAACGTTTCACCATCATTATAACACTTTCTCACACTTATGCCTGTAATCCAGCATTTAACGAATAAAATGCCACTAATTTTATGCACTGAACATAACACAAGTTTCTGAAAATAATACAATGCGGTGACGCAATCTTTTTCGCGTTCCCGCCAAAAACCTCGACAATTAACTTTTTATAGCCTTCGTATGGACCACAGATTAGAGAAAAACAATGTTACTCTATGGACGTAAAAATGTCACTAGCGCTTATATCCCCTACCCACCCCGCTCTGCGCTCGTCAACTTAAGTTTACTTTGAATCACTTACTATGAGAATCAGAGAGAAATATTTATGAGAGACTATATTACGCGGTAGCCGCTGTTGCACCATCTGCGGTTGAATTGCAGTCATGCTTAAAGATATTAAGCTAGTGGTAACAGTTGCAGTGCCATGAGATTCATCTATTTTCTATTTGCAGTAATCAGCTTTTTGAGCTTGAAGGTACACTGTGAAATAAAATGCGCAACATTAAAGGCAAGTTACACTTTAAACTAAATATGTTATCTACTTGTAAATTTGTTAACGGGACTGAGAATACAGGCTTTTTTTTAAGGAAAAGATAAACACCGCATAGTGTAAAACTGGCCCAGCTTCTCTCTTTAGTTGTCGTATAAAAGCGTATTGCTATATTTTTCTTTCCTACGGCAAAATTGTGTGTGTTGTAGGTACCTATTTGAAACGGACCTCTTTAGAGAAGCCAGCTTCTGTTTTATTTACATCTATGTATTTTCTACTATGGTTCAATTCTTGAATTGATAGGCCATATTTTTTTTGTGGTCTTGAATTTGTAGACGTTTTCTAATTTCTTAAGAAAACCCCTTCTAATACACAAAAATTGGGCTTATACCAGGCCTTTAAATATTGTTTTGAAGCGAAATTTCTTAAAGCATTTCTTAAAACACTAAAAAGGCCTTAAGGCTTTAAGGCCGGTGAACAAAAACCATGGAACTCGCGTCATCGTCACCGAACGCTTTTTTTAGATATATTAGGTCTTTACCTATGAAATTGACGTTTTGTTTGAAAAAAGTTAAAGTATTTTTTTTTCGAACTTATTTCTTTCTTTTATTCAAAGTAATCACCCCTGCAATCAATGCATCTTTGCCAACGCTGTGGCAGTTTATGGATGCCCTTCTTGAAAAAATCAGCAGGACGGGAGACAACAAACTCTTCAAAGGCGTTTTGTACTGCCTCTCGGGAATTGAATTTTTTTCCCGCTAAAAAGTTGTCCAAATTTTGGAAAAGTAATAGTCGGTAGGCGCAAGATCTGGTGAGTATGTCGGATGAGGGAGAGCTTCCAAACCCAACTCATGCAGCTTAGATACGGTCTGTTGTGCAGTATGGGGTCGCGCGTTGTCGTGAAGTAGCAGTGGAGACGACCGATTGACCAAAGCTGGTTGCAGACGTGCGAGTTTCGCCATCATTGTGGTCAGTTCTTCAATGTACACATCTGCAGTAATGCTCTCGCCGTTTTGTAAAAAGCTATGATGAATCACACCAGCACTAGACCACCAAACTGTGACCATCACCTTTCTAGGGGTCATTTTTCGTTTTGCACATTGATTTGGTACCGAACCAGGATCTAACCAACTTGCTGAGCGCTTTCGATTGTCAAAAAGAATCCATTTTTCGTCGCACGTAACAATTCGGTGCAAAACTCCTTCATTTCTGTGCCTGTTAAGCAGCGCAAGGCAAGTCTCGACGCGAACGTTGCGCTGGCGACCGTTAAGTTCGTGGGGCACCCATCTATCAAGCTTTTTTATCTTGCCAATCTGTCGCAAATGCACCAATATTGTTTTGATGCTAACATCAAAAGCTGCTGCCAGCTCAGCTGTAGATTGAGATTCATCAACTTCCACAATCGCCTTTAATTCATCATTGTTGACCAAAGTTTCCGGACGACCACGAGGTTCATTTTTCAAGTCAAAATTCCCAGAACGGAACCGAGCAAACCAATAACGGGTTGTACGTTCGTTTGTACAGTTCTCTCCGTAAACGTCGTTGATGTTACGTGTCGTTTGTGCCGCGTTGGTGCCACGACGGAACTCATATTCCATAATTACACGAAATTTCAAAGTATCCATTATGAGGAAAAATGTTGAAATGTAATGAAAATACAACGCTAATCAATAAACAAAAGACTTATATTGTAAATAGAATGTCATATTTTTAAAACAAAATTGATTTGAATTTAGAATTCATAGCCAATCAAAACTTTTTTTTGTTTGAAAAAGTCTGTACTGCAATACGGCAATTTCATAGGTAAAGACCTATTATGTATACTATGTATATATTTGTACGTTTTGGGTGAACGAAAAGCGTGAAATTCAACGGCACCATACGCTTCCCATGAGCTCTATGTCACAAGTTTTCACTTGTACCGGCAGTCCCGCACATTTTTATTACACTGTTTCAGCATGAAACTCTCTTCGCAGATGTTTAGAGTGTATTAATGTACAACGCGTCAACAGCGTCTATTTAAAACGTAGATTCAATATAGAGTCAATAGCACCCGACTTGGCACCGCAAACGTTGGCATCCTCTACTATTGTCATATCTGCGGTAGTGTAAACGGAAACGTTTCACCCAATACTTCCATAGCTTATCATGCAAGCCAAGTGAGGGTTGGTGGCTGACTGAATTTGTGACTTAAACAGGCCGGTTTCCTCACCTTTACTTCACCGTAACTTGAAAAGTCATTGATGCAGGGCGGAGTGGGATTTTAACTTGGCTTCATCGGTTTGAAAGTTTCACGGATTTCCGCTGAGCCACACTATTATTATGTTAAGTAATGACATGAATTAAACACATCAATTAAATTGAACATTATGATGTAATTATTTTCAATCTCACAATTGTAGGCAAACTCGCGCGTACCAGATATCAGTAAACAAATTATTACGGTTCGAAGAAACCAGTTTATTGAACGGGATATCACACCCACGAACACGTTTCGTCGAACCACTGACTCGAAACAGATAAAAGGTAAAGATATTTTCCATTGCTGACGACGTAGATAATATTTCATGAAGTAAAACTGGCTTAATTTACCGTGAAAAGGGAACTCGCGTTTGTTTGAAATCTTTTTTTGATTATATTTTATTGAACTTGGAATGAAATGGGTAAAGAAATGGCACATTGTCATAGCGTATGTCACAAGTGTATTTTACTTACTGATTGAGTGGTTACGAAAGTTGTTCAATATAATTTATAGAAATTGAAACATCATTCTAAATTTAACTTTATTTGTATCAGTTATCTTGTTTCCGGAGTACAAGCTTTGCTTAGTTTGGGGCCAGATGATGCTGTGTGAAATGTGTGTGATATTTATTTATTTATTTTGCAAGTAGTAGCTTAATACAATAAATAAAATAATGCTCTATTGCATTTTGCAATACTCTACCAACCGGACCCTCTACGACTCTATGCCGTAGAGTACAGCGTAGTAAAACGGTAGAGCGGCACCAATAGGACAATCAAATTATTACTTACATGATATTTATATCTATAAACATGAATCTAAAAATGTTTTTAACCGGCAAATTATCTTTGTTTTTAACTAAATACTACAATTATATAATAACTAATACTAAACAATAACTAATATAAAAATTATATAGTAAAAACATTTGACAGCCCACTACCAGTAGGTAGCGTACCCAACATGCTGACAGAATTGCTCCATAAATGACAAATGAAATCAATATATATTTAAATAAATATCTAAATGACAATCGTATATAAAGATATTCTATCATTTTATTATATATTCAGATTATATATCATTTTATTTATGTAATAGCATAGCGTGGTACATTGTGACACAGAATATTGTTGTAAAATCCAAAACGAGGTGAAGGAGCCAAGTTAATCGCTAAATATCTCCCGACATCCGGAACTCCGATGGAAGTTATGATACCGTAATGTTTTTATCAATAACCGGGTAATCTAGTATTTTTGAGTAAGTTTTAATGTCTTTTTTACATTGTAAATTTAATAACGTTTTATTTGTAGGCTCAAAACGTCCGAATCAGTGTAGTCTTTTTGCACTTACAATAGCTAACTTTATACACCAGAGTTCTCGCGGGAAAACGGGAAAACTGATACTGATAGGTATAAATAAAAAAAAATTATACGGTTACAAAAATGCATTCCCATTTCGATTATTTTTTTACAGGACGTCGATTTCATTTGCACATTGTCATCGATGGCGCTACGCACGAAAAGCTTGTGCGGCATTTTCCATATAAGTTAATAACACCAGCCATCAAGTCTGATGGAAGACGTCATATAAAACACGTGTTAGACTTTTGAAGTAAAACTTCTTTACGCACGCTTGACTTGGGGAGTAAGCTAACGAGGGGAACAGAAGTTGAAAAGTTGTTGGTTAACGTAGATCTCCATAGTCAACATAAAAGTTAAAAATATCTATGATTATTGTTGATATGTCTGGTAAAATGACAATTTACCATTGTCGAAATAGCGACAATAACATTAAACAAAGCAAAAACAAAGTAATACCGGCCGACAGATGGAGCTAAACTAAAGAAGTTTTTTTTGACATTGACTTTCAGCTTCTTTATTGGGCCCATGACACTACTTTGAGTATGTTTTTTCTTTGCTCGGTGTGATAGGAGATACACGTGTTGGTGAGATTGATCAAAGTTATAAGTGTTAATCCCCTCGATTCGAAATAATTTCCATTCACTGAGTGATATCTCTTAACTAACAAGTGCTTGGTGAGTGTTCAGTGTCGTAATCGCTGCAAATCAGGGGAAATGGAGGCCATTTCCCCTGATGAGCCGCCGGACCCACCGGACCCCATCCCGCCGTCGTCCTCTAAAAAGCGTCACTTAGAGAATGAGCCAGTAGGCCCAATTAAAAAAACAATAACAAACACAGAAGCCGCTTCAGCCTCCATCCAGACTGTGTATACCCACCCAACAATGTCGATTCTCGGCATAAGGTCTTACGAGACAACCGACTCAGGCCCTTACATCGTGCATGTTTCGCGAATAGAACCCGACCCAGCCGCAGGTACGTCAATTCGTCCTATTAAATTTGGTCAATTTTTGTCTTACAACAAGATTGAATTTATATGCCAGGATGGAGTAAAGAAGGTTGGACGTAATAAGATTTCCGTACAATTTAAATCCGCTTTTGGAGCTAACAAGTTTTTAAACAATCCTATGTTGAAAATGTACAAATATGAGGCTACCATTCCAACATACAATGTGACCAGGATGGGCTTGGTCCGCGGAGTCCCTGTGGACTGGTCTATGGAAGAGTTTGTAGAATCTATACAAATTCCCGGTTATAGCACACACATCGTAAAAGCAAGACGCCTTAACAGGAAAAATAAAGTAGATGGCAACACAGTTTGGGTACCTACTCAAACTGTCGTGCTCACTTTCAGAGGCCAACAACTTCCTATGCGCGTGTTTTCATACTACTCATCGCTAGAAGTAGAGACCTATCAGTACCCTACCATACAATGTATGAGCTGCTGCCGTTTTGGGCACATAAAAGCCCAATGCCGTTCTAATCCCAGATGCTACCGCTGTGCCCAACCCCATCTAGGTGATGACTGTCTCGTCCCTGAAACCGAGTCCCTGAGTCTACGTGCTTGTATTGTTCTGCCAATCATTTCTCAACTTGCAGGACATGTCCTGAGCAAAACAGGCAAAAGTCTATAAAAACTGTTATGTCTAGGGATGGAGTATCTTATGAGGAAGCAGCCTTGCAATTCCCAAAAGTCGGTAAATCATTTACTCAGGTAGTTAAAGAGACCCCTTCTGGTCTTTCACAGACAAGCTCACAGTCTTCTGCCCCTACTCAGCCCCCTCAATCTTACAATAAGACTGTAGTCCGTATACCACGCACTAGAGCCCCACTTGGAAAGTCCTATGATAGGATAGCTCATCAAGCTATCACTTCAGAAGTCCCATCTTCTTTACCTAATGGTTATGCCCTCCAAATGTCCCAATCTACCCCTCTTCCCCGTGAAGAGTCTCAAGATCAGCTGCTAGTCCAGCTGCTGACTATAATAATCAGCATTATTTCCCAAAACTCAATAAACTTACCGTCCAACGTTGCCCACATGATCACCAAACTCTCATCATTCATCACCCACAATGGATCACACCCAAATCCTTCAATGGAACGCCAAAAGTCTTCGTCCGAGGACACATGACCTATATTTTCTTATTAGAAAATATGCACCCGTCCTGGTGGCCATCTCAGAGACATGGCTTGTGCCCGGATCTCATTACCGAGTTTCGGGTTACTCCTGTCTTAGGGATGACCGCCAGGATGGGTATGCAGGTTGTGCCCTACTTGTCAACCGTAATTTGACCTTCTCCCAGGTATTATTACCTGCTCACAGCGCAGAAATAAATGCTGTTGCTGTGAGAGTTTTTAACATAAGTTTTATCTCAATCTATATTCCACATCCTCACTCTTCTTTAATCCCTGACATTCTCTTCGTTATTTCATCTGTCCCCCCTCCTGTTGTAATAATGGGTGACTTTAATGCCCACCATACTTCTTGGGGTTCCGCGGCTTGTGATATGTTCGGACATTCTCTGTTGGAAATTTTTGATGAGGCCAATGTTTGTGTCATTAATAATGGATCCCCCACGAGAAGAGTTCTACCAACTCAAAATCCTAGCGCAGTTGATCTCACAGTTTGCTCTCCATCTCTCTCCTCTATGCTTTCCTGGGAAGTCCTTCCTTTATCTTATGGCAGTAACCACTACCCTATATTAATTAAAATTCCCCAACGAACTCCTTCACAGTGCTCTCCGAATTCCCTACTAAAGCACAGACTCTCAGGAGCTGACTGGGAATCTTTCGCTTCTTCCCTAGAGCATAAATTAGATCTGATCCCCAGCCCTATTTCAGACCCTCTTTCTTGTTACAGACATTTCATAGATGCTATACTTTCTTCAGCTAATGAACACATTCCCCTTAAAAAACCTAGGTGTAATAGAGCTTCCCCCCCTTGGTGGGACCCGGAATGCTCAAGAGTTGTTCACGACCGCAATGAAGCTGAAATTTCATACAACCACTCCATGACCTGGTCAAACTTTCTTGAATACCAAAGATCTGCAGCAAAATCTAGAAAGGTACTATCCGCAAAGAAGAAAGGTGGATGGTTCAATTACTGCGAAAGCTTGTCACCTAACTCCCCCCCCTCTTTAGTATGGAAACAAATTCGTAAATATAGAGGCTACTATAACTATATCAATTTGTCTTCAAATGACCCATCCTCTTGGCTTGAAGCTTTTGCAAACAAACTCGCCCCCCCTTTTGTTCACATGTTCTTCTCATCCAATATTCCCAACTTTCCAACGCCTCCCTCTAACATAATTGATGCTTTATTTACTTATGATGAACTCCAACTTGCTCTGGATGGTCTAGTAGATTCATCTCCAGGTTTGGATGGCATCCCATACTCTTTTATCACTAAATCTCCGGAAAAATCAAAACGTTATTTATTAGACCTAATCAATACTTTTTATGACCAAGGCTTTATCCCTGATCCTTGGAAAAGTCAAGTGGTTATACCTGTATTAAAACCTGGCAAGGATCCTTCTGATCCAAACTCTCATAGACCTATTGCCCTCTCTTGTATCCTGGCGAAAATCACTGAACACCTTGTCAAAAATAGACTTGAATGGTTTTTGGAAAATAAAAGTCTTCTAGCCAAATCACAATTTGGTTTTAGAAAGGGTATGAGCACCTTTGACAGCCTCAGCATATTAACGACAGAAATTAATCTTGCTTTCAGGAATAAGGAGTATCTTGTAGGAACTTTCCTAGACATAGCAGCTGCTTATGATAATGTTGTTCTTCCGGTACTCAGAAACAAATTGTTACAGCTGAGCATTCCCGTAAAGATAATCCGTTTCATCTGCTGCTTTCTGGCTCAAAGAACAATTTTAATAAAATCTCCTGATAATAATTCTTACTTGTCACCCAGAACAGTCTGGAAAGGACTCCCACAAGGATCTGTACTTAGTCCAATCCTTTACAGCCTATACACTTATGACTTGGAGACAACAGTAAATTCATTTTGTCAGGTTTTACAATATGCAGATGACCTTGCACTGTATATATCATCAAAATCTATTTCAGAAGCAGAAAATAAA
Organism: Ennomos fuscantarius; assembly: GCA_905220475.3. Classification (NCBI taxonomy): domain Eukaryota; kingdom Metazoa; phylum Arthropoda; class Insecta; order Lepidoptera; family Geometridae; genus Ennomos; species Ennomos fuscantarius. The sequence goes on from HG992029.1 coordinate 4,295,692, forward strand.
ATGAATTCTGCTCTTGGCTACCTTGGAGACTGGTTGCTGGATCATGGGTTATCCATATCAGCTTCCAAAAGCACTGCAGTAATATTTAGTAGGAAAAGAATTATACCTGACATAAACTTGCTATATGAGGGAGAAGCTATCCCACTTCAGAACTCTGTGAAATTTTTAGGTGTTTTGTTAGACACAAGGCTAACTGGAGTTCCGCATTTTAATTACGTTGTAGCAAAGTGTGAAAAAAATATCAACATCCTCCGTGCCCTCTCAGGGGTATGGTGGGGATCTCATCCATTCTGTCAAAAGCTACTGTATAATGCTATTATTCGAAGCCACTTAGACTATGGATCGTTTTTATTAGAGCCCGGAAATAAAGCTGCTCTGGATAAATTATCTAAAATACAATCAAAATGCCTCCGCATTATTCTGGGTGCAATGAAGTGCTCTCCTATAAATGCCATGCAGGTTGAATGTGTAGAGCCTCCTCTTCACCTTCGCAGACAATTCCTGTCTGATAGATTCCTATTCAAACTCATTCAAAATTCCAATCATCCCTTGCCAAGCAAATTAGAAAATCTCCTTAGAGTGACTAGATCTCAAGGTTACAGATCAGAAGCCAATATACCTTGCATTATTCGCAGCTTTATTAAATTTTCAAACTTATCTTGCCCTGTAGAGCAATTTCCAATTAACCCTCTATTTTCAATAAGCTATGAAGCATTGATTCATAAACCATCGATCATCCTGAATTTTGGTGTGGACAAAGATTCTGTTGAACCCAGCAAAACATTTTATGAAAGATTTAACAGCCGGTGGAGTGACTGGCTCCCAATATTCACAGATGCATCCAAATTAACAAAAGATAGCAATGTAGGTTGCTCAGTTCCAAAGTATAAAATAATATTGAGCTACAAATGTCCATCAGTTTTCTCAGTGTTTACTGGTGAAGCTATTGCCATTCTAGAAGCAATCCTGTATATTATCTCTCACTCTATCCGCAAAGCTATTATTTTTACTGACTCAAAGAGCTGTCTACAAGCAGTTTTGGCCAACCAATTTAAGTCAAAATCTAGGTTCCCCGTTATCTTGAAAATAAAAGAAGCCCTTTTCAATAGCCACAAATTGAACTTAAATATAGTTTTAGCGTGGGTCCCTGCCCATGTAGGCATAATTGGCAATGAAACTGCGGATTCATGCGCTAAACATGCAGCCACGCACGGCATTTCTGGCAGGTATAGTGCATTCTCCCATGATCTTGCCTCAATTTGCCAGCTCCAACTACGTAACACTTGGGAGAAACTTTGGAACATTTCTAAAAACATTAAAGGCAAATTTTATGGCTACGTCCAGCCTTCTATCCCAACAAAACCTTGGTTTTTTAAACACAAAAAAATTAACAAAGCCACCACTTCAACAATATGTCGTCTACGATTAGGTCAGTCTTGCACTCCAGTCTTCTTAGCCAAAATTAGAGTACGTGACCATTCTCTGTGTGAGTGCGGTCTGGATGAGGGTACTACTGAACACCTATTTTTTGAATGTCCAAAATTGCGCTTTTCTCTTTATGATGTCCCTCCTGAAATTCCTCTCCCTACCAATATTAGCCTTATTCTATCCTATACTTTTACTCCACTTCTTAATATATTAAGTAAATTTATTCAAATTAACAAAATAAAATTGTAAAATAGTATATAATACAAACTAACATTTTTTATATACCTACCTCCATAAACTATTATTTTATCTGTTTGTTACTGCCATGTTTTGTTTTTGTGTGTATATATGCTTATGTATGTCTTGTGCTGTCGTATTTGTTTCAGATAAAACTCAGATCGAATAACCGGCCAAATTTTACACCCACCGATCAATCTCCATCGTGTGTTTTCTACTCTATCCACGCGACATTGGCGTAATTGTGGCAACCCCGCAGAAGCCATAATAATAAGAAGTTGAAGTTGAAGTTACTTTGAGTATGATGATAATCATAGCACACTTGTATTATAATGTACTATTACGATATTACAAATTCGTGATTCGTTAAAAATAATTCGAAAATGGCGGTTGTGAATTTTGAACTTTTTTCCATTACCCGTGTATTTTTGAATTTTAATGTATAATAAGAGTGGATTATTATCCGTTAAGTGTTCGTGTACGTGCACTAGTGTTGGCAAATGGTTCCAAGTTTTGAAACCATGCCTTTTCGTTTTCTCTTCAAGGCTTCCTAGAGCCTTCAGTAAATTATCCACCATTTTACTGTGGCATTTTGACTGACAAAATAAGACTTTGGGAGTTTTGGCGGGAAAACGAAAAAGATCGCGTCACTGCATTGTACTATTTTCCAAAACTTGTGTTATTTTCAGTGTTAGTGCATAAAATTGGTGGCATTTTATTCGTTAAGTGCTGAATTATAGGCATGAGTGTAGAAAAGTGGTATAATGATGGTGAAACGTTTTTTTTCCTGTTGCTTCCAAAACTCCATAGAAGCTTCTGGTAAAGTTGCCTCCACTTTACTAGGAGTATGACTTTGACTAGACTATGACTTGACTACGACTTGACTTGATGACTTCGACTGTGACTTGACACATATTTGCTTCAAATATCATTAACTTGATAAATTATCAATTACTTGACTCTGGCTAAATACACAAAAGTGTGGAGCCAAATAATAAAAAAAAAAAAAAAAAGACTTTGACATAACCGTACCAATTTTTTTTTTTTTTTTTTTTTTTTTTGTTTTGGTATGGCTCCACACTTTTGTATATTTAGCCAGTGTCAAGTAATTGATAATTTTTCGAGTTAAGTAATATATATGTATGTCAAATCAAGTCACAGTCCAAGTCATCAAGTCAAGTCATAGTCTAATCTAGTCAAGTCATACTCCTAGTAAAGTGGTGGCCACTTTACCAGAAGCTTCTATGGAATTTTGGAAACAACACGAAAAGATACGTTTCACCATCACTATACCACTTTCCCACACTCATGCCTGTAATCCAGCACTTAACGAATAAAATGCCACCAATTTTATGCACTAACACTGAAAATAACACAAGTTTTGGAAAATAATACAATGCGGTGACACGATATTTTCGTTTTCCCGCCAAAACTCCCCGTACCAATTTCCTCACTTGACATTGGCAGAATTATCGCTGAAAAGCGATAGCAGGCCATTAAACGAAGAGAAGAAGAAGATATTGCAAATTGAGATTATTTCTCTTCAATTTTAGTAAATTAACTTAATTATTATAATGAATTTAGGTACGCACCGAGTGAAAATGGGCCGGGAGCGAGATCATTATCATGGAGTAATTAAGAAGCTAAGACAGTTGTTAACTCGTCTGTCAAAAATTAGGCAGGCCGCATAATATAATACATTTTCCGAGAATTTTCCCCTTTTATCGTAGACAGGATGACAGGAAGCTTAATAGGACTTCTTCGCACATCAATCCTACTAACTTTGCAAAAGGATACATTACGTTATTAAGGTATAATAAATGTAAGATATAGTATAATATGGCTTAATGGTTCTCGTGCTACTCCAATCCTACCCACCCCGGTTTAAACCGCACACAAGAAAATAACGAGAAAAAACTGAAGAATTCACAAAATTTTAAGATAATGTGTGACACCATTGGCGCTTAACTAGCGTGAATAATGAATCCTTACCTCTCCCTGCAAAACAAGGCTCATGTTCTAGCAGAAGAAACGTTCGTGCTGATGAATGGCGATAAGAAATAAATGGCTTATTAGCGTCTGTTTCCTGAAAAATATGATCTGGGAGCTTTTAAGGCAAAAGTAAACCATTATCTTCTAGATACGCATGTTCCATCGTCGACGGCTTCATCACTTACCAACGCGTGAGGCAGTAGTCAAATACAAGCTTTAAAAGGTTAAAAAAAACACTGTTTAAAATTTTAAAAATTATAGTTTAATATTATAGTTTTGACTGGCCAGATGGCTCAGTTGGTAGTAATCCTGGCTTCTGAACTGTGGGTTGGGGGTTTGATTCCCACCCAGGACAAACATTTGTGTGATGAACATAGGTGTATGTTCTGTGTCTAGGTGTTATATTGTATTCTATGTATGTATTTACAAAAAAAAGTATCTTAGTATTGTATTAGTTATTTGGTCCCCATAGTACAAGCTTTGCTTAGTTTGGGGCTAGATGGCGCTGTGTGAAATGTCCACAGATATTATATTATTATACTTTAAATTATGTTTCGATAAATTTCTGTGTTAAAAATAGACCCCTTAGCTTTTATCACACTAATCACACTTCACGCTAATATTATAAAGGCGAAAGTTTGTATGTGTGTTTGTGCGTATGTGTGTATGTTTGTTACTTCTTCATGCTCAAACGGCTGAATGGATTTGGATGAAATTCGGTACCAAGATAGCTTATACTCTGGATTAACATATAGGCTACATTTTATCCCGGAAAAGTGAAATTTTCTAGTGATATATAAATGCTCTAAACATTGTAATTTACATGTTTATTCATAGTTGAGAGGAAACACATGTAATGTACGATTAACTGAAGGAAACTCATTACACGACTGCGCGGGTTGCGATGACGTAGCGTAGATAGTTATGCAACTGCAATGATAGTGTTTACTACAAATAATTTGTAAGGACATGGTATTTTATATTGCATGAGTTCTTATATAGAGATACTAGTTGTGCCCCGTGGTTTCACCCGCGGATAAAAAGTGTTTTAATTATTTGCTCATCCCACATCGCTCATGACCTAAGTTTATGTATAAATAAACAAAATTGTACGTAAAAGTCTGATCTTTCAGATCAGACAGCTTCTGTGGCGTGGTGATTGAGCAAGTTGGCTCATAACCTGGAGGTGGCGGGTTCAATTTCCGCTACAGGACAAATATTTGTGCCCAGAAAAAAAAACACAAATACTTATTCTGTGTCTGGGTGGTGTGAGACCATGGTCCTCGTAGTTCCTAGGTCCCTAGATACAGGGAATCTTAGTTAGGGTTTAGGATCTATGTATGAGATCGTCGGGAGTTTTTTTTAATAAACTGAAGGGAGTCGTTCACTGGCTGAACATAGGCCTCCCACTTGGGACTCCTATTATAGGGAGTGGGGGAAATGGGGGGCAGCCGGCTTGGAAACCGTAATAGATTTCAATGTTCCAAGGAGAATACTGCTGCCCATTCCCTGGATATTCTCTTAGCTGGCTCTTATACGTTTGACAGCCTCTGTGGTGTGGTGATTGAGCAAGACGGCTCATAACCCGGAGGCGGCGGGTTCGATTCCCGCGGCAGGACAAGTATTTGTGCACAGAAAAAAAAGCGCAAATACTTGTTCTGAGTCTGGGTGTTGTGGGACCATGGTCCTCGTAGTTCCTGGGTCACTAGACACAGGGAATCTTAGTTAGGGTCCAGGATCTATGTATGTGATCGTTGGGCGTTATTATTATTATTATTATACGAGAAGAGATGGAGAGGCCTTATGTGCACACCACCGGGAGCACACGGCTAATCTTGCAGAATGATCGTAGGTAATAATGAACGTCTAGTTCTCAGAAAGAGGTAGACCGCAGACACAATTTTCCCAGAAACCTAATTTTTTAAATCAGCCTAATGAATATTGTTGACAAAAATACCAAGAAAATATGAAACTGTAGGGGCATTTCCAAGGCAAATTCAGAAAGCCTGATTGCCAAATGAAGGGCCCTTGAGTAAAGAAAGTCACGAGAATTGTACTACATTTGATTACACAAACAAAGAATGATGGGTGGAAGAAAAATAGGACGGGAGGTATTTTTTTATTTAGTAACCATATTGACAATCGATATTTTGAGGGTAGAAAACGATACAAAACGATAAAATTACGTTGTGTAGGCGGTAATCCCTGGAACTATTAATTTTAATCGAAATTCATTCACTGGTGGAAAACTACACTATGCGCTAATTAGGAGAGGTTTATGTTCACTAATAATAATAGTTACAATTATAATAGCGACCGACGATCACATAACGATCCTGGACCCTAACTAGGATTCCCTGTGCCTAGAGACCCAGGAACTACGAGGACCATGGTCCCACAATGCCCAGACTCAGAACAAGGTACTTGCGATTTTTTTTCTGTGATCTTGTACTTGTACCTGCAGTGAAAATCGAACCCGCCGCCTCCAGGTTTTGAGCCGACCTGCTCAACCACCATACCACAGAGGCTATCACTGCTGCATTAAGCGCATCGAGTGGCTGCTTGCCTTCTGCATCCATCGTCTCGCCGCGGCAGATTTTTTGTTGTTATTCAAGATTCTATCCGTAGCTACGCTTGGTTAAAATTAATTACCTCGCGCAACGCTAGAGCGGGTTAGTCAGCTAAATATATACGTGTTTATTTTTTTGCAAATATTCAGTGTTGCAGATATTCATGGGCTACAGTAACCACTTTCCATCAGGTGGACCGAATGATGATTGTGATGGACAAAATCTCCATAATTTGCATATATGGAGATTTATGGGCCAACTCATTATAATCCAGTGCCTAATAATAATCAACGCAAGTACCTCTATATTATTCTAATAATGCAAATTAACAGTCAATGTATTAGTAAATGCAAATTAATACCTGGGATAGAATTCACGAGGATGGAAAATATAGTGTGGGAACAAGGAGGAAATTGCTTGTTAGAAAAGCGGCTTACCTTTATACAAATCAGTTTAATTTCATTGAATTTTGTATCAAACGGGCATAATTAATCTCTGATAATATTCATGATGAATGATTTGAAGGCTGAGGTTATGATACGTTTTTAATTGGAACTATATTAAAATAACTTGGCATTGAATTATGTTATGGCCAATATCAATCAACCTTGCGCTGCTCAACAGAATTCCAGATAACGATGAGTTCCCATAGAAAAATAGTTAAAACAACAAGTGAAACCAGGAGCGCCTCTATTTAATATTTTAACAAAATATTTATTTCTTACCTCTCAGCCAATAACCTTTTATAAATATAGTGAGCAGTCTTTTTACCAATATCTATGACAAAATGAGAGAACAAATTCAGAGTGACAATATGCAATAAAATGTAGGGTCATAGATACTTAACTACTTATAAAATATTATTAAAAGAAAGTTTGTATGTGTGTTTGTGCCTTGATGCCGCAATGGCTCACCGGATTTAAATGAAGTTTGGAATGGAGATAGCTTATTCGTTGGATTAACACATAGGATACTTTTACCCGCGGCTGAAACCGTGGAGTGTGGCTTGTTTGAAATATTTTTACATTTAGAAAGGCATTATAGCAGAGCTGTTCTACTGACAACGGCTATAAATAAAATCAACTATATTTAGTTTCCGACGTGACACACATCGTTACTACAATAGCTCTATTCGCATCATAAATAATGTATTACTGTGTTGTTTAAGCCCTATTTAAAGTTTTCTTTCTAAAGAAAGCAGCATATTGTGTTTTTTATAATTATTAACTTCTACGTACTAGCATTTTTAGCCTGTAACCTTTGTTTTATTGTTTGATAGGTTTGCGTTTCACCATGCGGGTCTAGGATGTAACAGGCTTGCCTAGAATATATTGTTCACTCGCGATTTGAAGACTTCAAAGTTAAGCTGGAAAATTGTTTTTTTTTTTGTTGGATAGGTTTGCGTTTGACCACTTTCTCACCTGATGGTAAGTGACAATGCGGTCTAAGCCAAAGTTACAGCTTTCGGTAAATACGGACGGCAGAGCGTTCCACTCTTTGGCTGTTCGCATGATAAACGTGGAGCCAAATCGCTTTGTTCGCACATGTGGAATATTAACCATGTAACGATGGAGTTTTTTCGTATATCTAGTTGTTCGATGGCGGAACGGTGATGTCAGAATCAGGTTCAACTCCAATGCGCACTCTCCAAAATTCTTTACACAATGTCACATGTACATAATAAGTATAATAACCTTTGTTTTTATTTTGTTTATACTGCACTTATAATATTTGTATACTGTGTGATATTATGTGTGTCTAGAATACATTTATTTTATTTATTACTAGCTGCGCCTCACGGTTACACCCGCATGGTGAAAGTTTTCTAATTTTCCGCTGAACCTTCTTAGTCTTTTCTTTAATAAGAACTTTTTCCTGACACAACAAAAAAATAATTACCAAAAATGTTCCTTCCGTTCACACGGGATGCAATAACCAACGGAAATAGAGATTAATTTTTGTTTGTTATGTTTGGTTTGTTATAGTCTCCGGGTAATACGGATGCCGGTAAAGAGTTCTACTCTTTCTTTCATCGTCATCACCTAGGACACGCTACCGCACCATCCAAGTGCAGGTATGAGGCGAGCGAAACGCTTAACATCAGGTGAACTACTAGCTCGTGCTCGCTAAACATGACCACATAAAATATGTCTCACCACAAAGAATATATAATATTTAAATACAAGTTTGGTTATTTTATATTTTACATGACATTGTTTCAGGGCCAGGGATCGTGTATACACGATCGACGGAAACTTGCAACTTCAAAGTTTCATTACAAACTTGATGGGTACTAGACAGTTAGGAACTTGTTGAAGTTGCGCAGGTGCTCTCAAGTACATTCTCGAAAGCACATCTGTTTACAATATTTATCTATATTATGTACATTTTATCCTTATTTCTTACATAATCTATACATATAAAATACAAAGTTCTGACTGATTGACTTATATATCAACGCAGAGCCTAGAGACCTGGTCCTAGAGACTTGAAATTTAGAGGGTGTGTTCTTTGTAAAGTGCAAGTATCCACTAAGAAAAGGCTTTTCGAAATTCTACCCCTAAGAGGGTGAAATGAGTGGTTGAGTTATCTATCAAAAATTTCTTATTCATTTTCTATAGGCCACTCGGGCGAAACCGCGGTAAGAAGCTAATGTTTTTTATAAAATCAACGGATCGAAAAAATCAAAAGAAACCGTTAGTTATGTCTAGCTAACGGTTTCTTTTGTTTTTTATTTCCTTTTAACAGCTTTGTTATGATAGATTACCGACTGTGTATTTTTATTTCACAAAATAAACCACCAATAAATAATTCAGCTTAGGTAAACAAAAACAAAGTAATTTGATCCCGGGCCGGAATCCCCCCGGGCTTGTCATCAAGTCGCTCCGGAACCCGGGTGTTTGTTGGCCCAATAATAGACAATTGTTACACAGATAAGCAAGATACAAGCGTTTCCCCAAGGACTACATCGCAGTATTGTGCGTTACCGTGACACTGAAAAATGTTACTAGCTTAGTTCTGTAAACACCAGACTAGCGAGCAACTTAGAACGTTTTCACAATATTTGACGATCTATCGTCAATATATCTTAAGCATTTTTTATTCCATTTCATTGTTTTGGGCAGAATATGGTGGAGGCCATCTGCCTGATCCTCCGGGAGTGAGTACAGTGCAGTGGCAGCGAAGAGCAAGGGCATTTCCTCCATAAACAAATTCTGAAGGAACATTTGTTGTCTTATTTGTTTTTAGCATTAAAAGTGAAACGTTGACTTAGTTGCATTTTACGACACAACAGCTGAACCGATTTGGATTTAGCTTACAGAGTGCTTACAATTTCGAAATGATCGTGGGCTACTTTTAATAACAGGTAATTAAGATTTCCCCCAAGAAAAGGGGGAAAACTGCGGCGCACTTTTATAGTAATCAAACAAGCATTCGAAACGGATTTAACATTCTCACAGTAATATACACATTGCGTAAATCTACAAATGTTCCTCATCCGGAAACAATCTCCAAGAAAAAAGTCAAGTCACCAAGTTAATGAAAAAAATCTTGGCTCCCGCCATATAAGCAAGGAAGTTATAGCTTTATAATGTTACTTACAGGGAGCCGTTTTGAACCGTAAATTATTTCTTACTCGAAACCCTAGACGAAGTAAATTTAAAAAAACGTAAAATTATTGAACAGAATTCACACATACTACAGCACAATAATGATGTCATTCACTTTTCAACGTGTTAGTTAATTATTATTATACTCTACCTCCTCGGTATTTCTGGTCTCCTGGTACTTTTGAAACTTTAAAAACAACTAATAAAGTAGTATTTTCTTTTTGTTACTGGTTGTTGCGCTATTTAATATTGTTATTTTATTAAATAGACCACAGAACTCGCAAAAGTTTTTTTTATAGTTTTTTTAACCCATGATCGATTTCTTGGGACGGAGCAGTTGGATCCCAAATGGTAATCTAGTAAATTACGTCGTTTAGAGATATCTTTTCATCAAGTTATTGGATTGGATTATGATAGGAGGTGCCTAATAGGTAACTAGTATGTTGCTGAAAGCTAATAAGTAAATAATATGGGGTTGAACAGTACAGCGATGAGAATATGAGTATTCCGTCAAAAGCGTATAGGAATTCACTTAAGCTTGTGACGAAAACTGGAAACGTGGTTATATTTGCGTAAACCGATCATAATAATAATAATAAATATATGTGGATATTTCACATAAGCACCATCACTTGAACTATGGGAACCAGATAACTGATACAATACTTGTATACTTTTAGTTTGCATCTAAATACATAGAATACAATAACACACCCAGACACAGAACAAACATCTATGTTAATCGCACAAATTTTAGTCTCTTGTCTGGGTCTGGGTTGGAATCGAACCCACCACCTGCAGTTCAGAAGGCCGGGTTACTACCAACTGAGCTATAGGACCAAATATAAACCGGACGCAGAAGTTTTAAAGGCGCTCAAGCAAGTAACTTGCATATTAGACCAATAAGGACTATATCTTGTATAATCCAATTATGCCAAAAACGCTTTCTATGCAACGCAGTGAGTACATTGTCTTTAGGAACTCGATATAGCTCAGAATAATATGCTGTCTCCGTCCGATCTCAGTTCAGATAATGTTTTATATAAAAAGAAATGGAAAGATAACAAGAAGTGTGTGCAAAGATTGATGATGCTCTCACTCACTGTCGATGAGTGCTGACAATCGCATATGGTGACCCCGATTCAAATAAAAAATAGGCTTATAGAAACCTGTGTAAGAAAATCTGCTTTTCTCGCCGGATAAGATAACCGGCTCCTTAAAGTTGATCGTCCTGAAGATAAGCGAAATTCTTATGCTATTCAAACGCGTTTTCGCAGGAAATCTGAATAAAAACGAAAATTGTAGAGATTACTTTGGCTTTGGATAATCTGGAGCACTTGGCAGATTAAACTTTGAGCTCAGGCACATGGAACAAAAGCTTGCGAATGCCTAGCTAAAGAGATTAGTCGTACCAACGGACACGGTCTCAGATAACGCTATTTCAGAGAAACTAATGTTTTCAGGGTGGAATAAAGTTTTTATTAATTTGAGTGGTCAGTTCAAGAACAATGTTATGTTAAAAGATTAAATTAAGTAAGAAAACATAAAGTAAAAGTACGACAAGATTAAGAGCGATCATAGAGGAATAAGTGCAAACTTAGGAGCTGCCAACTTTAGTACAGACGGGCATGAAACTCTAAAATGTTAATTCGCTACTTATTTTGAGTTCTTCCGTGTGGTCAAACTGGATAGTGTAATTGATTTTGTAGAACAGGAAAAAAAGTCTTTATTATAAAACTGCCGGAATGGAAAATCCTTTTCTAAGCAAGTGTGCGTGCGTGCGTGTGTGCGTGCGTACGTGCATGCGTGTGTGCGAGCGTGCGTGCGTGCGTGTGTGCGTGCGTGCGTGCTGCGTGCATGCGCATGTGTGTGTGTGATAAATATCGATGTTGATCGTTGCTTAGTTTGGAGCTAGATGGTGTCGTGTGAAATGACTACCAATCCAAACCAAATTGATTATTATTTATTCATTTATTATATACGTACAGGTACATACATTGTTTATGGTCTCTTACCTGTTATTTGCTAACATCAAATTAAACTGTATGGATAAACACATAACGATGAGAACAGAATGCTCGGAACATATCATCCCCATCAAATCCCGAGCTTTCATGTCAATTGGAGAACCCTGTATTGACGGCGTAATTCACGGTAAATCTCGCTTGTACCTCGGTAGGACAGACCTTTACTGTGATATATGTAAATGCCGAAGCTTATATTATAATTAAGAGCGAGTGTAGCTCACTGGCAGCCCATTTGATTTTCAAACAGACGCACTATAGTTCGAGTCTCGCTAGCCCTGCGCCAATGACTTTTGAAGTTATTGCTGAATTTGCTTTCGCTCTTACAACGGGGAAGAAAAAGGTGGTAGAAAACTGACAATGTTAAGCATTTTTTTACAGCCTTTATTTTTGAACCCTACTACAGTGATGCCAACATTGATAATAATAATAATAATAATATGTGTGGACATCTCACACAACGCCATCTAGCCCCAAACTAAGCAAAGCTTGTGCTATGGGAACCAGATAACTGATACAATACTTAGATACTTTTTTGTTTTTAAATACATACATAGAATACAATATGACACCCAGACACAGAACAAACACCTATATTCATCACACAAATGTTTGTCCTGAGTGGGAATCGAACCCACAACCCACAGTTCAGAAGGCAGGGCTACTACCAACTGAGCTATCGGGCCAGTCAAATGCCAGTACATTTTGCAATTTTACACTTACAAATTAATGAAATTAAAAATTGTGTTGTATAACCTACTTGGATATAAAATATTATATTTGGAAAAAAAATGTGATGACACAAAATTTAGGACCCCTCCGTGCCCCTTATCACACAATGTCTCAATCTGTAGATCGAGAATTCTTTCCCCTTAAAGTGTGACGTAGTTTATAGATGGTGAAGAGTCTAAAACAAGTAACGCTAAGTATCCATTTTTTATCTTTCTATACGGTACACAAAGATGGTAAATATACACAATTTCGAATTATCCCACTTTGCTCCGCTTCAGTATTTAAGTATATACATTTATCTCACCAACTTCCGCTCTTTTGTTTGTGTCTATTATACATGAGACAAGATAAAGTGAATATTAATCAAACCCAGTCATCCCACGTAAGATACATTTTACGGTGGTGAGAAGATCAAAGAGTATTAGAATAATTCAGGAGCTGACATAACAATTAGTTTACTTTTCGATTTGAGATAGTTTTAAATTAGACTTTATGACCTGGGTGATCACGAAACTGAACACAATGCAACAGGAGAAATTTTCATACTAACTATGCACACAAACTGCGTATTGAAGCTGTCAAATTTATGCTAATTTGCGTTTATATTGGTTGTAATCGAGTGACGTGATCGCCCAGCTGATTTCACAGTCAAGTAATCTTTCTGTGTGCAGTATCAGTATAACTTTATATTATAAGTTCCATGTAGTTTGGTAGTTCCAACTATTATGGGCGGCCGCATTCAAGAATTGAGGATATAACCAACTTCGGCAACCGTTTCGCTTAACATCAGGCAAATGAACAGCTCGTCACGTCATTTAGTACATTAAAAAATATAATAAATTATGAATTATTTCAAATTTTAAGTTATATTTTTTTAATATTTTAAGTTCTTAGGTATAATTTAGTTTTTTAGGTCTAGTTCAGTTTTGTATTAACGATTATAAAATACCTATGTTTAATGTAATAAACCCTTTTATATATTATCATTTTTCTTAAATAAACCCAGATTAACTTATTCTGGGACGGCAAATTCAGTTACAACAAATTATTTTGTCCAAGATAAAAATAGCTCCACGGTAGCTTCAACTATAAAAGAGATAATGATTTTCAAATGGTGAATTGAATAGATTTTTTATAGCTAAAAAGAATCTTGATCAAATCATGGTTTGGTTTACCTTTCAATCAAAAACTAAAAATTATCATTGGTTGGAAGTTACAGACACACGTTAACTTATGTCAGCTCTCTGTATGGTCAGGGGCTAAAATATTAAGCCAAAAGGTACCTAATGCCTTACTTATTCTTCATTTTCTAATTCAATACACGCCGTTTTTTTGTTTCTCTAGTCTTTACATTATTCAAATTTAAATTACATTTACGAGCTTTTCACAGCTTAAAATGACGAATGAAGCTGTTAAAATTACTTACGTGGTTTTTTAAAACTTAATAGATTTATCCAGTAACGTACGTATATATACGTATACTTATAAATCGTATACCAAAAGCCATGATACTTTTCTTGTCCCAAGTTTTAAAGACAGCATGCAGGATTTGCTTATCTTACAGGATAAAACGTATATCTGTATACTAGGAATATATACAAACAAATTCGTGTCAACCTCAAACAAGCTGAAGCTCCTATCGACGTCACAAGTGGCTGAGAGTCGATGGAGAGCCCTCATTAGAGATATAAGCCGACGGCAGCTCTCTACCGTGAGCTTCGTTCGGTCATCGCACATTTATATACGAATGCTAATTTAAGCTGTCATCTGTCATTGTTATTATTATTTTTTTATTATGTTTTGGCTCCACACTTTTGTGTATTTAGCCAGTGTCAAGTAATTGATAATTTATCAAGTTAATGATATTTCATGCAAATATGTGTCAAGTCACAGTCAAAGTCACCAAGTCAAGTCATAGTCTAGTCAAAGTCATACTCCTAGTTAACTCATAGTAAAGTGGTGGCAACTTTACTTGAAGCTTCTATGGAGTTTTGGAAACAAGACGAAAAGAAATGTTTCACCATTATTATACCATTTTCCCACACACACGCCTGTAATCCAGCACTTAACGAATAGAATGCCACCAATTTTATGCATTAACACTGAAAATAACACAAGTTTTGGAAAATAATACAATGCGGTGACGCAATCTGTTTCGCTTTCCCGCCAAAAACTCGACAATAAACTTAGGTATGTTAGTTCTTTACTGATTTTGAGAAATCCTAATCCTAATAATATTATAAACTAGCTGACTCGCACGGGTTAATATTTTTACACCCTAACCCTGTCCAAGAGAATACTTCTTCTTCTCTCATCTCACCTTTTAAACCTTCCCTTGACTACGACAAATATTTTAAAACCAAAATCAGCTAAATCGTTCTCGAGTTTTAGCGAGACTTACGAACAGCAATTGATTTTTATATATGACGGCGGCAACGTCCAGTTATAAACTCTATGCGCAGCGGGCTGTACCGTAATTTACTCAGTGGCAGCATTTAAATTTATTACAGTAGCAACACTGGCATTTGTCATCGCTTCCCCACCCATTTGGCTATAAAAAGGGACCGCTCGGTGTACTACGGAACATTCTTGTTCCAGACACGGCGCGGAGTGGACATGCTGAAGGCCTATAGTTGTATAGGTTGCAACCTACGCACAACCCGCTCTGCCGACATATATATATAGTGTTATTATAATAGCGTGAAAGAGTAACAAACATCCATACATACAAACTTTCGTATTATAACATTAATAGGATTCTATCGTAGTTCTCAAAATCAGTAAAAAACTAACATACCTAAGTTTATTGTCTATATACTTATACCCGTTGTTGTAGCCCTGCTCGTAAAACTACTTCATGTTAGAGCGGCTGTAATATATTATAACAATTTATGATACTAATTACATATATAAACATACATAACACAATATTTTATTTTCCGTATGAGCGAAGTATCTAAACGTTTATCCATTTGATAATATACCGTTTTAATTGCGTTTCAACTGCCTGAACATTTCATTGTGAGAAACAATTATCTCCACAGTGATTTTTCCAATCTGTGCTTTGCATACGCCATCTATTAAGATAAGAAGAAAACAGAATACGTAATAGAATACAGTGAAATCCATCCAAGTAACCACGTAAGCTCGTAGCACTGCGGCGAATACTAGATTTCTCGGTATTACTAGCGCCATCTAGCGTGCTGCGCTCGTACTGCTAGTCCTACGAAGCTGGCTCCTACTGAACAAAAATGGAATCCTAAAAATGAGGTGATGAAATTTTTTATTTCACTATGCAACCTGGCGTAATAGATGGCGCTTTACGAAAATTATAAATAATATAGGAGTACATTACATAAATATGAAATACGAGCTTCTGCCCGCAGCTTCGCCCGCGGCGTGGCTTATGAAAAGATAATTCAACCACCCATTTCACCCTCTTAAGGGTGGAATTTCGAAAAATTCTTTCTTATCGGATGCCTACGTCATAACATCTACCTGCATTCTAAATTTCAGCACGATCGTTCAACATTACGTTACATTATGAGAGAATCTATACATATAAAATTCAAAGTCCTGATTGACTGACTTATATATCAACGCATAGCCTAAGCCGCTGGTCCTAGAGACTTGAAATTTGAAGGGTGTATTCTTTGTAAAATTTAGGTATCCACTAAGAAAGGGTTTTCCGAAATTCTACCCCTAAGAGGGTGAAATGGGTGGTTGAATTATCTATAATAAAAAACTTCGTTTCCTATAGGCCACACGGGCGAAGCCACGGGCAGAAGCTAGTACAGTATAATTTAGAAAGAATAGACAAAGTAACGGTGTAACGTTGTGTGATGTCATGACCAGGTTCCGACTCAGCATGAGATTAAGGTCAACGCGTGACCTTAAAAACTGATATTTAAGCGGAACCCGTAGTCATGACATCATGTATCTATACTTTATCTCTGTAATAGAAAGTCTATGTCTTATCAGGAATGTTAGGGAAGTTGACAGCCTCTGTGGCGTGGTAATTGAGCAGGTCGGCTCATAACCCGGAGGTGGATAGTTCGACAAGTATTCGTGCTAAGAAGAAAAGAAAGCCAAAATATAAGTTCTGAGTCTGGGTATTGTGGGACCACGGTCCTCGTAGTTCCTGTGTCCTTAGACACAGCGAATCCTAGTAGATTTCAGGTTCTATGCATGTGATCGTTGGGTGTTATTTATTTATTTATTCATTTATATTAATTTATTGAATGGCAGTATGATAATGGACGAGTTAAGTCTTACTTTTCTTGGCTAGCATGCTACACCTTCGATCGCATCGTCATTTCCCATCAGGTGAGAGCGTGGTCAAATGCAAGACAAGTTTAAAGTAAAAAAAAAACTTGCACTAGGATTACCAGAAAAAAATCGATACAAAGGAACTTACTTGAAAAAACAATGATTTCCGCATAACTGCTGTTTTTGTATCATCACGTGCTTTCAGAATTTATGCTATTAGTAAGTCATGCACCATTATTATTGGCAAAAATAAAATTATCTGTTATGAAATTCTCAGCTGTAAAACCAGGATGCAATTTATCTCTTCTAAAAATAGCTTGTTCATAGCTGCTAGGGGTGAGGTGTGAAGCTGGATGGGGAGGCTGTATGACGTCACGGGACCAGCTTACGTGCACAGCTTTCCGGGTCACCTATTTTCATATAATGCAGCTATCGTCAAACGACGTCATATGATTTGAAGCTGGAACCAATTTTGATGGTTCGTGCAGATTTATTATTATTATCTAATCAGGTTTTTCCCAAAGAGGTGTTTTTCCACCCAGGACTGTTATATTTGGTCTTAAATTATTATTAATTAGTGAGTAATATCGCCATACTTATCTACTTAATAGTGGCGCCCCGCGGTTTCACCCGCGGGTAAGAAGTATTTTAAATATTTGCTCATCCCACGGGAAAATTTCACAGTTCCAGGATAAAATATAGCCTATAGGTTAATCCAGTATATAAGCTATGTTGGTACCAAATTTCATCTAAATCCATTCAGCCGTTTGAGCGTGAAGGAGTAACAAACATACACACATACAAACTTTCACCTTTATAATATTAGTGTGAAGTGTGATGTGATGTGATGTGATAGTGTGATTGAAGCTGATTAACCCGGTGAAAACTTTAATATGTCTTTGTGTAGAGATAAAAATACAAGGATTCAGAATCATTATATGTGATGGTTTGGTGCTATTTATTTATTTACCCATTGCTTCACTGAAGTGAAGTAAATAAACATAAACACAATAAACAAGTTTTTAAAATGTTAAGTAAAGATGTGACGAGCTAGTCTGAATTATCTGATGAGGGTGGTGGTCTGACTCTGGTCTTAAAAAGACGCCCAATGAAAAGCGACATGACTGCCCATATCAGTTGCAATGATATTTACCTTATCACTACATCTAAATATATATAACTCAAAGGTGACTGACTGACTGACATAGTGATCTATCAACGCACAGCCCAAACCACTGAACGGATCGGGCAGAAATTTGGCATGCAGATAGATGTTATGACGAAGATATCCGCTAAGAAAGAATTTTTTGAAATTCCACCCTTAAGAGGGTGAAATGGTAGGTTGAATTATTTTCCCATAGGCCACGCCACGAGCGAAGCTGCGGGCAGAAGCTCGTTATTACATATACCTGATAACCTTGTGTACCTTCTTTACACAAATGTTCTTGACATGTTTTTTTTAATTTATAGCTTTACTAGTTTCACCCGCTGATAAAAAGTATTTTGATTATTTGCTCATCCCACGAGATAATTTCACTTTTCCGGGATAAAATGTAGCCTATATGTTAATCCAGTGTATAAGCTATCTTGTACCGAATTTCATCCAAATCCATTCAGCTTATTTAGCATGAAAGAGTAACAAACATACACACAAACACACATACAAACTTTCGCCTTTATAATATTAGTGTGAAGTTTGATGCTTTATTAGCGTCATGGCACAGAATAGGTTAGTGGCAGGGACATTCGGTGAAATACCATACACTTTTAGTTAGTGTTCCCATCACACTACTATTATTATATAACTATAAATTAAACTGTCTCATTGGATCTTCCTAATAACTAGAGACTTTTTTTTTTTTTTTTTTTTGCTTCAAACTTGTCTAGCATTTGACCACGCTCTCACCTGATGGGAAGTGACGATGCGATCGAAGGTGTAGCATGCTGCATGCATGCAAGTAAATTGTGACTTGATTCGCAATCGACCGTTTCCCGCCGCCTCACCCCTGGTTCACCCAACCTGTTTCAGAATGAAACTGACCTAATTCCTGCGCTGCAATCCCCTTCCACATTTACTGACGTCATACTTCACCATGGGATGAACATGGGCATATCCTAATTTCAAAACACAAGCAGAAGAAGAACCACTGGCACTACACTTAAAGGTTGAGGTAAAATGTTGCGTGCATTGTCACTTGCGTCGTTTTTGTTCTGGATAGGTTGGGTATGGAGTCAAAAACTGGGTCATCCAGGGTTGCAGGGTTCTATTCATGAATCGAAGCGCGGGTGACGCGCGTTCATTCTTGCTCGAAGTTGTTAATCGAACCCGCACACGCTCCATGCGCAGCCGTCGTACTGACGCATTAATTGAATGTGTCATGTCAACTTTGTTGTATGAGGAATAAATAAAATCTGTACATTTATATATATAAAACTAAGTCGTGTTAGTTACATCACTTATAAACTCATTAACGGATGGATCAATTTTTATGATTTTTATGTTTTTGGATTTATCTACGCCGGTGTAGGCTGTGCGTTTATATATAAGTCAGTCAGTCAGTCAGGACTTTGAATTTCATATGTATAGATTTGTTTTAGTATTAACCAACAGAATTCAGTAATATAAAAGTGATGGTTAATGCATCCCTCACCAGCAATTTCAGGAAACCAAACTACCTCCAAACCTATATGATCAATGAATAAACTAATTAAATTTGGTGACTTCCCTCAAATACTATAACAACTAAAATAAGCTTCGTATATTCTGCCTGAGTAATAGTTATAGGAAACTAGCCTTTCACTCGTGGATAAGTAAATTGTTTATTTAGTTATATTCGTAACTAATACACACTTTTTTTTTAAATGTGCTAAATCGTGAAATGGTATCACGATTTAGCACATTTTACCTGCTGTTAAGTAATGATATGGCCGAAACTATTCCACAATTTCGTAACGAAAACAAAACGATGGCAACCAACGATCGAATCATAACAAAAAATAGGCCTCAGAAATAGACATGTGGGCAGAAAACGGGTTTGTGCGTAGGTTGGTTGCAACATATATAACTATAGGCCTTCAGCATGTCCGCACCGCGCCGTGTCTGGAACAAGAATGATTCGTAGCACACCAATCGATCCCTTTATATAGCCAGACAGGTAGGGACGCCATGACAGTTGCCGGTGCTGCCACTGTAATAAATTTAATGCCACCACAGGGTAAATTACGGTGCTCGATCGCTGTGCATAGAGTTTATAACTGGACGTAGCCGCCGTCACGGCCATACTGACGTGCGTACGTCCTCGTACGCTTAGCTTCACTTTGTACCTGGTGAGGGACATAAGTATCAGTGTAATTGCTCGTTCATCCTGACAATTAAATGGAGTTAAACTTGGAGTCTAAGTCAAAGTCAAAACATTAGTTTTCAATTTGATTAGTCAAAAGTATTTTAACCTTCCAGTCATCGTCAGGGTTAACCCTTCAGGACCATTAGTATACCTTCATTTATAAAAAATGGACCGAATAATGCTAACCGGATAGATATCCCAATAGCAACCAAAAATCATCATTCCTACATTTTTTTAATGGACCAATTAGTGCTAGACCGGATAGATATCCCTTTAGCAACCAACATTTTTTTTTATGGACCATTAGTGCTAGTCCGGATAGATTATCCCTTTAGCATTCAGACACATTTTTCTTGTCATCATTTTTACATTCTCTTTTTTTCTCGAAAAAAACGAATCGTTACTTTTTTTCCATTTTTTTTTTCACTGGTTTGGGTTAACCCTGCAATTAAATTTGATATTAGTGTCACCCGCCGTCACGTCATCATTCACATCACGTCTCGTCACGTTTCGCGTTGCTTGAAGAGTGATGTAGAAATGGGCAATCCCACTTCTGATGTGGGCAGGAACGTGTTGTGGGTAGTTAGGTTGCAACCTATAGAACTATAGGCCTTCAGCATGTCCGCACCGCGCCGTGTCTGGAACAAGAATGATTCGTAGCACACCAATCGATCCCTTTATATAGCCAGACAGGTAGGGACGCCATGACAGTTGCCGGTGCTGCCACTGTAATAAATTTAATGCCACCACAGGGTAAATTACGGTGCTCGATCGCTGTGCATAGAGTTTATAACTGGACGTAGCCGCCGTCAGACACGTTTGAACAGTAATGGACACACCATTACCTCATGGCCTAAATAGCTAGTGTTCAAATAGTGTTCAATATATTTAGTGTAGGCTTTACGGAGTGAAAGGCCGCTCGCTGTCCTTGCCAGGTGACGCACGAGACCGCCTTGAACCGTATAGAATTCACCCTCTTTATTCAAACCATAAGCGAGGCCATACAGCTCTTCCTGTGTTTTAAATTAGGCGAGATACTAATAAAGGCGGAAGCGGTGGGCACGCGACATTGTAGTCGACAAAATCATATAAGAACGAAGCTTTGCATGTCGGGCGCCGGGCCTTCTGTCGTTGTTCCCTGAGCTTACTACGTGTAACTAGCGTGCACAATTATTTTGATGAAGTAAAACTTCTTTACACACGCTTGACTTCGGGTTAAGCTGTTGTGGTAAACGGAAGATAGAAAGAAAGAATTACGTTTCGTAGTATAACTGTAGTAGAGAGATATAGAGCTAAAGGGGTGTGATCACGGAACTTTGATTGCAATGCAGTGAGTGAAATTTCATTCCTAATTCGAAAACTTTCATAGTAAATATGCATATATTGGTGGCATTTTAATCGTTAAGTGCTGGACTACAGGCATGAGTGTGGGAAAGTGGTATAATGATGGTGAAACGTTTCTTTTCGTGTTGTTTCCAAAACTCCATAGAAGCTTCTGGTAAAGTTGCCACCGCTTTACTAGGAGTATGACTTGACTAGACTAGACTATGACTTGACTTGATGACTTGGACTGTGACTTGACTTGACACATATATATTACTTAACTCGAGAAATTATTAATTATTTGACACTGGTTAAATACACGAAAATGTGGAAAAATACCAAAACAAAAAAAAAACTATGTATTGAAACTGTCAAATCCATACAAATTTATGTTTCTATCGGTTGTAATAGAGTTACGTGATAGCCTAGGTAAACTGCGTCATTTATAAACCGATTTGTATAATAATTTTATTTTTTATTTTAATGAACATACTTTCAGATTGATTCCATGGAAATTTAATCATAATCGGACAGTAATTTGATTTGGTTTTAAACTAAAACAACGGGAAAATATATTTATATGATTTTCATTTATTTGATCTTCAACATCGTGTTCACGTTACATTAATTTTATTGTTATACTTAGTTATAAAAGCTAAATGCAAATTCAGTTGAAGGGTTGAGAATAAAAAGGGTTTAACTGTCAAATTGATAGTGTCGAGAAAATTGACTTTAAACTTCAACTGCGTCATTTTAATGTAGAGTGCTTATAAGGTAATAGAAAAGGTTTATGTAAGTTTCAGTTGCTTGAAAATATATTAATTCTATTTTAAAATACTAAATATATGTGCTAATTCATACAATTACTGTAAAAATATACTAAAATAAAATAAATATAATAATGTTTTTATGCTAAGCGAACTGTATTCCTGTGACAGATAAACCGTTTTTAGACTAAAAATCTCGAAACTTAAGCCTCATTTCGGTATTTTGAGAATGTATTATCGTGGATAATTTCACGCTGAACCCAACGATACCCATAAGTCATTTTGTGGAAAAAATTAGTTAAACCCTTTTTGTTCTCACCCCTTCAATTACGAAGACGTAGAAGACAACATGCTAGAATGAAGTCAAAAGAACGAGTAACAGAAACTTTTAAAAAGATTTTAGAAAACAATAATTATAATTATAAATTTAATTGATTAGGGCCGTTTTTTCAACGGCTGGATAAATGTTATCCAATGAATAAATTATAAACTGACTAAAACAAAAACAATATCTTTTAAAGGGTTCGGTTTACAAAAACCATATTTCATTCTCACTGTGTTTTGTTTTATTCAATAAACAATTTCTATCCGATTACTGAAAAACTGCACCCTTTAATTTAAAAGTTTGTAAAAATAACAAATACTTAAATAATTCGTGTAAAAATAAATCATAAAATATAGGAAAATATAACCACATTATAAGCAATAGAACATTTTTAAATGTTTGCTCGTGGTGTATGCACAGTTAGAAATATGTAGGTACTTATGTTTTTGTTTATGTATTTTCTTTCCTGTATTATATTTATAATAATAATAATATGTGTGGACATCTCACACAACGCCATCTAGCCCCAAACTAAGCAAAGCTTGTACTATGGGAACCAGATAACTGATACAATACTTAGATACTTTTTGTTTGTAAATACATACATAGAATACAATATAACACCCAGACAAAGAACAAACATCGATGTTCATCACACAAATGTTTGTCCTGGGTGGGAATCGAACCCACGACCCGCAGTTCAGAAGGCAGGGTCACTACCAAATGAGCTATCGGGCCAGTCAATTTATGTGCATGTTAATAATAAACTAAAGAAATAAATTTAAAATAATTTAACAAAAAGCACGGAACCAGGACTCTGTGGTAATGCAGATGAAAAAAAAAATAGAAAATATTAAAATACCTATTCATAATAATTACATGAAATAACCAAAATTTAAATGAAGGCGATCGGTTAACCCTTTTGTTAAATTATAATATATGATGAATACCATGCCGCATACGGCATGGTATTCGACTATGGTCTATTTAGACTATTTGGACTATAGTCCCGCGGTGTGAAAAGGATAACCCCATCTCTTCCCGCAGGTGCCGTAAGAGCAGTTTAGGTGAATTATGTCTATATAGTCTCTATACTAATGTCTATCTAAATAGTTCAGGTAATAGACAGCATTTTCCTTGGTCTTAATTTTAATCTACTGCGATCACCTAGCCATTGCCACACGTGGTGATAATTGCAAACTGCCCCTATGATAAGCGTTCAATGTTGGATGTTATACTGTATTTTATTTATGTATTTACAAACAAAAAGTATCTAAGTATTGTATCAGTTATCTGGTTCCCATAGTACAAGATTTGCTTAGTTTGGGGCTAGATGGCGTTGTTATTAATATTATGGGCGAGGAGGGTATGTTCTGCAGTAGACGTCTTATGGCTGTTTGTGTGTGTGACATGATGTTTTTACAAAATCTAAAATACAATCCATCCAATAGCTAGCTTAAGCTAAGCTCATAATTTCACTATTTTCAGACATACCTACAGATTGCCTACAAAAATGTATTGGTGAAAGCCCTAGTTTGTATTGGGAGAATCAAGTGTTCGCATGTAATATATATAGGGCAAATGCCTGACTCAGGTCTAATGGCATACGTCATGACATTTACATTTCCAGCAACTCTACAGGTACTGCTTGTTCTTTAATGTGCATCTCATTTGATATAACATCGTTATTTGAACAATACAAGTTTGATAAGTAGTTTATAGCATGTACAACTATGAAAAAGCTTAAAATGACATATGAATAGATCAAACGGTGATTTTTTTTTACAGCAAACAAGAACAAAAACAATTTAAAATAATAGGTAAGGTACGTACGTTTGAGTCCGCTTATTAATGGATTAAAGACCTGTATTATAATTATGTTAGTTGAACAATTGAGCATGTTGGCTTATACCTGTAAGGACAGAGAGTAGATTACAATTATAAGAATATCACAATATGTGCATGAAATAAGCGTAAGTACTGGTTCTGTGTCTTTATGTTGTAGGATTACCAACGGTCCTCGTAACTCCTGGATCCTTAAGGTTACAGGGTTACACAGTAATATATAGTATATATTAGTGATCATTGGGCATTATAATTATGACCAAATAATAATAACAACTACTAAAGTGGGTAGAGGCGTTTCTAGCTGGTTAACTAGTGACGCGTAACAACCCATTTTCCCACTAGGACTTTTAATTTTCCGGAATAAAATGTACCACCTATTGACTTTGGTAGAGAGTTAAAAATGTATGTGCATAATTTCATTTAAATTAACCCAGCCATTTGAACAGAAAAGCGTTGTAATATATATAAATTAATCAATCAATAATACATTTATTCAGTAATGGTTACAATTGTGAATTGTAGAAGCCTTGTAAGTATATATACATTCACAAATTGACGCTACTAGTCATACAGACAGACAGACACAAATCAACTTAAGAGACGCGATTATGGCCCTTGCAGTATCTTACTCTTAAGATGAGTGATGACCCACTGTGAATGCGCACAAGAACTGCATGATCTCATTCTCCCTTCACCATTCCACTACCGGACTACTAGACGCTCGGCTAAACGCCATCCTTTCGTGGTCGAAATACCACCTATTCGTACCAAGCGATTTAATCCTATGTTCTTCTACGGCTAAGGAATGGAATGCCCTGCCAGCGTCTGTGTTTCCGGCGAAATATGACCCGGACGTGTTAAAGAGAAGAGTGAATAGGTATTTACTTGGCTAGCATGCTACACCTTCGATCGCATCGTCACTTCCCATCAGATGATAGCGTGGTCAAACGCTAGACAAGTTTGAAGTAAAAAAAAATTGATATTATAAATAAGGATTGCACGATTAAACAGCCAATGAGTGAACCAATTAACTTGTCATCTTCCAACAGATGGGTGCTGTGCTACATGATGCACTAAATGGCATAGGTCATGTCTCCGGATGTATCTGGAGGCTCCAGGTCCGTAAATGTCAAGCGGCCAGTCGATATGCCTCCACTTGTTGCTCGTGACCGGGTCATAGCGGGGGTGCGGATGCGGGGGAAAGGGGATGCTACTACTGGAAGCTTTGAGATAGAAGGCGGGAAAGATACACGAGCGAAGTGAATGTGGAAATATTGCGAGTTGATGTCTTTAGCTGTTACTCGACGTAGAAGTTCGTATCATCAGGGAATTTCAGATAAACTTATGCCTGCGCTTAATTATTAATAAATATTTATGCCAAACTTCAATGTTAGACTGGTTATCATTATCAGTAGACGTGCTACTAATGCGTTGCTTACCTAAGAATCGAACACTGCTGTGTGTGTATGCGTATGTAATTAACAATAATGTTTGTGGAGTTTTGGCGGGAATACGAAAAAGATCGCGTCGCCGCATTGTATTATTTTCCAAAACTTGTGTTATTTTCAGTATTAGTGCATAAAATTGGTGGCATTTTATTCGTTAAGTGCTGGATTACAGGCATGAGTGTGGGAAAGTGGTATAATGATGGTGAAACGATTATTTTTGTGTTGTTTCCAAAACTCCATAGAAGCTTCAAGTAAAGTTGCCACCACTTTACTAGGAGTATGACTTTGACTAGACTATGACTTGACTTATGACTTCGACTTTGACTTGACACATATTTGCGTAAATATTATTAACTTGCAAAATTATCAATTACTTGACACTGGCTAAATACACAAAAACGTGGAGCTAAACATAAAAACAAATAAAAAAAAATGTTTGTGAACAACCGACACAGCGCCATCTAGCTCCAAACTAAGCAAAGCTAGTACTATGGAACCGCTTCACCAGTTATTCTGCCACCAAGCAGTAGTGCGCAAACACTGCTGTGTTCTGGTTTGAAGGGCACTGTAGCTAGTGAAATCACTGGGCAAATGAGACTTTATGACCTGATCTCGCAGTCTAATAATCTTATTACTAGATTGTGCTGATGTCTCAGGACGTGCGCAGTGCAGTGTCACGTGAAACTTTATACTTCAGGAGTTCCGAGTGTCACTACAACTGATATGGGCAGACGTATTGTTTAACATTAGGCGAATGTTTAGCTAGTCACATCATACTTTAACATTTAAAAAATAGAATACTAGGACTTAAGAGTGAGTAGAAAGTGTCCCACTTGCGAGAAACATTAGTAACGCCGGCAGCCCGCGCGGTCATCGACCGCTGGACGCACCCTACCGCCCGATCTATTTTAGGAACTCACTGCATAGGTGGAGTTCGAAGGTCGTGCGGCGCCTGGCTTTGCTTGTCACCTAGCAATCTGACCCGTATTTTCAAATAGGTAGGGTAGTGTTATTCATAATTGCATCTACCCAGCGACGTAGCATGATGCTTAATGGCTGGTTGTGAAACGGATATAATTATAACCAATTTTTTCATCAACATGACAGCTAAAAATATTAATTAAAACCTCCTCATTAACTAAATCTACGTAATAGATTTAGTGTGTATTTAATATTTATATTTCCATTCGCTATAAAATTATCTGTTAAAAACTCTAAGCTACAGATTCTTCCAATACAAAGGTTGACTGGAAAAGATCGCTCTAAGCAATAAGACTGACTATTTTACCAGTATTAGTTAATTATTTATTTATTTATTATTATTTTCTTTACGGTATACAATAAAGGGTTGATCTATCTACCTATCTATCTCCTATTAAATTCTCCGAATTTATTTAATAGGTACATAAATAATACGTAACAAAAGTCGATTCACTTTTCTCACCAAAAATAACCATAAGCATCATGTAACCAACCAATAGAATTCTTATTGAATAACCAGGTGACCCTCTCACAAACAAAGGCTCTAAAATAGCCCCGTGACGCGTTTACAAAAATAACCATTTAAAACCTTGCCCGCTCGTATATAACCACTACCTCTAAAATAGTCGATTGCGCATTGAAAGTTATTAATAAGGTCTCACTTCTATTTCGGATGCTGAGTTGCATAATGAAGGCTGGTGCGTGACGTCACAGGTAAGGCGCGGCGCGGGCGCGGCCGCGGCGTCCATTCATGGACCCCTGCACGCACCCACCACCCTACATCCCCGTGATTTTCGTCATGACGTCACTCCGCCCCGACCAATCGCGCCGCAGATCCATTCAAGTCTAACTCCTGAAGGGAAATTCATCGCGCGGGATGAAGCCACCAGTCGTCGGACGTCCGCCACGTCGGCAGTAGCGGACCTCGGTTCAAACACGCGCAATAAAAATTAACACAAAAAGTTTAGTAAAGTTTTATGAAAACTTGAAAATGTTTAATGAATTGGCATGTTGTTACGATGAAGGATCGGTTTGTTTATTACGTACAGGTAAGTCGTGAAAATAAGAAAAGCTCGGAATAACTTTCATTGCTTCAAACAAGGTAAGCCATTGGAACTAATTTACAGCTTTTTGTAAAGCAAACGCGTCTAGTAGGCTACGAGTCTACGTTACTCGGTGCTACGAAACGCCTACGCGGTGTCTGGCTCGTAGCTCCGTAGACTCGCCCACGCATCGGACCTTCCTCACGTACAAAGTTTTTGTTAGGCTTTTATTAGCTTTCCTTTTGCACTCAAATGCTTAAACCTAAGGTTGTAAGGTTGATAATCTTCAAAACTTTTACCAAATTAGTCAAGCTATTATAACAAAGGATGACATCTTTTTCAGATACAAAACCTAAAGAATTATGCGAGCTAACAAACGCGTTTTACGAAGCCACCCTTTAAAGTTAAAAAAATATGGTTAACACAAAAAAAATTCAATGAGCTTCCATTCATTTAAGATTCCATCATTCTGTTCAAGGGCGTGGCTATATCAGGGTATTTTTATCCCTTAAATTACCATTCGCATTCAAGACAATCAAAATCGTTAATATTTAAATAACTTAAAATTCCAGCGTTTCATTTTAATACTCATACACTCAGTTTGACTGATTCGACTTCACGGAAGTGCTTTTGTTAACCTTTTCATAGCTTCCTATCCACGCAATTGTTTCATCTAACCTGTAACTACCTCGCTGTTAAACCTTGGGTGCACGAAATATCGATCACGCTTGCTTGCTAACATTGTTAGACCTACTTGTATAGTTCGTCAACTTCGATTAGGCACTGATATGATAGCGGCTTAGTGCAAAACAACCACCTTTTAACTGACTTCCAAAAATAAAGAGGTACTATTTTCTTCTAACTGTATTTTTCTTATCAACATTTTTTTGCTTTACTAAATAGGTAGTACCAATATATAGCTAGAATCCAATCATTGAGTTTATGGATATAGATCAGTATACTAATTGATTGCGTTTGTCGTTTGAGGCCAGTTGTTCGTTCGGTCAAATTTTATTCGGGTAAATAGACTCTCATCGCCATCTGAAACTATTTACGTTATTTAACAATAAAAAAACACAACTAGGGAGGGTTTTTTATTTAACTTCTCTCTAGGTTATATGGACTCACGTCCATAGATGGATATAACATGGACACATGGATGTATATGGAGATTACATGGGTTATGTGTTACAGACAAAATAAAACAGCGTGCGAAATATTTTTATATATGTTTTTTGCGTGTTGTAAATGAAATTAGGAGCACCTCTTAAACTTCTGTTTATTCTCTATTCTTTAACATTGTAACTTTCCACTAGCAAACGAGACTAAGAGTCAGGTTGTTATTTTTTCCCAATCATCCTTCTCGCTCTCGTCCAGTCATGCGCCATTCAGTATTTCCAAGCAGATAAACAATTCAATCAACATAATTTTGAAAAATAAGAACAAATCGATGAATGGAGGTGCAGACATTTAAGCGGTTGAGCGGCGTGAGGCCGAATATCGGTCAATTTAATATTTCATTTCATATTTCGTTTCGAATCGATATTTGCTTGTAATTCTGATTTATATATAAATAATTTAGAATGTATTTATAAATAACAATGCTTTGATTTGATACCTTATTGAAATTTTATTCATCGGCACGGCGTTTTATAAACAAAACTATTAAGAAATTTAAATGATGTGACCGCAAGATTACAATACTTATTCAAAATTTTTCTTTTACTTATGGCGCCCGAGATTACATTAGATATACTAGATTCAGCGCACGGTTTGGACTAGACTATCCTTGAAGAATTGTGAATTTTTCTAGGGCATGGGACTTAGTGACGATTGTTATAAATAAACAAGATACATTTTAATCTTTTTAAAGTGACCTCTCATGGAGATTTTAGGTAGAGATATATGTGATAATAATTGTGATCATTAGATATCTCTGATAATGGTCATTAATATTTTATGTATCATATCATCAGCCGGAAGAAGTCTGATGCTGAACACCTCCTCCATAAAACGCCACCTCGAACACTTATCTCACGGTTTGCCATAATCACCTCACTTGACAGGCGGCTTGGTGATCACAAAAGATTTTAATGTATTATTTTTACTTCAAACTTGTCTAGCATTTGACCACGCTGTCACCTGATGGGAAATGACGATGCGATCGAAGGTGTAGCATGCTAGCCAAGTAAATATCTCTTTACTCTTCTCTTGAACACGCCCGGGTTGTATTTTGCCGGAAACAGACGCTGGCAGGGCATTCCGTTCCTTAGCCGTTCTAATTAAGAACGTGGAATCAAATCGCTTGGTACGAATGGGTGGTATTTCGAACACGAAAGGATGGTGCTTAGCCGAGCGTCTAGTAGTCCGGTAGTGGAATGATGTATCTATTTTGAATGCTTCTACTCATTTCCCGGATATTCCCTTAGTCGGTTTTTACGCACCCACGGGAAGAGATGGGGTGGTCTCATTCTCACCGCCGGAACCAAACGGCTGGATTGGTCTGATGAATTTTATGTATACTTTGATACTAAAGCGAAAAAAAGTTTACTAATAAATAAAACTAATGAATATTTGTTGACATTTCACTCAAAGCCATCTAGCCCCAAACTAAGCAAAGCTCGTACTATGAGAACCAGATCACTGATACAATTCTTAGATACATCCCGTGTTACCACAAATACAGAAACAAGGCTTAGACAGACGTCAAACGTGTGTTTAACAATACAAAATAGTAGTTTAACACTTGTTTAAGGCTTGTTTAAATCTTTTGTGGTTACACCAATCTTGTTTATAAATACATACATAGAATAGACATCGAATCGGAGTTTCCGAATCGAAACTTTTTTTAAATTTTCAATACTTAGTTTTTTATTTTTAAAAATAATATCCGGTCCCTAATTTTAAAATAATAATTAAATAATTATAATAATCCCTAACTGGTTAACTTCGGAAATGAAGAAATTTTGAAACTAATCTTTCTTCCCATTTTCAACCCTTCAATCCTGGCAAAAAATATAATAATGTCATCTTTAAGTTTTAATAGACAATACCATTTCATTTATTTTTATACTTGTTTATATGTGCTAATTTTCAAAATATTACGAAATGTAGTTTTTCATATAAACGTTTATTTCTCCTTAAGACGTCCAATTTCAAAGGCAAATAAGCGAATGATGGAGTAAAATGTCTTACAGTGCCCCTGGTTCCACAAGACATTTTATAATGTATAAATAGCTGTCTACATTTTATCGTTTGTTAATAAAGCTACCTGTGCGTCTATGAAAACCCAATCATTACCCGTCATGATATTGATAAGTTGTAATAAGCTCCAAAATAGAGATCGAGACGAATTCAAATGGTTTCAAAAGCCTTTTAAAAACTATTTCATGTCATTACAATTCATTTTTGTTTAATACCGTCATTGTTGTCACATGTTGCTACTAAAACTTGAAAGTTACTGAGCTGTAGATATGTAATTGTTTTGGTGCAACATTTTTGAGTTCATGCGTATTACTTTTCACCCTGTTTTATAACATGACTGGTGCACGGTTGCCAACTTGTTATATACTACCTGACCATGACACATGCATAATAAAACCTTATATGTAGTATCTAGCATTTGTTTTGAATAATTTATTGTTGATCGATGGTATTAAGCTTACTGCGGAAACTTTTGAATCAAAATCAATTTAGTTCTAGTATAATCATTGTACATGCTATTCGGTAGCGTTGGCAGAACGTTTTCATCAACCAAGACTTTCCTATAACTGGGACACGGGCCTTGGATCACAGGAAGTGTAGGCCGTCCACCATGCTGGCCAAAATGCTAGAATGAAACATGTTCTCGAATTAAATTTTGTAATTCTTGGTATGGTTTTCCTCACGATGTTTTGCCTGACTAATGTACGAGTATCTCAATCAAGGCTCAGCTATTGTGAGTTCTTCACCGCATTACTCTACGTACCTAATCGCTATACTTATCTCTAATTTGAATATTTTTTTCTCTGTAGTCATATAATAAGGGGTAATAATAGGTCATAGTTTCTATTTACCTCTATCTTTTACTTTTTTATTGTTTTATTACTGGAGTTTTAATTAAAGCCGCCGTTACACATTCTTTGTCTACAATCTTTTTTGGTACATGACACAGTAGTACGAAACATTTATTTTATTCCTGCATATTGTAGATACATATACAGTATAGGTCTTCACCTATAAAATTGCCGTTTTTTATGAAATAAGTTGCTATAATTTTTTTCTATACTTTTTATTTATTTTAATGAAAGTAATAAAAAATGACATCGTTGCATCTTTACCAACGCACTGGCAGTTTATTGATGGCCTTCTTGAAGAAATCGACTGGACAAGAGGCAAAAAATTCTTCAAATGCATTTTCCTTTTTGACCTGAATTAATTCTCGGATACTGATTTTTGTCCTGCCAAGATGATGGCGGCCAGGATGACGGAGAGCTTCCAACACCAGCTCTTGTCTCTCAAGATATGGTGAGCTCTCCAGCTCACCAGATCTTGAGGCCGTCTGCTGTACAATCGATTGACTAAAACTGGTTAGAGACTTTTGAACTTCTCCATCATTGTGTTCAGTTTTTCACAGTACATATCTACAGTAATGCTCATCCCGTCAGCGCCGAGCCGCCACCGCCGCGCGTACTCCTTGAGGATGGGCATCTATATTGCCCGAACACCGGTCGAGTTATTCGACTGTATCTCGTGAGTGTTAGCCGTGTAATAGTTGTAGTTATGAGTACTACTCACGTCAGTTTGTATATTAGTGCTCATCCCGTTCGGTAAGAAGCTGCGATGATTCATACTGGGGTTAGACCACCAGTGATCATCACTTTCCTAGAGGTGAGTTGTTTAGGTTAGAGCATTGTTTAGGTGTTGACCCATGATCCAATTAACTTGCTGAGCGCTTGCGATTTTCAAACAGAATCCATTTTTAGTCGCAGGTAACAATGCGTTTAGGCATTCCTTCGTTTGCGCGTTTTTGTGCGCTTCGTTTCAAGGCGTACTTTGCGTTGGCAATCATTGAGTTATTATGATAACACCATCAGCAACTTATTACTTCTGTTATGTTAAACCACTGCACTAAATATTAAACATCGAAAATATTCGCATTGTTCTTCTTAAAAACTTATTTTCTGCAATGGTTATTATTAAGTAACTAGAGGCAGATTCGGTTTCACCTGCGTTTCTTTGCCATACATCTATCATCTCACCTCAACACCTCATTTGACTTTTATTAATACTGAAATAACCGATATTAATGGGTGTGATGTGGTATTGAATAAATAAACGAGTAAAAATAAATGTATATGCACCACCGTATATTGCATTTTTTTTCAGGGTTCCGAACCTAAGATTTAAGGAACCTTAATCAGGGTGATTTTTTTTATTATTGTATATTGGTTTGGTTTATGTTTGACCGTCGTGTCATATCTATGTTGCATTTTTTTTATTCGAACCTAAGATTTAAAGAACCATAATCAGGATGTTTTTTTTTAAATTGAGGTTTGTTTTATATTTGACCGTCGTATCATATATATGATATTAATTCTTATAAAAATACCTTCGTATTTTTAATGACTAGCTACTTAGTTCAATGAAACTTTAACTGATCAGACGGAAAGTTTCGACTTTTTTTCATAAAAATGAATAACGTTACGAGCCAGTCGTTTGCTTGCCGCACGGCTGCCTATAACAGATTGCAATGTCACTCGGAACTTTTTGATACAACCAATTGGTTAAATCAGATCAAATCATAAAGTCTCATTTGTCCAGTAATTTAACTAGCTACAATGTCCTTTAATACAGTTATTCAATACAGTAGCGCTTGCAGATTAGCGGGAGAATAACTAGCAAAGCGGTGGTACCTATAGACGAACTTTGCAGAAAAGTCTTGCCACCTAGTAAATCATTCCTTTGTTAATCATGTTCCAATAACAGAAGGTAGGTTTTGCGTAATTTTCATATTAGGTAACATTTACATTTTTTAAGTTTTATCTAATCGCTAAAATAGGTATTTTACCAAATTCTATTTTTAGCTTAGCAACATAGCGGGCTTGGTGCAAGGTTCACAAAGAAACAATATCTATAAAGTTGGTAGCTATTCGCATGCGGAGGCTGTGTGCGGAGGGGGGTAATGGGGGCTCGGCTTGACGTCAGAGATCTCCCGTGACGTCATGCTCCCTGCCACACCCGCCTTTGACGTCATCAACCTTTGAACCTAGATTCAGGGAGGTGTGGCATTGATAGATTAAAAAGTTCTAAAAAGTAAAGGCCGAGTTATAAAGTCTTAAAGCTTAACAGACACAGGCATATCAACAGGTTTTGCTTTTGACAGATATATAATAATTTTATCCTATAACTGCCATATCTTTCGAATATATGCTTACAAAAATAAACTTTTACATAATCCATAAGTGTAAAAAACAAAATAGGACACTTGATGCACAATCGTTAAGCATTTCTCTCGTTCCTGTAAAATTCAATGAACGAGCCTCCCGACGCGTGTCGACGTTGCAGGCTGCGTTTATCCCTCTCTCTCATCTCCCGAGTGAGAAGGACAGAGAGCGCTGACCCAGTTTCCCAAGCGAGGTCGGGAGGGAACGTCTATTTTTAATCTGAAGGTCGTTTATTTATAGCGCCTTGGGGGTGGGAGCAGGCGCGTCTTGGGGCGATAGCGGGTAGTTTCCTCGGCGCTAGAAATTATTCGATATTTATTCTTATTGCTACGATTATGATGTATTATTTTGAGTGAGAATCTAAATGGTACCTATGTCACATAGATTTACTACTAAGCTTCTGTAGTGTGGTAGTTGAGCAGATCTACTCATAACCGGAGGCAGCGGGTTCAATTCCTATGGCAGGACAGACACATTTGTGCACAGAAAAAAAAAGCTCAAATACTGGTTCTGAGACTGGATGTTGTGGTTGTGGGACCATGGTCTTCGTAGTTCCTGGGTCTTTACTTAGGGTCCACCTAACGAGGATTCCCTGTGTCTAGGGACCCAGGAACTAATTACTTACTTCCTGATCTCATACTTTAGAGCTCCGAGTGACACTGCAGCTGATATGGGCAGCCGTGTCATTTAACATCAGGCGAACGGCTAGCTCGTCACGTCATTCCTTAACATAAAAAAAATTGTAGGGGTAGCGCACAGATCCTATTAAGATCTGTGGGGTAGTGAAACACAATATCTGTTGTTTGCAAAGCACATCCAGCGCCATCTAGTAAAAAACGAGTGTTATTTAGACCACACGTTTGAAGTAAAACTTTTGTAGCTCCATCTATCGGCCGGTATAAAGTTGTTTTTGCTTTGTTTACTGTTAGTGTCGCCATCTTGCCAATTGTAACTGTAATGTAATTTTTTGAGAGTTTTGGCGGGAACGCGAAAAAGATTGCGTCACCGCATTGTATTATTTTCCAAAACTTGTGTTATTTTTAGTGTTAGTGCATAACGTTGGTGGCATTTTATTCGTTAAGTGCTAGATTACAGGCACTATCGGTCCATTCAATGACCCCGTTGACATCCCCATTGACCCCGTATTTCTTAGGGTTGGAATGTTAATTCTTCATATAAAAGTGCTCGTAATTAGGGCCCTTACATCCTACGCTTCTGATAATTTTGAAAGTGTTTAGTTGTAGGTACCTAAGTATTTATGTTTGTTGACATTTTGCTCCAAAAATTACGGCTAAATGTATATTAATGGATTTGTTATCTATAAATATAAGCTTAGAGTCTTCAAATCGAGAGTGAACATGTCTTCTAGGCGAGCGTGTTACATCTCAGACCGCTTCGTCACTTAACATCAGGTGAGATAGTGGTCAAACGCAAACCTATCACACTATAAAAAAAAATAATAGGTACGTATGTACTAAGTCCTAAAATAATCATTTTAACTACGGGTAAAACCGGCTGGGCGTTTCCAAGTTTTTATTTTTTTTATTTTAGTGAATGATGTGACGAGCTAATCGTTCACCTGATGTTATGCGACACGGCCGCCCATAACAGAACAGTGTCACTTGAAACTCCAAAATATAAAGTTTCGCATGACACTGCACTGCGCACATCTTCCTGAGACATCAGCACAGTCTGGTAATAAGATTACTCGACTGTGAGATCAGATCATAAAGTCTAATTTGCCCAGTAATTTTACTAGCTACAACGCCCTTCAAACCGGAACACAGTAGTGCTTGCACACTACTGCTTGGCGGCAGAATAACTGGCAAAGCGGTGGTACCTACCTAGACGAACTTTGCAGAAAAGTCCTATCACCTAGTAAAAAGTTCTAATTAAAACACCATATGGTCCCACCACTGACAGGTTCAGTGGCCGATAACTTCCCTGTCCCGGTTCCCGGTCCGGCCACGTCCTGCAACCGGACACCGCAGATTAAAGTGTAACAGACACTAGAGTTGTCAGCCGCTAGATGTCATTCCGCCCCGGCAACCGTGCCCGTATCCGGTGACCGGACATAGCTTCCGCGGGGCTTCTGCCTAATCTATCTACTTTCTTTAGGTTTAATTTAATAACGTGAAAAAAACGAGGGTGCATTGTGTTATTTTAGAATTTGTATTATTTATTTACAATTGTCAAGATGGCGAAATTAACATTAAACAAAGCAAAAACAAACTAAAACTTCAAACTAAACTAAAGAAATTTTACTTCAACAATTTTTGAGCTGCATAGATTTTCTCAGAGAGAGATAGAGAGAGAGAGAAAGGGAGAGAGAAGCCATCCCATTCCCAGATTTACTTTTTTTTATGTTTTGGCTCCACACTTTTGTGTATTTACCCAGTGTCAAGTAATTATAAAAATGTAGGTACTTAAAGTTATGTATCTGTCAGGGTTTTGGCGGGAAAACGAAAAAGATTGCATCACCGCATTGAATTATTTTCCATAACTTGTGTTATTTTCAGTGTTAGTGGATAAAATTGGTGGCATTTTATTCATTAAGTGCTGAATTACCGACATGAGTGTGGGAAAGTGGTATAATGATGGTGAAACGTTCTTTTCGTGTTGTTTCCAAAACTCCATAGAAGCTTCTAGTAAAGTTGCCACCACTTTACTAGGACTATGACTTTGACTAGACTATGACTTGACGACTTCAACTGTGACATATTTGCTTAAAATATCATTAACTTGATAAATTATCAATTACTTGACACTGGCTAAAAACACAAATGTGTGGAGCCAAACCGTAAAAATGAAGAAATGTATCTGTCATTCTCAGTTATGTTCACCGTGTATGATCAGTATAGTAAAGAAGATTTTGGCGTGGCATATTATACAATTACCGTTTCAACAAATTTTATGGCACAAATCTATTTATTAAATAAGAAACACCATCATTAATACTTATTTATTAATTAAGAAACAACATAAGTAACGTAATGTAGCCATAAAAAAATTATGATTATCAAAACTAGTATTGTAGCAGAAATGCGGAATTAGTTACGTATCAATAATAAACTATCTCCTACATACGTCCACGATCCGTAGAAAGCCTGCAATGGACACTAGAATACTAAGTATCTATATATCTAGTTAAATCTTCCTA
Organism: Ennomos fuscantarius; assembly: GCA_905220475.3. Classification (NCBI taxonomy): domain Eukaryota; kingdom Metazoa; phylum Arthropoda; class Insecta; order Lepidoptera; family Geometridae; genus Ennomos; species Ennomos fuscantarius. The sequence goes on from HG992029.1 coordinate 4,333,219, forward strand.
GCGGTTTGTGAGCATACCTAATCCTGTAACGCGGCAGGCGCCGACCTCCTTCCTAGGGCTTCAGGGTGGCCTCGCCGGCATTCCAACTTAGCTTTAATACCTAGATTTCACACCAATATAATTACTATACCTATATGGGTATTTATACAAATAGGTATTTACATAATATGTACAAAAAAGATGAATTCGTGAAATTAAGTGTTGTGTAAAAAATCTAGCAAAAGATCTCAAGTTGCAAGGCACCAAAGCTTAACAGAGAATCTGGTACAAGGCACAACCATTTGTGTTTTAGACGAGAACCATACAATTGAGTTAAAAATGAAGTCTCCAAAATGCTACCAATTTTAAAATAATAATTATTTTTAATTACTCGTAAAAACTAGGCCAGTACAAAATCTAATGCATAAGAAATAATAATAACCACTATTTTTAGAGTTTACCGCGACATAACTTACCAAGTTTCTGCTAAAAAAGTTACTATATATAAAATATAAAAACTACTAACATTACCTACTACAAAAAAAATTTACTTGGACTATATAGTGGTATACGAGTATACCAGCCGCGTCGACAGTCCAAATGCTCCAGCCTACTAGTACCACCAGGTAGCGTACCCAACAATTTTTTAATGAAAACGAATCCTATTTTATCCTCCCTCGACAAATTAGGCAACCTCTGTTCACTAGCTCGTAGTAAACCATCGTCTTGATTATAAATCGCCACCAAGCAGCAAAATCTAGAACTAGCCCGCTAAGCTTATGTCTTGTACCAAGGGCGGTTATAAGGGTAGCGCGGTGGGTACTCGACTAGGCACTCATGTGACAGGTGGCAAAGGCTTCGACGGCTCATTCCCACCCCGACATGTATCGCGTTTGGACGTCTCTAATACAAGCTATGGTACATATTTTTTTAACGAAGTTCATTTGTTTGTTTTTTCGTCACTCTTATTGTAGTTTCAAGTGTGAAATGTTTAAAATGTTTTTATTTTTTTTTGTGTCTTTTGTGTGCAGTGTGAGTATTTTGTTCCATTTAAGATTGGTTTTTCGATTTTTTTATGATATACTACCGAGTTGTTCGTATTTTGATGCACTTATATACTTACTTAGGTACTTAGTCTAATAAATGGTAATTCGCGAATCGTTAACGTGTGACTTTTCCAGATGCAAATTATAACATCTTAGTGCTTAAACAACAGTGTTCTTTTACGATTGTATTCGCCTTTGATTGATCGTAATAAACTTTCGTTTGAGTACTATTAAATCAGTACTACTGATTCAGTAGGATTAAAATTTTAACGTATAACACTATTTAGTTTACCTTTCAAAAAGTATAAGGTAAAAAAGTTAAATAAAGTAATATTATTCTAAAAACAAAGTACATTCGGTACCTAAATTATGACACTACTAAAACTTTTTCAATCCAAGGAATGTTGGTCGAACGGATGCCTGTACACTTTTTATTTTTTAATCAATGGTAATGCAAATTATTATATACGTAGTATTCGATTGAATAAAAAAATCCACTCGCCCGTTACGGCATTAGTATCGAATGTTGCTAATTACGTTAAGCCGGTAGTAGGGTTTCACCTCCTGCATAGGGCTTCGTAAACGGACACCACCGGTTTTTTTACGGATGCTTGAAACGCGACACGTGACGCGCTGCCTGTAATTAATATTTTATTTGTATCGTAAGATACTACATTACACATCGGAACGGCAAAAAAATAAGGGAATCTTTTGTTTCTGCTTAAAAATGTATAAAATCAAAAAACGGATCGACATTGACAACTGCTCTAATATTTATCCACAGATTAGAGAAAACAGAATTAGGTTTTTTTGCATCTGCCATTTGTGTTTGATTTTATTTACGCGTTATTCAGTTCAGCAGTCATCGCTTTAATAAATGGAAGAGTTCAGCAAAGGTCCAGCCTTCAGGAAGGTTCCGAATGAAGTCCAAAACAGCTGCTGGCCACTGCACAAGATTAGTTGAATCCATACTCTTGTGCGTGTGACAGCGGCTATTGCGGGCGTTTCATTATCGACGAGGCTACTTGAACGAAGATATATTATTACGAAGCTATTATAAATAACGCATAGATTTTTTTAAAATAAATAATGCATTTAGTAGGTACAAACCTACTGCGTAATTGTGTAGACAAAGTTTCATTGGTGGGTCTCTTGCTTACCTAAAACTAATGTAAAGGCGCAATTCTTACATATTACAAGTTTGTGACGTCATATTATTGGTTACAGACATTTTGATAATGACAATGACATCCATTAGCTGATAATACGCAGTTACCTAAGTCTAATGTTTAAGTCGTAAGTAGTAAAACACAAAAAAAAAGCCTATTATACATACAGTAGGTAATTTACAATAGAATCAATCGGCTTAACCACAAAAGATTTAAACAAGCCTCAAACAAGTGTTAAACTACTTTGTACTGTTAAACACGCGTTTGACGTATGTCTATGCCTTGTTTATGTATTTGTGGCTACACTGATAGTTTCTATGTAACTTACCTAAGTAAATACATAATAATAATTATCTCAAAACGAATTGTTAATTTATAAAACGCCTAGTTTTAATAATGTCGATGCACAATAAAAATATATAGCATACCATCATCTATATAACAATATTATCTAATATTTCTATTCATAAGAACTTCCACTCTGAGCGAAGTGAGTGATAACGATAAACCAATTGGCTGAATTTTAGAAATATATACATACAAAACCATTGCATAAAAACTCTTCCAAATTCGCAAAGTTTAATCATTAATAGAACAACTCACTTTACTTAAACGTTTAGTTGAATTTATTTAACTTGTAATTATTTATTTAATTATATACGTACAGAGAGCTGCTCGTAGTTACTGAATTACATAATAACTAAAAAATTATAAGTAATATACATTCTATGTGACAGTCACACATACCAACTCTGGGAAAAATAACCCAACTATGTGGAACCTATTCTCATAAATGCGTGATCAAATTTGCAGCTCACTGTACACTAAATATGCGTAATTACTTGTTAATTTGTTATCTTTTACTAAGTTTTTAATTAATCGCTTTCTTTTTGTTTATTTTATTGCATGTCTGGTAATGTGAATCGTTTAACATAGGTTTTAGCTCGGAGCTATTAGCTCTAGATGAAAGTTATGTCGTGAAAAACATAGGAAACATTTAATTTTTGTTAAATAGTTCAACTGTAGGTGGATTACAATTCATAGCATAGCTAAGCAAGGAACGATTTATGTACCTATTCAGAGAGATCCACTAACAAATATTTTAAATTAGCGCACTACGACGTAGGCATACCCTCTACGATTATCGGTCCTTATAACAAAGCCTTCACTACTTTCGAAAGCAATGTGGCTAACCAGAGCTAGATTCAGAACTAGTTTTACTACTTAGGTTGGTTAGGGCAGGGTTTCGTCAAGCCTGTCGTCGAAAGGCAACTATAGAGATTCGAGTCCCGCGCGATTCGAGGCACTTACGCTTAAGTTACCATTTCTTGTCTTATTTCGTGACCTCCGAAATGTACCGAAATTGTTCTAAGTCTATCCACAAATATATGTACACGCACAGCCTAGCTTTTTTCAAGACGCGTTAAAACTTTAGTTCCCTTATTTACATGTAAACAGTATAATAGTAAATAGTAATAGTAGTCATTAGTAGTATTCAGTGTTTCCTCTTGTTTTATATTTGATATTTCTGAACTTCACAGAGAATTGGATTTTGTGTACAATAATAACCATAGAAATATTATTCCTCTAAGATGATAACTATCTTTTTTCGCTACACAATGTTTTCAGTAAAGGGGGTAGTTATAGAGTAATGCTTACTAAAAGACCAGGGTAGACAGGTAATAATTTATTTGTATGGTGATTTGTGCGTTAGAATGTGCATCAAAAGAATTATTAACAGGGATCGCATAGGTAATACATAGACACTCACTTACGATGTGGCCATTCGTCATCGTTGTTACCAGCCTATAGGCACGTTCGTTCAACCCGAGTAGTAGACAATCCTGTCGCAGTCAGTCGTGGTAATGCCTGCGCTTGGTACGCTTTTGGCTCCGGTCCCGTCTTCAATACAGTCTGTAACCACTCTCGCTAGCAAGATGGACTTGATAAGAACCCTAGTTAGAATAGCTAGAACGCTTTCGATTGTCCATAGACTATTCCCGACGTAATCGTCCCGCTCTCAACCCTCTTCTCGCAACAACCTAAAACTCGCGGTAAAGTACCTAAAGATCAATATTATTAGCAGTGTGTTGCAAAAAAAAATTATGCCCTTGAACTTTGATTGATTTAGGTAAGCCAATTCAACCAATTCAATTACTAAATAACTAGAAAACGGCTAACACTCATGAGACACAGTCGAATAACTCGACCGGTGTTCGGGCAATATAATGCCCATCCTCATGGAGTATGCGCGGCGGCGTTGGAGTAAGCACTGAGCCGCCGTTTACTAGTTGCAGTTGATGAATACTACTCACGTCAGTTTCTATAATATCAATTTGATTTCTGTTTAAAACAATAAAATTTATAGAATTTATAATATGCTATTTTCGTAGAAACCTGTCAATAGAAAATCCTAAGATGGAGAATAGCTAAGGTGGTTTACTACGATAATTGATAGAATCAGGCTAATAGATAAAAAACAAAAAAAAAAACAGGCATGACTTAACAGAAGTTCATCGTAAATACAAAATAAAAGTAAAATATTTTTAGCGGAATCACACTAGATATTCTTATTTCATTTTGAGGAAACAAAGTAAAATTAGCAGTTTTTCTTTATAGGCCAAAACTTAACGAAAACTTTACTTAACAAAAGTTAAACTTAAACGGTCGTGGGCACAAACGTTTTTGCTACAATTATGTTCAACCTATATGCATAATCACATCAACAGACGGAAGACGTCCACTGTTGAACATAGACCAATTCCCCATAAAACGACCCTTTGGACGCTAATCATAGGGTAGGGTTTGCCATAATCACCATGCTTGGCAGGCGGTTTGTGATCACAGAAAATTGTAAAAATGTTCCAAGGAGAATGCTGCTGCCCATTCCCTGGATATTGCTTTAGCCGGCTTTTACGGCACCCACGGGTAAATAGGGGGTAGTCCTATTCTCACGCCACCAGGACCACACGTCATGATGTTATATTTATAGTACTAAGTATGTCCCGAACTCAGACCTCGCGGCAGTATATCTCTACCACTTTTTGACCGATTTCGCTCGACATTTGTTTAGATTTGAGTACCTACTCAATGGTTCAGGCAAATATTATCAATATAGGCTGATGAATAGCGCAGCTCCAAACTGTCCTCTTTTTTGGGGGAAATACATTTTCAATCAAGAAAATTCCATACACTGAACCTAGAACCTGTATACCTACCAAGTTTCGTCAAGATTCGTTGAAAAATGCAACCTGTACGCGAATGCGTACATCTGGACAGATGAAAGCAAATTTCACGAGTTGAAGCAGAGCTTTCGCTTACTTCGTTCACTCGGTTCAATTAAGTAAGTGTCATCCGCGCTTAAAATAGGTCTCATTTCCCAGGAGTCATTTAGTTCTGTAATTAGACAGGTAGATATATATGCGTGGGTATAGATATTTTTCAAGGTTATTTCTGGCAATGTCGTTATTTTTTTAACAATATTTTTTGATAGTAGCCCATGTTATTGACTTCTTATGCTTTACCTACTATGTACCTTGTAGGTACTTATTTCAATTTACAATTATTGTTTGTGATCTTAAAAATGTCAACATTCAGCAATGTTCTTTTTAGCCTTAAACGTACCACTTTGATTATCTCACTATGGATAATAAATACCCAATGTGCAAAAAGGTATAACAAGCAAAGAATATTGCCGAGTGTAGGTAAATCTAAAATTTACAAGTGGGTATAGATATCTACTTATGCTACCTATCTACCTTTTATATCTATATATCAAATATGATTATCCTGTAATTATTATCCAACCAGAAAATGTCGGTATTCTGTAAATCTACATGTGGTTAAAATACTTTGGTTAAGAACTAGATGTTCATTATGAATTCGTAAAATCTATACTGATATGTACCTACTTATATAATCTAAGCTTCTAGACCATAAGCTCTAAAATGTATAAATGACATTTAACATCCTTTAGATTTTATATCTGTTATTTACTTATTTACCTATTCTATTATATTCTTTTATCTTTTCAAATAAAGTTTTATTTTATTTCAGATATTTGTTTTCTTTCTATTTATTTTCACTAATTTTATATTTCTATTGTACTTATTAAAATCAAAGAATTATGACGCAAATGCTTATTTTACCTTAACATTTCCAACACTTTGCAGTCAAAATCGTCAAAATAATGTATTTATACATACCTATATACTCGAATATAAAATACTGTTTTAAATACTATAAAGTTATTGCTTGTTTTACGAGTTATTCACGCTCCCCATCATCCTTCAGGTCCACCCTTCTAGTGGAATAGTCTTTTCAATCTTCTTCTCCCGAAAACGTCCGAAGCCGAGGCTTGCAGCTCAAACTAAACATCTCCATTGAAATTTATAAGTAATGATTATTAGTGAATGTAATTGTATCTACCCCAAAAAATGTGATATGCCCATGAAACCAAGAAAACACGTCACTCAAAATCACAGAATACTATCGGCTCAAAATTAACAAATTTGCCTACCTACTTTTTTTCATACTCATATCTTTTATCTCTTTTTTTCTTTTCAAAGTTTGATACACTGTGTTTCTGTTCTATAACTTATAGTTAACTTTCTGTTTTTGTTATTTATTGCTTATAGAATGATACAATTAAAAGTTTTGTTCAACATCATATACATGTAATAGGTACATTAAATGCCAAGAAGTTCATCATCCTAATCAGTTTATGAACGCAACTAAATGTTTTATACATTGATCCAGTCCTGGCTTATGTTAGCAACTAAACTTCTGACTTATCCAACCCTGTTTAGAAATCGGATAATAAAAATAAAAAAATATATATATATAAATAAAAAAAATGAAATATCAGATAGTATTAGCATCATTAAAGAGTATTTACAAGAAATCCACAACCAACTGATTGATTATTTAAAAAAAACATAAAACAGTAAATCAGAATGTCAACTGGATCAATGTTAGTTACATTAAACACTAACCCGATTGCAGGACTTGAAGACATCAGGCGAGAGTAAAGAAGCCCAAAACAATTATTGGTCACTGCACAGGACTAGTGACTTCGATATACTCTTGTGCGTGTTCCAATAGTTATTGTGGTCTTCACTAACGACGTGAGAAGACTGCATTACGACCGGAATGGAGTGCTGGAGTATTACTTTTTGGATGAGCCTTTAGCTTAAGATTCTTATAATAGCTATACAGCAAAAGTACCATAAAATGTTTTGTGTGTTACTGTACTTTTGCTTTGAAGAGCATTTTGTTGATTGGTAAGTTGAAAGTTGATTAATTATTTTTCTTTAAATACTAAGTACATTAGTAAACAATATTGTAAAATTGTGATATTATAAAAGATCTCTATGCCTTGATTTTAACACAACAAAAGTACACGAAAATCCATATCTATTTGTGTACCGGAGTTGGTCATTAAAAAACTGTAGCCCCAAAGAAAATCTATTCAATTGGTGTAAAAATAGAAATAGACATAGCCGGGTGAAGGTTAGGAATACAAAATTTTAAGAGTTAGATGGACTTTTTACCCATTTATACCTGAATGCGCCAACATAAGTGCCTAACCCGAAAATGTTGACTGAAAAAAGTTAATCATCGCTACCTAAACTTCAAACGTACAATAGGTATTATAATTACTACAACGTGTGATTTGTGTTATACTGTTTAAATAATATGACTAAATAAAACAAACGTAGGTAAAGGAAACTGGATAACCTAACGCGCAACGCGACACATATTTACCTACCTATCGTTCAGTGTGCGTAACTAGTGTGTTACGAAAAAAAATGACATAATGTGCAAAATGAGTGTCAAATTCTAAATCGGGATTTTCAGAAAAATTAACAATTTCAATCATCTCATCTTCTGTACTTTTGTAGGTACTTATCATCATGTAATTCTGTGTTCTGTACATCATCATTCACATCAAAACAATAGACATTCTGACAATACCAGTAAGTCCAACGATAATGTGAAACTACGCACGCTTGACTTGGGGAGTAAGCTGGCGAGTGCGAGACGAACGGAAGTTAAAGTGGATTCACGTATTCAACATAAAAAAGTTTTAAAAAAATATGATTAGTTTGGTGTGTCCTGTAAATTAACAATTTACAACTGTCAAGAAGGTGATTAACATTTAACAAAGCAAAAACAAAGTTATACCGTGCGATAGATGGAGCTAAACTAAAGAAGTTTTACTTCTGCCGTGTGGTCTAAAACACACTCGTTTTTTATTTTGTTCCTATTTTCTTGTTTATTCCTGTTAAAGCGATGGAAAGAACGGGAAAGCCACTACAAGATAACTCGAGGACAAAAATTATATCACGGTGCGCTTTTTGTATCCATACTACATAATGAATGATCGTACGATCGTAGTCGTCGATCGCCGCATAATGCGCGCCAGCACAGAACTTATTTAAATAAAACAACACAACAATGAGCAATATAAACCAGTTTTAATTCTCAAAACTGTGAAACATTCAGTCTTAAACATTAAGAATCCGTACAACAAATCTGGCGATAATGGTCATCAAAAATCCGATAATAAAATAAACAACACAGAGTAACGTAAAAAAGTAACTGACAACACCGATGCTCGAATTTATTCATTGTTTAAAGTACTTATAAGAAACTTAACACGCTGCAGTTTGATATCAATTGTATTTTCGTCATTACAAAACGATTAATTTGTTGCTGTTTTGATTTTTTTTTATCTTTTGACATATTGTGATACACTAATCTCAGAAAATCACTCGGTCATAAGATTTGTGATTTTGTCAAGGTTTAAAAAATCTTATACCCTTTACAGTGTATAAAGTGTAAAAATAAAACTCTAAGTACATTTGTCATATTTGGTTTACCGTAAAGCCACATTATAATGTTACTAGCTATGAGCCTCGTCAGACAGGTAACACTGCTACTGTCATGAAATTATTATTTTGTTCCTATTTTTAGAAATAATGTTGATTGAATTGTTTTTCGGGTTGGCAACACTAGCTGACGCGTGATTGGAGGGAGACGGGTGGTTGAGCAAAAAAGCAAGCAGTCGCTTAATCTTTGGTTTGCTAGTGAAAAATCATAATAGGTATTGCAGAATAAAGAAACATACGTTTAAAAGGTGCTCCTGGTTTTATTCACAATACTACTAAATGGCTTAAATGCATGTATATGCAGTCTGCCACTGCAATAAGATCGTATCATAAATCATAACCTTTGACTGTGTGCGGGGACCGTGGAAGCGCGTGTCTTTGGACAACCGATTCTGAAGAAATTCCTTAAAGGTTTCCCTCCTACTTGTACCATAATTTTGAAAGTATAGCGGGAGTGAGACAGCAAAAAAATCTGCTCTTTTGTAATTACCAACTGAATAAAGGTTAATGAGTGAACTACATTCGACATATATCGTGAATTGGTGTGACTGTTGAGTATCAGTCAGTACTAGGGCCGTATTTCTACTCATATTGTCTCTTTCGTTGATAATCCAATATAGATTAGAAAGATGACTTCAGAAAATTCGAATTGATGAGAGTTCTAATCTCTTAAGATATCTTTGGACATGTCAAATCGGCTACGTTATTACAGCTTTGTTCAAATTATGAGTTTTTAATTAACTAGATGCTTCAATCACTGCACAAAATATTGGATTGAGCAAATAAAATTAAATTATTATAGGTAATAGTAAGCAGGGTGTAAGGATAGTAGGTACACTAAAAATGTAAATATTTTTTTTTTAATTTCTTCAACACCTATACAGTGTGAATTTTTCAAGTGGGCGTGATAGGTATATTATTACTTCCCAGAACTCGAGCCTTATTAGCGACACTATCGAACAGTATTTTACAATTAATCAAACAGTACATTATTATTACACTTTTTTTTTAAGTTTTGGCTCCACACTTTTGTGTATTTAGCCAGTGTCAAGTAATTGATCATTTATCGAGTTAATGATATTTCACGCAAATGTGTCAAGTCACAGTCGAAGTCATTAAGTCAAGTCATAGTCCAGTCAAAGTCATACTCCTAGTAAAGTGGTGGCAACTTTACTTGAAGCTTCTATGGAGTTTTGGAAACAACACGAAAAGAAACGTTTCACCATAATTATACCATTTTCCCACACTCACGCCTGTAATCCAGCACTTAACGAATAGAATGCCACCAATTTTATGCACTAATACTGAAAATAACACAAGTTTTGGAAAATAATACAATGCGGTGACGCTTTCTTTTTCGCTTTCCCACCAAAACTCATTATTACACTTTGTTTTTATTTTATCTAAATCAACGGGTAGCATCATGGCTAAAAAATTTTGATTTAAAAAAATCCAATGATGCAGTTATAGTTTTCATTTAAATCGGGCCCGAAACTCAATTGTGTACTTTTCAGTATCCCTCATAGTTTCAGATTTAGCCTACGACGCTCATTTCAAAAATTCATCCTGTATACTTAATACAAAAAATCTCATAAAATCAAATGTCACATATTAAATCAGTTTAATCAACACGGTGGTAAAAACTTATTTAAGAAGATTTTTCTTTTATATTCTTGTTTTTGTGCTTTAGAAACATCTTTTGTAACTGTCTACTCTTATATTATAAAAATATTTTTTTAAAAACAAGTCCTCACTACCCTCCTATATAAATACATTCATCCGAACATATATGGCTAATAAAATGCACAAAAACCTAGGAATGACGTTATATAAAATTGTTCTTCATCTAGGCGGAAAATAAGTTATTCACAATATGCAGAATCCGTATTTCATTATGTTTTACAGTATTCGATTATACTAACAGCTCTAGAAGTAATAATTTTTGGACATAGAAAAAGGAAAATATACAAAAAAACGACAAAAATACTGCCTTTAGCCGTTTTTTTGTATATTCTTATTCACTCATATATTGTATTCGAAAAAGACTGATAATCTAAGTTTATCAATAAATTTGTTTGTTTTATTGAATTATAAGCGTAAAAATCTATTTGACACAGACTCTTAGGTCTTATACCTTACGTTTATAAACTATATAAAATTAAGTTCTGCGTAATACAAAAATATAGCACACAACTTGAAGTAATGAGTCAGCCTGTGGTGTAGTGGTTGAGCAGATCGGCTCATAACCACGAGGCGGTGGGTTCGATTCCCACAACAGGACAAGTATTTGGGCACAAAAAAAAAGCCCGAATACTTGTTCAGTGTCTGGGTGTTGTGGTACTATGGTCCTCGTAGTTCCTGTCTCCCTAGTTAGGCTCCAGGATCTATGTATGTGATGGTTGGGCGTTTATTATTATTAATATTAAATAGTTATAGTTGAGCACTATACTTTTGTAATGACATTTAACTTTTAGATGATTACTAAAGTAAGGCTTTAAAACGAAATCTTCTATTTCTTTCCTATGAAATTGCTAGGCCAAAATATTTTCTATGTGTAGCTCTTTCCTTTCTAGAGCTGTTTTAAACAACTAGATATTCAGTGACAGAAAATATCAGTGAAAAATATTAATTATGAGAAATGATTGGTAAAAATTATTATTGTTGACGATGTTTGAACAAAAACAATTAAAACGCATGTCATTGATAAAATATACAAAACGAAATCAATAATACATCGTTTTCCTTTTGCCGCCACAATCTTAGTGCAGGAGTGCGACAGCAATAAATATAATATCTGCTCTTTCAGATCTTTCGTTATTGTTATTTTGTGTGTAAATGCAGTCACAAAATTAGTTGTACCTTATAGATTTTCAATTTATATCTTTGTTTTTTATTTGCTTATTTGTATTTGGGGAAAACTTTACTATTGCACCAATCATTAACGACTTTTATGTCCGTCTGCATTAAAGTTTGACAGCTCCTTAGCTATTCGCACTTATCCTTCATGCCGTAGATAGATAGATATATAGAAAATGCTTTATTGCACTAACGTCAAATATAGGTACATAGGCGAACTTAGGTCCAGGGTTACTGGAAGATAATGCTGTCTAGCATATAGCATATAGCAGTTAACCTGGGTGTGACGTGGAAATTTTTGTGGAGCAGTGCAACGCAGCTTAAATATAGACTGGTGTCGATTCTGTGTCGCATTCTCTAAAACTAAAGTAAACTCATAGTACGGTGGTACTCTTCTGATAAAGGGGAAATGAAAAAGACGGAAATATGTTAATTTCGTTTAGCTTTAGAGTATGCGAAACAGAATCGACACCATTGTCTAAATAAACATATAAAAACACTAACATAAATGCAATTTTCTTGTATCCTTATTCACATACATAACTACTTAATTACTACTAATTTTACACGTATAAACTAGGAGTTACGTTAGGGTGACGTACCTACTGCAACGCATTTGGGTATGTCCTATAAATGCAAGTGGTAACTTAAGAGCTTTCAAACTTTAATGCAAACGGGTATTAGACATTTGTTTTTTATCTGTCGATTTAGAAACAAAACTTTATAATAGTTTTGGAACTTCATTTACACACTGTAATGCTGAATGTTTCAATTAAATTTTCACTTACGCTTAAATCTAATATCAAAGATAAGTCATTCGTTTTTTTATTAGTTTTATATTTTGCTGTTTCAATAACGTTTACATTGCATAGTCCGTTATAGAACATTCTAGTAGAAACTTTTTGGTTCTTTTATTCTTTAACAGTGAATTTAATTAAATTATAATTAAGTACTGTCTTTGTCAATTGAAGGGTTGAGAATAAAAAGGGTTTAACTGTCAAATTGACAGTTTCGAGAAAATTGACTTTAAACTTCAACTGCGTCATTTTAATGTAGAGTGCTTATAAGGTAATAGAAAAGGTTTATGTAAGTTTCAGTTGCTTGAAAATATATTAATTCTATTTTAAAATACTAAATATATGTGCTAATTCATACAATTACTGTAAAAATATACTAAAATAAAATAAATATAATAATGTTTTTATGCTAAGCGAACTGTATTCCTGTGACAGATAAACCGTTTTTAGACTAAAAATCTCGAAACTTAAGCCTCATTTCGGTATTTTGAGAATGTATTATCGTGGATAATTTCACGCTGAATCCAACGATACCCATAAGTCATTTGGTCAAAAAAATCAGTTAAATCCTTTTTATTCTCACCCCTTCATTTGTCAATTATAAATTGCAGTCACGAATACCTCTATAAACTGTATGTTATATGTAATATATTCAATTATTTTGCTGTTAAATTAATTGGTTACGTATACAGTGTTGATAATTTAGAATCGTATAATGAACCATATACCAATGGGGTAAAAGTTTTAAATATTAGGTCTTTACCTATGAAATTGCCGTTTTGTTTGAAAAAAGTTAAAGTATTTTTTTTTCGAACTTATTTATTTCTTTTATTCAAAGTAATCACCCCTGCAATCAATGCATCTTTGCCAACGCTGTGGCAGTTTATGGATGCCCTTCTTGAAAAAATCAGCAGGACGGGAGACAACAAACTCTTCAAAGGCGTTTTGTACTGCCTCTCGGGAATTGAATTTTTTTCCCGCTAAAAAGTTGTCCAAATTTTGGAAAAAGTAATAGTCGGTAGGCGCAAGATCTGGTGAGTATGGCGGATGAGGGAGAGCTTCCAAACCCAACTCATGCAGCTTAGAGACGGTCTGTTGTGCAGTATGGGGTCGCGCGTTGTCGTGAAGTAGCAGTGGAGACGACCGATTGACCAAAGCTGGTTGCAGACGTGCGAGTTTCGCCATCATTGTGGTCAGTTCTTCAATGTACACATCTGCAGTAATGCTCTCGCCGTTTTGTAAAAAGCTATGATGAATCACACCAGCACTAGACCACCAAACTGTGACCATCACCTTTCTAGGGGTCATTTTTCGTTTTGCACATTGCTTTGGTACCGAACCAGGATCTAACCAACTTCCTGAGCGCTTTCGATTGTCAAAAAGAATCCATTTTTCGTCGCACGTAACAATTCGGTTCAAAATTCCTTCTTTTCTGTGCCTGTTAAGCAGCACAAGGCAAGTCTCGACGCGTACGTTGCGCTGGCGATCGTTAAGTTCGTGGTGCACCCATCTACCAAGCTTTTTTTATCTTGCCAATCTGTCGCAAATGGACCAATATTGTTTTGATGCTAACATCAAAAGCTGCTGCCAGCTCAGCTGTAGATTGAGATTCATCAGCTTCCACAATCGCCTTTAATTCATCATTGTTGACCAAAGTTTCCGGACGACCACGAGGTTCATTTTTCAAGTCAAAATTCCCAGAACGGAACTGAGCAAACCAATAACGGGTTGTACGTTCGTTTGTACAGTTCTCTCCGTAAACGTCGTTGATGTTACGTGTCGTTTGTGCCGCGTTGGTGCCACGACGGAACTCATATTCCATAATTACACGAAATTTCAAAGTATCCATTATGAGGAAAAATGTTGAAATGTAATGAAAATACAACGCTAATCAATAAACAAAAGACGTATATTGTAAATAGAATGTCATATTTTTAAAACAAAATTAATTTGAATTTAGAATTCATAGCCAATCAAAACTTTTTTTTGTTTGAAAAAGTCTGTACTGCAATACGGCAATTTCATAGGTAAAGACCTATTATAATTCATGATTTTTAATGTAATATTTGGTCGTTGGAATGTTTTTTTTAACCTTTTCGGCGCGTCGTTTTCGTTGTGCTTCAAAATGGCGGACTTGATTTTTTTGTAATATTCTTAACAGCATTCGTACAATTAAGTGCAGTGATTGCAGATAACATATTAATTTAGTTGTAATGTTCGCGGTTCTGAAGAAAGCTGATGAATATTGTTTTCTCACGCCCACTTTACATTGAAAATGTATTTGGAATGAGACAGCAATAGAAATGCTTGCACTTTTCAGAACTTCGTTTTAATGGCGCGCTTATAATAATATTCATAGAGACTTTTTTATTTTAATATTTATAGTTGTCTGCCTCTGTGGTGCAGTTGAGCAGATCGGTTTACCACACGGAGGCGGCGGGTTCGATTCCCGCGGTAGGACAAATATTTGTGCACAGAGTAAAAGGCGCAAATACTTGTTCCGAGTCTGGGTGTTGTGGGACCATGGTCCTCGTAGTTCCTGGGTCAGAACGATGCTCAGTCATCGATCGGTGCTCAAGCAGAGATTTCATTCATAAAGTGATCAATTAGTGAATGAAATCTCTGCTTGAGGACCGATCGATGACTGAGCATCGTTCTGTAATACGACCATTAGACACGGAATCCTAGTTAGGGTCCAATAGGGAAAATTATTATTGTTATTCCTCGGTAAGTGTATTTTGCTGCAGAATTTTAGACTTCATTAAGGTTTGTGATTTAATAGGAAACACCGCCGAAAAGGTTAATGGAGATAGGGTTTATTTTGGCGTGCTCTAATTAGGTCTTTGATGATTATTGAAGTCATTGCCGAACGTCAAGATACACATGCCGGTGTGAAGGCAGGCCGTGGCCGGGATGTAGCCGGGGTCGAACGTCAGAGCGTATCGGTACATCCACAGCGCTTCGTTGATATTGTTCTGGAGACAAAATAACCCCAAACTAAGCAAAGCTTGTGCTATGGGAACCAGATAACTGATACAATACTTAGATACTTTTTGTTTGTAAATACATACATAGAATAAAATATGACACCTCGCCACAGAACAAACACCTATGTTCATAACACAAATGTTTGTCCTGAGTGGGAATCGAACCCACAACCCACAGTTCATAAGGCAGGGCTACTACCAACTGAGCTATCGGGCCAGTCAAAACAAGTGCTGATTGTGTTATAAGCGTTAATGGTTTACTAATAGCAGATTTTTTTTTCTGTTACAGTTGGTAGGGTGTGGAGAGCAAAATTCCAGTTTTCAAGTTTTTGGATAAATATATAAAATGCTTTTCCATACGACTATGTTATATTAATTTACGATCTACAAATAAACAAATTTGTTTTCAAACGTCTATACAAGGTGGAATTTAATTCGTTATTTTCCGTAAATTTATGTACTCAGTCCATGGTATAAAAATAGTACTTATGATATAAAGCTAAATGTATTATCAAATTACTGAGAATTTAAATTTAAAAGAAAAGCCTTGCGACATTTAACAAATCGAGGTGTTTTATTTACTACCTACGAAACATTAGCTATGCTATAGCTATTAGCAGTGTATTAGGCTAAGTTTTTGGCAAATAAATCAATCAATCAATCAATCAAATCAATCAATCAAATCAATCAATCAAATCAATCAATCAAATCAATCAATCAAATCAATCAATCAAATCAATCAATCAAATCAATCAATCAAATCAATCAATCAAATCAATCAATCAAACCAATCAATCAAATCAATCAATCAAATCAATTAATCAAATCAATCAATCAAATCAATCAATCAAATCAATCAATCAAATCAATCAATCAAATCAATCAATCAAATCGATCAATCAAATCAATCAAACATTTACAAAGCGCTCTGCCGGTGCCCGCTGTGTGTAGCGTTAATTAGACATTTCGGCTGTTATCCAGTTATTTTAGGAAGCATATTTTTTTGTAATTTGCTCTTTTTACGATTGTTTTTTAGCATGGTCTGAGTTCATTTAAAGAAAAGGACTGATTAAATTCCACGGAACTATTTGTGCATAACAAAATAATCTGTATATTTTTTCTTATGTTACTTTACAGAGTATTTGATTATTCTATCATTAGTTTAATGCTTACTTTGTAATGATGTGATATTCCCACCAAGACCGCTTCAATTTTGTTCTTCGGCGCCGTGTACAGGGATAGTAAAGCTATATCCGTAGCGTCACTATGCCGTCGTTGCCTGGAACAAAAATAAAATCAGTATCTTTCACAGCAGAATATTTTTTTTATTTAATCGGTTAACTTAGGTAATAAGTATATTAACACAATATTATTTTATTTTTACAGTGGTTGCAGTTGGATGAAAAGAGCCGAGGACCGGCTCAATGGCGTACTCTGGTAAAGGCCAAAGTCTAATAGACGAATAATGCCCATATTTATTAAAATTTGAATTTTAGTGGTAAAACATACTATAGGTGGGCACGTATGAGGCATAAGTGGGGCACACGTGAGGTATATGTGGGTCACTTGTGAGTTATAAGTGGAGCACACGTGAGGTATAAGTGGGGCACACGTGAGTCATAAGTGGGGCACACGTGAGGTATAAGTGGGGCACACGTGATGTATAAGTGGGTCACAAGTGAGGTATAAGTGGGGCACACGTGATGTATAAGTGGGTCACAAGTGAGGTATAAGTGGGGCACACGTGAGGTATAAGTAAGGAACTTATGGTTTGCGTGAGGTGTACGTGGTGCATGCGCCGTGGCTCGTCGCAGAACACACACGCGAGGGCAGGAGTAATAGTGTTCTGTACGCGAGGGAGCGAGCACACAGCACGTACATGTGCAGCAGCGCGGCGAGCGGCCGCAGCGCAAGGTGCGCGCGCTGCGTGGGAGCGAGTGCAAGCGCGGTGGCGGCGCAGCGAGCCGCGCACGCGCCGTGCCCCGCCGCGCCGCACCACCAGGTCGACGCGAGCGCGCCAGCCCACGACCGCGGCTTCTGCAATAACAGAAGAAAACGAGTGTGCTTTAGACCACACGACTCAAGTAAAACTTCTTTATTTTAGCTCTATCTATCGGCCGGTTTACCTTTTTTTTTGCTTTGTTAATGTCGCCATCTTGACAGTAAAATTGTAAATTCTCAATTGACCGGACATGCCAACATAATTTTTTTTTTTTTTAATTTGTTATGTTGACAATGGAGTTGTACGTGAACCAACTTTAACTTTCGATCACCTCGCATTCACCAGCTTACACCCCAAGTCAAGCGTGCGTAAAGAAGTTTTACTTCAAAAACAAAAGAACATCAAGACACTAAGCAGCTTGTGGCACTGTAGACGTTGCGAGTGTGTTTGCATTGAATAGGCTCTGATACTAGGAGACCGATTTGAAAAACTTTTTCACCATTAAAATCGTACATTATTCCAGATGAATATAGGCTTAGAATATTTTCAAAAAAGTTAGGGATCCGCATGAAAACTTCGATAATGTAACCCAACGTTAATATAATACACGTACAATGTACCCGTGCGAAGCCGGGGCGGGCCGCTAGTATCAAATATTTAGATTAAGCGGAAACATTGAAAAAAGAAATGGTGGCTACCCTAGCTTCCATAGAAAAAGTTTAAAACCCTCTTTTCTACTTCTACTTCTACTTACAGTCTCAACGTATCTGGCGAACTTGGCGCCGAGGGCCAGGAAGTCAAACTGGCTGTACAGAATGCCGATATGCTGCACGAGGCTAGCGACTGGGGCCCAATTTCCGGTGTCCACTTTCAGGATTCGAGACGTGAAGTAATCATCGCTGGTCTCCAATGGTATCTTGCATTCCGGAACTTTCTTATTGGTTGGTATGATTGTTGCTACCTCGGAAGACATCCTATAATGATTTCAGTTTATATAATGATTTTCGATGATCTTTTTTTTATGTTAACGTATGACGTAACGAGCTAACCGTTCGCCTGATGTTAAGCGACACGGCTGACGGGATGATATATCAGTTGCAGTATCACTCGGAACTCTATATACAGTTTCGCGTGACACTGCACTGCGCACGTCATCCTGAGACATCAACACAATCTAGTAATAAGATTACTAGACTGTGAGATCAGGTCATAAAGTCTCATTAGCCCAGTAATTACACTAGCTACAGTGCCCTTCAAACCGGAACACAGTAGTGCTTGCACACTACTGCTTGGCGGCAGAATAACTGGCAAAGCGGTGGTACCTACCTAGACGAACTTTGCAGGAAAGTCCTACCACCTAATAAAAGTGGAAGTATTTCACACTTAAAGGCGCAATCTTTTCAGCTACATACAAACTTTCGTTTCATAGTTAACATCATTGAAATGAGCTCAAAATTAACTAAAGTAATTAGTTTATCTGCTATCTAAATTCTCAAAGATGGACTAGATCTCGAATCTTCTTAAAGTTGTCAATTTAAAGAGTACGCAAAATATAAAATGAATTGTTATTGAAACGTCAAAATAAAACGCATTTTTTATTTTTAACTTCCACATAATCAGCGGAGCCAAAACACAGTTTGTAAAGCTTCAATTTCTGCAAATACTGACGCGATCTTTACCGTGATCGGCATTATTTTGAATGTTTAAAACAATTTTTTCGTTTTCTGGTTTCAGAACTGATGCTACAGGAGCAGCCCGTAGAAGTTAAATACTATCCCTCAAAAAAAAAAAGAATTTTACTACGAGAAGTTTAAATTTTAACCTTTGCATTATGTGCATATGGTTGCTATTTGTTGGTATTGTATTTCGGCACTGTAGGTCAAACAGACCCTATCAATGCTTTTAGATTAATTTTCTATATGTTTACAAATTAAAGAACAAAAAGATTTCACTTGAGATTTAAGAAATATTTTATTAGCTATATAATTATGTATACTTACGTACTTTTTTTACAAACTACTGTTTTTAATCGTTTATATTTAAATTTAATTAACTCAGATAATGTGATGTTATTCAGAATTACTCAATTATACTTTTTCAACTATTTGGCGTTAATTTTGGCAAATACTTTACCTCTTTTTAGTAGTCGATTAAAAAGTAATTAATTGTTAAAAAGCACATGGACAGACGAATAGCTTAATATATTTGACGGCTATTCTATGTGATATCTAATAAAATAACTATTGAATGAACCACGTGAATGAATGATGATAGTTAACAGCCTCCGTGGTGTGGTGGTTGAGCAGGTCGGCTTATAACCTGGAGGCGGCGGGTTCGATTCCCGCGACAGGACAGGTATTGGTGCACAGAAAAAAAAAGCTCAAATACTTGTTCTGTATTTGGATGTTGTGGGACCATGGTCCTAATAGTTCCTAGTCCGTAGATACAGGGAGTGTTAGGATCCACGATCTAATTCGATCGAATTATTATTATTATTATAGCCATAGCCATTGATTCATATAAAAATACACGACTAAGAAAATATTGTAAGTAGATATACATAGAATACATACTGTATTTCCGGTTCAGTCAGCTCCTGCTGAAAGGTAATGTATCGCAGCCAGTACTCCAGGTCGAGAACTATGAACTCACACTCTTCTCGCTGCAGATTCAATATATGCATATTCACTAAAACAAAGAAGCGGAGTTTTGGCGGGAAAACGAGAAAGATCTTGTCACCGCATTGTACATGTCTTCAAGTGGAAATCACCTGATCCAGATGATCGAATCCAAATTTGACCATTAATGATTGACTTGAATGAATTATTAAGCAGAATATGATAAAAGCAGATTATTATTGCGCGACTTGGCAAACGTAGTATTGGGTCTCCGACTAAGTGGAGCGAGGATTTGCACCGATTGGCTAGCAGCAACTGTATGAAGAGCTAAGACCCGGGCGGTGATCAAGAAACTTTGTTCGCAATGCAACAGGAGAAATTTCCATACTAACTATGCATATAAACTGCGTATTCACACTGTCAAATCCATACAAATTTGTGTTTTTATTAGTTGCAATCGAGTTACGTGATCGCCCAGTTGGTTAAATGGCGACCGTGGTGACCTAATACACGCTCATAATGATTTTTAATGATGATGATGAGATTATGTTAGACTTACCGCCACAGCCGTACTTCTTGCAAGCCGTCACCACTTCCTTATAAGTTTCTAACATCATGTCGTAGTTTCGCTGGTGTCCAGCTATGTCTGTTCTGTCAATTGGCATCATATTGATGATGTTGTTGAAACTTGACTGTAGAGGAGGCATGTGTGCCTTTTGAATGTCGGTCTCCAGCTCTAGCATACGGACTAGGGTGCTGGTTTCTGTGTAACAAATACAGCGATTGTTTTATACAATCCTAGTTGGGCCCCGCGGTTTCACCCGCACAGTACGCACAGTATATTTTAATTATTTTTATATTTGTTTTAATTATTTACTCATCCCACGGGAATATTTCACTTCTCCGGGACAAAACGTAGCCTATATGTTAATCCAATGTATAAGCTATCTTTGTACCGAATTTCATCTAAATCCATTCAGCCGTTTGAGCGTGAAGGAGTAACAGACATACACACATACTAACTTTCGCCTTTATAATATTAGTGTGATGCTGAACAATATAAACTAAGTATATGAACGAAATGAACGAAATTAAAGTAATAAACAAAATTAACGAAATGAAAATTGGATTTTAAAATTTCACGGTCACACTAACATTTCTAAAATATTACATGGCATTACATGGTATATACTGTTAGCAAAACAATATTTTCGAAAAAAACGAAATTATAGAAATAAAAAAACCAAATTAAAACAATATTTTCGAAAAAAACGAAATTATAGAAATAAAAAAACCAAATTAACTGTAGATATAAAAGGCTTTGTTTCGCAGATAATATTTGATGTCAAACTGGGTCTGCGCTTGGAACTGTGTGTTACAGGATTTTGGGGAACAAGTGAAATCTATACATATAAAATTTAAAAGTCCTGACTGACTTATATATCAACGCACAGCCTAAACCGCTGGTCCGAGAGACTTGAAATTTGGAGGGTGTGTTCTTTGTAAAGTGTAGGTATCCACTAAGAAAGGGTTTTTTGGAATTCCACCCCTAAGAGGGTGAAATGGCTGGATAAATTATCTATGAAAAAAATTCTTATTTTTTTTTATTGTTTGATAGGCTTGCGTTTGACCACTATCGTACCTGATGGTAAGTAACGATGCGGTCTAGGATGTAACACGCTTGCCTAGAAGATACCTGTTCACTCTCGATTTGAAGACTCCCAGGTTGTAGTTATCGGGAAATACGGACGCCGGTAAAGCGTTCCACTCTTTAAAAAACATTAGCTCTTTTCCCAGATATTGCGACATTCATAACTTTAATACTAGGAACAAAAATAAATTGAAAGTTCCAAGATTCAGACTGCAGAAAGTTAATGGTTCATTTATGGGAAACTGTATACGCTTTTATAACAAGTTGCCTGACGGTATCGAACAATTGTCAATGCGTAAATTTAAATTATTCATAAAGTCAAACTTAATGAAAAAAGCCTATTACACAATAAATGATTATGTGTCGGACAAAAAAGCTTGGCCTGAATATCCCAAGCTTAACGGTATGAAATCTTAGGTACTTTGCCTATTGTCTATTCCTATCTATAAATTCAGTTTCTATTTGTAATGTTTATAATAAGATAATCACGGTATTCTTCTTGCACCGATGTGACGTGGCTATAAATTCAGTTTCTATTTGTAATGTTTATAATAAGATAATCACGGTATTCTTCTTGCACCGATGTGACGTGGTGGTTATTTTTGTAACATATTCATTATCTCAACTGTAATGAATTATATACATTGTAAAAGACAGTAGAAAGAAGACTAAAAAAAATACATGACTGTAAAGTTTCTTGTAGCTTCTTCTTTACAGTTGTAATCGAAGCTTCGGATCAAAGTTTTCAATTCTGCATTGTGCCGGATCGCTTGCACCAGTAGTGAGAAAGAGAACTGCTTTTTTTTTTCAAACTCATATATTGTAATGGGCTTGCTATATTATTTGACAATAAGCACTTTGTAATTTTATATGCTTAGTGAAATAACTTAATTTTAAGTACCTTATATAATTTTGACTTGTAAAAGTGCTAAAATTAGCCTATTTGCAATAAATCTTTTGACTTTGACTTTGGCTGTTTGTTTCCTATAGGAGCAGAAGCTAGAAGGCATATAAAATTAGCGATGAGTAGTACAACTGACCCTTGGTAGAGCCCTGGCCCCGGCTGCACCGGCGGCTGGAGAGGCGGCAGTTGGTGCCGTCCCGGGCGCACACCATGCTGACGCCGGGCTCCGTCTCCGCGCACAGCTCTTGTTCGCCGTCCACTTCTGCGGATATTACTACTTCTTTGTTTAGTACAATGTTTTTTAAACTCAAAGGTTAATTGTTTATTTGACAGGCCTGATAGCTCAGTTGGCAGTAGCTATTACTAGGTGGTAGGACTTTTCTGCAAAGTTCATCTGGGTAGGTACCACCGCTTTGCCAGTTATTCTGCCGCCAAGCAGTGGTGCGCAAGCACTACTGTGTTCCAGTTTGAAGGGCACTGTAGCTAGCGAAATTACTGGGAAAATGAGACTTTATGATCTGATCTCCCAGTTGAGTAATCTTATTACCAGACTGTGCTGATGTCTCAGGATGATGTGCACAGTGCTGTGTCACGCGAAACTTTAAATTTTAGAGTTCCGAGTGACACTGTTATGTTTGGGCGGCCGTGTCACTTAGCATCAGGTGAACGACTAGCTCGTCACATCATTCATTGACATAAAAAAAAGTAGCCAGTAGATATATCGAGACTAGTATTTTGAATAATTTACTTTCTTCTCTAGACTGATTCTTAATTTGATTAGCCCGATAGCTCAGTTGGTATTAAACCTGCCTTCTGAACGTGAACGAAGTGGGTTGGCGGTTCGATTCCCACCCAGAACAAACGTATGATAAACATGCTCGTATTGTGTCTGGGTGTTATATTGTATTCTATGTATGTATTTACAAACAAAAACTATCTAAGTATTGTATCGTTATCTGGTTCCCATAGTACAAGCTTTGCTTAGTTTGGGGCTGTATAGCACTGTGTGAAAAGCGGACCATTTAAATTTTTTATCTCATAATTTTACATCTAAGAAATGTACAACAGTAATTAATAACGAAGACTATCCTGAACCCTGAATCCTACATTAGGACGGCCTGTGTTGTGAGATTCGGTTTCTTTCTAAACATCTTTATACGGATAATATAAAAATAAATTTTAAGGTATCTATCGCAGATTACAATTATTGAAGTTGATTTCTGGTATTAAATTTCATTTAGCTCGGTTAATATTTATCCGTGAAAACCAGATGAGCAAACTTTTATATTATATTTAAGTAAGAATAGGAACAGTAGGGATAACGGTGGCATGTCCTGAGATGGACGCGCGCGTTCCAAATGGAACAAGCCATGCAAGTTAAATAACTTGCATGGCTTATATTATTGGTAGGAACGTAGCAACGAAGCTACTTTTTACGTAATAAATAATAATTTATCAAAAAAATAATAAAAACGGTACATCTACATCATCCACTGTCTAATCACAACACAAATAGCTTAATGAAAATGTTCTATGGTATATTTTACAGTTATTTTCTTAAATAAAAAAGAATAATAAATAAATAAATTGAGTATGTTTGACTACATTTCACTTGATACTAAGCGAAGGTAATGGCTCCACGGTATTGAATTGAGAAGTTCTCAAGTTAAGATGACGGAAAACAGTTAAATACTTAGTTGGTAAACCATTATAGCCTTATTAATAAACGGGTATTAGTCTCGGGTTAGTTACTTCAGCTTTTGTCCTTTTTTTGCTACTGGAATATTTAGCTGGATCGAAAGAGACAAAAGATGGTGTAACTAATCTTAAGCTAGTTCGTATTTATTAATAAGGCTGTTAAAGTGTAAGATTAACAGTTTGATCACAAAAGATTTAAACAAGCCTTAAACAAATGTTAAAATGCGGTTTTATATTATCAAACACAGGGTTGACGTCCGTCTAAGCTTTGTTTATGTATTTGTGGTAACACGGGAAGTCTTTCACCTCATTAAGCCGATGTCTATGACCTACCTCCCAACTCTCTGAGCGTGTGCACTTGCATAGCGATACAAGCCCAGGCATTGAGCAAACAGCGCGCATATCCCCCCATATACCGCGGATCGACGCGAACCGCCTGCTTCAAATGGAAGAACTGAGCCTTTTGGTTCTTCCTTACTAGATGCAGTTGGGCTAGGAGGAAGTTGGTCGGCGGCTGGGAAAGAAATAAGCCATGTTGAAGCAAATATTGAATCACTAACAAAAGACAGGAGACGTCTACTGCTGACATTGACCTCCCCCATTAGAGGGGGAGGGGAGGTAAATATCACCACGCTTGACAAGGCATCTTTATGTTCGCAGGACATGCACTGCACGTATGCCATGATGGGTGGTAGACATGGTCTTATTCTAAAACTAGAAATAAACAGCAAATTGTTTTAATATTAACGATAATTATAAATGAATATCGAGAAAGATCATGTTTTATTAGTATCTAATCTATCTTGATTTATTTCCCGAAGTGGTGTTAGGTTATGTGGGATGGTTTAGCCATCCCAATACATTATATGAATCACCCTAGAAAACAAAGTAAATTATTTAAAATTGTACTAGTGTCGATTTAGCACTGTTTTTTAAAACTGACTATTTACAGACGCCATTGGTCTTTGTCGTCATTGAGAATGTTAACACAGGCACTAAAATAGGCATAGGTTTAAAAATATCCACTTTGAAGTAGCAAAGTTAGTATCTTATTTCCAAGTGCTTAAGGTATTAATTCGAACTTTCACAAACTGTCACGGCAGCATAGCTTCTATTGAATGAATGAGTCAATGAATGATTGAAAAATTGAATGAATGAATTGATTGATGATTTGATGAAATGCTCCTCGACGTGTCCGTTGACAGCGCAAATAACACTTATTACTAACATCATAAGGCTCACCTCGTAAGGGCTCATTCTGTACGCCTCCTCAACGGTGACAAGTGCGTCATCCAAGAGGCCCATCTCAAAAAACACAGATGCCAATGACACCAGCACCACGTCCCTATACCGAGTGTCAGCCGTCCGACTCGCAGTCAGTAGACAGTTGAGAGCGTTTATTGTATTACCGCGAACTCGCCAGTATAGTGATGCGAGAGTGTATAGCACCCATTTGGATGCTAGTCTCTGTGGACAACTATAATAATTATTTTTTTGCAGAAACCAGAGGCGGTTCAGTTGCAATCGCAAATCACGCTACTTTAAAAAACCAAATTTAATTTCTATAAATATTGAAGAAGTCGTTAAAATGTTTACCATATAAAAACCTAATGTGACAGTTGATGAGCCAGTTGAGATCGAAAGCTTTTTTTTTGGCAAATCCGGTGTTTCGCCACCTAATCACGTTTACAGAAATGTATTATCAAATAAGACAAAAAAAAAGTCACTTCCATGAGAACATAGTTAGACTTTTCAATACATTTCAATACAAGTCCATTCGTCGTCACTTTAAATAATGAAGTTATAGTAACATAAATACGTCCTTAAGTAACATGACATTTCAACAGGACTTAATTTAATATGTTTACTTCGGCAACTGATCCGTCGTGAGGTATTGAGTGAATAACTTCTTGAATGTGTTAAATGAATATATATTTTATAATATGTGAGAGTATTTTATTGTAAAGTATAAAGTATTATTATATTATTTAGTATAAAGTAAGCATTATTTTTCCATAATTTGTTCTAGGTCAGCAAATTATAAAACTTCAAACCTTTTCTATAGCAGTGTGGATTCTCTGTCCAATCTCGGCGTCTTCTTTGTTCTTTATAAGGTCATATTTATCGTGGCTTACGTATTTTAAAAGTTTTAGCCTTAAGAATTTAGTGGCTATATCTTCGCTCACCATCTGAACCCTAGAAACATGTAAGGAAATTTAGATTTATAGAACAGATTATTGTCACACTAATCACACTAATATTATAAAGGCGAAAGTTTGTATGTGTGTACGTTTGTTACTCTTTCACGCTCAAACGGCTAAATGAATTTGGATGAAATTCGGTACCAAGATAACTTATACACTGCATTAACATATAGGCTACATTTTATCCCGGAAAAGTGAAATTTTCCCGTGGGATGTGCAAATAATTAAACTATTTTTATCCGCGGGTGAAACCGCGGGGCGCAACTAGTTTTCTATAATGGGTGATTTTAACATCAACAGTAAGACATGATCATAGTTGAAAGAAAATGATCTGTTACTCACGAGTCATTCCTTTGACAGGTAGCCTAAATTGGGTAAAACTTGAATGAAAACACTGAAATCAGAATGACTACTTTAGGATATGCTTGGCCTTGATGGATTTATTTCTAGACTGAAAGATTTTTTTACCATATTTAATTACAGTAAATGACTAAATGGATAGAATACATATATCTAACCTTTTTTAAAACAATAGCCCTCTATATTTATCTGATAGTTTTCCTGTTTCTTGTTAATAAATAAAGACGACCCCATCACTATACCTTAATTGTTATACACTATATATTAATATACACACTATAATAACCTTTGTCAAATTAGTGCATTTTGTAAAATTAATAATGGCGTAAATCACGTCAGTTAAAAGTCGAAGTTACCAGCACCCCTACCGCGTAACCGTTCTGAGAATCGGCTTCGCCTGCCATCCGCGCCATTGGCACGCGCCAATTAACAAGTCCACGAGTGCGAGCAAGAGAGAACACGATTACGATCTCCACCAGACTTACGCGGTAAGGCCCCAGATTTACTCCGCAGCGGCTTACGCGAGCGTCAGCACGTAACTGTTGCGCGGCTTGGGTTAGTAACTGACTCCCAGAAGAAGGACATCGAATATGTCCGAAACCTGGTCGAAGTAAGTTCAACTTTTAATTGACGTGAGTTTAGCCGTTATTAATTTAACAAAATGTGTCATACTCACGATAGTATTCAAAATAAAATTAGTGCATGTTGATAAAACGCATGGACATATCATTTTGATAAGTTTAAGGACAAAGATTAATATTGACAAATAACTTCGAGGCTAGTTGAGGCACAACGCGGCATGTGCAATCCGCAATTTAATATTTCGGTAACTGCACATGTCACGTGGCACTTTGCTTACTTGACACCCTTTTTTGTTGTATACAGTGGAAGTTCTCGGTCGGTGGGACACAAAGGAGGATGCCACGGCAGCTCGTGCTCTTCTAGAGCAGACACGCCAATTTTCTCCGTCAGCACTGTTTTTAAACTGCAAATTTAATTCCTATATTGTATTAGCTTCTGCCCGCGGCTTTGCAGTGGTATAGAAAACGATTTTTTTTAAACCATTTCTCCCTCTTATAGGTGGAATTTCGAAAAACTTTTTCTTAGTGGATACCTACAATTTACAAAGAAAACACTCTCCAAATTTCAATTCTCTAGGACCAGTGGTTTAGGCTGTGCGTTGATATATAAGTCAGTCAGTCAGTCAGGACTTTAAATTTTATATGTATAGACAACTGACATGTAGGTACGTGAAGTACAATAATTCATTTTCACTACCTTATTCCTTTGTGTTCAAAAGGCATAAACACTGGATACACATCATCTATATCGCTTGGGAAATTTGCCTTCGCTTCTTGACAGAACGCATTTGTAGGCCACTTTATGTCTATGTCAAAATCCATCTTATTACGGTCAACTTTCATGTTTGATGGGTACCTGAAGAATCACACATTTTTATTATTGTTGAACTCTAATGGAGAAGCTATTATAGATGCTCACGGCCGAAGCTAGGGAGAACACAATACCCTACCTTAAACATACCAAAAACAAAGATAAATTATTATAATTGAATTTTTGTGATAATAAAATCTTGGATCAATGCCACATGTTCATGTTTTGTCATGGAAATTATTTGTCTACGAATAGCTATTGAATGTACGTCACCGACCTAGACCTAGTCAGTAATATACATGGCGATTGATTTAGGAGCCCGTGCTTTGGGGCAGACCAATTATGTTTTTTTTTTTACTTGTAACCAATGCAGCCTTACCTCAAATTCGACTCTAGCTAGCTACTCTAGAAACGACAGGGCTGTAGCCCTGTCGTTTCCACAACAAGGCGAAATTTTTAAGTGAAGTCAAATTTTTATGTTAAACTAGTTGCGCCCCGCCGTTTCATCCGCGGATAAAAATTACTTGAATTAATTACTCATGCCACGGGAAAATTTCACTTTTCCGGGATAAAATGTAGCCTATATGTTAATCTAGTGTATAAGCTATCTTGGTACCGAATTTCATCCAAATCCGTTCAGCCGTTTGAGCGTAAAGGAGTAACAAACATACACACATACAAACTTTTGCCTTTATAATATTAGTATGATTATGAAATTTATCATAAAAATTTGACATTATGACAAAAAATTTCATTGCAGCAGCATCATCAACTACTGTTACCATTGACCGACAGAAAATAACCGTCTTTTTGTATTATTATAATTAATATACTAAAAGAATGAAATCTTAATGAAATTTATTATGGTGGTCATTCAAACCTTGAGGAAAAGCATAGGATATTTTGAGATTGTATAACAAAACTGCAGCCCACACGTGAGAAGTCGCAGGCAGCAGCTAGTTTAAAAATTGGGTCTATTTTAGATAGTGGAGTGTCAGATAACTGCATAACAATGGAATTATGAATGAAAAATATGCCAAGGTGAAGATTAAAACTTACAGCACTTTCCCGTTTTCAACTTTCTTTAATTTAACATTTTCTGAGTCCTCCCCTAATGTCGTTTTGGACAACTTACGCAAAACTTTTATTTCTGCTTTTATATCAGTTTGTGTTTGAGATATAACTGTAATAATACATATATTTTTATATTAGTATCAAATAAAAAAGCATAATTGATAGCCTCTGTGGAGTGGTGGTTGAGCAGGTTGGCTCATAAAACCCGGAGGCGGCGGGTTCGATTCCCGCGGCAGGATAAGTATTTGTTCACAGAAAAAAAAGCGCAAATACGTGTTATGTGTCTGGGTGTTGTGGGACCATGGTCCTCGTAGTACCTGGGTTCCTAGACACAGGGAATCCTAGTTAGGGTCCAGGAACTGTGTATGTGATCGTTGGGCGTTATTATTATTATTAATAATGAGACAAGCACTGAGAACAATTACATATCAATATATTAATAGTTCTTTAGGTTACTTACATTTTATCGGCTCTTGAAATATATCTGGTAACACAAGTTTTGGTCCAATCTCATCCAAAAATTTTGTTTTATTTCTTTGTAACTGAGTATTGTAGCCCATGAGGTTTTCATTTAGTGCGCCAGCTTGTACTGCTACACGCTTCACGGCTGTTTCAAAATCATATGCAATATTTAATGCAGTCACACCCCTTTCATTCTTCCATTCTTCACTATACAGTGGGTTATTGACTAGATATTTCACCAGAGCATTCCTATCTCTTTCTTTCCGAAGCTCTGTTATTTTGAGCTGAGTCATATCTTCCATCTTGTTGCAGTTTTTCTCAACTTTTTTGTAATCTGGAAATTTCAAGATTATGCACTAAAAATTTGTTAAATAAAACTGTTTTTTTTTTCAATTGGCTAGCATGCTACACCTTCAATCGCATCGTCACTTCCCATCAGGTGAGAGCGTGGTCAAATGCTAGACAAGATCGAAATAAAAAAAATAAAAAAAACTATTAGTTGTTGCGAAATAAACTTAATCCTCACAGTTAGTAGGAGATCTGCAATTAGAACAAAAACTACTTAATTAAGTAGATTAAATTAATTAAGTTTTTAAAAATGATAGTAGAGTACTAAAATATTATTATTAAGTAAAGTCAGTGAACAAAGGCTATTTTTATTTTTTTTAATTTAATTACAAGACACTATAAACTTGAATTTGATAGTTGGACCATGGATATAGTCACGTTGCCGATGTCTTTTAGTGCTCAGCCAAGACTCAATTTTGATTATTAGACTGTGTTGATTATTTTTATGGGTTTAGAGCAGTATGGTACCTTAATGTCTGGCCCGATAACTCAGTTGGTAGTCCCACCCTGCCTTCTGAACTGTGGGTTGTGGGTTCGATTCCCACCCAGGACAAACATTTGTGTGAAGAACATAGGTGTTTATTCTGGTGTCTGGGTGTTATATTGTATTCTATGTATGTATTTACAAACAAAAAAGTATCTAAGTATTGTATCAGTTATCTGGTTCCCATAAAGTCAAAGTCAAAGTCAAAAGATTTATTGCAAATAGGCTAATTTTAGCACTTTTACAAGTCAAAATTATACTAGGTACTTAAAATTAAGTTATTTCACTAAGCATATAAAATTACAAAGTGCTTATTGTCAAATAATATAGCAAGCCCATTACAATATATGAGTTTGAAAAAAAAAGCAGTTCTCTTTCTCACTACTGGTGCAAGCAATCCGGCACAATGCAGAATTGAAAACTTTGATCCGAAGCTTCGATTACAACTGTAAAGAAGAAGCTACAAGAAACTTTACAGTGATGTATTTTTTTTTTGTCTTCTTTCTACTGTCTTTTACAATGTATATAATTCATTACAGTTGAGATAATGAATATGTTACAAAAATAACCACCACGTCACACCGGTGCAAGAAAAATACCGTGATTATCTTATTATAAACATTACAAATAGAAACTGAATTTATAGATAGGAATAGGCAATAGGCAAAGTACCTAAGATTACATACCGTTAAGCTTGGGATATTCAGGCCAAGCTTTTTTGTCCGACACATAATCATTTATTGTGTAATAGGCTTTTTTCATTAAGTTTGACTTTATGAATAATTTAAATTTACGCATTGACAATTGTTCGATACCGTCAGGCAACTTGTTATAAAAGCGTATACAGTTTCCCATAAATGAACCATTAACTTTCTGCAGTCTGAATCTTGGAACTTTCAATTTATTTTTGTTCCTAGTATTAAAGTTATGAATATCGCAATATCTGGGAAAAGAGCTAATGTTTTTGCGAGTGTACATCAAATTGTCGTAAATGTATTGACAAGCCACTGTAAGAATATTTATCTCCTTAAATCGTTCCCTGAGAGAGTCGCGGGATTTCATGTTATAAATGGAACGAATTGCTCTTTTCTGTAAGACAAAAATTGATTGTATGTCCGCGGCTTTACCCCACAGTAAGATGCCGTATGACATAATACTGTGGAAGTAACTAAAGTATACTAAACTTGCAGTGGCTTCATCAGTAAACTGTCTGATTTTACGCACAGCATATGCAGCAGAGCTCAATCTACCAGCAATGTTTGATATGTGAGGACCCCACTGTAATTTAGAGTCTATAGTTATGCCAAGGAACGTGACAGATTGTACTAAATCTAATGGCTCACCATTCAGTAATAAATTTGTAGGAGACCCCCTAACATAGCACAAGCTTTGCTTAGTTTGTGGCTAAGTGGCGTTGTGTGAGATGCCCACACATATTATTATTATTATTATTAATACCCAGTTTTATTTAATGTAGTTTATTTCTAGTGTGTACAACTAAAAGTGTTTCATAATTCTTACCATATTTCTTTTTATGTTCCATGGTCTTAAGCAATGCAGCATGAACATTTAACCATTGTGTTTCTAAATCTCGAAACTCTTCTAACTCTACACTGAGTTTACTTATAGTCCTGAAATAATCCATAGCCCAGTATATGATGGTGCGTGCTTTCCTACAAGATACCTCTCTAACTACTTTGAGTGACATTAGAAATGACAGTAATTATAAAAAAGTTATGCGAAATTTCTGCAGATTTTTCTGACATCCATTTCCAGTGAAAATAGATGTTTCAGTTAAATACTATTATCGGTAAACTAGCAAATGGACAGGGGATTCCTGGGGATTAACTCAATAAAAACATAATAAATAAAAATTCCGATTAAAATTACCTTTGAGCATATTGCATCTTAGTTAACAAATCAATGTGACACAACACAGCATTTCTATACTTAAACGCCGGGACATAGTCTGGGCGAAGTTTAATGGACATATTAAAATGTTTCATGGAACTGTTAAAATCTCCAATAACTGCATAAGCTTCCCCAAGTGTGAAATGACTCAAATGGAGTGTTGGATTGTGATCCACAGCTGCTCCCAGCACCACAATGGCATCATCTGTCATTTTGCTGCGGTGCAAAATTGAACCCATACATAGTAGGGGAATGGGTTTATACTGCCTGAAAATAAGGAAACAACTTATTTAGGATAACTTCTTTAAATTTAACATCTGGTAAAATATGGTCTAAATGCTACCCTGTCATTGATTTATGTTACATTAGCTTCTGCCCGCGGTTTCGCCCGCGTGGCCTATAGGAAACGAGAAGAAATTTTTTCATAGAACCACCAAGAACCACTCAGTTCACCCTCTTAGGGGTGGAATTTCGAAAAACCCTTTCTTAGTGGATACCTACACTTTACAAAGAACAAACCCTCCAAATTCCAAGTCTCTAGGACCGTAGTGGTCAGGACTTTGAATTTTATATGTATAGATTATGAATATTGCATAATATATAATATTTATTTTACAGTGCTAATTTTGTCCACATTACATTAGTTTTAATTATTAATCGATGAAAACCTCTATCCTGGTTTATCAATATTTCAATACTATGCCAGAGTGAATAGGTACCTTCTAGATTTTCGTGCACCATCATCAGCTACACTGTCGCTTACCATCAAGCTAGTTGGTGCTCAAATATAAATTGATTATAGTTACAAAAAATCTGAAGTACCTGAAACAGATCACTCTTTGCTATAAGTCCTCCCATTGTGACATATAGTTTATAAGATTATTTGTAGTTTACTATTTTTGTGAAATGTTTACTTATACTTATACCATATACAGTATTTACCAATCTTATCAAAGGTCACAAATTTTAATTTAATAACAAATAAAACAAACCTAGGACAATGATGCACAGCCCGCCGACTACATTCCAGAGCTTTGGGTACATTTCCTTTAATTCTCCAATAGATTGCAGCAAGATTATAATGTAACCACGAAGTGGTATTTCTACGTAAAGTGTCAGAAATCCAGTGACCATACTCTTTTACTGATTCAATAGAGGAAAATATCTCTGGCAAACCAAGTACAGTTTCTGGTGTGGCATTAAGATTGCCTCGGTTTACCATAGCCTGAAATAATTAAAAACAATTAAAGGGTGGAACAGACTACTTTACCACTAAAGTGGATTTAAAGATGTAGTGTATGAATGTACCTATTACTAATATTATCAAACTTTTAAAGAAATATGACTATTCTACCCTTGCCTTGCAAAACTTATTTCTACTCAGCAGTACGAAGAATATCTAGGGGCAAAATCTAAAATTCTAGAACTTTTAGTGTTGATATCTGGTGGTTGTTTCATTATTTAAACCAAAGTAACAAATGTATGAGAGTTTGAAGACACTGTTCTAATGAATGCACAAATTAAATTATACAAAATCAAATAAACTTACATACCTCTAAATGCTCAAATGAAGACATGCTATATGTCAATGAAGATATTTTCTTGCAATCTGGGACTTCAATGTCACCAAACTCTTCACCAACAGAGAGCATAAACTCACTTTCCTCTATACCTATGTTTGATCCATCTTCTAAAAAAGTTTTATACCAGTCTACATTCTCTATCTCACCTACTGCTTTACAGTTTTCATTTTCGGTAACATGTGTGGTAATATCTGACTGATCTTCTAATTCAACCCACATGCTGTTAATTAACTTTTGCCTAATAAGTAGATCATCATACATAGCAAAAGTGTTCTGCCATCTAATCTCCTGATTGATAAATGACAGCAGATCAGAAGAATCTGCCAATAAAAATGGAGATTCTTCCTGAAATATAAAAACAATAATATTTAAGTTACTTCACACATCTTTAATCCAGACTCCTTCAAGTATGTGAAATAATATACAAAATGTTTTCAAATTGAAGAATAATTAGCCAGAATTATGGGAATAGAGCAACAATGCACAAAGGCTGGCAGCAGCAGGATCAAGTAAAACCGAAGATTAGGCTCGATATCATAATTTTTGAGACATGTCCAGCTACAAATAAACTAGCTGATTAAGATGATGATACCAACAATATGAAGTAGGAAGTCCGCAGGAAACACATAGTAGGTAACCCCACTATGTGTATGTTTGTGTGTGAGGGTTTGTTACTACCCAGCGCTGAAACAGCTGAATAGATTCTGATGAAAGTCGGTGTGGTAGTACTCTATAGTTCTGAATATGGAACACTCTTTTACTCTGATAATTGTACAGTTCCGTGGATAATGATTTATAATATTAGCCACGCTGGTGCCGCAGCAGGACGCAACTAGTAATGTTATAAATAAGACAAGTACGTGCCTTCGATCGGATGAGTCCAGTCTCTGTTACTACCCAATGGCTGGAAGCCCGTATATTGGCAGTAAACAGACATAGCAAGCTCAAAATTCTTAAGAATAACATTTTCAAGGGTTCACAAATAACTTGTTGAACTTAAGAACATACTATTCATTTAAAAAATCATGGTTTTCTAGTTTTAACTTTATGTCTCAAAATTGTAATGTAAACCACAATTTGTGATCCTACGAACTTCAAATCGAACTGTTGACATTTGTCAAGATGTCAAATGAAATGACATTGATAACCAACTGAAAGTTACACAGATCAAACTGAATGTTATAATTTTTTTTTTATGTTAGTGAATGATGTGACGAGCTAGTCGTTCACCTGATGTTAAGCGACAAGGCTGCCCATAACAGAACAGTGTCACTCGGAACTCCAAAATTAAAGTTTCGCGTAATACTGCACTGCACACATCATCCTGAGACATCAGCACAGTCGTCTTATAATTATACGCTAAACCACAGGCTAAAGACAAAACACACAAAAACAATCTACAAAAATCGACCTCTACATTTTGTTGGTGTTGTTTGTTCCAGTCAGCGCATTTTTTTTTTAAGATTTGGCTCCACATTTTGTGTATTTAGCCAGTGTCAAGTAATTGATAATTCATCAAGTTAATAATATTTCACGCAAATATGTGTCAAGTCACAGTCGAAGTCATCAAGTCAAGTCATTGTCTAGTCAAAGTCATACTCCTAGTAAAGTGGTGGCAACTTTACTTGAAGCTTCTATGGAGTTTTGGAAACAACACGAAAAGAAACGTTTCACCATCATTATACCATTTTCCCACACTCACGCCTGCAATCCAGCACTTAACGAATAGAATGCCACCAATTTTATGCACTGACACTGAAAATAACACAAGTTTTTGAAAATAATCTCTTTCGCTTTCCCGCCAAAACTCGTCAGCGCATTTAGTTAGTTGAAAGCTCAATATGTGACGACTATTGTTCCCACCTAAATTGTACCACTAAGGGTGGAGTTCACCAAATCTATGGTAACCGAACGTTTACGTAATCGGCCGATGAATTCCCAAACGTCGTTTAACCGATTGATTAAATATTTGCTGTTCACCACGCGCATTCGGACCATGATCACTAAATCGCCCGGTCAGTGTGGCATTCAGAGTGAATGAACGAACGTTATAAGGCAACTTATTTGAAAAGTCATTTATCGGTACGTAGTCGATACCATGACGGATTGTTTGTATTTAGCAGTATAAAATATAATACTTTCAATTTTAAAAGTTCATAAGAACGTACGCATAGCACTATTGCACTACTGTTTCCAATTTGGGTAGGTAAACTGCTAGAGAATTATTTCTGGAAAATAATAATTACATCATCTAGGTATAAATACATACTTATTTACCTATGTAGTATGTATATAATACACAATTAAATAAAATAATAAAAATTCGTTCATAAAGGGTCGTTCCCACCCAGGACAAACATTTGTAGGGTGAACATCAATGTTTTTTCTGTGTCTGGGTGTTATATTGTATTCTATGTATGTAATTACAAACAAAAAGTATCTAAGTATTTTATCAGTTTTCTGGTTCCCATAGTACAAGCTTCCTTAGTTTTTGGATAGATGGCGCTGTGTGAAGTGTTCATAAATATTTATTTACTATTTATTATTTTTTTTATCATATATTAGGTCTTTACCTATGAAATTTCCGTATTGCAGTACAGACTTTTTCAAACAAAAAAAAGTTTTGATTGGCTATGAATTCTAAATTCAAATTAATTTTGTTTTAAAAATATAACATTCTATTTACAATATAAGTCTTTTGTTTATTGATTAGCGTTGTATTTTCATTACATTTCAACATTTTTCCTCATAATGGATACTTTGAAATTTCGTGTAATTATGGAATATGAGTTCCGTCGCGGCACCAACGGGGCACAAACGACACGTAACATCAACGACGTTTACGAATAGAACTGTACAAACGAACGTACAACCCGTTATTGGTTTGCTCGGTTCCGTTCTGGGAATTTTGACTTGAAAAATGAACCTCGTGGTCGTCCGGAAACTTTGGTCAACAATGATGAATTAAAGGCGATCGTGGAAGCTGGTGAATCTCAATCTACAGCTGAGCTGGCAGCAGCTTTTGATGTTAGCATCAAAACAATATTGGTCCATTTGCGACAGATTGGCAAGATAAAAAAGCTTGATAGATGGGTGCCCCACGAACTCAACGATCGCCAGCGCAACGTACGCGTCGAGACTTGCCTTGCGCTGCTTAACAGGCACAGAAATGAAGGAATTTTGAACCAAATTGTTACGTGCGACGAAAAATGGATTCTTTTTGACAATCGAAAGCGCTCAGCAAGTTGGTTAGATCCTGGTTCGGTACCAAAGCAATGTGCAAAACGAAAAATGACCCCTAGAAAGGTGATGGTCACAGTTTGGTGGTCTAGTGCTGGTGTGATTCATCATAGCTTTTTACAAAATGGCGAGAGCATTACTGCAGATGTGTACATTGAAGAACTGACCACAATGATGGCGAAACTCGCACGTCTGCAACCAGCTTTGGTCAATCGGTCGTCTCCACTGCTACTTCACGACAACGCGCGACCCCATACTGCACAACAGACCGTCTCTAAGCTGCATGAGTTGGGTTTGGAAGCTCTCCCTCATCCGCCATACTCACCAGATCTAGCGCCTACCGACTATTACTTTTTCCAAAATTTGGACAACTTTTTAGCGGGAAAAAAATTCAATTCCCGAGAGGCAGTACAAAACGCCTTTGAAGAGTTTGTTGTCTCCCGTCCTGCTGATTTTTTCAAGAAGAGCATCCATAAACTGCCACAGCGTTGGCAAAGATGCATTGATTGCAGGGGTGATTACTTTGAATAAAAGAAATAAATAAGTTCGAAAAAAAAATACTTTAACTTTTTTCAAACAAAACGGCAATTTCATAGGTAAAGACCTAATATTTTTTCGCTCATAACTCCAGGAATATAATAACGTAACCAACTATGTTGCTCTGATCGCAAATACAGCTCAGAAAAATGCATCATATGACGTAACCGAGATTTAAACGACGTTGTCGAGGTCGGTTAAAATAATCGGGCGTTTACGGTATTTAACCGTCTATTATGTTGTGGTGAACACCAAAAACAGTTTAACCGACCGTTAAACTGATAACCGGCCGTTTAAAAATCTGGCGAACTCCACCCTTACAGTGAACAGATACTTAATTATTTAAGGCCTTGTTGCACCATCTACAAGATTTATAAACCTATAAGATTAAAAAGAAAAAATAAAATAAATCTGCAGTTAAAATCATATACACGCAGATGTTTGTGTTGTAAAGCAAAGCATCCCTGCGCATTTTTCGGACTTGCATGATACTTTTAATTTAAAAAGTAATTCCTTACATGCCATTCTGGTGTCTGAAAGTTGGCTTAAACCCTCCCTTCCCTCCACCTCTTATCCCCTACCTGGGTTTGTGCTGATCAGAAATGATCGCACTGGCAAGGGGGGTGGTGGTGTAGCGATTTACCTGAAGAGCCATCTAACCTACAAAATAGTGTCACAGTCATCTTCGTCTTACTGTGCCTCTCCTGAGTTTATTTTTATTGAAGTAGACGTAGGTTTAAAAGTTATTCTCGGTGTTGTCTATTGCCCACCAAATATAGACTATTTTTTAAAACTTGAGCATGTTTTGGAAGACATTATGTCAGAATATACACACATTCTTGTTATGGGTGATTTCAATACATGCTTACTAAGTCCGAACCAGAGATCTCTAAAACTGCGCAGTATCATAGAGTCACTTAACCTGAACTTGCTTGACTTACATCCAACTCACCATACACACACAACTAGCACTCTCCTTGATCTTATTATAACATCAGACGTAAGTTTAGTAAAGAATCATGGTCAGTATTCTGCTCCGGGCTTCTCTCATCACGACCTTATTTTCTCCTCAGTTAAATTCAAGGTACCAAAACCAAAGCCAGTTATTCTAAAGCAGCGACTTTTTTCAACACTTAATGTTCCTGAACTAGTAAATGATGCCTCTAACGTCAACTGGTCGCAGATTGAACTCGTAGCATCAATAGACGATAAAGTAAAGGTTTTCAATTCTAATATCACCAATCTCTTTGATCGACATGCTCCAGTTCGCTCTATTAAAATAAAACGTCCTCCCTCCCCATGGTTCTGTGACACCATTCGTAAAGCCATAGCCAGACGAGACCGTGCGTTCCGTAAGTTTAAAAAAGACCGGTCTGACGAAAGTTGGTCTCATTACCAAATTATGAGGAATCGCTGTAATTTGTTGGTCCGAAATGCAAAGAGACGCCACATTGCTGAACAAATAGAGCTTTCAACTCCCGCAGGTATCTGGAAATTTCTACGGTCTTTGGGTCTAGGTAAAGTAAGACATACCGATACCAAAATCACTATGGATCTTAATGCTATGAATTCCCACTTCACTTCATGTTCGAAATTAAGCCCCACAGTTAAACAGGATACTATTCGCAAAATTGATAGTATTCCTTTGCCAGATATTAAGTCCTTTGATTTTGAACCTGTTACTCAGGATTCCATACTAAAAATATTGGGGTCTCTTAAATCTAAAGCTATTGGGAGTGATAATATTGGTCAGATCATGATTAGTCACATAAAATTTCAAATTATTCCAGCCCTTACACATATTATAAACTGTTCTTTAACATCTGCTCAATACCCAGACGAATGGCGTAAGGCATATGTTCTCCCCCTCCCTAAAGTTCCAAACCCTTCTCTTCCAAATGAATTCCGACCCATCTCTATCCTTCCATTTCTATCCAAAGTTATAGAGTCTGTTGTTCACAAACAGGTTACGGATTTCTTAGCCAACAATAATCTCCTGCACCCTTTCCAATCTGGCTTTAGAGTTGGCCATAGTACCACAACAGCTCTCTTGAAAGTTACTGAGGATATCAGAAGCGGTATGGAAAACTCACAGGTGACCGTTCTGGTTTTGATCGACTTCAGTAACGCATTTAACGCCGTTGACCATGACTTCCTCTTAGCTCTTCTCCCGAAACTCAAATTTTCTCCCACAGCTATAGATTGGTTCTCTTCTTACCTGAAATGTCGTAGGCAAGCCATACGATCGGGACAGGAACTATCTGGGTGGAATATTTTGGATGTAGGTGTGCCACAAGGTGGAATTTTATCTCCACTACTATTCTCATTATTTATAAACTTGCTCTCCCCTCATCTGCAGAATAGGTTCCACATGTACGCGGATGATCTCCAGATATATTGTTCTTCTCCCATTCATAATATTACTCACGCGATTAAAGCCATTAACGACGACTTGTCACGTTTATCTACCTGGTCGGTAAGCTATGGTATAAAGGTAAACCCTGACAAATGCCAAGCTATCATAGTGGGTAGCTCTCGTCTACTGTGTAAAATCGACCCTTCCAATCTTCTCCCCCTCTCATTCAATTCTATTAATATCCCTTTCTCTTCAACAGTGAAAAATCTAGGTATTTTAATTGACTCGAATCTGAATTGGACTCCTTATGTCAAAGAAATCTCTCGTAAATTTTATGCATCATTCCATTCTATTATTCGTCTCAAAAACTTTCTCCCCACCCAAACAAAAATTTCATTAGTTAACTCCCTCCTTATTCCGATTCTCGATTACGCTGATGTTTGTTCCTTGGATCTAACTGAAGACCAGCTTAACAAACTCGACCGCTTACTTAATAACTGCATTCGTTTCATTTATGGCCTCAGGAAGTATGATCACGTCTCTAAATTCCGAGCTGAGCTCAAATGGCTCCCAATCCGCGAGCGACGTAACCTACGAATTCTCTGTCTCCTTTTTTCTGTTCTAAAAGACCCCAATTCTCCGACTTACCTTAAAAACATGTTTACCTACTTATCTGACACACACCAAAGACAACTCCGCTCTTCAAACACACTTGTGCTTGCAACTCCACGACATACTACATCTTTCTTAGACAACTCTTTCCAAGTCACAGC
The DNA here is from genome assembly GCA_905220475.3 of Ennomos fuscantarius. Taxonomy (NCBI): domain Eukaryota; kingdom Metazoa; phylum Arthropoda; class Insecta; order Lepidoptera; family Geometridae; genus Ennomos; species Ennomos fuscantarius. The sequence continues at coordinate 4,374,483 of HG992029.1, forward strand.
GGTTCATCTCTGGAACTCGTTACCAGATAAGATCCAGAGGTGCAACGTCAAGGACAATTTTAAACGCCAGGTAAAGGAACATTTGCTAAAAAGTCTCTAAACTTGAACTAGCAGAACATAGAATTATTTATTATTATGTAGTTTGTATTTTATTTAATTATGTATATATTGTCTATATTGTAGTATTCATTAATATTTGTATATTATTAAATCTGTAAAATATGTATTTTTATACCTTAATAGTTGTATCGTTGTTATAGTTTTATTTTAATTTATTTGATGGTCAAAATGGATGTTCAAAATTATGCTCATTTCCTTATATGCACGCCTAATCAAATTGTTTCTCTGCACGCCTTGGTTGACTGGTAGAAAATGCTGTTAGCATTAAGTCCTCCTTTGTACTTTTTATGTGCATAAAGTATTAAATAAATAAATAAATAAAATTGTCCGTTTTACACGTTGTTAATATTTAAGTCATAATAACTTTGACTACAAAAATTGTCCGTTTAAGGTTATAGTTGAAAACATTTTAAAAAGTTTTCAAACATTCAACAAAATGTGGAGTAAACATTTAACTAACATCACAACATCTAGGTAACGACGAATTCATAATGATGGAATTAATAACTTCATGGCTAGATTATGATGTAGTGTAGCTGGCATTTTGGTGCAGCCTATGTAGGTATACCCAATTACTCATAGAACCATCAATTTTAACTTTAAGATAGTGTTTTATATAAATAATAATTGAAGGGTTGAGAATAAAAAGGATTTAACTGACAAATTGACAGTTTCGAGAAAATTGACTTTAAACGTCAAAGGCGTCATTTTTATGTAGAATGCTTATAAGGTAATAGAAAAGGTTTAAGTAAGTTTCATTTGCTTGAAAATGTTTTATTTCTATTTAAAATTACTAAATATAGTACTAATTCATACAATTACTGTAAAAATATAATATAATAAATGAAATAAAGTAATGTTTTTATGCTAAGCGTACTGTATTCCTGTGACAGATAAACCGTTTTTAGACTCAAAATCTCGAGATTTAAGCCTCATTTCGGTATTTTGAGAATGTATTATTGAAGATAATTTCACGCTGAATCCAACGATACCCATATGTCATTTGGTCAAAAAAATCAGTTAAATCCTTTTTATTCTCACCCCTTCAATTTATCGCCCTTTTCTATGGGTATATAAATACATACAGGTAACTTTAAGTATAATACTAACATTGCATTTCCGACACTGGCCTCTTGTCTCCGAGGTCACCTAAATAGGCTTGGAGGAGTGGTATAAATGTGTTCAAAATTGGTTTATTTGTATGAAAAAGCGAAGGTATTTACGCTAAAGGAGAGAATTTCGAGAAGCAATAAATTCATTTTTGACCATTTATATGTTTTTTATTCATTCCGCAAATTATATACGAGTCCCACATATAAATACATATAGCATATACCTAGGTACCTAGGTCTCTAGGCAAGTAAGGTACCTACTTATATATACTTACATAAGTACCTGAGTACTTAATTGTTATAGTAAGTAGGTAGTATTGTAGTAGTAATAGGTAAGTATAGTACTTACGTTACTTAATTACCTAGGCAATAAGTAAATAATTAGTACCTAATACTTTAAACAAAGTTATTGAAATTATACCTATTATTAAATTTATCTACAAAAGATATTGTACGCAGCGTTGGGGTGCATTCCCCTCTGCGCCCTCGGGACATAATGCGCATGTCCAAATAACCTCATTGAATCCACGCCTCAGGTCATCCACACGCGCTGTTACATCGTACTTTTGCATCATAAAACCAACAAAAGCACAAGAATATCCGAAGGCAAATTGAACCAGACGAGTTTACAGCAAACTGTTACGCTAAAATTTATAAATTCAAAATCGGACTAAATGGAAGTGCATAATTTCATCTCCAGTTACAAGATGTACCCATCTTTAACAAACGCTAGATCAAAGAACGATTTGTCTAGAAGAATGTGAGAATTACGTGATGAAAGTTTTCAAAGTGTAGAGTGAGAAAGAAAATGGTAATTGACGCACAAGACTTGGTACAGTCGCCGCCAACTTTGGATGTGCGTAACAACGATAATCTTAACTGCACAAACGAATCCCTTCATTTAGATAAAAGTGTAAAAGTTTTAGAATATAAGGTAATTATAGCAGCCTCAAAAATATGAAATAGCTACATATACTGTAAGTAGAAAATAACTTATAAAATATTGTTTTAAATTTTAGGGAATCCTTTGGACATGTGGTCTAAGGGAAATATGTTTAACTGCCCTATGGCTTCCATTAGGTGCTTTAATATTTTGTTACGTGACAGCAAACATATTCCAGTCAGATGATATTCATGAAACGCACTGTAGAGTAAGTATTTTTGAAATATTTTTATGTACCTACTGAAGTATAAAATGTTTGAAAAAAAAATTGTCTATTTGGCACAATAATAGATTAAATTATTTATGCAACTTTTTTGGAATAGTTACATAATCGTATTCCATATCTCAGGAGTTGTATTACTATTTGTGTTTAGATTTTAACTTGCATTCATTATTTTTAACCACACTTAAAATTAATTCAATTACCTAAGTAATTTTGATTAAAATGTTATGTTTTCTTCTGCTTCTTAATTCAAAATGGGTAAGTAGGTAGATAATTATATTATAATACCAACGTATAAGGACATAACACAATACGAGTGGTGACTAAGTTACCCTTTTTATATTTTTGCACTAAGAAAATGTTTAGAATGACGTAAATGCCCCATAGTCGACCATTAACTACATTGCTGTATAACATCAATTCAGTAACCTAGCTGGATAGGTAGAAAGTACCTCATACTACATACCTACTGGCATTGCTAGTCTGTGTAACAAATCCATTCAAGCCTTTTTATTTATTCAACCCTTTCGTTCAAGTCCAGTTTCAGTCAAGACCACTACTGCACTTATGTTTTAATCGCTTCTGATTATAGGTGTACAACGTGGTGCCATCAATAAGCGCTATCACGGGGATCAGCCCACAGAGATATGTGTGGAGGATATGTATTGCTTTCCATTTAGGACCAAGATTGTTAATAGGATGTTTATATTACCACTATCACAAGGAACGCACTGCTCATATCACTGAAGAAAAAGTAAGCTTAAATATCCAAATTTTAACGTGAACTACTTTTTACTTTGCTAGCATGCCACACCTTTGATCGCATCGTCATTTCCCATCAGGTGAGAGCGTGGTCAAATCCTAGACAAGTTTGAAGTAAAAAAAAATAATTAAGATCTAAATCATTAGTCACGTAACTCTCAAATATCACAAATTTGTTTGCAGCTGTAACTTAAGCTGTAACTTAATTACTAACGAACCGCTCAAAACACCCACCTGAGTGAGGGTCAGTTTGGAATTTTGTTCCTATCAGACCACCAGCTTTCCATTTGGCTAGGGTAACTTGATTTTATCAGATCACCTTCCACTCAGAGCTTTCAACCGGGATTGGTTAGGTAGGTTAGTAGGCCTTTGCCTAGGTATGGAATTATGGGGGCGAGTTGGCTGGACTGCAGTCGCGACCCCTTCTCGCCCCGGTACGGCGGACGAGGGCTCACGGGGGGGTTTTAGTGGGTTCGAGTCCCACATACCCCCTGCCACCACCCCCGTGGTGGCAGGGAAGTGCGAGGGCATTTCCCCCCCTCAAAAAAAAAGGTATGGAATTATGGATGTATCGAAAGTTTTGTAGTTTGAAGTTTTGTATAGCAACATTCAAAAATTACTCACAAGTACATACGAATATGACAAAACTGCGGTTTAATTTTCTTAATGATTGGATATATTCATATGTGAGAATTACAATAACTACTTGTTTCAGGCAAGAACGCTAGCTACACAATTAGGAGACGTGTGTTATTGGCTGAATTTTGTCGAGTTGTTCGCCCTTACCGGCGTGACCTACGTTTCTAATAGGGAAAACTATTGTAAGTATGGCATGGCGTTTATACACATAAACATATTTGGAAAAGGTACGATAAACATTCAAGTCAAATATTAAGGTAATGAAAAAAGGCACGACGATACCTATAGAATTTAATAGGTAACCATTCAGAAGTAAGTCACATCTTAAAGTAACAATCTTAGAAATAATAAACAATGAAAACAAAGTTTATTCCTCAACTTTAATAAAATTTAATAATAATAATTAATATTATATATTAAATTAATACTCTATTTTGTACCGGAAAATTGCCTAGCACAACGAATCAGCATTGCAATTTAACGGGGCAATGCTGCCAGCATGTTGTGTACGCTACCTACTGGTAGAGGGCTGGAGTATTCGGACTGTCTATAGGTCATCCCGGCCAGTACGAGTATATAGTCAAAATTTTTTTTTGTAGTAGTAGGTAGTGTTTAGTATTAGTTATTATAACGTTCTTCTTTCATAAATGACTAGTTGCGCCCAGTGGTTTCACGCATGGATAAAAAGTATTTTATTTATTTGTTCATCCCACGGGAAAATTTAACTTTTCCGGGATAAAATGTAGACTAAACCAGTGTTAAACCAGTGTATACGCTATCTGGGTACCGATTTTCATCCGAATCCATTCAGCCGTTTGAGCGTGAAGGAGTAACAAACATACACACATACACACAAACACACATACACACATACAGACTTTCGCTTTTATAATATTAGTGTGATCAGTGATGATGCACTTTCATACTAAGCTGATACATGCAATTTTTTGTTTCAGTCGTACACGAGAAGATATTTATAGTGTTTATGATAGTTTCCCTCCTGCACATGCTGTGCCGAGCCAGAGTGGGGTGCATTGCCAGCGATATGGTGGAACCAGTAAGGACTAACAAACTGGTGTGGGTCCTATTCGTCGTGGCTATAGCTGCGACGCTTGGTCTGATTGTTTTCTTTTTGAGACATCGCCTACTTTGCAGACCTTTAGGTAAGTCCCTATTTTATCCTAACCAATTTGTTAACATGTTGATGAATAACGAGTGAAAACTAAAATCTTTCATCAGTCTACATGATGCGATTCGACGACATCTCTTCCACAATGTTAGAAAGACTACCCGCAGGCATTTTAAGAACCTAAATTATTTGAATTACCCATTTTTAAAATTTATGCGCCACGCTACCATACCTGTCTACCAACTTAAGTACACAAGGTTGCACCCAATCCACCATAATCCTGCGATTTAAGTTACTGCTCTGACTAATTGTTATTAACGTATAGGTAACCAGCATTTGGGTTGCACCCTCATATTCATCGTTACCTACATTATGTACATAACAGTTCAATTTTCCACTTTGCTTGGACATTTTTTAGTTGTACCGTTCACAGTAGTCTAACGATTACTGTGATCGGTACAACCCAGTCTTAGAAACAACAGAACTTATGACAAACGCATTCAAAAGCAACCGTATTTCGTACTGTTGTGAACGCGACTGGTTGAACCTTTCGACGAAACTTTACCTTCGCAAGCATTTGGTTCTGTCTGTTCGGACTTCGGTTTTACCACGCAACGCAACTATTGAACAGTCAGCACAAATCTCAAACTAATCATCTGAATTCTATTTTAACGCTAACCAATCAAATAAATAAAATTACACACAAACATATAGGGGATTAGAGATAAGCAAAGGGAAGTGAAAGTGATATTAATTTTTAATAATAAAATATTGTGTTTATTGGTGTGTAATTAGTTTATTCTCGCACAGAATAATTAGTGCAACTAGTTTTAGACTTAAGTTAGATTAGTAAAAATTACATAAAACGAATTATTTTAATTTTTGAGTGACTAATTATCATGTTAGTTATTATAATAGATGCATCCCATCTGGGTATCGGAAACATTATTAATGTTGCGGATTGAACTTTAATTACGACACGATCACGTCACGATCGCTTTGAAAATAGCATAACTTTGACCTTTTAGGTTACAATATAGGTAACACTTGTGCCATATTGAACCAAGAAAGAATATTTCCATTTTAATAATCTTTTCTTTTTTTATTTCAGCGTTTACGTGGTTTGCAATCTGCGAGTACATTCTAGCAACGGCTAACATGGCGTTCCATGCCGTGGTGGTTTGGGATTTGCCACTCCACCAACTTCAAGTCGTCAATCCGCATAGTAAGAAGGAGTAATGGCCCCTTTTAGCCTTTCCCATTCGCGCTTTATACTGGCCACTACGACTACTAAGTGACTAGCCAACTCATGCAATGGCCAAAAGTGACTAGGAGCTCCACTCCCTTCTGAATACCGGTGTGGCATCGGAAGTAACTAGATCGATGACTAGCAACATTAATCATACAGCTAAAAACGACACTATCCACGCAGGTATCTAGCAATTAGGTTAGTATATCTATGCTCTACACTGCACTAAGGTCCATATTACAGAACGATGCTCAGTCAATCAATCGGTGTTCAAGTAGAGATTTCATTAATAAAGTGATCAATTAGTGAATAAAATCTCTGCTTGAGTACCGATCGGTGATTGAGCATCGTTCTGTAATACGGACCTAAATGACCAACCCTACCGCAATCAAAATATAGCCTGAGTTGCCATGGCCATTTTGGCCATGTCCATTGACGGTAGAAGAATTATCAAATGGCACTTACCTATACTTTGTGTATTATCTAATTAACTATATGCAAAACACACAGAAACCTATATAACCTAATTTTGAGCATCTAAATCGATAATTGACTTCTAAATTCTAATTTCTACCATCAAACAGAATTGTGAAAAACACCAGAAAAATTGTTGACTTTACGAGTTGGCTATTGTGATCACAATCATTGTAATGTTATCTCAGCACCACGAGTGAAGATAACTTTGGTATTAGTATTATTGCTAGTGTAGTATTAAAGATATCAATTCAGAATTGAGCTTGTAATGTAGCTTAGTTTCGATAGACTAATGTGAGAAATCTTGAATGAAATGATGTAAACTTTTAGGTCAAAAATAACAGTGGCAAAAAATAAATCCTCATGGATTTGGAATATATCATGAAATGCATGGATAACTTTATAGTAGATGGATTAAGGATAAAGTACCATAAGAAACTCTAACTGAAGAATACAGCTTGATCGAGGCTATAGATGGTAGCATCACATTAAAATATAACGTCATAATCTTATGAAATCGCTGAAGTAGGTAATAATAATTATTATATAATAGACAGTGGCAGAAAAGTGACATCTTTTCAAAAGAAAAATGGCTAGTTTTATTAGTAGGTATTTAAATTAAGTAGAAATGGAAAATAGTGGATGTAGCCATTTAAGATACTAGATGACATAGAGGTCTAAGCCAACTAGAGGCAAAGAAGGTAATATTTATTATGAGTTCAGCTTGATTTTCGTTTTTGCATGTTTTGATGTTGTTTACTTGACACTGTTAAGCATTTACGTAAAGTCGAAGGACCAATGTTGATGTTAATACATATAAGGACTGCTACCTGTTGTATTACTAATATTATACATATCTACAAGAAATGTATTTAGAGTTCTCACTATTCGAAGGAATGTTCAATAGGATTGGTGTTAGTTCAATGGTTTATGGCCACATAGCTGTCAAACTTGTAGGTATAACACGGCGTTCGCACCTATGTTTTCAAGTTGCGTGGTTATTGCTTTTAATTCGATGGCGGCTGACTATCTATCTATGTTTGAGCCACATTATGGTTAAAAGCAAATAGTTGGTTTCCCAGAATTACTCGCAAGATTTTCTGCCTGGTTGCGAGGAACCCAAATATAAAATATACTGTAACAGCCTTATTAATAAACGGGTATTAGTCTCGGATTAGTTACTTCAGCTTTTGTCCTTTTTTTGCTACTGGAATATTTAACTGGATCGAAAGAGACAAAAGATGGTGTAACTAGTCTAAAGCTAGTTCGTGTTTATTAATAAGGCTGCAAAGGTTTATAATCTTACTGTCGACTACTTTGCTGACATTGGTCACAATTCGTCATTCGAAATGCTGTTGCATGTGGATTATCTGCTACCACTCGGGTGACCAAAGGAGCTTAGTGGAGTGTACTAAGTATAAAATTAGTCGTCTTCTAAAGCCCCTGGCACGAGCGACCGGATGAGTTTGGTCAATCCTTTGCTTGGCCGCAAACTATGCGGTATACTTTATTTCTGCTGCTCATTACAATGAGTCAAAATAGATATAAGTGCCTATTAAATTTACTAATTGATTACGTAAGTACCAAGTCTACTTAACAGTTAATTTAAATCAATATAATGTTATACAGACAACGCGTTCATGAATCACAACTAAGGACACATTTTGACTTTCAACCCCTCTCTCAAGGGAACCGAGCTGACTTTCGGGATAAAAGCTATCATATGTCTTACTTCGTAGAGCTCAAATCACGCCAAGTTTCATTTGAATTCGTTCAGTATTTTTGGCGTGATGCGCAGCCCAGATATAGGCAGAGACAGCCAAATAAAAATGAAATTAACTACAACTTGGGCAGTTTGTATCGAAATATAAGCGCCCGACTAAAAATACAATAAAATAAAAAAATCTTCAATGTACAGAATTGGACCTGTTACAGTTTTATTATAAGTAAATATTAAATCTGGGTTGCACCACTTGCACAATCTACACTTTACAGTCAACATTTACCTACAGGCAAATCCCTTCCGTGGTAATTAACCAAACATGTGTTAGGTATAAAACTATGCTTAAAATGTCATGATTTGTCACTTTAGTATTTAAAGCTACCGTTAAATCACCATAAAATTTTAACCATATTTAAATGTTACAACGTATTTTTGCTAACAAGACTTAACTGCGGATTTGTCTGTAGAGTAATGTTATAAGTCAACCCTTAAATATTGTTAACGTTTACTTAAGCCTGCAATAATGTATTTATAACGACTTTTGTAGAAAATTTCCTCCGACATTTGACATTAGTTTTGCATATTTTCTTTTCACTTTTTAATCTAAACTGGCATAACGTTTAACCGTAATAGTAATAACAAATGTAATGATGACTGCTGGTTAAACTTTGTGGTTAAGGTTAAGGTACAGTTAACTTAAACTATAACTCTTACATAAAGTAAAGTGAGTTAAAATCAGAGTACCTTATTGTTGTCACATGCTGGTTCTAGTCAAAGTGGAACTGGCATTATGGTGTAATCCGGCTTACATATTTATTATTCACTAAGTCCAATATATATTGTAATTATACTTGTATATATGAACCTAAGTATTTCAAATTATTTATTTCTTTAAATTATTAGAAATAGTTACTGCTTGTTTAAGGTACCTAACCTCAGTAGTATCTTTTTTCATATTTTTCTCAGATCAAAATAATTTACGAAGATATTTGTGAATGTGAATGATTTATTTGTGAAAAAACTTAGCCTAATACACTGTGAACGTGAATGTATTTAGTTTATATAAATATTACAAACTTAAAGAACATATACTTGATAATGATATTTATAGGTACATATTATTTTATTCTGTGTTAAAGATACGTACTGCTTTGTTACAACATTTAAATTAGTGCGGTATTCATATACATCCAAATACTTTCGAACATGAGTAGTTAAATTCTTATAATTATTGCGTTAAACACAGAAATATAAACGAAATTAACAATATCCGGAAGGTATTATGTATATGTTGCATAATTAATTTGAATAAGAAGGTATACTACGTTAAAGTCTTCATCGAAATTATCAGAATATTGCTAACTTTTAAGTAGCTTATTTTAAATAATAAAGTTTTTTTAATAACTTTGCAGTACTGTACCCTAACTACAAAACATTGAATAGTCAAGAACGATATTAGAATATAGGTAGTATGAAACTACGAATATTTTATAATAGTTCGTTTGTAAGCCCATAAATAGGTATATGGTTACTTACATAACTTTGTTTGTTATTAATTAAGAAAATATAAAAAGTACCCAAGTTTAAAATTAGGTAATACACCACAAATTTATAAATACTTATTATATTATTGTTATTTATTACCTTTAGGTCACGTAGGTATTCGGAAAAATGCTAGGTACGCTATTTGGGAGGATTTGTGAATTATTCTATCCCTTAAAACTTCAACTATTTTTGTGATTATAAGAGGTTGTTAGAACAATATTAATTTCTATCAGATTAAGTACAATGTCTATTCTTTAAAGCGTTAGAAAATATTGACTAAGTTAGTCACTAAGGCAACAAATGCCTAAATGAGTAAAATGCGTACTCGGGCGAATAATTATGTATGAATGATATGTATGTACGCCTAAATATGCAAAAAAATCTCTATTATCTCTAAAATCTATTCTCGTTATTTAATGTTAAATAAAATGCACTCTATCGGTAAGTAAAGTTTTAGGGTCAATATTAAATGATCTTTCAATTTCAGGAAGCATAACTACTTTTAAAATTAAAAAAGGATTTTTTTAATTTTAATGTATGAAGTAACGAGCCAGTCATTTACCTGGGGAGTGATTACAAAACAAAGGTCCGTATTACAGAACGATGCTCATCGATCGGTGCTTAAGCAGAGATTTCATTCTAAAAGTCATCAATTAGTAAATTAAATTTTTGCTTGAGCACCGATCGATGACTGAGCATCGTTCTGTAATACGGACCTTAGATTGCAATTCAACGCTTAAAAGCGTCAACTGGTGTACCTACGACATTTTGTTAATAAGTTATTTATTACGTAGTTACAGCATGAAGCTTGTATTTATTGTTAATTAGTATGATAACTGTACTTCTTTACAAACAACATTTCTAGAAATCTATGTCAAAAAAACAACTATAGGTACTTATTATAAAAACAATTAATAAGGTACCGTACATTGATTTCAAATTTTTGTTTCTGGTTTTTATATTTTGTTAATACAGTTAAAGGCAAGTTAGAAAACTGTAAGTACACAGTTTAATGAAATAAAATGGCTGCATTTTTTTTGGCTGCATATGTACAAATGCGTATAATTCAAACCTAATCTATAAAAACATTAAAATACTAGTCAGCTAGGTATTATTATTATGAGATTACCTAAGTATCAGCAAAACTGTGATTGCTTAGCCTGGTACAGATTCTGTTGAAATATTAAGATTCATAGAAGGCAGTATATATTTTTTTCGTTTATGCATATCTACTTACCTATTTTTAATTGAATAGTAATGAAATATTTATTTTATTTTGGAAAAATTCAAAGTGGCTAAACTCAGAAATTACTCGAGTATTTCTCGGATAATGTGCTGGCGCTCGAGAAACCCGTTGTGGCTTGCGTTAGTAACTGGCTTCCAGAAGGACATCGAATATGTCCGAAACCTGGTCGATCGACGTGAGTTTAGCCGCTTTTAATTTTTCCAAAATGTATTGTACCTACTCACGATATTTTCCAAACTATATTTTATACATAATTCCTTCGTCTACTAGGAAATTATGATTCCGACCTAGCCTAACTGCCACCAGGATTGGGGAGGTTTTGTTGGTGGATTTTGGCATTTAATTATACATGAAATGTATCAAATACTTAGTGTAAGGCACAGAAAGAAAATACTGCAAGAATATTGTAGAACCTGCGTGCGTCGCGCAGTCGGTATTACCCTTTATATCCACTTCCCAAGCATTATTACCTTGTCTTTTACCTAGCTCAAATCTAACTATATTACCTACATTACCACCAGGTGAGAAGAAAGAAAAAAAATAAGACAAGTCCTCTTCGTGTACCTAATTATGGCTTATATTGCAGACTGTACGATACGCGTCGCAGGGGCTACAAAATTATTTTAAACTCATTAACAAAATAAGAAAGTAGTATGTATTACATAAAGAATAGATTCTTGTAAAGTGTCAATATTAATAATTATAAATTTATCTGGATAATTTATTAGGTAGGTACGTTAACACAGCTGCGTGGAAAGGGACGGACGGATGGTCCAAACCATAGAATGATTTATATAGTAGCTTGTAATTCTGTGGTCCAAACTTAACACTTTTGGTACCAACCTGCCATAGTCCATATTACATGCACGTAATACATATGTTACAGGTGTTCCAAAGAGAATCTGAAAATTAAACAAATCTTTCCAAATTAAAATACAAAATGTCATTCAATAATTTGCTGAAATAAGCCCTGTATGTACTTATTTGGTAAGCCGTCTATTATTAGTCGCAGCCTTGTTTTCAATAAATTTTTACTTGTTACAATGTTGGTTTTAATTTAATATTTTTCTGTAGCTAATAACTCAGAACATGTAGTTAAATATATTAATTTATTTATATGTTACATATTCTTGTAGTGGAGTGGTTGGGCAGGTTCATACCCTAGGCTCATACCCGGAGGCGACGGGTTCGATTCCCGCGGCAGGACAAGTATTTGTGCACAGAAAAATGCGTAAAAAATACTTGTTCTGAGTCTGGGTGAGTGTGAGACCATGATCCTCGTAGTTCCTGGGTCGCTAGACACAGAGAATCCTAGTTAGGGTTCAGGACTATGGTAGGGTTCTATGTATGTGATCGTTGGGCGTTATTATTATTATTACTATTCACATAATTGTTTTTAATATGGGAAATGGAAAGAAGCCTTAAATAGAAAAAAAAAATGTAGGTAAAAGAGATTATAAATAACTTTATAATAATTGGGATATCTATTTACTGTACTTTCTTGTTTTTGAACTCATAAATATATTTCGCAAGTATGTCATTAAAAGATATTTCAATAATATTTAGCAATACCTACCAAAACATTAAGTAAGTATCCTGTAAATCAGCAATATTGAAAAAAGGAAAATCGAGAAGATTGTTCATGATATAATATATAATTATCTGAACAAGACTACTTATTCATTATCTACTATGCACAATATAAAACCTGGTTCAGAATATATGTAACTATTATTAATATAATTTGACTAACTTACCAAAGATAATCGTATGGTATTACTAGTAGTAATTTACTACCTTACCTGCTACTAAATAAATTACTGTAATACTCGGTGAATAACTAAATCGAAGTATCTCTACCTAATCTGTGAACTAAATAGACAACAATCATCCATCCATCTCCATCTGACGCCATCTGGCAAAATTGTTGAGAACTCCTTAGAAGTGCCTAGATGGCGTTAGTAAGTTAAATTATATGAGATAGAAATATCGACTCTCTCTTGTGGCATCAAAGATGGCGGCAAACGGGAGCTAGGGCAGGTATACAATTTTATATGTGTGAGTGTATACGTGAACAGAATTTCACGTTTGACCACTCTGTTCACACACACAGGTTTAAAAACCGGGTGAGCGCGGGGTAAGGGGAGTAACGTCCGTGAAGTTGTGTCAGCATATGCGCAAACGAGGTGCGCATTCGTCGCGTGCGTTGTCGGGATTCTTTGTGCCATTCTTTGCATACCAATAAGAGTATATTCTTTAGATTAACTCCGAAATTGACATTTAATCAAAATTCGCCCCTTCACCTCATCTTCGGACTCCATCTTAGGTAAGTCAAAATAATTTTTCAAGTGTTTTTCATACAACTAACTCAAGTTTTTGGCGATTTTTATTCGGGAATGTCAACAATGCGATCGCGATCCTGCAATATTTTACATAGTTGTCGTGTTTGCTTCGCGGCTACTTCCGGTCGTTCGGGTGTCGGCATTTCGCGATGTAAACATTAGTAGTTCTAGGATTTATCTGCATTTAGGCGTGCTGTCGGGAATGAAGTGTGCTCAAGGTGCTTTTGTGTTGTTAAATTCGCCTGAGTGTGCTTACTGGGATGGCGCAATTTTCGAAAGACGCGGTATGGTATCGTTCGCCCGCGATACACTTCAGTCGCGTTGGTGGCTGCATGCGATTTGACGTATTCTGCGCGGTGTGATGTCACTTGTCAGCCTATTTTATGAAATGTCAAACGTTTTACACGTAACGCGCGAGTGAATTGTAAACAAATTAACAGTGTAATTGATTTAATAACTGTGATTTATTTTTGAGTATCATGGACTGCTATTATTCGAAGTTTTATCCAAGGCGTGAGTATTTACAGACATTTTTATGGAAATAAACACTCGCATTCCTAGCATATTTTCGTGGATTCCTGAAATATCCGACATATTTCTGAAATAATAGCAACTTTCAGTGGGTTTCGTGGATCGTACGCCGAGTTTTAGTGTTTTGAACCAAGTTATCTGAACTTAAAATTTACTAGAACTTAGTACCTAATTAATAATTATAGTCCAGTAATAAATAAAAGCATCAAAAAACTTATAAAATCAATCAACAAATTGTATCAACAAAAAAGAAAATAATTGATACATATGGGACATAAGTTAAAAATACATTTTATAAGATTTTATTTCAAATAAATTGTTGGGTTGTTGTAAAAATATTTAAGATTATTATATTTATAATATTTTCGTAAGTAGTACCTACCTATTTTTTAAACATCTGTGTATGAATTTAAAACAGAAATTCTTTAGGTATAGGTAGGTACTGTTTCTGCCGGACTGAATTTTCGACACCATTACAAATCAATGATATCCAAACCAGTCAGGTTTAAGGAAATTCAAAGCAATGTACATAATTTTAAAAAGTAGGTAAATAATAATTTCCGACCCGCTTCAATTTTTTTCGTGTTTGATAATGAGAGAAAATAATCTAAAAAATCGGTATAAGTAGGTAATTGTTTTGTAGTCTCAAAAATAATAAAAAACCGGCCAAATACGAGTAGGACTCGCGCACCGAGGATTCCGTACAAATTTGTATTGCTAAATTAAATCCGTAACATTACTATGTGGAATGTTTGCGGCCGTGGCGCTTAACATCAGGTGAACGACTAGCTCGTCACATCATCAAATAAAATATAAAAAAAAAATTCGAAAGTGGTATTAAGTTTAAAATTATTTAAAACAAATTATATGATGTAAATGTAAATGACAAAAAAAATATGCTTTTCGAGATTTTTATTTTTGCTATACGTTGCGTCGTACCAAATTTCAAGATTCTGAGTTCATGGGAAATACCCTGTAGGTTTTGATTCCCTTGCGAGTGTCGAAAATTTGCAGCGTAAATGGCTGTCTCTTTTGATTGCGTTTACTTAGAAGTTCGATTTTTTCACAGCTCCAAGGGACAGTAGACATTAGTATTTGATATGAATTTCAGCTTGATACCTCCACGCGTTCCTGAGAAAAAGGGTCTTGACAGACAGACGGACAACAAAGCGATCCTATAAGGGTTGCGTTTTTTTTACTTTTGAGGCACGGAAACCTAAAAAACAATATGACTCAAAAAATTTAAGCGTTTTCAGCTATATTTTTTGTACATAAATAATGTAGCTAGTCCTGTACATAATACAGAAAAGTTCTAAAGAAAAATACGAAAGAACTTTTCGTCCTGTCCATTTCATTTTTTGGAATGTACCGAAGTTCGGAAACCATTTATTATCCTCTATCTAATGAGCTCAAATTAGAAATATCAGAAACTTATATTAGGTCATTCTAGTTAAGTTATAACTATTAACTAAATAATAACTAAGTAATAATTAAAGTTATTAAGGTTAAATGATAAATCGACGTCTGAAGTCTAATTATGCCAATGACCGTCATAAAAAAAGAAAAGTCGCATTTCATTCAGTCGCAATAATTAGTAATTTCAAGGACCACGAAAATTACAATTTTGTAAAATAAGTAGGAAGTCAAAATATAGTATCATAATGATTTTGAAAATAATGAAATCCTATAAATTATTTTAGGTACAAGCTTTTATTTGGGGGAAAGATGTCGTTTTATTTATGTATGTAATTGTTTATTCCTCATCCTCATCATCCTATTTAAATTAATAAATGATGTCCTATTTTTATAGCTTTGTTTGTTTACGTACATTTAAAATTTCAAAATATTATGCTGAGTTTTATACATATTGAGAGGTTTTACTTCTTGACTTGTACCGAATGTTCCTTTTGAATATTATCAAAATCGTCCAGTAAATGGTTCAGTAACGTGTTTGGAGAAAATACACTTCCATTCAGTAATCGCCACCGACAAAAAATCTATGAAATTTAGAAGCTGTATATCAAGTTTCGTCAAGATTCGTTGAAAAATACGATCTGTACGCGAGTACGTACATCCGGACAGATGAAAGTAAACTTCGTGGGGTGAAGCAGAGGCATGGCTCACTAAGTCAATTATATTATATTTTGTATCATTAGCTCGCGAGCTACACCGCTTATACACATCGCGCGTCGTATCTAGCTCGCGAGCTACTCAAGCTTACACGCGTCGTATCTGTACTGACGTTTAACTGTCTCTTTTATTTCATGCATAGTTTTTACCTCTTTCTAACCTATTTATCATTTAAAAACAGGCTTAAGTGCGGTAAGAAATGGTCCAATTCAGATTGAGAAGAGAACCAGAGAAGATATAGAGATATATCTAAGTTCACTTGGCATCCCATTGATTTGCACAACAGAATATTGATTTGCATACCTGATTAGTTAACGATTAAATGTATGAATTTAAAGGAATTTATTCGAAATTGTTTCAGCTGTTTATTTAAATCCTAAGTTTGTAAACTTCTCCCTATTCGGTGATGTTATCAACAGTGTCAGTGAAGTGGACAATATATACACCTTACTCTCTATGTAGTAGTAGAAGTTATATTTGCATGTATTTAAAAGAGCACTAAAACAATTGACTATTCATCAAATATGACTTCAACTTCAATGGTCATCATCAGACTAGTTTCAAAATACCATAGAAATCTCATGTCATCGGATATACAGCTCTATGCCAAATTTCAACTCGATCAGACTACTGGAAGCCGTCTTAAATTTCCAAGATTTGTACCGTACAAACAAATAAATACGTAGTCTCATACAGTAAAAGCTAGAAAAGAAGTTAACATTCTCATTTAATTCGGAAAAATCTACCTACATGCCTCTGCATTCACTTCTATCAGAAACGACGCGCACCGCGTACAGTCGACTTTCTGCATCAACAAGAGCGAAGTTTGTATATTGTCATATCGAAAAAATCATTAATATTGAAATCTATCAAAACAACACAAAATATTGTTTATTTTTACCTAAAAAAGCTACTAACTACTAACTTTAACTACTAACTTACGTCGCGAATTTTTGATCCTAGGTACCACAGTATTTAACTTTTTTTCTATTGCTATTCGTGTCTTTTCATTGTAATTGTTCACTCGTGTTACCTGATTTGTTAGATCAATTTATGTGCTCGTACCCCGCTAAAAACCCCTTTTAACAACCATGCCTACTTAAATATACGTTTTACATAATTATTTTTATTTCTGAACTATTACCATATATAGAAATTGGAACATAATAAAAGTAATGCAAAAATATGGAACTGCCATATTTTAATTTAAGTATATACATATATGAATAAGAAATAACATTAAATGAAATCTTAGGGAGATATCATTAAATTTTTTCACAATAAAAAACTGTGAGCAACAGCAACATTGATAAATAATTTAGACATAGGTAACATTTCCTAATTATTATGTAAAAATTATAAAATGATAACTACTTATACCGAAATTTAGCTGTGGGCACGATGTCTCCATCTAGTCCATACACGTGTTAGAACTATCTCTACGATCTACTTCAACAATCAAGTTATCTATGGACAAATTGAAAAATCGATTTTATTTCTCATTTATCATCGACAGCAAAGACCGACGCCCGTAAGTTTTAGAGAACGCAAAGATTCACTTACAGTATCTTTCAGACTCTCGAATGGATGCCAAGAGTTATTTTGGTCAATACAGTTGATGTTTTTATTGCGCGTCGCGACGCGAGCGACAACGCCGACAACTCGAGAGCTGCACGACAAGCAATAAGACGTGTAAACTGCTGACGCTTCGGGCCCTCACGCGGCGTCGCATCTAATGGCCGATTCACAACGATTTATCACGTATTCTGTCTTAGGGAAATTGAATTTAGAACCATTTCCTTCCAAGTTATTACGCTCCTTGATTAAACCCTTTTTATCACACTCGCTCTTTCACATCTTTCTACTGTTTTTAATGAGACACATTATGCTGGTATAAATGTTTTCACAACATATGAACCATCCCAGCACTAAAACATACTAAAAAGAAAGCTGACTTCAAATAGTGCATGTTACTTGTATGCAGATGATGCAGAATTGCACACCAACAACTTAATTTGAGGTTCAGGCGAAGCGCGCTCCGGATGCTGTAATCGTAGAGCCCTGCCCATTCACTTACACGGCACATAATATCATGTAACGGTCTTCAAAGAAAAGATTACCTGCTAGCCAATAGGAAAACACAACATAAACAAATTTTAAAAGGCTTTTTTATTCATAAAGTTTTTGTTTTACTCCCAGATTAAAAACCAGTAAAGGCGCGAAAAGTTGTTTCTTTAATTCTTCAACCATAAATATGTGCCTACATAATGAAATTAAACATAAACCTATATGTTTAAAAACTTAAATGTATTCAAAGTTATGCTCATTAAATTTGGAATTGGACAATTGCGATAGTATATTATTATTTATTTAATTAATTAGATAGGAATGTGGAAGCACACATTTTAATTTTTCTCAAGCATATAATACCAGTTTTTGTCTCTGTTATTTTTTTCTTTTAAAGTACAGCTATAGAAGTAAATACTTGCCAGTTTGTTTGTAATAAAGATTGAATGAAAGCGCCCGAGAGTGCCGTGTGTGGACTGTGGAGCAACCGAGCCGCTACCTGCTCCATTATTGACCTGCGTAAGGTCCCTTAATCCGTAAACCTTCGTCCCGACCACGAATCAAATTCATTCAATATTAACTGTTACACACCCTCACAAATCATTTATATGTACCTACTTATATGTACTTAGTTTTGTTAGCTCTTTTACACGTGTCACTTTCAGATGCTCACAACTTTTTGCACGTTTGTATAATTTGTATAAAATATATTATGTATATTGTATACGTAGGTACATACTATTTAATTAATCTACTATCTATGGCCCGCGTCTTTGTTAGATTTTAAGTAGGTAGTTGCTGACATGTAGCCTCATGTAGGTCGGACATTACTTCAGATTTGCGGTGGTTTTTGTACGGTAGGTAGACCAAGTACTATTTTATTTTTATAACTGAAAAGGCCCGCATTTGACGGCGTTCTCCATTGATGGAAAGAGACGACGCGGTATACGATGGAGGCAAGATGGAGCGATGACATACGCAAGGTAGCTGGTAGCAACTGGAAGAGTAGAGCCGAAGACCGGGCTCAGTGGCGTGCCTTGGGAGAGGCCTATGTCCAGCAGTGGACTAATATAGGCTGATGATGACGGTATACGATGGTCTACGCTTGCACTTTTTCTATTTGCACGTAATAATAAATTAACAAACCTAGGTCTCTAAGTAGTGATCGAGAAGCCTACGCTTCTATTTATGTGATCTTTGTGCGCAATTATTATTACACTTCAAGAACAAAATATTTTTAAACCGGGAACACTAGGTGAGTCGTAAAATGAGTAAAAGTTCGCATCACGACTGGAGTTTACAGGAGATATGATTTCGACGAGTGTCCAGTCCAATAGCCTCGCTCTATTCTCGGACTCCTATTTGTGGACTACTCTTGTGTGAAACTCCGACGCAATGTTTATAAAATAAACCTTAACTTCCATGCAGTAGAGCTTAGATCTGTCAGAAATAACACCAGTGATCTGACCTTTTGAGTCGACGAGGGGATTCGAGCGAAAGGACCCACTCCTTGCCTCTTATTTATCTTAATTTCGCTCTCCAAAGAAGTGACAAATGAGGATTATGTTTGTGAAAACGGTGTCGCTCACACTTCAGTGCAACGCTTTCAAGAAGTGTTTACACTCGTAAATCTCATAATAAATACATTATGATATGAATAGGTACGTGACTGTAAATTGCTAACGTTTGCTTTCGTTACAAAGATCTTTTCTCTAATTCTCAGAACTGTAGTTATGTACTTACTAGTTGTCTGAGAACTTAATCATCAGTAACCTTGCATTAAATATACTTAGGTAGAGGTATACGAAAGTTTGCAGTAATCATTAAGGTTATTTTCCATGCTAATATTACCTAATTAAATTTTTGACTTGTCTTTAGATTTAAACGTCACGTAACATTTTCACGGTAGGCAATGTGGAGTGTGCAACACCGTTTCTACGTTTTTAAATAATAGTATATATATATATTATATAGGTACTACCTATATTACCGTAATCTATGAGTGCAAAAGATATAGGCAGATATAACTGCTGTTGTGTAACTGTTAATTATTATTTCCAATATTACGTTTTAGTATCTTTAGGAACATTTAGAATGTACTTATGTATATAAAATGATCAGGTCAAGCTTATTTTATAGTCACAGTACGAATCGATTATAAATCAGCAAACCTGAGGAACCAGTTTCAGAAGGTTTCGTGGAGACTGACTCATTGAATTGTGTAATTTATATCTAAATGTAGTTTTATTGTTATTGTTTTACCGGTAAATAAATTCAGAAATGGTATCAGTTGAATCTATTGCCCAATCTGATTCGAAGTTTAAACTTTGTTTTGATTTTTTTTTTAAATCAACAGGCAATATACGTAAGCTATACTTTTAAACACTAACTTAATTTACTTTACTGAATTACATTTCGTTGATAACTGATGGAAAAATGTAAACTTATTGAAATAAAAAGTTAATAAGCCTAAAAATACTACTCTCACGCGCGTAAAGCCAATATAATAATAATAATATGTGTGGACATTTCACACAGCGCCATCTAGCCCCAAACTAAGCAAAGTTTGTACTATGGGAACCAGATAACTGATACAATACTTAGATACTTTTTGTTTGTAAATACAAGAATATAATATAACACCCATACACAGAACAAACAC
Source organism: Ennomos fuscantarius (assembly GCA_905220475.3). Lineage (NCBI taxonomy): Eukaryota > Metazoa > Arthropoda > Insecta > Lepidoptera > Geometridae > Ennomos > Ennomos fuscantarius. Next base: position 4,395,380 of record HG992029.1, read on the forward strand.
CTATGTTCATCACACAAATGTTTCTCCTGGGCGGGAATCGAACCCACAACCCACAGTTCAGAAGGCAGGGTTACTACCAACTGAGCTATCAGGCCAGTACAAATGTAAAGGAATGAAAACACTGTTTAATCAAAACAACACAATATTTGAAAACAAAATGACGACAGCAGTTTACTAATAATTTTCCCGATTGATTGCACGCGTATTGCAGGCAGCATTCGATATGAAGCTCACTTTGAGCACTTTGAGTTCACTTGTTAAACTAGCGTTATACTTGGAATTGTTCACGGGAGTCCGACTGTCTGGTCCGGTCTTGGCGATTTAATTAAACTTGTTATTTGTACGTTTTATTTTGCAATTGGTCCGTGTACGCTTTGACTGTCGGCTTGAACTACAATGTCTGCAGTCTCGTATTTCCCGGTTGTTGAAACAAAGGTAAAAGCAATCGGTAGCTCGATGCTTTATCTAAGCATTTCTAACATCGCAAACACTCGCAGACCGTTGGTGGTAAATTAATCTTTCACGATGCGGGCTCATTAGTATGTATTATCTGTTTCCTGAGCAAGTTCTCAGAAATTGCACGATACGAATTTATTATTAGTCGATTTAGCAGATGTGAGCACATGGCATGAAAATATTCAATTATAAGAGTAGAGAATAGTAACATTTGCTTCTGTAGATACCTATTAGTCTTTTACGGTACAAGAAATTCTAATCTGTTGTTATTGTGATTTTTATTTTGTTTACATATTAAACTTAAGTAAGAGTATAAGTAGAGTAGTAAAAACTGTCATTTCCACCAACTCTACCATTGAAACCGGAATGGTAAAGCCAAAACTCTACATTTTCTTTCATCGCTACTTAATCTACACTACGACATTCGCGTACCTTATGACATATTTTACTGGGCGTATTCCCCCCCATAGAGATGATTCTTTTACACTTTTCGTCACAGTCATAGAATATTTGGAACTTGTGGAAAACTTTGGAAAATGTGGAATATATAGCCTATATTTCTCAAGAGTCCACATTTAAGCACTGAATAGTACGTGAGGCCGCGTGATACGTTTTTTACGGGGTTCCTCGCACTGTTTAAAGTTGAAAATCGCAGATCATAAATTGATATCGAACTAGCTCTACTCATGGAAATATGTTAATTTTCCGGGTTTTTTGTGGATTACGTGAAATATAGATATTAAATAAATATTTTATCTGATCCTTCCTTTCGAACCTCAGTCAGGCTCTTTAATTTGAAAAAAATATGTTGTTATCCATGAAAATTTCGAGAAATATGTTCTTTTTTTTGGGTCATTAGAACTACAATAACATGAACCTGATTAAATACATAATGTAGGTATTAGTCCCTAAACAATTTTTCAGATATTTAACAGCTAAGTGACAAATACGTGTAAATAGGCTAATGTAAATAAAAATCTCTGATATACGCAATTATCATCACTATATACGATACTAACTGTGCCAGCCACAAAACATAAAAAAACTGGTAGTTTCTTTAGTGCTTGAGAGTAACGTCGCACCAACATAATCACCAGATCTACTTTCAAAGCGCTACGTCCAAATCAGAATGACCAGTTCCATCGAAATAGACATCACCGCAACTTTTCCAGCATTTTCTTGAAACTGTGTCGCAGTCCAACTTGGAGAAAAATGTTCAGTGGCAAATTGCGCCAGTCACTTAATGGAAACATCGTCGAGAGTACAATTAGAAGTTTTTGTGTAGCTTCATTAGCCGAAACTGGAGACAGAGTTTCGTTACGATGCCACTGGAAATATAAGCTTACGACGATTATTTTACATTGGTAAGGACACCTCATTTAATAAGTATCTGCGTGCTATAATTATAATTATGTATTATATATATAACCTGATTTACGTAGTTATGGTAGGCAAAAAATCGGTTAATATTTTGGAATAGCTTGAGACTGGTGCTTGGGACGAATACAGACTCGATAATAAAATTCCCACTTCATACAATCAACCTACTTTGTAAAAAGTGAAAACCTAAAAGGTTTACTTTTCGTGTAGTTTTTACGAAAATTGTAGAACTGTTTTGAATAATATTGTGCACTATTTAGACCAATTTAAAATATGAATAAAAATTTGATAAATTATTCTTACTCGATAGTGTACATTTACATGCATATTTTAATTTGATCAGCGACTCAAGTATATAAATAGCAAAACACAACGTTTCCTGATTTACACATTAAGCTTTAGGATTATTTTTACCTACTTTTAAATTTTATTTTTTCATTTTACTTTATTGCTTGCTTAATTAACTTTTAAAATATAAACCTACCAACCTTCGTTTCTAGTTCTACAGCCTCTCCCTCAGATGTTTTAAGGTGCACTATTGCAATCATTTAATGGCTGCAATTTTATTGCCCCGTTCACTTCGTACCTATGGTTACAATTAGATCTATATCTAGGTATAACTACACCGGGTGTACTAGGTATACTAGGTAGGTACTAAACCGGTAAGTTTATATTTATTGTTAGGAAGTTAGATCTAAATAAAAATAACCATCATTCCGCGTGCTTAAAGTGTGTCACTTTTTTTTAAATGGTAAAATGAGCATGCGTTTGACATCAACTCATCTGATAGTAAGTGACGGATTTGTCTAAGGTGGAGCACGCTTGCCCATGAGATGCCCATTCACTCTTGACTTAAAAAGGCTTGACTAAAAAACTGACCTGCATTGACAATATTTTTCACGAGCTTCTGCCCGCAGCTTCGCCCGCGGCATAGCCTATGGGTAAATAATTCAACCACCCATTTCACCCTCTTAAGGGTGGAATTTCGAAAAATCCTTTATTAGCGGATGCCTACGTCATAACATCTACCTGCATGCAAAATTTCAGCCCGATCCGTCTAGTGGTTTGGGCTATGCGTTGATAAATCACTATATTAGTCAGTCAATCAGTCAGTCACCTTTGAGTTATATATATTTAGATAGTCCATACATTCAGATGGTTGTTCTGACATACATTCATACACCGTTGCAACAACATTAAATAATTAATACTATATTTACTCCGTGGCATTAGTTGTGTTTACTCGTGATATAACTGCGCCACGATCATTTTGAACGATTTGGTAGTTTTAGGTCCATATTACAGAACGATGCTCATTAATCGACCGGTGCTCAAGCAGTGATTTCATTCACTAATTGATCACTTTATGAATGAAATCTCTGCTTGAGCACTGATTGATGACAGAGCATCGTTCTGTAATACGGACCTTAGATTGATAAAAATTATTCTATCCACATTGGAAATGTAACACACCATATAGGTACGTACTTATACAAAAATGTTTCAAGAATTCTTTACAAAATCTATAATTTTGTTAATGTAGCTTTAAACTGAAAAAAATCTCCTTTGACCCTGGTTTACCTCAATCAATCTTTAGATTAAGACATGGCTTTTTTTTTTTTTTTTTTTTTTGAACGAGCTAATGCTGTTGGTCTCTATCGACCTTTACAGCGTCACCGGGCGGGAGGGCGGGTGCTTAGGGCGCCCAGCCGTCAAAAGTGGGAGGCAACTAGCTCAAGGGCACCCCTGGGGTGCGAGCCTCGGCTTGGGCCGTTGCCGGGATAAGAGGATCGAGAAGACTACGTCCACTGGAAGAGTGGACCCTATTGAAAGTCGCGACCGTTCTAGCTAACCTACGGGGGGTACGTCGACCTCGCCGGCGGGGTCGGTGTCTGATTGTGTTACGCTGGTATCCTATACCGGTGCCGAAAGCGGTACCTGAGCCAGAAGGGCTAGACTGGTCCGGTGATCCTAGCGCAGCCGATACTACGGCTGCTATAGGATCATCCGGGTCGCTCAAGACGTGTCTCGGGCGGCGACGACGGGGTGGCGAGTCTGTCGTGTCTGTACAGTAGTTTGAAGCTCTGACTACGAGAGGGTTGGGGTGATGAGGTGCCACATCAAAATAGCGGCGGGATGCATCCTTCATAAATTGACGGATGGATGGGAGTTCGAGATCGCAGTGGAGGTCGGAGTTTCGCTGGTACCAGCGAGCCCCGACCACCTTGCGGACAAAGCGGTTCTGGATCACCTGAAGTCGATCCAGATGTACTGAGGGAGTATGAGCAAACGCGACAGATGCGTAGGTCATAATGGGGCGAACGCAAGTTTTGTAAAGCGTCACCTTATTTCTAAGGGACAGCTTACTACGCTTGCAGATGAGAGGGTGGAGGCGGCCTAAGACAAAGGCAGCCCTATCGCGCACTCGCTTAATATGGTCCTTGAAGTTGAGTTTGGTGTCAAGGGTAACCCCCAGGTATTTGGTAGACGAAGCCCAGGGAATGGGCTTGTCGAACAAGGACAGTGGTTTCGCTGGCGGACCACGCTTGTAGTCAGAAAAGTACATCGCTGATTAAGACATGGCTATTGGCTGGCGCTATAGTACCTAAGTAGGTATTACGTTTTCATTTAGAATTGTAGATCAAGTCATCAACATCATAACATGTTATTTATTGGCAAAAACTGAGTAGTGCTTGTATATAGGATTCTATACCTATCTTATTATAATTTAGTCAATTAATATTATATCCTATTTTAATTAATGTAACACCTGACACCAGTTTATCGATCAAGAGCTCTAAAACAGACATATCAAAAACTGTTACCGACGGAATATCAGTGAAATCTACGGTTTTATTAGTCATCTCTCTGATTTGTATTCTACGAAGAGTCGGTGTTTAGCCGCGCCCGCGCCGCACTCGCCAGTCTCGGCTCCAAGATTGATGTAGCGCTCCCGCTCCACGGAACCCGGCTGTCGCACGATAAATTAAAACCAACTCGCATTAGACGCGGCATGATAAAACTTACTATCGTCCTGCTTGTTCCTGTCTCGAGATCCTACGCCAGACAAGGAGGCAAACACCGACCACGCAAGAGAACTGCTTTTTTGTTATTCCATGAGGGATTGACCGTTAACTACTAACTTTGTTCCTGTAATGACTAAGTAACTATAAGCGAAGATAGTCATATCTTTGCTAGCTTTCTTCTATACAGTGAAAATGTATTAAATCATTGTAAAGTTTCAGCTACTTTCTTATCTGCATTAAATTATTATCAATAAAATGGTTTATTAAAGCGTTGGCTAATTAAAGCCGAGCAAGTTGGCCTGATCATTAAAGAACCATGAAAACGAGAATTTCTTACTTATTTGGGTTAAAAATCATGTGTAGCAACAACTATGCGATGAAGCGATCTGACCAGATTGCTTCGGTCGGCCATCGCGTATCTGCAATCGGTAAATGGTTACTTTAAGTCTCGATATGCGGAGTATTTCCTATGGAATGTCACCGTCGCCATGCTGCACTTATATGTGCTCGACGGTCTGAATTTTTTCTTATCGGCAATGCATTTTCTGCAAGTTTCAATGCGAACGACGTGGCCGCTGGACGCGCAGCCTAGTTGTTCAACTCGTTTTACATTTTAGGTTCTTTCAGTCGGTCGCTAATTAATGTTGGCAATCGCGTCCCATAATTTATCATTTACAAAAATATACTTTCGTATTAATAGCTTCTAAACTTGTTTTCGGCGCCATCTTCCTAACCCCAGTACGTAATTTTTGATTACCTTTAAACTAGGTACGTAATTTTGAATGGATATGAGAGTGGCGCGGGCGGTGGCGGTAATGCCCACTCGTCTCCCGTCATCCATCACGTCGTCGGTGCAATCGTCCCGCTGTCAGTCTATTCCGGGATGCTCCGTTTTCGCTAATGATTCCTCGACGCCGCCGTCGCCGACCTGAGATCACGCGACATTTACGAAAGCACGATTGCAGGGACGATTTGTAAGACTAAACACTGATCCCCATGCTCTTTCATCTTTTGATACGCTGTTTACTTTGTCAGGAAATGAGGATTTATTGAACGCAAGTTAAATTTTATATTATAATAATCTAATCTCATTTGCCAATTCAACTTCATGAAATCGCCACTAACCATAATACGACGTGGACGTGCAATACAAATGAAGAAACGTCCACGTTAACTCTAAAATTACCAACTCCATCGTTTTTAGACTCATTTTTATCCTTGTGTTGGTAAATAGTTGCAGTTTTTAACAAAGCGTTTATGCGTTCGCAAAGCGGCCGTCGCTTTTGTCGCGCGTTCCACCGAAGTGGTGGGTTTATAATTTATTTGTGTCGCAGTTTTCTGGCGACGATTTTCCCACAGGGCTGTTGTGAGGTAGCGAGGTGGGGAGAGGGAGTAGGTCTCAAACGAGCCGCGCCCGCCCTTTATGCGGTTTTTTGTGGCGGCACAGAATGCCCCCGTGGAAAACATTCAGTGATAACTGGTAACAATCGCAGCCGGCGGATGGGCCTTCTCATTCCGCGCATACCTCGCTGCCTGTGATGCTTTTTCACCTAGCGACGAGACCGCGCGTTGGACGCAACTCGACTCTCGAATGCAGCTCCACAATTAATTATCCGTCGTTAAGTTTTATTTATGCATTGTTACTTAGTTATGGTTTTTCCTTTTTAAGAATCGTCACGTAGTAGAATTTTCTTTTTGTGAACTTGGCCGAATCGGATTTTATAGTACCAGTAGGTAGTAACCTATACCTAGGTACCTATTACCATAGCACTCTGATTTATACTTAAATACAGCTAATTCTGTGTTTATACAAACAAAAAATAAGTCAAGTTATAATTTTTTTGTAAGTTTTTACTTGAACACAACGCAATTGAACACAAAAACCGGCTTGCTTACTAGATAGAGATACTTTACTAACTATAAGTCAATTTAAAATGGATGGGAGGTTACAAAGCAACCAGATTGTTATCATCATTTAAATGAATGCCTTAACCACAGAATAAGTAATACCTTTACCAACTATTTCTCAGCAGCATACTTTACCCACATACCGTAAATAGAAGAACTCTTCAAATTGGGCAACTAACAAACTTAAAAAAATCATAAACATTTTTGATTAAGTTAACAATCAACGTTGAACTAAAAAATGTGCCTTAATTAACTAATACCTAAAAGCACTGAACATACTGATTTTAATAATCAATATAGGTAATAAGAAACAGCAAAGTGGATTGATAAGCATCAACGTGACTAATGGTGCTCTAATGCCGCGAGCGCCGGGTGTCGGCGTCGTCGGCGACGCGGCCTGTTCATTAGTAGAGCCGCGCCTCACTCCGACGTATTTCATTGTTCCATTGTTTTGTTTATCCTGCCCACTGCTTGCCGAGAGATATACAGCCTCCGCACACATCTGACACCTGTAACTAACTCTACTTAACGTTTTACCGCAAAACGACAAAAAACCCACATTACCCATGCAACATTACTCGCGTTCCTAGCGTGTCGTTGCCGCCCGAATTCATAGAAACGGAACGTTTCATGCCTCGCTCCGCTACAATTTTAATAATGTCCTATTGTTTCTTAATCGCCCGCTCCCGATTTGATATCGCGATAAGTTTCCGTTAAAAGCATGAGTTAAGTAAAGCGGCTGACGGTTGTTTTTCTCGGCCGAAAGAGGCCGTCAGATCTGAAGTTCGATTGCTGTAATCTGTCCGTTCGATCTCGATTTAACCGCGGTCTTACTGACGTTGCTGCGTCGCCTCGAACCAAGCTGGGGACGTCGATTTTTCAAACCGTAAACCAGCTTTATTGACATACGGCTGTAAATAAAGATAACTCCCACACTCACTTCACTTCATTAAGATCCCAGGAACGGTCTAGTTCTGTTTGAGCCGAAGAGAAATGTAAAGGTCTCGAAAGTTAATCTTTCGATGGGTTGACACCTCCCATTTTAATTCTTACTGCAATACTAGACTATATATGATTGTCTCTACTTTTAAATGTTTTGGGTAATGCATTCATTGTCGAGTGAGTTGGCGCACAAATCTCACGCTAGATGTATCGCCGTTCCAGTTTACTAACAATAAATCGTATGTTTAGCGACGCGGAGACTTGTATAATTAACAATAGCAGCATTATATGCGATTTCCAAACTGTACGTCGCAGCGCAGATCGTTTGTCACGACGCAAATTGCTATTTATGAGGATTATCTATACTTAAATAGCCTAAATCGTTTCGTGTGACTTGGCTTTAGGCAGGCAATTAGTAACTCATTGCCGAAGCTCTGACAAAAGAGGATTCAATTACAGTTGAACTATTACCACAATAAATTCATGCACTTCCATCACTTTCCATTGAACGTCTCTAAACATAAGGTGCAATAAAATATTCGAAATCGCCTAGGTAATGCATTCAGCATTCTAGCTAAAGATACCAACCTCTCACCTGTAATCGTTGTTTGCTAGGAGCACGAACTCGTAAATAAGCCATTGCTATTTAGCTAACAATCGACCGATGGGCATTTGGTCAGATTCCGGGAGCAGCAGTCGTGGCAGCCACGTGTGCTCGCCTCCGCATGCCTCGGACGGAATATGCGGACCTTGCAACGTGAATTTTGGCCCCTATGCCGAATATTCCGTGCACATTGGACGCAAATAATGTACGAAATAATGCAATACAGTGGAAATGTCGATGATCATTTCACATCGTAGGCAGCTATGCGGACAAACATACGGTACACGAATGCCAGTAGGTAATGCATGCGGTTGCAGATAAAATTCGTAATTAATAGGCGGGCTATGCATCATGATTCATGAAACACGGTTGGGAAAGTTCGACCACCTAATTAAGCATTACAAAAAAATTAAGTACGTTACCTATGTAAAATAATTTGCAAATAAATTAATAATGCTATGGATTGATTTGCCATATACAAATGGAAATGGTTTTACGCAAGTCTTTTGTTTAGTAAGTCTTTTTTAATTACATTTTTTTTTTCATGTGATGTTTGTTCGTTTTAGGTAAGTGACAAATGGAACTTGTACGGTGAATACTGCACTCATGATGCACCCGGCCGGGTACTACGCTAATCTCGGTAAGATTCTCAAAGAAACTTTACTAAAATTAAATGTAGTTTTAACTAGAGTAGCACGAGTTGTGCCAAGTCAACCCAAACTTTATAAAAATATAGCTGTATATTATGTGTGTTAAGTACATAGGTAATTCTGAATGTGACATATTGTATTACAGACCATAATGCGGAAATAATATAGGCGCGTAGAGTAAAAGGACCAAACCTCATTATCCAACCAAACAAAAAAATGTAGGCTCTAAGAAAATTTTGAAAATTGTGATTGTGTAAAACACATCCCACCCACATCTATCAATCGATTTCATCATCTCAGAAAATGTTTGACAAGGCAATTATAAGGAAAGCCATACAAATTCATACATTCATGTGCTAGCAATGACAAGTAACAATTTTCCAACAGAATACAAATTAGTTTAAAGCTAATGATGTCCTAGACTTTGAATGGCAATATATCGTGGCAAACTACAGAACAAAGCTCAGTCATAAATCGGTGCTCAAGTTAAGATCTCATAAAATGATCAATTCGTGAAAAAAATCTCGACTGGAGCACCTATCGACGATTGAGCGTCACTCTGTAATACGGGCCTTAGTATCAGCAGTAGCACGTGCGTAAGTAATATTTTGCTTTTGCGATATTGTAGTTCCAATAGATATATTGGAACCACAATTTCGGAAAATGTAACTAGATCAGTACAATATATATTATCCCGTCGCGACAATACGAGTAATGATACGTTTTTCAAAAGAAGCCTTTGGTTATACATTGATGTTTTTAGATAGAACATTAAAAACTCAAAGAATGATTGAACTTTAACTAAATACTTATAAGTGCTTATTAGGTCTAGCATCAAATTACGATGACATACCAGACATACTGTTATGTGCTGGTACTGCAACACCATGAGATATACATATACATATATATCTATGTCGGTTTTATTTAATGAATATTAGATTGTAGCTACTGAAGATCTACTTCTACTCAATATGTAATTAATGTACTCACGTACTTAGTATCCAGGTTTTTTTTTGTATGTTTTGGCTCCACACTTTTGTATATTTAGCCAGTGTGAAGTAATTCATAATTTATCAATTTAATGATATTTCACGCAAATATGTGTCAAGTCACAGTCGAAGTCATCAAATCAAGTCATAGTCTAGTCAAAGTCATACTCCTAGTAAAGTGGTGGCAACTTTACTTGAAGCTTCTATGGAGTTTTGGAAACAACACAAAAAGAAACGTTTCACCATCATTATACCATTTTCCCACACTCACGCCTGTAATCCAGCACTTAACGAATAGAATGCCACCAATTTTATGCACTAACACTGAAAATAACACAAGTTTAGGAAAATAATACAATGTGTTGACGCGATCTTTTTCGCTTGCCCGCCAAAACTCCGTCCAGGTATTACCACTATCTGCAGTAGTGTAAATGAGTCACAAAATCACATTTTTTTTCTTTGCAATTAGTTAACTTGTTACTATAAAAGATACTTAATCAAAGCTACGTTTAATAATTCAATACATCTTAATTTGTACATAGAACTATTCATTTCCTATCCAGAGGACGCGCAGGACCATTTACCCTACCATTTTATATATTCGGCAGTGAGGCCCCACTACGTTAAAAATTCGCCTTTGTTATGTCTGCAGTAAAGTGTTATAGTAGGCAGGAAGAAAATTTACAGAATCTCTGAATTTTATTATTATTGTCGTTCTTATAATGAACTTTGAAGATGAAGGTGAGATTTATTTATAGAGCATATTTATTATAAGTAACGTATCTACGAAAATTTTAATATTCGAGATATATTTAAATTTCAAATTCGATTTTCAATTTTTTATATTTATAGGTAGGTAGTGTAGGTGTTACTTGTTAGTAACAAGCCATCCTTAAAGTTTTTATATGAAGTTAAAGGCTCGTTATTTTTTACTTCATCGCTCAGTAGAGCTATTGTTATTTATTTATTTATTCTTAAAGACTTGGACAATTACAGCGACGTCAAGATGTGTGATAGGCTCACATATATAGACTTAAATATAAATAGTTAGAGTCGAGTCATGTTAATAAATATAAAAAAAGTCAATTAATATTTACCAATCAATCAATCAGGTCAATTATACATAATCATAACAGCAGTAAGATTTATAAATTATTAAAAGAAAAAATTAAATATCATGTCAAAAACATTTATATATCAAACACTCATTAACAAAAATAAAATAAAAATCACATTAAAAAGTCAAGGTCTAGTTGTTGAGTAACGAATTACTAGGAGTAGGATAGGTATGTACATACATAGTGCCTATAATATTATGCTGGCGTTTTAACTTTTTTGACACGTGACTAATATTTATTTACCTAATCTACTTAAGCGCTACCTGTGCAAGACGAGGCTACGTATCGATACTGTTCCCTAATTGGATATTAATCACCTACTTAAAGATATTCTTATCCGACTTATCATTTCTGCGAAATCGCATGATGTTTTCGGTCTGTGACGTCACGCTATTATAATAATATGGCAAGTTTTACGCATTACAAAACTAATTTGCGAAAGACGTATTGATAACTATGCATACTTTGTTGTATATTTTGTAGAGCGTAACAAATAATTTTATTTTTTAAAATAACGCTATATTTTTTTTAATGTCTTAAAATATTAAGTTAAGAGATACCTGATTGCTACTATTTTATTAAAATTGTTTCCTGAAAACATTAATTAAGAGTTAAGTAGGTATGTATGTACTTGATTTACCTTTATATAGACACTACCGAATATTATAAGTATCTGATTTGTTACAATAATAGATTGGTTGGTTGATCACAATGATATCTCTGTTTTGTTGACACTTAGTAGTGGAATAATATCTTTCTTTACTATTGAGGTATTTACATGATTTTTACAAAAACACTGATCGTAGCATTTGCACTAGCACTTGCTTTGGAAATCTTTATACATATAAATGAACCTCTATTTCTCTTGGTCACCGCATCACGCGTGAACGGATGGAACTTCGCAAATTGTTTTTTGATGTGTTTATTATTGTCAGGAGAAGGTTCTTATGAAAGAAAAAAGGTTTAGAATTTTTTTACCACGCCGGTAAAGTCGCGGGGCGCAGCTAGTGCCGTATAAAAATACGGACCGCAAGCAGCAATACGCAAGCAAGCTTTTGAATACAACCATTGTGCCTGTTTCGTTTGTAGATCAAAATATATTTTTTCTTTTTTAATCTCTATCGTTTTCAATAATTAGAACAATTTTGTCTTGTACTTTTTACTTAAACTTTTCCAAATAGCCTCCTTTACACCTCTGGCACAACATTACTACCTAATACTTTATACTTTTCTCAAATATATTATGATTTTAGTCAACTGTAGTAGTTTACTGTGTTTCTCCATATTTATGTTAGGATAATTTACATCAGAGTCCCAAGATACAGGCTTCGTGCTTAGTTTGGGGCTCATAGTTAAGTATAGTTTGAAGGAAATGTATATTCTTGCACTGTGTTGAACAAATTGTAACATATAATTTTTTTGGCAATAAAAATTATCTTATCTTATCTTATCTTATCTAATTACACCTGAAACATCTCAAAGAACGTGTTTTCAAAAATACTCACGATAAACAGTTATTTTTATGAGCGATAAAATAAGTCCCTTGATGTATCCAATATAACTTTTTAACCTATTCGTTAAATTGTTAACTCAATGCTATCACATAACTAATGACGGCGGCCTTCTATTGGTAGTTAGGTATATTATTAGGAACGACTACGTTACCTTGGAACAAAATTGTATTTGATTGAATTATGAATCTAATTTCAATGACAACAAAGCTTTAATGAGGTTTTAATTAATTTAGAAAAACTCTTTCTTACACAAAGATTATCTGAGCCAAGAAATGGACTTGCAGTAAATTTTAGTTCTATTTTCTAATAAAAAAATGTGTAGAAAATGAGCTTGCCTAATAAAATCTTACAAGAGTTTATAAATGATCGGCGATACGCTATACCTTTTCGCTTTCCTTATAATAGTAGCAGGTTGTTTGTAATTGTAGTGAACGGGGGGCCTCGATTGATAGGCCAATTATACACCACTAATGCTTTCTCGGTTCCCGAAACAATTTCGTTAACAGACGGCTATTACTCTTTTTAACTAAAATAAACGTTTTTAAGTTTTTATTCCACTTTATTTGCTAAATTCTGGAGTAGTTCAAAATTTCTAATCATGCGGGTAGCTTAACATTTTATATTGTTTTATCACATCTCAACGGCGCCGCAGCAATTTTTTTCTTCCATCTCGGTCAATCGTAATTATAATAATAATAATAAATATATAAATCATAGTATACTTATCCTAGAAAAATTCTCGCGGTTAAACAACGGGTTAATTGCGAGTAAAACCAGCCGCAGGGCCGCGTCTAGTAAGAAATGAACTAAAACTTATAAAGTAACACACATTCAATTTTGCATTTAGACAATTTGAAAGCAAACAAATCTAAAAAGAACAGCCGTAATGATTATTTGCTTTTAGACTGCAATTACCACACAATCATAATATCATCAAGTAATAAGGTATCACTTTCACTGTATAATTGAGTGTAAATTAGTCGTTTGGGTCTTTCGCGCTAATAAATCTAATAACTAGTGGTGCATTTTGGTCGAGACTCAACAAACCGGTAGAGTTTGATGACGTGTTTTGAATAATCTATACCAATATTATAAAGAGGAATGATTTGTATGTTTGTAACGAATTAGCTCAAAAAGTACTGGACTGATTTTAATAATTCTTTCACCATTTGAATGCTACATTATCACTGATTAATATAGGCTATTTTAATCTGAAAAAAATAAGGATCTCTACTAAAACTACAATAATGTTATCCAGGGTGTAAAAAAAATGCCTATAAAATATCTTTCATCGCGTAATACCTAACAGCCTTATTAATAAACGGGGATTAGTTTCGGGTTAGTTACTTCAGCTTTTGGCCTATTTTTGCTACTGGAATATTTAGCTGGATCGAACGAGACAAAAGATGGTGATAAGGCTGTAGATGTTTAAAAATAAATGTCCACCCGTGCGAAGCCGGGATGGGCCGCTAGTTTATTATATTCTTATTAGGTACCTAAACTAATTGATACTTACATAGTTTTTTTTATTGTGTATTTGTAATTTGAGTGAAGGCTAATGTATTGTTTTATTCTTCCTACGGCCCGAGGCTTGGAGAAATGCAAAGGACTACTTACGAGCATGGGTCGCGCAGGCGCACACGCGTTCGCATCAACCTTAGAAATGTCGACTTTATCGCTGTGAATAACCATAAAAGTATGATTTATAAACGTCGCCTAACCATCGGTTACCGTAATAAAATCGACAGCATTGTGCTATGTGCGGCTAAATCGTGCGTTACTATTCTAATCGGGTTTATTTTTATAAATATCACCCTCATTTCGAAGTCAAAGACGTTATTAATATTGGTAATATAAAAGCTATCAATAACTTCGTAGCTGAATAGAACCCATATTTAAACAATGAAAAGATTATAGGTAACTATCAAATTGATTATCCAGTTAGCTTTCAAGAAAGTACCTAAGTAATAAATATGAATATTTTATAATAAATAAATAGATACTACTTCACAATAATTTAACTTAATATTTATTCAAAAATTTGAGTTTTATATTATTTTGGCGCATAAAAATATTGTGTTATATTATATCTAGTATTTTGCAAGTACAAAATTATGTTTGTTTAAAATAATTGAGTTCGTATATTATCACACTTCACACTAATATTATAAAGGCCAAAGTTTGTATGCGTGTACGTGTGTATGTGTGTATGTTTGTTACTCTTTCACGCTCAATCGGCTGAACGGATTCAGATGAAATTCGGTACCAAGATAGCTTATACACTAGATTAACATATAAGCTGCATTTTATCACGGTAAAGTGATTTTTTTCTCGTGGGATGAGTAAATAATTTAAATACTTTTTATCCGCGGTTGTAACCTCGGGGCGCAACTAGTTCTTTATTTGTATGTCAGTCTTTTTTCTCATTTTCTTTGGTAGTAATCGTCTCCTTGGCATAGGCCATTCTGGTCCATCTTTTTCGAGAAATTTACACGCCAACTTTTTTTGACTACTTCCATTTCTCGTTTTGTCTCTTGGTATCTACTCTGTATGGCATATTTTATACTGTCTTCAAATTATGCCGATAAGCATGACCTGCTTGAATCCCTTAAAAATCAGAAATTGTGGATAGATTCAGGCCGGTGTGCAAAAAATCCGGCACTGCTCACCTCTAACTTTAATGAGCTTAATGATGAAGTCGGGAAGTGTGTCGGATGCAGCGAGTGCAGCGTGCTGGCCGTGTTGCTTGCTTCGGACGCCTCTCAAGCCCGCATGACATAACACAGTTTGCCCCGCCCACGCGCTCTCGCTCACTCACCTTCAGTGCAAACGAGACACAAACACTCCCTCCGCCAAAGCCTCCGCCGCGCCGTACTGTTTCTAAGAAAAGCCAACAGTTATTATCAGCCTCGGACTCGGATTGTTTTCGACCTCTCGGCGCTTTATTTTGGCTTTTGCTCATGAATGAATCTCCGCACCTGCAGGTGCTCACCCCGGAGCGCTAAATTTTGACGGCGATTACCCAAGCTTAAATGGGTATAGTTGCTCGCCAATTTTTAGCACGCTACATGGTAATTTACAGTGGCCGATGCTGTTACGCTTTCAGATAATTTGGAGGCTTCACAGGAAGTCAAGATTTGGGAGCGCTTTCGCATTATTTAGATTGCCATAGGTTTGGGTCGTTACGATTTTGGCCGTCAATCCGGCTGCGAGGTATCACGGATGGACGAGTGCCCGTCGGCGTCGGATCGCCCGTCAATCAGCAAGATATTGGCACGCACACGATAATTTCAGAGTGTGATGGTATATTCGGTGATTGCTGCCAATGATTGTATAATGCGATCGCAATTATATTGATACTTACATTTTAATTTAATTTACGCAATGCCGTATGAGTCAATTAAAAAATCATTATGCTTGAATGATACCAAATGCTTCACATTAAAGTAGAAGTGTTGAATTTTTTGTAAAAACCAAACTTACTCGTATGTTGCTAACCGATCTACATCTGACATGTTTGTAAGCTTTTAATTATAAATTGAACAAGATATACGATAATAAGACTTACATAATAATTATAAACGTCCCTGAAATGTGAATGCCCAAATTATTTTTATTACATATATTGGTTACTCTTACTCGTTTTTTGGGTTACGGTCATATCCTATTATGTTTTACTTTGTAAGAGTACATACATATACTGATAGGTGATCCTGCTTCTTAAACCCCTTAAACGTTTTTAACCACCCTGATAAAACTGGCTTTTTAAACTAATTCAGAAAACGTTCAGATTTATTTAAAACCACTTTAAGTTTTTTAAATAAACTTGCAGTTTTATGTTTATATCTACTTTTCGATGTAAAGTAGCTATAGAAGAGCTATAAAACTAAAAGCACGTTGTTTTGGATGCGTGACAAAATAGGGGCAACTGATAGTGTGTGTGGGACAGTCGGACTGAGAGTTGGCAGTGGCACTTGATTCATGTATCAAGCAATCAATGGATTACAGTTTAGACTTTGCTAACGATCTTTGAATTAGAATGTACAGAATATTTTTTTTAGAATAAAATCTTAAAAAGCATAAATCTATAATAAACTTATCTAGACCTAAAAATAAACTATAGGTACGTACCTATACCTAAATATATAATAAACCTCAGTAACCTATATTATTGAGGAGGAATTTTATTTCTTTCTTTAAAAAACGCGTCTGCTCTTGTAATAGTTAAGTATTTTGGGGATGCTAATAGGGCTCTACTTTGGATGCTTACTGATAGCCTCGGTGGTGTGGTTCGGCTCATAGCCTGGAGGCGGTGGGTTCGATTCCCGCGGCAGGACAAGTATTTGTGCACAGAAAGAAAAAAAGCGCAAATATTTGTTCTGTGTCTGGGTTTTGTGGGACTATGGTCCTCGTAGTTTCAGGGAATCCTAGTTGGGGTCCAGGATTTATGTATGTGATCATTGGGCGTTATGGGCGTTAGGGTGTTATCATCAGAGTTTGCCATAATCACCACGCTTTGCAGGCCACTTGGTAACTGTAGAATATCAATATGTCCTGAATGGAATACTGCTACCCATTCCCTGGTTATTCCCTCACGGCAAGTAGGGGATGAGACGGTGTGGTTCTATTCGCAAACGGCCCAAACTGCACGGCCAATAATATTAATATACGTGGATTAAATTTGATCCAAAACTCCATATGCTATAATACTTATCACGAATAACGCAAAATGTAATTGTTATCTATTACGATTTACAATCGGCTTCAGCTACCTACCACACAAAATGTGCAATGTTTATATAATTAGTCACTGTATTATATTTTATTCTAAAATAAAGTCATAACACCTTTATCACTTGATAATTACAAACTTAGTAGAGCGTTCGTAAGTGTAGGAATAATTTTATTGTATACCTACACTACGGTAGTTCCAAGTAGTTACAAGTATCTATTATAGTAAAAGCTATGTTCAAAGATTACCAAAATCAATTAAGTGGTTCCAGAAGATACGTTTAAGTTTAATTCCAGTTGAATCTGTAGAAAATTTATTCAGTGTTCGAATATAGAATAAATATTACTATAATAATAATAATATGTGTGGACATCTCACACAACGCCATCTAGCCCCAAACTAAGCAAAGCTTGAACTATGGGAACCAGATAACTGATACAATACTTAGATACTTTTTGTTTGTAAATACATACATAGAATACAATGTAACACCCAGACACAGAACAAACACCTATGTTCATCAAACAAATGTTTGTCCTGGGTGGGAATCGAACCCACAACCCACTATTCAGAAGGCAGGGTTACTACCAACTGACCTATAGGACAAGTCATAACATACTGTCCTTTTATTGGTGATAAGGTAGCATGGGGAAATTGGGAACGTTTCATTGCAGTAAAATAGTGGAAATGTCTATTTTCATATAAGGCGCAGGCAAAATTAGTCCAAGTGAAAACAATTTTAGCCTACGAGACTCGTACTTGACAATATAGTATCGAATATAGGGTATCATTTTTACGTTTACACAGTTGGTCTCGGTTACTATAGAAGGTACTTAAATTATCTATCTATGTAATTATTCAAATTTCAAAACTTAAAAGTACGATTTATTTAAAAAACGATATAGTAATCGTAATGTGAATGCATGCAGCTAGGTCACTACCTTCTCTTATTC
Source organism: Ennomos fuscantarius (assembly GCA_905220475.3). Classification (NCBI taxonomy): domain Eukaryota; kingdom Metazoa; phylum Arthropoda; class Insecta; order Lepidoptera; family Geometridae; genus Ennomos; species Ennomos fuscantarius. The sequence continues at coordinate 4,413,655 of HG992029.1, forward strand.
CACGATGTGGCCGAAAACGGAAACCCAAAGAAAACTTATGTTTTATTAAGTCCAAACGCATCGATCCAATTTGTTATCCAGTAACTGGATTGTTAGTCCGAGCTATGATTGGTGTCGATTCGGTAGTGGGAGCGGAGAAACCGGTCGCCAGCGGTGACAGTAGCCTTAACGATTGTGAAGTCACGATAAAACTGTAGCTCTACATGGATAATAGCTTATTATAATAAAGCTTTAACTGAATAGTATCTATGATAACTCATTAATTATTCATTATTAAAAAAACGCGTTTTAAGTTTTACTTCATTTTCGGTATAAGAAAATACAAGGAGCCATGAGCCATTATAAAGTAACTATTGTAATTAATCGTGTCATAAAATATTTATTACAAAAAACTGCTATTGATGTCAAATATTAAAGTACCTATATTATGTACAATATACATTCATAACCCTTGTCTAACCAAACCAATCATAATAACGACGAGTAGACATGTTTCATATCCGTAATACATGTAAACAAAAGGATGGGAAATTGGAAATGCCAATATAAATAGACGTGACGTTTAATTTTATGAAGATGTAAGAATCGCGAGTTTTCTCCGCGGGCGCGGGCGGTGCTGCGTGCAAAAACACGCAATGATTCACCGAGACGCGATCGTTTCCACCGAGTCGGAAAATTCCTGTAATCTGCGAGAACGCAGCGAGGAGACTTTCTTGAGAGACCGCTGCACCGACTGATAGTACTTGGACATGAAACTCTGGTATGACGTTTATCTGTTTTGTTACACGCTGTCGAAACAATATGTTAGGCTCAAGCGCAGCGTTCATTACTTCTAAGCGAAGTACTTTTATTTATTTTTAAATGATTTGTTTCTGTATAATAAAAAATGGGCTGGATTAAACTTTATAAAATTTAATATTAATTTGGCACACCTTTACAGAAAAAACAAAATCAGAAAAAAAGAGAGGAAAAGTTGCCACTTTATAAAAGTGGTAAAACAAAAAAACATGAAAATGTTGCTATTACTAATTATATGAATTTACACCATTTTAAATATATTTGTTTTTACAAACTTACTTACATGTTTAATATTAATTAAACAGTTTCGTTGAATTAATATTGAACCTTGTGATAGACAATGTTATTACATAGTTTTTAATTAATAAATCTATATTTTGTTACTGTATTAAGTTTGTTATTTTGACTTACTTTATTTTTGAAACCAACTTCATGAAGAGCATAATGTTTGTAAGGAATATAAACATAAATATGTTGTGAAATAAAGCCATGAAATTGTAATGTCTCGAATATACAAGTACATACTTGAACCCAACAAATAAAACTGCGATGAAAAATTAAGATGAAGCAAACAAGAATGTGGGCAGGATTCCTAGTAGCTCTCATTGGCCAACCAACGTCTGTAGAACATTCTTAACAAAGTTTTATCACCGACAAGATAAGGGAACCGAAGCATTGGTGACATCACCCGCTACAGACCACGGCTTGATAAAGAAATTGCTCAGTAGGTAACCTTTACCTGATAAGATAAACAACTTTTTGCTAATACACAACAAAAACAATAAGACTCTACTTCAGAAGAAGCAAGTTAACTGATCTGTATAAACGTAGTGTCAGTAACAGAGTAAAGAAAAAAGAAAATGACGTAAATGATGAAATAGACCAAATAGTCCAGTCAAAAAGTGAAGTAAAAAGTCGGTGCGCTACAGCTTCTTCGTGTATCGAGCTCCACTCAAGCGAAGTCGACTTGGCACAGACAGGAGAATATTGGATCGAAACTCGAAATCTCAAACCTGTTTTCTGACATTTCGTGTCCTTATCTTGTAAACGGTTGTGCATATATTCGGTCTCTGTCTGTGAGTCACCGTTTCTACGTATCACCGGCTCGCCGCTCTACGCACTTCATGGCCACTCGTTCAACTTCGTCACGCTTTGCCTGCAATGACTAGACGGTAATGCGACAATAAATTAATGTCCGAACTAATAAGTAAATAGATTTCTGACAAAAAACTGTAGCCGGCCAGTTTATCATGTTTCGAAACCAAAATGTACCACAGCTTGCAGCCGACCGATCTATTTCTTTCATTAAAATTAATTCTTTCTTTCAATTGCAATAGGATTTTTTTGTTTTGTAAGTAAGTAACTAGGTATCATTAGATTTGATTTAGACAATCTTGATGATGATATAAATAAATATGGTATTTATAAAATAGAAAAGAAAATTATTGAAACAATTGAAAGGGTTTAATGGCAGCAACGATCAGCTGCTCTTACTAGCACTTAATTAATTAATGATCATATACATAATAAATGAATATGCAACACCCACATAATATAAGATTTTAATAGGTGTCTTTTGAGTCGTCTCCCAGGTGAAAGGACATTTTTTATCTGTCATCGTGACATCGAGATTAAGTGAAAATTGTACAGCACTTTAAAACTTTTATGTGCCATTTGGCATGTTCTCGTATAAACACCCTGAATTCTCGGTACGGACCCGAATTAAAAACTTTCGCAAAAACTCGCTCACTGACTCAATAATACTACAATCGAATTTATTGCATCGATCTTTGGAAACGTTTCTCTCAAGATGAGTTTACGAATTAGTATTTTTAAAAGTTAAAACAACAACAACAACACCATTTCTCTCGATCTAAATTACATTATTCTAGATCTGAAGTTGTTCGCTTGTTGTTAATGACATAATACATATTATGAGTTTTATTTTGTGTGACATTGACTTGGACCATGGTCATGTCAAATTAGTTAGACGTAGGTAGAGTTAGTTGTTTATCGATATGTTAACTAAGCGGATGGCGCCGAGCATGGAGCACGCTTGGAGGTGTAGAAAGAGAAAGGGAACTTATTCAAAAGTAGGTAATGTTTTTGCTGTTCTCGTTGTGTGTGCTGTGGCAAGCGGCGCAGCCGCGCAAGCGCATGATTCATCGCGCGTGGGTCGAGCTTATTGTGCGAGTTGAGCTTGCCTCTATCTATTCACACTAGATTATTTCGACTTTTTCTTTTACCTTAATCGTCTACTTACTGCTGTACCGATGCAAATGACTGGGGATTACACGACCCACAGTTAATATTTAATTTATTACCAACAATGTAAATAATGCAGTCGTGAATGCGTTGCATTGGAATCAGAAAACCAAGAGAGTAAATTCCTGATTCTAAACAATGCAATTGCGCAAAACTTAACTTGGTAGAATTCGAAACAGGCAGTTCATTAAGACTTCATTGTTATAATATCTCATAGTGCTGTTTACCTTTCACCGCGACGATGTCGCCCGCCATAGCGTTTTCTTCAACTGCAGGCTGCGGGTTTTATTTTAAAAACGTATCCTTTTGCTTTACCTGCTGTGTGTACAGAGGTGGTTCCCTAAACGTTTTATAAAATTTACCTATCCGATTGTACGCTTTATCTCTTCTTTTGCTTGTTTAATTCATTATTTGGTATCCGTAGTCGAAGTTCTAACAGCAACAATGTGCCATTAGACAATATTTCCGGAGCTAAGAGACTCGTTGCGAATAACGGTGCCTGCAATATAAGTAAATGGATTCATGATTCGTAATCTTGAAATACTTGGTATTTAAACAGCAGGTGTACTAAGAGCTAATGTTGTGTATATAGTGACCTTTTATAGATCGATACACAACCGTCATTGTCGATTTGGTGTCGCAAACGTGAGCATTGTACCGGCGCCCGCGCACCCGCGTCCTGCACACGACCGAGCTTTCTCACCGTGGCATTGTAATAGATCCGTTCACTAAGCTTGAACTAAGTTACCTATTTAATATACATACACTTAGAAGCTGACAATAGGTGCCTACCCTTAGAGGAATAACGCTAGCGGGATAGCTAGAGGAATAGCGTTATATTTCTATGTGCCTACATAGGTAGGCACATAGGTAGAAGATAGCTTCTCACACACACACACACACACACACACACACACACTGTGACCATATACAAATGGGTCGCAGTATGTATAGAGGGATAAGTGCGAACTTAGAGAAGTTGTCAAACAGTACAGACGGACATTAATGTTTATAAGTAGGTAATCCATTCTTATACAATTACTGTAATTATCTATTTTTTTTATTTATCTGATGTTTACAAACCGTATTTCATTGTAATAAACAAAGAATCAAGCAAAAAATGTTGATATTGGATACTAAATAGGATTTAGGTTGTTCAGCACTGTTGTCTTCCGGCTGATGAAGTGAGGATAAAAAAAGTTTGGCTTTGGATTTTCATTTCACTAAGTAATTACTTTAACGCGTTTTAACTACCAACTTTAATGCCTCATATCCGAAGGTAATCTACTTGAACGTTACGAAGTTTTTACGTCAATTTTATTATTGTACATAAATTTTAACTTTTATTAAGCTTTCAGCTCCAATTAAACATAGTTGAAAGACGTTTTGTAGAGCAAACTCGTGCAAGTTGAAAATGTTACATTCAATTTTGAATTAATTAAAAACCTTAATTTGAAGGGCAAAAAGAAAGTAAGCCAAAAGCCCTTGTAAAGCTTTTTGGTAAACAAAGTGCAGTCTTCTTGCCTAAGTTTATGAATATAATTTCTGAATCAATTAGCACCTTCCATACTGGCAGATAGAATTATAAAATTCTTCTAAACTGAATAATGTGAGACTATATTTCACTTGCATCATAAAAGTTTTCTATGCATTAGCCATCTTTGTTAACATCAAATCAATTTAGATACTGTTATGCATTTTTATGTGTTATAACGTAACGTGTAAAGTTGGGTACCTATCGTTACATTTGTATTAATTTTTCTTCTTCACCATTTACAAAGGCGTTTATTTATGTTCAATGAATGGGTAACTCCAAAGAACAGATAATTCCGTAATATTTTCCTATAATGTAATTGTAATTACATTTGTATTGCCTTATTTGAACTCAAGTAGTTAATTAACATTATGGCTATTTATAAACGGTGCCGTGGAAACGCTCCTATATTACTTGTTATTTTCTGTCTCCGATTTTCCGCCAATAGTTAAACAATTTTAATGATTCCCATATAAATTGGTAAGGTTGATAATGGAACACGAAAGTAACTAGAAAATCTCCAATGATAATCTCCAGTGATACCAGACGCATCGCTAAGGGGTTTAAAGATACCCTACAGAACTCCCAAACGAAAGACAACACACGTGACAGCTGGGCGCCTCATCCAAGTGACGCTGTCAAAGTCGGTAGAGACCAACAGCATTTACCTGTTCCAAATAAACAGAAACAAACTTTGGTAATTACCATATAAGTAATACTTGTTTACATAACATTAAATATTAATTTGGTAATATATCCAGAAACGATTAAAAAGAAAAAAAAGTGCTGTACCAGCAAGAGTGTAATTAACTTGAGCTATTTTAAAAAATAGGTGCGAGCTTATTACGCGTGCCACTTCACAAAGACTAGGTACTTACACTTGTAAACCAAAACTTCGGAAATGGTGTCTTTAGACGCACTCCTAAGCCAGTTATACCGTTACTTCTATGTAAGTACTGTAAAGCCCTGCACATGCATACGACTCGTCTGGTTGATGGAATGAGCTGACCTGACGTACGTATAACAATGACTACTTATCCATTTCGCAGAATTATTGTATCGTGACAGTAGGTATGTCCTATAATGACATACAACGTTTGCCTCTTTAAATAATTGTATTACAATTCTAAACTAAAGTGTAGCTGTGTGTGATGTAAATCTGCAGACGAGATAAACATCAACAGCAATATCAATGAATTGAAGGCACAGGAAGTGAAACTGGACTCCAGTAACGGCGGCGGCTCGACCCACTACGCATACTTAGATTTCACAAGCTTACAACCTAGGCTTTGAAATTAAGCTGTTTCCAAATGAATTGCGTCTGACATCCTTTCCATAATTGCATAAAACTGGTGCATCAGAATCGAGATGCAACAATTATCTCCCTATGGTTTGTTTATATACTTATGACTATTTTACCTAAGTATCATAACTTTGCGTTATTCATGTTTTACGCAACCGGCTATAAACTGTGAGTCACTCGAGTTTTGTTTACATATCGTTTGACGTGTTATCATGGCGGGCTATTATATCATTGTTCTGTGTCTACAGAAGGCAAGAGGAACAATTTCTCACAGTCCACATGACATCGGAATCGTGTGCCGCTGTTATCAGTTTACGTAACGTAAGTGTTTTGTTTTTGAAAGATTGTATCGGGTATCGTATAAGCACCTGTGTTGCCGGATCTTGTTGCAATGTTGGTTGCAACAAATCAGTTTGTGGAGGGCAGCCGCGGCGGGGGGGTGGCACACATGCATTATTCAAGGCTCATTTCTATTCAACGGCGACAGGCCGCCCGATAAAAACTTCTCGTTTGACAACTTGGACGCCTGCACCCTTTGTACTTACGTCATGTCCCCTGCGCTAATACATACAGCGTTTAAGTACTTAAGTATTTGTCACTGTTGTATTTATGAGTTTCATACCTTGAGCATTTTTGATTAACGTGTGCGTCGTTATTGTTGTTGAATTTTTTTGCTAATGTTAAATCTGTTCTTATCTTTTCACTCGACACATCTCTGACAATGATGTTAGTGATAATTAAGTGTTGCCATCGCCTAATAAGTAATATCTCCTGCGCCTGATAGGAGGTTAAATATTAATATTAAGATCACCATTTTTATTTTATTTTATTGAAGCATAATAAATAATATCTAAAGCTAGAGAAAGGTAATTAAGGTGATAGGCAAATTTTTGTGACAGTATCTGATACGAAACTAAGACGCTTGAAAGATCCTAAAATGAAGTATGGACTCGTAAACTTAACTAGGAAATTCAAACTTCCAAATTGTACTGCGGTGTAAATGAAAATGAATGCTGAGTAAAAGGGCCAATGATTGAGCGCTATCGGCCAGACCGGCCGGTGCGGAAGCAAAGGCGACGTGAACGCACCGTTGCGGCTGGCACACTGCCCGTGACCGACGCCTTTACATTTTACATACAGATGCGGTTCGGAAATCTGTTAGTTTATAATCATTCAAGATATGAGCAACTATGAAACAATCACACAGTATCTGGCAGATACTGTGTGATTATTTGAACGACTTAAAGCAATTAAGTCTAAATATCTTTAAGTCAAAGGCTTAAATATATTTAGTGCCGATACTATCTGTACTAAATATCGCTTGAAGTCGTTCATGAATCATTTTCTGAACAGGTTTTAAATAACGCGATATCTTATTGAATTTTAAAAATTGTCTATTCATACTCGTATCATGATTTCGAATTAAGTTGGTACCTATTGTTATTTTGGACTGATCTATTACAACATAATATCTTCTATTAATTATAACTGAAAACATTTTAGAACCTACGTGAATAAACAAATGTACTTAGGCACAATTCGTACGTGCATAATTCAAGGGTATTTATTTATTTATATGCCATCCACTGATATGTTTGTTATTATGGCACGCCGCTAGCAATCTGCAATAATAACTTTCTGACGCGAGCCTCATGTACCTAACCACAATAAAGTTGTGACGCCGTCTTCTATCGCTCGCTTCGTAGAGCTTTTTATTATCATCATTAAGAAAAGCTTTTCATCCTATATTCGTTTTTATATGACTCGTGATGAAATAGTAGCCACAGGTGTTTCGATTCGACACGAGAGACGACAGTACCAACTGAACTGACTCAAGCATAAGTGTGAATCATTGGATTTAGTGAGAGTGGAATTGTTAAAATAAATCTCTCTGCTGTATCAAAGATATTGAAAAATAGGTATTGAATACAAGCTGGTAAATTGAAACATGCGGCTGTAGAAATGTTAAAAGTGTAGTATCTACTCAACATGAATGCAACTGCAATAATAACCCGCATTGTGTACGCGCCAGTGATTGCTTGTGTCGAAACTCCATGGATCGCGCACTGCCTGTCGCACTCGCTCATTCTCCAATTAGTAATTACTATTCTATTAGCTAAACATTTTGCAACACCACAACAGCGGGTAATCATTAAATCAATTTGCACAATCATACTCCTCTTCTCGACTGATCTTCTGTCGGCCATTTATAATTACGATTCTTAGTAAATAATAAGAAAACTGAACTCAGGGTTTTTCTAGCTGATGCATCACACTTGCCACTCTTACAAGGGAATGAGAACGTAAATGGCAAATCAACACAACTAAGCACCCTACCTACTGGTTATGAGTAGGTACATGTGTGTCGCGAGGGCCTTATTTTTTACTTTTTTAGTGCAGTTGAAGAATCCTGCTAATCGTGGCTAGCAACATTTTGTACATGCCACAGACGACGCTGTTGCAGCAGTAAATGAATGTAATTTAACCGCAACAAGGCTCCGCTATTACTTGTACTATTATTATGTATATAGTTTTTCCTTCTACGCATACATAAATAAGGATTTATAAGAACCTTTTATAATAATGTATCCACACAGTTTTTGAGTTGAGTGCTAACATCACACTATCATTATCCGTGTCTTGAGTAAATCACCGTACGCGCCCGCGCGTTGCTGGTACCGCCGCCACACCACCGCACCGCTACAATCTATGCAAATCGCCGGCTCAAACTTATTGCTCTCACCTCGACTCCTTTCCAAATGCATACTAAATAGCACACTGGCCACGCCAGGCCTTTGTTTCAAGTTTTTCACTTAGCCTCTTGTAAAGGCTTGATGTTTGTTTACGGTCTTGAAACTCCTCAATATTTGGCAAGTCTTGTTTGGTTGTTTACAAATGCATTTCCATTTTTCATAATTATGTCAAAAATTAACTGCTATATTTTATAAATTAATAAACAGTCTATAGTTTGAGGTCGCTTTGGTACGTAATAGAGTCATAGTAGAGTAGATAGTTATTTTTCTATCACATCACACTAATCACACTAATATTATAAAGGCGAAAGTTTGTATATGTGTATGTTTGTTACTCCTTCACGCTCAAAAGGCTGAATGGATTTGGATGAAATTCGGTACCAAGATAGCTTATACACTGGATTAACATATAGGCTACATTTTATCCCGGAAAAGTGAAATTTTCCTGTGGGATGAGGAAAGTAATTAAAATATTTTTTATCCGCGGGTGAAACCGCAGGGCGCAACTAGTAATGCATATATATTATTTTTACCATCAGTAGTATTTTATACTCTGCCTATTAATAACATAAAGTAGTGTTTAGAAATATTTTGTTTCAGGAATCTATGTACAGTAAATACAAGCAAGTATTCCTATGGTGTTCTAAGAATAAGACACAGAATGTAACAAGAGATGTTGCTCCCGTTGTTCCGCATAGAAGCCTCTCGCATTGCGATCCAATTATACCTGATACCAACGAGAAATATTATTGCACTGATATATTAGGTCTTTACCTATGAAATTGCCGTTTTGTTTGAAAAAAGTTAAAGTATTTTTTTTTTCGAACTTATTTATTTCTTTTTTTCAAAGTAATCACCCCTGCAATCTATGCATCTTTGCCAACGCTGTGGCAGTTTATGGAAGCCCTTCTTGAAAAAATCAGCATGACGGGAGACAACAAACTTCAAAGGCGTTTTGTACTGCCTCTCGGGAATTGAATTTTTTTCCCGCTAAAAAGTTGTCCAAATTTTGGAAAAAGTAATAGTCGGTAGGCGCAAGATCTGGTGAGTATGGCGGATGAGGGAGAGCTTCCAAACCCAACTCATGCAGCTTAGAGACGGTCTGTTGTGCAGTATGGGGTCGCGCGTTGTCGTGAAGTAGCAGTGGAGACGACCGATTGACCAAAGCTGGTTGCAGACGTGCGAGTTTCGCCATCATTGTGGTCAGTTCTTCAATGTACACATCTGCAGTAATGCTCTCGCCGTTTTCTAAAAAGCTATGATGAATCACACCAGCACTAGACCACCAAACTGTGACCATCACCTTTCTAGGGGTCATTTTTCGTTTTGCACATTGCTTTGGTACCGAACCAGGATCTAACCAACTTGCTGAGCGCTTTAGATTGTCAAAAAGAATCCATTTTTCGTTGCACGTAACAATTCGGTTCAAAATTCCTTCATTTCTGTGCCTGTTAAGCAGCGCAAGGCAAGTCTCGACGCGTACGTTGCGCTGGCGATCGTTAAGTTCGTGGGGCACCCATCTGTCAAGCTTTTTTATCTTGCCAATCTGTCGCAAATGGACTAATATTGTTTTGATGCTAACATCAAAAGCTGCTGCCAGCTCAGCTGTAGATTGAGATTCATCAGCTTCCACAATCGCCTTTAATTCATCATTGTTGACCAAAGTTTCCGGACGACCACGAGGTTCATTTTTCAAGTCAAAATTCCCAGAACGGAACCGAGCAAACCAATAACGGGTTGTACGTTCGTTTGTACAGTTCTCTCCGTAAACGTCGTTGATGTTACGTGTCGTTTGTGCCGCGTTGGTGCCACGACGGAACTCATATTCCATAATTACACGAAATTTCAAAGTATCCATTATGAGGAAAAATGTTGAAATGTAATGAAAATACAACGCTAATCAATAAACAAAAGACTTATATTGTAAATAGAATGTCATATTTTTAAAACAAAATTAATTTGAATTTAGAATTCATAGCCAATCAAAACTTTTTTTTGTTTGAAAAAGTCTGTACTGCAATACGGCAATTTCATAGGTAAAGACCTATTATATATACTTATATTGAAGTATAGTATACATATAAATTGAAGGGGTGAGAATAAAAAGGGTTTAACTGATTTCTTTCACAAAATGACTTGTGGGTATCGTTGGATTCAGCGTGAAATTATGTATAATACATTCTCAAAATACCGAAATGAGGCTTAAATCTCGAGATTTTTACTCTAAAAACGGTTTACCTATCACAGGAATACAGTTCGCTTAGCATAAAAACATTATTATATTTATTTTATTATATTATATTTTTACAATAATCGTGAGAATAAGTACTTTATTTAGTATTTAAAATAGAATTAAAACATTTTCAAGCAACTGAAACTTACATAAACCTTTTCTATTACCTTATAAGCACTCTACATTAAAATGACGCCGTTGACGTTTAAAGTCAATTTTCTCGAAACTGTCAATTTGTTAGTTAAACCCTTTTTATTCTCAACCCTTCAATGGTGCGACGACGCAATTACCTACAGTATGAAACGTAAACGGACTACAATGCTGCCCAAGTACGGCTGTATTGCATAGGCATTTGCGCTTGAATTTCCTGTACTATAGAAGGTTATTTTATTAATTGCGTTTGGACTTCTTAGACAGATGATTACCTATGTTGTAATTAATTTCTTGGATTTTTTTAAATATTAATTATTTCTAATACCATCACTTAACTCATACCTATTAATACTAGTAGCTCTGTGAGCTGTAGAGTGGACCTCGCGAGTCTGTGTTTGAGCTTATAACTGAAAAACAATTTTTCATATGGCACCGCCATTTTGAAACATCTCCAAAAATTGAGTCGAAAAAACCATAACCAAAATCAAGAAAATTGGTCGAGAAATGGGACCTGAAGAGATCAGCCGGACATTCGCCGTACGTATATTTCTTATGTACGGCGAATGTCCGGCTGACTGATCTTTGCCCCAGCTGAAACGGAAACGCAGCACGCTTCGCTCACTTGCTCGGTCAATGAAATAGATCATAGGTAATCTTAGGAAAGTGTAGTAATTATTATGTATTTTACTTTATTTGTTAGACACTATTATCAACCTTATCTCTTCAAGTCCTTTCCTTTCATTCGGCACATTATCAATGACAATCTGTAACAAATACAATTAATTAATAATGAATACAATTAGTGTTTTTGTTCTCTTCTGCCAGGATCAAAGAAAGATTAAATTTTTCGATATTTATTTCCGGGTGTATTTTCCAAAACACTTCGTTATCTTCATGCGTCAGTATGTTGAAAGTTACTAGATGATAACGATCAAGACCGAGTCCGTCTTGCATCGTCCGAGTGGTCATTGAACCCTCGCGAATTGTCGGCAGCAATTGTCTGTCGCCATCACAACGCAGCTGCGGCTCTATGCCGTAACCGTTAGTATTGCTAATTGCATCGACTTCTATCCAGGGCTGTAGCTAGATTCGAATAGCATTGGTTACAGGTAGGGCGGAAGTAAAAAATGTATAAAATCGATCTGCCCTCGAAGCACGGGCTCCTAAATCAATCAACATGTACACATGCTACATTCAATAGCTATTCGTAGAAAAATAATTTCTGTGACAGAAAAAGATTTTTTTATCTCAAACTATATACAAAAAATTTAATTATAATAATTTATTTTAGTTTGAAATTACAATGCCCTATCTAAAATATTTATTTTATTATTCGTTTTTATTGCCCTACAATGCGCCCGCCTAGCTACGGCCGTGCTTCTATCACTTTATGGCCCTTTACTGCGCGCATCCGCAAAACTAACGCATGTTTAACAAAACTCTCAAAAAACTTTATAGTAAACAAAAAAGCTTTGTAGATTATCTATTCTTTGATAATGTGCACTTGCGCAAATATACTATACGCGTTAATGGCTCAATAAGGTTTAACCAATTTCAAAGCACTCAAAATGTCAGCAACAAACTTGTTGCACGCCAGCAAGAGCGTATACTACGAGCATAGTCATAAACTTAGTTAACCCTCTGTCGGCAACATTGCCGGCTTCGATGCAGTTGAAATTAATTCGATTATCAGCGCACCTTGATCTCACTAAAGCTCCGAGATTCCCTTCATTAGGTACCCAGTACCCGCACAAGCGTCTGTAGAGTGTGGGATATAATGAAACAAACACGATCTAACGCAGTACGGGACTAAGTAATATTTGTTAAGCTTCTCGGAGCACACATTTCAAAGTTAGAGCGTAGTTTGAAGCTAATAATATGTAACTACATTAGTATGTAGTTATGTTACATATTAGTGTTACTCAATATTCAAAAGGCGGGCGGGGCGTTTCGAACTCACGCACTTTGCGCTGGAAGTTGGTCATGAATTCATTGTTTTAGACTCGGTCGTGTGATATTGAACCACAAACAATAGGGAAGAGTTCAGGTCACGTTTGGAGTCTATACGACCGGAGAATAATAAAGTTCAAAATAATATAGGTAAGGAAAGGTGTAATTTTTAGAATTCTTCGTAGCTCAAAATGTGTAATAAAATAACCATCTGCATTCAATAGTATGATACTATTTAACATTGGTAGCAAAACAATGGCGTTATGTATTTCAATTTGTATGTTTAAATTGTGTAATTTGTAGAATGAGTAATATTTAAATGCGAATTATAGGTACTCACTATAAATAGCGCTGTTGCCAACGTCTTGGTTTTATTTCGCAGCAAGTGAGCACTTACCACAGAATATATAATAGCACTAGGACGTTACTAAGTATCGTGTTTGCATCGATAAAGCGTAAGACGAGAATTGGACGCATTCAAACCTACATAACCAACGTAGTGTGGCCGTCAGCTATCATGTTGATTACCTCAGATAGTAGGACTTGCTTTGATGATCTGTTTACCTGTTATCAATAGGTCATTGAAATCAATCAATTCAGTTCAAATTTTAATTTAATTTAGCTTCCTTACTAATATTATAAACGGGAAAGTTTGGATGTTTATGTATGCTTGTTACTCTTTCACGCAAAAAAATACTGAATAGATTTTAATGAAACCTGGAATGCAGATAGCTTATACGCTGGATTAACACATACTTTTTATCCACGGGTGAAACCGCGGGGCGCAACTATTCTTTCATAATGGCCAATAATAAATGTATAATAGCATTTTTTAATTTAACTGAAAAAGTGCAAGCTCAAAAATCTCTAATGGAAAAATATTTCAAGGCATGATGGGGGCGCAGTTTTTTGGAGCGGTATCTGTTACTGCCAATACATTGGTCATAAGTCATGTTATTTATTACCAAGGGAAGAAAAAAGCAAGTGCCGTAAAAGTTTTGTATACCCGGAGCAATTTACTGTAACAAAATAGATTCGTAATCATAATAAGCTCAATAAAGCAAACAGCATTCATTTTCATTAGGAAGGTAAGTTTTTGTATTGTGCTATATACTCTGGATGCACTATACGTTTCAAAATTTCAACCTATAAGTTAGAACCGGGCGTTATACTATTATTCATTTTGCGGTTACACCTGTACTATTATTATGTTTGAAGTTTTTTGTTGTAAGTAGGTTAGGTTTACCCGTTTATAGTAGTTATGGCCATCACACATCACATCGCAAGCTCTTATCTCATGTTGCGACGGCATCGTTCCGCACTGTCGCTTCTCCTTTACGCCATAACAAAATTAAAGCAAGCGTCCGTTTTGCAAAACCCTTTACAGCACACACAGCACATGAAAGTTTCCATCAATTACCAGCGTGTCGTCGTAGATACAAGGACTATTAGCACTCGATCAACTGCGCGTAATGTCCTGTGACATATTACTTTATATTCAGGCGAGCGGACGACGGGCGTCGGCGTACGACATTATTTACATATAAGTCGTTGTTCCTGCTCATTCATAGCCGGGCTCGCTCAGACCTCGCTGATTTATCGCCTTAATTTCATAAGTATCTCTTTGTTGCCATGGCATCTATATCATATTTGAGTAATATCATGGCTTTATTGGAGAGACGCTCTGAAAGGGTCAAATTCGGAGCACCCGAAACCGATTAGCACATACATGGCTACCGTAGATGTCCTTTCTACTTATAGGTAGATAGATGAAGGTATCACAGGCATTGTTAGTGGAATTCATATGATCTCTGTACTTGCTAGAGATGTAGCGCTTGAGACAGGGTGATGATTTAATTGTACTGTATGTAAGCTTGCATTAAGAGCCTAAACCCCAAATCGACCTAATTGGAATGTCATTTTATCAAAATGTATATTATATCATTTCCAGATTTAAAAAAAGGCATTTTAATATTGGTCATATCTTCTTTCTGACTGGGCAAATCAAAATAACGTAAAAATAAATTATGACTCATAAAAAATCGTGACCTATAAAACAATCTTTATAATAAGACAACTAACCCATTAAATTAAATCATGGTGATAAATCCAATTACAACAATATTTTTTTTTACAACAATAAGTATGTTATTTATGATTAATTATTTGTACATCAAAACGGAAAAATCGACGCGCAACGAAACAAAATCGGCGTACTTTAAATATTTAGTTTCATGTGTTTCTTATAAAAGAGTATTTTTAAATTATAAACCTGTAAATATATACTACACATTTTGTAACCTAAGATGCGATTTGCTGAGAACTTTCAATCTGAGCCTTAATTTGCAGCTGGTGAACTGAAAATGATGATTCATTAACTCTACATTTATCTTTAGATACTCAGTTCTAATGCCTATTGACAATAGCATAATGTTTGTATTTGCTTGACACGGGTCATGAAGATGCTCCGTTATTACGTTTACAATTCAGAAGTTGGCAGGCGAATCAGTGAGTCAGATTTGTAGATACTCTAAACCACGATATCGGACGTGTCTACTTTAAAGTGAATGAAAACATTTCACTTAAGAATGAGGAAAACTCATATGATCTATGAAGAAAACTCATTATGTGTAACGTTGATATTATTCACTGACACAGGATGAAAACGTCCTATGCAATGATGGTCTTTATAGACTATTCCGATTGTAACCGGATTTTATACTAGAGTTATAACAACTGAAAAATCCTCGATTGAAATTTCTCTTTTACAATATCCGTTGTATCCTTAAACTGTATTGTGTTCATGGCAGCGTTAGAAGCGATCACGTCTCGATCTCAAGATATTGCACATACTCGTATATGCAAAGCTAACAATGGATTTTGTGTAGTTGCATAACCGTGTTAAGGTTATTAATACGAATTGTGGCGATATTGCTTACCGCGGCTGACAGTAGCGGTAGCTGGCAGCTGACGAACGCGGCACGTAGTAAGTAGCATTCTGTGGTAGGCCTTGACTGTGAAAATCGGTTACGGTCGATCATCTCTCAATTTAGCGTTAAATACATCTAAGATTGCTACTGTTGAATCTATATGTGGTTAACAAAGAAATGTATGCAAAATTGCGGTTTTTATCGTTGAATTAACGTCAGCTGGGTATCAATAAATAGCTATAACAGTACGCATGGTACACATTAAACAGTAGTAAATATATTTACTGCACTTGATCTTTATCTTACTGGCTCGCGCCTACTCATCGCTAACGTTTAGTAAACATTTACACCAGAACATAAACATCTTTGAGAGTCGATTGCAAGACCGCACGTGCAGATACCAATAAATATTATTATTAAGAGAGATCGTTAATTATTATCACTCTTTAATATTCTGATGGGGAATTATTAAAAACCTATTGCCCTATTTCCTAGCGAATAAACGAGAAGCGAGTTCCGTCTGTTGAATAATTAATCGAACAGGGACGACGAAATTAAAATCGACGACCACGTGATATTGTTATTGGTGTCATTTATTCGCCTATTTGAACATTTCTATTGATCGCATGTTGTCGAGTCCTGAAATGCGTAAAATTCTTAGATTAGAAGAATTATTTTGTGTTTTATTAGTTGTTACTGTACACGCCGATAACGCATTGTGGTCGTGAAGTTTAATGAGCGGTTACATAACTGACCTTTCGATATGAAAACAAAATACATGAAAACCGCACGGTGGACCGATTTGAGCAACCCGTGCCCCGTGAAGCAGTGGACGGTCCGACCAGCGACCGAAAATTAATTAACATACTTTGGCGCGCAACCCTCGCTCCGCACACAGGTGGCCGCTCCCACCCTCCACCAGCCATACTCCCATACTCCCGTACACCCCTGCACCAGGGCTGACATTGTCACGGATTGAGCACATAATTTCGTCCGCTTTGTTTTTTCATCCGGACATCGATTTTTTGATAGCAGCTGCCACGTATTATTAAAATATTGCTGAGTTGGTGAATATTCTTTATCTTATGTTTTACGTACCTTATTTTTGTTCTACGTTAGGAACTAATTTGTTGAATGGAAACGAGACGAATGCTTTTTAATGATTGTTTACTGGATTGCAGGTTCTTACATAATATTAATCAAACATTGCATTTCACGTTCACCATTTATACACATACATTTTTTACTCTCGCTGCTTGGAGAGGAGAGGTAGCCCTAATGCTGAAATGAAAAGATTCTGCCAATCTACACTCTGTTAACTGGATATGTTGCTCGAAAATACAGTCGATTCATACAGTTAATGTTAACTATGAATAAATCTAGCTCTATCTTTTCAAATCATACGCTCAATGACTAATATGAGGAAGCGTTAATTTTAACGTTACAGGAACATATTTATTGTAATTGAACATAATATTAATAATCACGTTTTCAAAGTAACGTATTATTAACAAATGTAAACAAAAATACGTATATAAGTACTATACAAGGATATCCCTTTAGCTACGAAAAGCGATTTAGATAGATTTATTATTCATTAATCTAACTTCAAAGAGTTCATGGCAGGTATGGATCAGGCACGACTGAATTGGGTAGCGACTTTGAAGGCCACACATCCGACGTAATTAGTTGTTTACAAATTAGAATGAAATTAAAACGACTCGCATATCGAGGCTAGAACAGGCGGAGTACTTCTATAGATTTTACAAGGAACACGCGATTTAGAGGGGCCATACGGCATTAAATTACCGGAATTTTCCGTTGTTGATGTTAAATGCATTCCTGTTTCAGGAATCGCGTGCAAGCCACCTATGTGCACAACTTTTTAACATACCCGCATAACTTTTCCTATGGTTTACGTCACCACGAGAGCTCGAGACTCGAGTGAGCTCTACTACACCATCCACACGTTTTATTTATTTTATATTTTGGAACTAAGTTGAATCGAAGGCTAATTCATGACATTAACAGCTAGTGAATGCGTTCATAAATGCTCAACTTGATTGTTATAACTGAACGTATCAGACTAAAAATTATTATTAATCATTTGCGTTTATGATTATGCACAAATAGTTCAAGGACAGATTATGATGAATATATTATACAGTGAAGTGAACTTATTGTACCGCCCTCGTATACCTTCTTTCGATTTATAAATGTTTTAGAAAGTTTGCCCTGCTTCTATTTTGATCCATGTTATGGCTTTGCTAATAATATCGAAGTATCAGTAGAAGTAGCTCTAGTAGTATGGAGCTAACCTCTACAATTTGCAGTTACGTTGCAAGTACGTCTCACCCTTTCAGAAAAACTACAATATTTCAAAACTAATTAAATCTAAAAAGATAACAGTGTTGGGTTCGAATAATTATATTTGGGTTTAGCCACACATCCATATTTAATAAATAACTAATTTTTGAGCTCAAATTCATATTTCATCTAGTCTCAGTGTCGTAAACCTAAAGCTAATGTCATGCCAAATTTTCCCCATTACATGCACGTATAAAATAACTGACGCCGCCGGTTGAGAGCGGAGCGACCGACCCCACGGAGGGTCCCACTTATTGCGAACACTTGTCATATCAGCACAATGAGTGCGGGGTATAAAGCGATGCTTTATTATTTTAATTATTGCACGGCCACGATGCGCCCTTTGTCAGCCAACCGCGAGACTGCTTGAATTAGTCTCTGCCGAATAACAATTGTACTAATTGACGGTCCTTCATATCAGATGCTTTGTGATGGATAAAATGTTCGTTGATGAGCAGCGGTGCAATATTAAAGAGACGCGTAACTAACTTTTAAGATAAATAATATTTCTGTGTTGGTACATTATAATATCAATAATATGAAGGTGACCTCAGTTTGCATTATATTCTGATAACGTATAAGTATTAGAATTGCTTGTTCAAATGAGTTTTGAACTTTTATGTGTTTATGTTAGATAAATCTAAAAGGCTTTTTCTCAATTTTCATCAATATTTTACAAAGTGTAACATTATACTAGCGCATTTGTATAGGCTGATAGATGATTTTAGGAATTAAGCAAAAAATCTTAATTAACTTACCCTTATACAGATCTATAATTTGAACCGTTAAGTTCAACTTATGTGTAGCCAAGTGAATGAAAATAAATACGGAAACTTCATAGGATTTTATAAAGTAGCGAGCGAGGCGAGGACAGCGTCGCGAAGACAGGCGGGCGCATACTTTACTCTCTCGACTCTCGATCCGATCTTCATAAAGAAATTCTCCGTTTTGATATTATATTTATATTGTAAATGTTTCGTACCTGCATATTTGTAACGGTAAATATGAAAATTTCCGGAATGCCTACCAGTTCGCCTCTTATATCTTGAGACTAAGAATTTTTCGGTGTTATGAAAATTTTAATTCGGCAAGCTTTTAGTTTCATATTTTTAAGAATATTTTAAGAGCATTATATTCAAGAGACATTCTTCGATTATTTTTGGTTGACTGAGAATTTCACAAAACCATGATGCGTATAAGATAGTATGAAACCATTGATGTTACTACAGTTTACAATGATGTATTATCGCACAATACGATTGGAAGTTTACTCCGCTCGCATCGGCTAGGTAAACAAACAGACTGATTGACGTCAGACGGTCGACGCTGCCGCTGCTCATATCTGGCCACCATTACAATTTAATATCGATATCTGGATACACTGTAACATCTTATGCTTGGAAACCGAGTACCGATTTGCCTGACTTTATCTATCTTTATTATACTATAGATATCTACTTCCTACAGCAATAAATCACACTAATAGTATAAAGGCGAAAGTTTGTATGTGTGTATGTTTGTTACTCGTTCACGCTCAAACGGCTGAATGGATTTGGATGAAATTCGGTACCAAGATAGCTTATACACTGGATTAACACATAGGCTACATTTTATCCTGGAAAAGTGAAACGTTCCCGTAGGATAAGCAAATAATTTAAATACTTTCCATCCGCGGGTGAAACCGTGGGGCGCAACTAGTTCGTCATAAGTCGTCTTAAGTTTTATGGACAGGCATCATCTGCTATCTTGTTGACTTACCAAAAAGAATAAAAATCTCAAACAAACGTTATGCCTTCGAATTCAGTGACTGCAATGTTGAGTCAGTCTATTATTTTCTAAGATGGTATTTTATCATTTTGCGTCACTAATTTATTTACATACGTCAATCATTCATTATTATAGTTTCATGGTTACATTGTAAAATTTTGCGGAATTTGTGTAATTTCTTTCTGCATAGCTCGCATCATGAATCATCCTATCTACATCTTTCGCTTTGTTCAATGTCCTTCCTCTACTTCACGGCTGTCCGTCAAATTCTAGATAATATTTATTTTTAACGCATGCCTTGTTCTTGTTACGTGTATTACGTTGTCTTATTGATTATCATTTGTTTTCTATTAAGTAGAAACACTTAAAAAAATTGTTGTTTCTCAACCCATTATCTCAACGCCTTAACGTGTTGCTATAATAAATAATAAATTAATACTAGGTAATATTTAATTTTAAGGCATGCCTTGTTACTTGTTACGTATATTACGTTGTCTTATTAACTATCATTTTTTTCTATTAAGTATTTTAAAAAAATTGTTGTTTCTCAACCCATTATCTAAACGCCTTAACGTGTTGGTATAATAAATAATAAATTAATTCTAGGTCATATTTATTTTTAAGGCATGGTTTGTTACTTGTTACGTATATTACGTTGTCTTTATTGACTATCTTCTTTTTTCTATTAAGAAGGTACATTTAAAAAATTGTTGTTTCTCAACCCATTATCTCAACGCCTTAACATGTTGGTATAATGAATTAATGATTTTCGGGCAACTACAAAAATCATGGAAAATGTATAGGGTATGCTTTTTTCAAGAACGTTTATCCGTATTGTGTAACTACTCACAAGCTCTTATTTATGGCTTCAATTGACACATACATGAAAAAGTCCGCAAAGGATAGGAAGACGAGGTGAATACTAATTATGAGATAATTAATCGGTAATGTTTTGTTGTTACAGCGAGCGGCGCGCTCGCAGCCGGCACCATTGCGTCTCCGTGGAGCACGGCGGCCGGCGCGCCCGACACCAACGGCTCGGGCGGCGCCGACGCCAAGCACCTCGACGTTGGCGATGCCAGTGACGATGAGAAGGTAACTACAAACATATACCTACCGATAATACCTACGCACAACAGAGCATTGTCAGTTGTCACACAGATCAATAAAATTATCATTATGTTTTAAATTATCATTAGTTTCATATTTATCATACCCTCTTATACTGTACCAACATTCGATGTACCAATTTTATCTGCAATATTGTTTTTTTAGTCAAATAAATTATTATTATTACTATTATACTAGTTGCGCCCCGCGGTTTCACCCGCGGATATAAAGTATTTTAATTATTTGCTCATCCCACGGGAACATTCACTTTTCCGGGATAAAATGTAGCCTATATGTTAATCCAGTGTATAAGCTATCTTTGTACCGTATTCCGTCCAAATCCATTCAGCCGTTTGAGCGTGAAGGAGTAACAAACATACACACATACAAACTTATTAGTGCGATTCTGCATTTTATCTGATTTTTAAGTAGAATCAATATTGAAACTCATACAGCCTTATTAATAAACGGGTATTAGTCTCGGATTAGTTACTTCAGCTTTTGTCCTTTTTTGCTACTGGAATATTTAGCTGGATCGAAAGAGACAAAAGATGGTGTAACTAGTCTAAAGCTAATTCGTGTTTATTAATAAGGCTGATATAGAGCAACAGCGAAGAGTGGCCACCACCATTAGTAATATAGAAAAATCAAAAACCGTACTGTATTTAAAGAGGACTGCTCATTGATCAGCTGCAACTGCAAAATACTTGTAGCTGAATTTATTATTTCTTAAATCTAACTACTATAAATAAATGCGAGTACGGAAATTTATATACAAATTTTCCACATGCGTAGGACTATGTAATAATAACTAGAGTGCATGTTTTGTGAGCAATTAAAGTAAATATTGAATATTGTAGTTTAACAAAACCAGAAACACGTAAGTATATCGAGTGCTTTCAAGGAATCATGATTCATGTTGTTTTTCATCGTCCGCGTCCGTTGGACCGAGTAGAAGGCAACGCGTTATTTTTATTTTCTTTTGAGAATAAATGGGAGTCTATTAATTGTAATGACGCACACCAGGTTAGTTTCCAAGTCCGCGAACATAACGTCGACGACGACGACGACGGCTCATGATGAGACCACCTGTTTAAAGTTCTGTTTCCTATCAAAATCATCTCACTGTTTCACTGTCACGGGGTTATTTATTTTGTATTAAGTACCTACCTAATCTTACGTTATAATTTATTTATTTATATGACAGCCTTTGTTGGTATGGTTGTGGAGCAGTTCAGCTCATAGCCCGGAGGCGGCGGGTTCGATTCCCGCGGCCGGACAAGTATTAGTGCATAGAAAAAAAAGCGCAAATACTTGTTCTGAGTTTGGGTGTTGTGGGACCATGGTCCTCGTAGTCCCTCGGTCCCTAGACACAGGGAATCCTAGTTAGGGTCCAGGATCAATGTATGTGACCGTTGGGCGTTATTA
Organism: Ennomos fuscantarius; assembly: GCA_905220475.3. Classification (NCBI taxonomy): domain Eukaryota; kingdom Metazoa; phylum Arthropoda; class Insecta; order Lepidoptera; family Geometridae; genus Ennomos; species Ennomos fuscantarius. Next base: position 4,436,246 of record HG992029.1, read on the forward strand.
TTTATTAATTTATTTATAGCTCGATTTCGAAGCGCCGCGCGAGATCTATTTTCACCAATTTATTAATTATATATTTTTTTCTTCTAAATCCTAGAGTGAAGATATCTACCGCAGCTTTTAGTGTTTTAAAAGAAAATTAATAGCTCAAACCTCGGCGTTGATATCTCTGAATTATGATATATGAATAGAAGCAAATCAAGAATTTTATTTCCAGGATTTATCGGCGGCCGATGCAGAAGGGGTATGGAGTCCCGACATCGAGCAAAGTTTTCAAGAAGCGCTTGCGATCTACCCTCCTTGTGGCCGACGCAAGATTATTCTCTCCGACGAGGGCAAGATGTACGGTGAGTCCGAACATGCTACAAAACCGCATAGACCGCTATCAAAGAAACCGAGTAATGTATAGAGTTGTGACTACCAACAACGATCCAACACTAGGTGGTAGGACTTTTCTGCAAAGTCTGTCTAGGTAGATATCACCGCTTTAACAGTTATTCTGCCGCCAAGCAGTAGTGTGCAAGCACTACTGTGTTCCGGTTTGAAAGGCACTGTAACTAGTGAAATTGTTGGGCAATTGAGACTTTATAATCTGATCTCACAGTCGAGTAATCTTATTACCAGACTGTGGTAATGTCCCAGAATTATGTGTGCAGTGCATTGTGCGGAACTTTATATTTTATAGTTCCGAGTGACACTGCTCTGTCATGGACGGCCATGTCGCTTAACGTCAGGTGAACGGCTAGCTCGTCCCATCATTAAAAATGATGTTTTTATATACATATGGACACGTGAATTTACAACGCTATAACATTATCGGTGTATTATACCCAACTGTCTTGCATTGAGCTACATTTTCCTTCATGTCATTATATTTGTTGAATAATAACGCAATATCAAGGCCACATCGCCGAAATGAACAATGGATGTGGCACGAGACAAAAGCCAATGTAGATACGTATTGATGGCGGCCGACAAAGCGGTTTGCGCAATAGGATTCCGTGGAAAGACGTGAACCGACAATTATTATCTCTGATCACCATGTCGCCAATACGAAGAAGACAAGGGGTAGCGGCTTTGTTCGTACTCGACACTTGCCACGTCACGTCAGAGCCAAGTTTACTAACTAAATGGTCTATAGGTTTTGGATATTTTGTCGTAGTACCGTACATTAATGTTTAATGACCTTTTCATAAGATAAAGCTATCTCTTCGATTAAAATATTCTGACATTTATTAATTTATAACTTTAATAAAAAGCCAATGTTTGGCAGTGGGGAGTTGCGAGCGAATATTTTCACGTTACATTGTTAACTTGGGAAGCTCGTTAACGCGTACGTGACGATTGCTACTTAAAAGCAATGTTTTTATGAATTAAGCACCAACTGAAATCAGCTTCTGTGACTTTTAACGGTTATTAAGATTGTCGTCATTAAACCCGCTTTTGTTTATTTGGGAAACGTGATGTTACCAGCGTTATGGAGCAGAAATTGACGGAGGAACTATTAGAGAGAGCAATAGTCATTACACCGCCGGCTGGACACACATTAAGTTTACGTGAAGCGCCAACATTATATACGTCCCGGTTTTAATTAAAGGACTGCCCGCTCAAGTCCTGGTGCCAAATGGAATTGCTAAACAAATTTACCACAGAGGCGATGTGTCCACCTTAAGTGATTTAATAGGCGTAAAGAAATGCGATGTTTAAATTGTTTCAATCCACAATGGGTTTACTGAGAGTGGAAGCGTATAACCGTGGAATCCAAAATCTCATTTAAGTTATTTTTATTAAGAACGTAGGTGGTAGGACTTTATTGCAAAGTTCGTCTAGGTAGGTACCACCGCTTTGCCAGTTATTCTGCCGCCAAGCAGTAGTGCGCAAGCACTGCTGTGTTCCGGTTTGAAGGGCAGTGTAGCTAGTGAAATTACTGGGCAAATGAGACTTTATGATCTGATCTCACAGTTTAGTAATCTTATTACTAGATTGTGCTGATGTCTCTGGATGACGTGCGCAGTGCAGTGTCACGCGAACCTCTATACTTTAGAGTTTCGAGTGACACTGCAGCTGATATGGGCAGCCGTGTCGTTTAACATCAGGCGAACGGCTAGCTCGTCACGTCATTCCTTAACATAAAAAAAAAAAAAAACGCGGCTAATTTCTTTATTTATGAGTGAGTGATAAATAAGTATTTTTTCGTTTACTTGTATTTTAGTTCTGAAGATAGACTTAGGAAGTAGTGATTTAAGAATGACGATTCAAACTAAAATCAAACTAATCTGTTGCCGTATTCATGATAGAGCGAACAATAGAATAGTGAAATTCCAGCGCAATAATGAGTATAAAAGACATAGGTTCAGTATTAATTGAGGACACGCGTTGGGCGCCCGGACAATATATGAGAACATTACGCGAGGACGTGTCCTCCCGCGCTTAATCTAGAGACGGAAAGTGCGTCACCCTCGTCCGTCCGTGCTTTCCTACACCCTCACCCTTACTGAGCGATGCGACGGTTTTGGAACGAACACTGGAGAAACTGTTCTTATTTTTCAACGTTCTTATAGTCTATTGAACACTATTGTGGTTCGGTTCAATTTAAATAGCTGGCTAGGATATAGGTCATCAATCAACTTTCCAGGGGCACACGGCCTACGCCCTGCATTATGTAGTTAAGTATGACATGCAAAATCTACATTTTGAATGTCATATACTTAATGCTTGATAATATCGTAGTTACTGCTACAGTTTCCAGATAAATTGCTAATTTAAACTAATATGTACATATAAAATGAAACGTATGTTTATTTGTTTGTGTGGCTTTCAAGCCCAATCTGCTGAACCAATTGTAATAAATATAAATAATAATAATAAATTTCTGTGGACATTTCACACAGCGCCATCTAGCCCCAAACTAAGCAAAGCTTTTACTATGGGAACCAGAAAACTGAAACAATACTTATATATTTTTGTTTGTAAATACATACATGAATACAATATAACACCCAGACAAAGAACAAACATCTATGTTCATCACACAAATGTTTGTCCTGGGTGGGAATCGAACCCACAACCCACAGTTGAGAAAGCAGAATTACTAACAACTGACATTTTGCACACAGATCCCTTACGCTGCTGAAATCAATAGAGGATTTTATCCCAGAAACTAAGTTCCGGCGGGAAAACGGTTACACAGCGGATGTAACCGCGATGCGCTTGTACTTATAATATACTTGTTGTGCCCTGCGATTTCACCCGCGGATAAAAAGTATCCTATGTATTAATCCAGCGTATAGGCTATCTACATTCAAAGTTTCATCAAAATCGATTCAGTGGTTACGGAGATTAATGGTAACAAACATACAAACTGTCGCATTTATGATTAAGTAGGATGTTAATGAAGTTCAACTTTATAGTTGAAATAAATGTAATAAACCTAAGTAGTTGTGTTGCTGATGCCATCAAACGTTATTAGATGTAGTGTGCTGTGCCATAGTTGCACGAGTTGCAAGTACACGTGAGCGCGAAGTTAGCGGAGCAAAGCTCACACGTTGCGGTGTGTAGTTGGAAACAGTTTGCCAACAAAGCCAGTGCTGTGGGCTCAGTGCACTGTTGCCGGCACGTTCGTGAGTTAAGACATTCAAAACCGCTCAATATCCTGGGAGTATGAAAGTTTCGTCGGCGCACGGCTTCACGTGGTCCGGGGGGAGGCGGGCGAGGGGTTAGCCGGGAGGGCTAAACTATGCGAAGAATGCGCAATTAGTGAGCGAGCGAGCGTGTAAGGGGCCCGGCCGCGCCGCTAGGCGGCGAACGCAGTAAGAAAATATAAAGAAGGGGCGGGCCGCCCGCGCCCGTTGTTTAGCGCCCCGCCCGCCTTCGGGCATAACTCCCGATTGTCTTCCGAGAAATCCTCCTTAGACCTGTCGCAACTCAACCCTTTCCGCGAGGATTTGCTCCGCATAGCTTCTGTTTGGGTCAGCGTGAAATTCTCCTACGATCCGAATTACAGTACAAAGTTTAATCTTTTATCGCACCTCATGGGCTTTGACATTTCTGAGAGAATTTTGGTTTTTTAAAACGCCCTTAAACGAAGAAAGACGTGATATGTGAATCAAGCATCATATTAGATCTTTTGCTATACTGAAAAAATTTGAACCACTTACAAAATTGAAATAAACCTTGGGGTCGTGACTCGGATAGATTAACGTTAATGCGTTTCTGATGGACCTCCAATAAGTGTAATTCACAGATGTTGAATAGAAATAGACTCGTTTTTCAAATTGGGCAATACTAGATATAAACAAATAAGATGTAGTTGCAGCAATGTTTGAAAACTAATTAAAAATACAACTTAGCCATGTTAAATACTTAGTCAGGAAAGAAAACAGTTAATATTCATAATGTAGCTAGCTAGTTGGAGCGCGCACGCACAATTTCATCCGCGCGAAGTGCGCGAGAGCGTGGCCGCGTCGCGCTGGCAATGGACCAAATTAGCCAACTAACGAACTAATAAATAATGATCTCTTGTTTTTCTATCCACTGTAGAATAGAAACGTTTCAGTCGATCCTCCTCTGCACCGCACTATTTTTAGAAGGATGCACACGACGACGATTCGGGTGAAGGCACTCTTAATGCTCGATTCGCGGGCAAGGATGACACAAATGGAAGTTACGCTTACAACGAATAACATACGGCGTTTATGTTCTCTTCACTAATTCGTGCTAACAGCAATTTGTTAGAGTGGTCGCACTCACTAATTTTAGCTTAACACCCGCCGTGAAAAGTTTACGGCAGTGCCATAATTTCGGAGTAATTTCAAGAATGTTTGACTTTCAAGAGTTTCACAACTTCTCGGCTTTTCATCTAAATTAATATGGAAAGAACTAATAATATCTTGTGAAGACTTTGAGACCTTCGTAGGAGATAGTCGATTGCTGATTAAAAACTATAACGGCTTTAAGTAATAAGAGGCAAAATAGTTATATATTGTTATCACATGCATGGCCTGAATGCATGTTTTTAATAATTGTGCCCTCACTTCGATTTACCTATGTATGAATAAATAGTTCGGTCAGAACATATACGGCTCAACGAACAAGCAAGGGGTTAATTAAATTCGCACCAGGCGTCTCTCGTCGCCAGCACATTCCCCGAATTCAATGAGATTTCAATTTACTTTGCTCTGATCGAGCCCTCTTCCGCTGTTCACCAATTACCTAATACACTATTGCGAACGGTTACCTACTTAAATTAAACATTGACACAAGGTCAATTAGATCTCTTTGTAATGATACTAATAGGTCTTTACCTATGAAATTGCCGTATTGCAGTACAGACTTTTTCAAACAAAAAAAAGTTTTGATTGGCTATGAATTCTAAATTCAAATTAATTTTGTTTTAAAAATATGACATTCTATTTACAATATAAGTCTTTTGTTTATTGATCAGCGTTGTATTTTCATTACATTTCAACATTTTTCCTCATAATGGATACTTTGAAATTTCGTGTAATTATGGAATATGAGTTCCGTCGTGGCACCAACGCGGCACAAACGACACGTAACATCAACGACGTTTACGGAGAGAACTGTACAAACGAACGTACAACCCGTTATTGGTTTGCTCGGTTCCGTTCTGGGAATTTTGACTTGAAAACTGAACCTCGTGGTCGTCCGGAAACTTTGGTCAACAATGATGAATTAAAGGGGATTGTGGAAGCTGATGAATCTCAATCTACAGCTGAGCTGGCAGCAGCTTTTGATGTTAGCATCAAAACAATATTGGTCCATTTGCGACAGATTGGCAAGATAAAAAAGCTTGATAGATGGGTGCCCCACGAACTTAACGATCGCCAGCGCAACGTACGCGTCGAGACTTGCCTTGCGCTGCTTAACAGGCACAGAAATGAAGGAATTTTGAACCGAATTGTTACGTGCGACGAAAAATGGATTCTTTTTGACAATCGAAAGCGCTCAGCAAGTTGGTTAGATCCTGGTTCGGTACCAAAGCAATGTGCAAAACGAAAAATGACCCCTAGAAAGGTGATGGTCACAGTTTGGTGGTCTAGTGCTGGTGTGATTCATCATAGCTTTTTACAAAACGGCGAGAGCATTACTGCAGATGTGTACATTGAAGAACTGACCACAATGATGGCGAAACTCGCACGTCTGCAACCAGCTTTGGTCAATCGGTCGTCTCCACTTCTACTTCACGACAACGCGCGACCCCATACTGCACAACAGACCGTCTCTAAGCTGCATGAGTTGGGTTTGGAAGCTCTCCCTCATCCGCCATACTCACCAGATCTTGCGCCTACCGACTATTACTTTTTCCAAAATTTGGACAACTTTTTAGCGGGAAAAAAATTCAATTCCCGAGAGGCAGTACAAAACGCCTTTGAAGAGTTTGTTGTCTCCCGTCCTGCTGATTTTTTCAAGAAGGGCATCCATAAACTGCCACTGCGTTGGCAAAGATGCATTGATTGCAGGGGTGATTACTTTGAATAAAAGAAATAAATAAGTTCGAAAAAAAAATACTTTAACTTTTTTCAAACAAAACGGCAATTTCATAGGTAAAGACCTAATATTTGGAACTGTGCGTCATTAAACCGAGTTAGTATTAGTTGTTAGCTTTTATCGTTTTGTTCATGTTTTCAAATTGTCTATACCTACGAATTATTTAGTATTTCAACCGTTTTGTTTACTATCATTAGGTCTGTGATTTTGTTTTTAGTTTGATTTCAAAATTATTTCAGAACGGCATACTGTATTTACTTCGCCCGATCCACCCCGCATTCCATACCGGCTGCAGTTTCAATGATTGAAAATAGCTATTCAAAATATTTTGAAAATTGTTTCATAACAGCATCGGCAGCGAATCTGTGCCGGCATTGCATTGTAAAGCGCGCGTTTGTCTGAAATAACAATGCCAAATATTCGCGGGTTATGTCCATTGGCTCACGGTTTTACGTATTTTAATAAGCGTGTGCCGTTTTTTTAATGTTTCAAATAAATTAACAATATAAATTGTTTACATTTCAGGCAGAAACGAGCTGATAGCGAGGTATATAAAACTCCGAACAGGAAAGACAAGGACGAGAAAGCAGGTTTCATCACATATACAAGTGCTAGCTAGAAGAAAACTACGAGAAATACAGGCCAAACTCAAAGTGGTGAGCATCGGTTAAATTCTTCACACAATATACGGAAACATTTAAAGTTAATGAAATAAATATATATGAATGACGTTTAGGATGGTGGGGTGATGAAAGAAAAGGCGATGCAGTCGATGAGCACACTATCTAGCGCACAGATCGTTGCAGGTTTACCGCACCCAGCGTACCATCATACGGTACTCAACTTGCAAAAGGCATGCCTTTGTGTTACTTGTCAAAAAACTAAATCGCCTTCAAATCATATTGCTTCTCTATAGGCATGTTGCCAAATGCACGTAACGTAAGAATAGAGAATAATACTAATCGATGACTTTCGCTTTACTCACATTTGAATCAATGTTGTTCAATTCAGCAAGCTAGCGATTTTAACGTTATATCTACTTACATTAGGCCAACTCAATATAGTCAAACTTATACTAGTTCAGAAAGGAATTGTTCCTACCAATTTCATAGGGCGCAAATCTATAACTGGGCATACATTGTTTTTTATTTTTCTCACTAAAACACGAGAATCTAAGCTTCATCGTAATACTTGAGTGTGTAGTAGAAACTGTGAGCATATAACAATTAAAAGCTTATAAATCAGTGTTAATATAAAATACATTATGTAGTACTTAATTACTATGTACTTAATTTTATTTTTATATTTACAGCAATTTTGGCAACCAGGTCTGCAAGCGGGAACTTCACAAGAGTAAGTAGTTTTATTTCTAGTATTTTAAAAATGTATTATTTTGTACATTCAATGATTATTTGTATTTGCTTGCTGATGCCGGGAATCAAATTTTCTTCATGTAGTTTTTTAAATGCAGTGGTGTATCAATACGTGTATGAAATGTATCATACAGACATACATGATCAGAGTAACAAGTGCCCAATGAAATAAATATAAATTGAACTTAAATAATTAACTTTAATTATAGATATTGGGTTTTGGTTAGATACCCGTTAGTGACCCGTTAGCTCAATTGGTAGTATCCCTGCCTTCTGAACTGCAGGTTGTGGGTTCGATTCCCACCCAGGACAAACATTTGTGTGATGAATATCGATGTTTGTCCTGTGTCTGGGTGTTATATTGTATTCTATGTATGTATTTACAAACAATAAGTATCTAGGTATTGTATCAGTTATCAGGTTCCCATAGTACAAGCTTTGCTTAGTTTGGGGCTAAATGGCGTTGTGTGAGATGTTCACACATATTATTATTATTTACAATCTTAAATTTAAGTTTTTTACAATATTTTTATAAAAATAACATTACAAAAATACAATAAAAACCTAAACCTAGTGTGCCGCAAGGCCCAAGCTACCGTTGGTTAGGGCTGCAGAGTGAGGAACCTCCTGACAATACGTACCGTGTCAAGGAGTACTGCCTTCTGAATCTGACAAATTATAATAATTATTAATGCTTTGTAGCATCTCCAAGCATAATAAACGCAACAACTAATGTTTAAACAAAATGTTCATAGCGTAAAACCCTTCCCTGGTGCGGGCTACAAAGGCGTACCTGGTGTTGGAGTACCGACCGGCACAGACGTGGCGCCGCCGCCTCCTTGGGAAGGCCGAGCCATCGCCACCCACAAACTTAGGCTCGTCGAGTTCTCAGCCTTCGTCGAACATCCCCGTGACCCTGAAACGGTAATCAAAACTATGCCACTATTGTATTTTTTTCTTAACCTTGCGCAATCGTGTAGGTCGAACTGTTACTTATGACAGCACACACTTTATTAATAACTAGCTTCTGCCCACTGCTTCACCCGCGTGGCCTATAGGAAAATAATTCAACCACCCATTTTACCCTCTTAGGGTTTTTGAATTTCGTAAAACCCTTTCTTAATGGACACTTTACAAAGAACACACACTCCAAATATCAAGTCTCTAGGACCAGCGGTTTAGGCTGTGCGTTAATATGTAAGTCAGTCAGTGGAGTTTTGGCGGGAAAACGAAAAAGATTGCTTCACCGCATTGCATTATTTTCCAAAACTTGTGTTATTTTCAGTGTTAGTGCATAAATTTGGTGGCATTTTATTCGTTAAGTGCTGGATTACATGCATGAGTGTGGGAAAGTTGTATAATGATGGTGAAACGTTTCTTTTCGTGTTGTTTCCAAAACTCCATAGAAGCTTCTGGTAAAGTTGCCAACACTTTACTAGTAGTATGATTTGACTAGACCATGACTTAACTTGATGACTTGGACTGTGACTTGACTTGACTTGACACATTGTATAATATAAATTAACATGAAAATTATTAATTACTTGAAACTGGCTAAATAAACAAAAGTGTGGAGCCAAAACAAAAAAAAGTCAGTCAGTAAGGACTTTGAATTTTATAAGTAGGTATAGATTAAAATGACAATTTTAATTTCAAAAATAGCCACAAATTTAAACAGAACAGCGGCATTTAAAACTACATCCATCAGCTGTAACAAGAATAATTGAAAGTAACATACCTTGAACTTTGTTTGCGTTGTCTCGGAATAGTTTGTTGCTCGATCGGCTCGAAGGACCAAATTGTGTTAATAAAATCCCGCTTACTGATATATATAGCTTTCTTGTAACTTTGTTTGGAATACACTTATAAGTACTTTGATGTGCCAAGGTGCCATTCTAAAAAGCAAAGTTCCTTAGTTACCTGTAGATAAAACTTTTGAATACATTTCTTGTATGCACTCGTTTACGTGAAGAATGATGTTTAGAATGGTACTAAATATAATTTTAACTAGAATCTTCATTTATGCTAAGTACGTAACAATTTCTGTTGAGCTGTAGACATGAAGTTTATTGACTTGGTAACCTTAAAATGTGAAAGTGAGATATTTGGGTATTATTTCAAATTCAATTAACGAATGACGTGATGAGCTAATAGTCCGCCTGATGTTAAGCGGTACGGCTGCCCATATCAGTTGCAGTGTCACTTGGAACTCTAAAGTATAGAGTTTCACGCGACACTGCACTGCGCACGTCATCCTGAGACATCAGCACAATATAGTAATAAGATTACTAGACTAAAGTCTCATTTGCCCAGTAATTTCACTAGCTACAGTGCCCTTCAAACCGGAATACAGCAGTGCTTGCGCGCTATTGCTTGGCGGCAGAATAACTGGCAAAGCGGTGGTACCTACCTAGACGAACTTTGCAGAAAAGTCTTACCACCTAGTAAAAATTGAAGGGTTGAGAATATAAAGGATTTAACTGTCAAATTGACAGTTTCGAGAAAATTGACTTTAAACGTCAACGGCGTCATTTTAATGTAGAGTGCTTATAAGGTAATAGAAAAGGTTTATGTAAGTTTCAGTTGCTTGAAAATGTTTTAATTCTATTTAAAATTACTAAATATAGTACTAATTCATACAATTACTGTAAAAATATAATGTAATATAATAAATACAGTAATGTTTTTATGCTAAGCAAACTGTATTCCTGTGACAGATAAACCATTTTTAGACTCAAAATCTCGAGATTTATACCTCATTTCGGTGTTTTGAGAATGTATTATTGAAGATAATTTCACGCTGAATCTAACGATACCCATAAGTCATTTTGTCAAAAAAATCAGTTCTTCTCTAATCCTTTTTATTCTCACCCCTTAAATTGATTTTAAAAGTACCATTATTGTTCTGTTTCAGTATCCACCGAGTACAGCACCAGCACAGCATCTGTTCGTCCATATAGGTGGTACAGTGACATATTCAGATCCTTTATTAGAGGTAATATTATATTTATATTGTAATCTTAGCTCAATTTTTACTTTCTTATACTAAGACTGTGTATAGCTGTACTTTAAAATGCTAGTAGTTTTCGGTGCTGCAAACGAGGTTTCATTTTAACCGCATCGTCAGTTTTTCACGTTTGCATCAAATGAGATAAAGAACAGGTGTGAAATCATAATCTTCTATCCATAAGCCTTAACAATATCTTCTTTTATGGGCTAAACAAATCATATTATAGAAACATGAAATGGTTGAGCGACTGAATCAGAATCCTAACAGCTAAGACCTAGCTACTTGCCTATATCGGAAGATAAGAACCTGTTCCTGAAAAACCGTGAAAACATTGTTTAATTTCTACTTATTTACTTTTCAGTCAGTAGATGTCCAACAAATAAACGACAAATTCCCAGAGAAAAAAGGAGGCCTAAAAGAATTATATGAAAAAGGACCTAGAAATGCGTTTTTCCTCGTCAAATTTTGGGCGGACCTCAACACGAATAACCTAGACGACCCTAGCGCTTTTTACGGGGTCACCAGTGTGTAAGTTGAAGCTCACTTCGATCTGAAATAGACAAACTTTAAGTTTCAAGATTTTATTATAAAGAACACTTTTAACGTTAAAAAATTGGTTTAAATATTTCAAAGCTAAAAGTAGTTTCTATTGAAGTTAATTATGAATACACTTTACTGGACTTCTCGGATGTATTGAGTGCAAATTGTAAAATTTAAGACAATCACATAGTGTCATATTATCTATGATTTTATTAAAGTATCCTTTATACCCGTAAAGCTTCTCGTAATTTTCGTAAAGGTATAACGGAAATCAAAACTTGTTTGTGTTATGCCAAATTGTTTTCACCTATAATAGATTCATTTAGAGTTTTTTCACATGACAATGACGTTAACTTTTTTTAATGTTTTGGCTCCACACCTTTGTGTATTTAGCCAGTGTCAAGTAATTGATAATTTATCAAGTTAATGATATTTCACGCAAATATGTGTCCAGTCACAGTCGAAGTCGTCAAGTCATAGTCAAGTCAGTCTAGTCAAAGTCATACTCCTAGTAAAGTGGTGGCAAATTTACTTGAAGCTTCTATGGAGTTTTGAAAACAACACGAAAAGAAACGTTTCGCCATCATTATACCATTTTCCCACACTTACGCCTGTAATCCAGCACTTAGCGAGTAGAATGCCACCAATTTTATGCACTAAGACTGAAAATAACACAAGTTTTGGAAAATAATACAATGCGGTGACGCAATTTTATTCGCGTTCCCGCCAAAAAAAACGACGTTAACGTTCCACATTTTACAATCACAGATATGAGAGCAACGAGAACATGACGATAACGTGCAGCACAAAAGTCTGCTCGTTCGGCAAACAAGTTGTGGAGAAGGTAGAGACGGAGTACGCGCGCTTCGAAGGCGGACGGTTCGTTTACCGCATCCACCGGTCGCCGATGTGCGAATACATGGTCAACTTCATACACAAGCTCAAACACTTACCTGAGAAGTATATGATGAACAGCGTGTTAGAAAACTTCACCATCCTTCAGGTCAGTTATGATTATTTGGTTTTATAACAGACTAGTTGCGCCCCGCGGTTTCACCCGCGTATAAAAAGTATTTTAATTATTTGCTCATCCCACAGGATCATTTCACTTTTCCGGGATAAAATGTAGCCTATATGTTAATCCAGTGTATAAGCTATCTTGGTACTGAATTTCATCCAAATCCATTCAGCCGTTTGAGCTTTTAGGAGTAACAAACACACACATACATACAAACTTTCGCCTTTATAATATTAGTGTGATAGTACCGTTTGACTATATTATACTTGATAATAATGACAATAACAGAAGGTGGCGTCACCTGTATTGGGTGCTGGGTCTCAAGTAGGGCTCCCGGATAACACTTAAGTGCTGGGCGACTTATTGATGTTGGTTGGTTGGCTGGTCAGATAAGCACATAGAATATGCCCTACCGACAGCCTAAGCATTGGTTTCACAACGATATTTTCTTATAAAAAGCTCACACTAATTGCAGAAGACATTTCCAAAAGCGTTGTAATAACGACATCTACCCATCATCTTACTTATAAAACTTTGTCAAGGAGCTAGAACTAAAATCAACGCAATTTAGAAGAATAAGTTTAGCGCTAAAAAAAAATCAATGTTATCGCTGCAGTGTTTGGTAGTAAATTAAGTAAGTAGGTACAAGTAGAAAATCATTAGTAAAGTAAAACTGCTAAGAAGTGAAATTTGGTATATAGTACATTCTGAGATTAATCTTATTTGAGACAGAATTAAAATTGAAAATGCAAACAATAATGGAAACAGCAGGTGATATATTAAAAATATGCTAACCATGCTATAATAAATATGCTATCAATATTTTTTATTTCATTTCCTTATTTAATAGCAATGATACTAAACAAAACTGCACCGAAAACTTTTTAATAATAAAAATAACTTTTTCCACAGGTGGTGTCAAACCGAGATACTCAAGAAACGTTATTATGTGCGGCATTCGTGTTTGAAGTGTCGAACAGTGAGCACGGCGCCCAGCACCACATCTACAGGCTAGTTAAAGACTGAACGCGTCCAGAGGGCTCTTCGAACTACCATTCCTCTACTTCAAAACAGTGTCGATCGAAATAAGCATGGCAGTAAGATCATAACTCAACCTACGAAGAACTTAAAACGATCTAGAGAAGCACATTTAAACGGTTTACAACTATTTTAATGTGAAAATCAATGCGGCATTTGTTTTTTAAAACCTACATTTTACTTACTATCATCGTTTTAAGTTATTTTAATATCTACATCAGTAGGTCTTCCGAAAGTTTAACGAATGCCGTCCTTATTTCTATCTGGCAAGTATTCTCTATTTGACTAGAAAGTATAACAAGAAACGTTATTTACAGTGGCGTAGAAAAAATCTTGTGATCTGAAATAATCGCTGCTCATATTTTTGTAAATGAGTATTTTTTTGTATACTTAGCTCAATTCAATATATCTAGAGTATTCTAATACCATTGCAATTCTTTAATCGCAACAAATCTACTTCGATTTCTTGTTACTCTATCGTTTCTAAACCCTCGAAAACTTTTCTACACACATTAATATGTACCGAACAACTGAAACGGTGACATTAACACAATGTTGTTCTAAGTAATATTAGGAATATTGTTCAATGTAGATACATTTTCGCGTGTATGAAAATATAAAAATTATAAATTAATATCAAATAAGAATATATAGAATTGAATACACACAGTGCCTCTATAATAATTATGTTACATTAACATAAATTACTCGAGCATGTTTAGTCTTTTTACTGGGTTGTAAAGTAGTCAAGGCAGTGGAAAGATAAACATTTAGTATAATGTACCGTGAAATATAAGGTTTAAAATAAGGAATATAATTTTTAAGGAGAGTCTAATACTTATCTTTACAAGATGTCCTCGAGGTACAATTTTATTAATTGTTTTGTTTATATCTTTTAGACCAGTCCAATCTTTATATTTCAGTTTTGTGGCATCTATGTTAACTTTTTTTTACTTGCTGTTTTTTTTCTTATTAGTACTTGTATTTTAGGTCTTTTTGAGACATAGCATTTCGCTTAAATTTAGGTAGGTTTATGTATCTTTTGCCAGGTAATTATATTATTGCGGTCTTTGCCACTTGAAAATACTGTTAAGTATGAAGTATTTGTACAGAAAAGTGTACATAATTTTAGTGTTACGTAATTCTAAAATAAATAGCGTTCATGTGTTCACATGGTTTGCCAGGTTTAAGATTTGTTAGAGATAAAAATGTATCATATATGGAAAGAAGAAAATCTATCTAAGCATCTGTACCTAATTTTGTACATATCTAATTTCAAATACCCGTTTGCGGTACCGACGGTACTAACGCGGGATGTATATTAAGAGGCAGCTTTATCATATTACTCTCGGAATTACTTTCTCATTTTCAAAATGTTCATTTTTAGTGCACCGTGACCGCTTTCGCTTCAATTTCAAAGTACAAATGATTATCCGTTTCCTACTCAAACGGCCTGCCTTTTATTACAATAAGTGTTTACGTGGCAATGATTTGATCTCTCTTTTAGTCAAATATGTTTAGGGTCATCCCGTGGTCGTAGCGTGCTCCCGTGCACACATTTTAGTTTACGCCGTTAAGTTTTATGTGCATTCAAATAGTGCTTAGTTTCAAGACATGAGATAGTAAAATATTATCTTAGATAATAATAAGTTTTAAGAGATTTTTTTGTATTTATTTCATAGAGTTATATTAGATAAATTGTAAAATGAATAGCTTTAAGGGTTTCTTTTTCAAATATGGCAATGGTCGTTCGTTATAGGTAAAGTTGTAGTACTTAAGTGAGAGAACTTAATTTTTGTTGCGATTGCAAACCTTATTGTGAAGCAATTTAGTGTCGAGTTTTATAATATTAAAAACAATTTGATATCATGGCCCAATAACTATTTGGACACTCACGATTGGCATACGGCATACGACTGCAGAGTCCATGATACTTATATGTAAAAGCAAAAGAGATCTGTTTCTGTTGTGATTTTTTTAATATATGTTTACTGTATAATACTTAATAATTTATATGTACTCAAATGAGATTAACTCAATTTCTACTCTTTTGCAAGTAAGTTAACAAAATTTTGAAGTCTGTGGCAATAAATCAGTGACGTCTCATGATTGCGGCGTGTAAATATAAAATGTAACTGTTTGTGCATATGTTTTAGTTCATTTGTTAATCTTAAAGTTTGCTTCTGTTACATGTTCTTCATATCGACAATCTGCCATATCAATATGAAAATCAAAAGAAATTAGTCGGCGAGCTTGAAAGATCATCATTTGTATTGACTTAGTGGTCACTATAATTTTATCCTTTATACTGAGAGCAATATTTACGTTCAAAAATATGACAAATGATATCTTGCAAGGCAAGTCGACGCGTGTACAGTATTTTAATTATAATACTACGTTAAAGATTTGTATGAAAATTTAATTATATTGTCTTCATAATACCACGCGTGTTATTATTTAATCTGAGTAATCCGATATCTAATGATATCATATCAACCCCTGCGAACGCGAATTAGATTTTTCGAATTAATAAAGTACATTTTTGTATAACTATTTACTATAGCGGCGCCCCGCGGTTTCACCCACAATTTCCAGCGGGAACTCTCATTTATGGATATGAAAAGTATCCAAGTTGATCCCGGTAATTTCAACTATCAGTATGCAAAGTTTCGCTATATCGTGAAGCCTAATACAAACCGAAGTTTAACTATTATAAATATTAGTAGACACGGTCATAGCTAGGGGGGGGGGGACGACGACAATGGGGTACCAAAAACTAAAATAAATTATTATAATTAAAATGTTCGTTTATAGTTTCCGCCCTACCTGTAACCAATGCTGCCTTACCTCAAATTCGCCTCTAACTACAGCCCTGTCAGTAGGTATATGTGTAGTAATTACTATGATAAATATATATTTTAAAAGTTATGATATGAGGTATGTTATAACCTGCATGCCTGTTGGGGAAAGTATTTTGTGGACACTTATTGACTACAATTTATGTATTTTGCCTGTGCACATTGAACAATATAAGCGCAATTATTTCAATCTAATGTCACACTAACCTTATACTAAATTCAATATGCAAACAATATACCGAAAAAAACAATGGAATAAGAGTTAATTTTGAATGAGTGGACTTTATTTCATTATTTCATTTTTACGAATAATGGAAACCAAACTTCAAAGGAACGCCAAAACGACAAAATTATAGAAGAGTAGCAGTCGTCAAGATGATAAAATGTATATATCAGCTTTATCCTATGATTAATAACGTATATCAAGCTAATTCCTTTGATAACAATCCAGTATACATTAATTAACACACAATTATATAATCTTTTCAATGTATTCCTCAGAGTCCATGTAATAAATAGGTCGTAACTGAAATTTAAGATGAGGAAGTTGGGGGTTTTTGTGATATTGGTGTTACTATGCTGCATATCTTTGGGAAACTCAGGTAAGTATAATAATAATGCCCAACGATCACATACATAGATCCTACACCTTAAATAGGATTCCCTGTGTCTAGCGACCCTGAAACTACGAGGACCATGATCCCACAACACCCAGACTCAGAACAATTATTTGCGCTTTTTTGTGCACAAATACTTGTCCTGCCACGAGAATCGAACCCGCCGCCTCCGGGTTATGAGCCGACCTGCTCAACCACCACACCAGAGGCTGTCAAAGTACATAGGGATGATATAAAAATAGGTGGTTTTTCATACTTATTCTGTAGGTACCTACTCAAGGAATTTTTCGATTAATGAAAACACAGTTATTTTAGTATAATACATAATAAGGAATAGCGTGTAGAAATCAAACCAACACAAACTGTATGCGACCAATATACTGTAAAGAAATTTATGATAGCCTATTTTTTCTTGATTAAGTAGGTAGTAGGTACCTATAATTCCTAAAACCTATAAATATTATCAATTTTACTAGGTGGTAAGACTTTTCTGCAAAGTTCGTCTAGGTAGGTACCACCGCTTTGCCAGTTATTCTGCCGCCAAGCAGTAGTGCGCAAGCACTACTGTGTTCCGGTTTGAAGCGCACTGTAGCTAGTGAAATGACTGGGCAAATGAGACTTTATGACCTAATCTCACACTCTAGTAATCTTATTGCTAGACTGTGCTGATGTCTCAGAATAGCGTGCGCAGTGCAGTGTCACGCGAAGTTATATTTTAGTTTCAAGTGTCACTGAAACTGATATGGGCAGTCGTGTTGCTTAACATCAGGCAAGCGACTAGCTTGTAATGTCATTTTGTAACAAAAAAAATTCATATTGCAGACGATCTACCCTGCCATGCTAGAGACGTCGGCATCGAAGGCAGGTCTATAGTTTGCGTGTGTAATGCCAACTACTGCGATACCATTACTAGAGAAGCACCAGAGCCTGGGACTTTTGTCGCCTACACAAGCAGCAATGTAAGATATAAGTAGGTAATTCATCATTATGAAACTGTGTTAGTTCACTGCTGGACATGTACCTCTCCCAAGGTAAGCCATTGAGCCCGGTCTTCTACTCTTAATTCAACTGCTGCCAGCTACTCGGCGCAAATCATCACTCAACCTAGTCTGAGGGCGTCCTACACTACGTTTACTCAAGAACACGTCTACCCCATCGATTGTCGCCACTGCGGCAAATATAGCCAGCCATGGCCAGCCCACTATACCACTTCAATTTCCTGATTCTGTAGGCTGTGTACTGATAGCAAAACGTTGGGGCTTTTTTTGTAGACACGAGGGTATCCTCTATTTTTAACGTGCTTTTCGAAGCACGGTATAGCTCGTGCAAAACTTTATGAGCTCTCGGAAGTTAGGCCCGAGTACCAAACTGCGCATGGTACAGTTGAGTGCATTGTAAAAGCTGCCATAGAGTAACTATAATATGCGTACTGCGCAGCCATCCGTGCTAACTTCCGAGAGCTCATAAAGTTAAGTTTTGCGCGAGCTATAACACTCAGCTGTACCTACCACTTTTTGTAGCGATTTAAGTAGAGACCGCAGCGAACGTTGCTCAACTTTATGATCGGTTAGGTAGGAATGGCTAGTCGAGCTTCGCTATGAGCGCTGTAAGAGAAAAAGATGCCTTACAGCCATCGGCCAACATCCAACAAGATGCCATAAAGCTCTATTTAATTATTAAAATCAAATATGACCGTAAACAAAATATTTTTCCAGGCAGGACAACGTTTCGAGAAAAGCTATGGAGTAATTCAAAGAGTTGTGGAAGAGGCTTCTGAGGAATCTGAAGAAGACTCAATAGAAGGCATCATCATTCCAACGATGCCGCCCATTGAAACAGAGTCCGAGGAAAAGGAAATCGAGGATGAAGAACTTCCCGATGCAGCATATGAAGATGAGGAAATTCCGGAGGATGCAGATGGTATGTTTCTTTACTAAATGTAAATATGAATGGACAACGATTTAAAATTAGAAATGGTAATCGATACTTATAAAAATTAGCTACCGAGACATTTGAGAAAAATTAAATTGTTTGATGAATAAGGAAAATTTAAAAAAAATTGAATAGGTACGTCATATTGGCGTTCTGAGCTATGTAAGTAGAGCGATGGATAATCAATCTTGAACTAAATGTATTTTATAAGACCAAATTACATTTTAAGATTTAAGGAGATATCTTACACGAAACAGCTATGCTGCGATATTGAAATACGGGGTCCTTTTTAGAATCAATATGGAACAAAGTGGAGATGCGTGTGTACAGCAATGTACGCAGCCAATACATAGAAGGATTCGGTGGTTCAGTCACCGACGCAGCTTCCATTAACTGGCGCAAGTTGTCTGATGGTGCCCAAACTCAGTTCATCAAGTATGTTAATTAATCAGTTTATACATTCGTTATATTTAAAGAAAAATATCAATTTTGTACACATAACATTAACATTATGATCCTAGAGTGATTTATATTTCGTAGTTTGTTATGTTTTATCATGATTATGAATTATTCTAGCACATATTTCGGACCCAAGGGTATTGAATACAATTTGATAAGGGTGCCTATTGGTGGTTGCGACTTTTCAACTCATCCCTACACTTACAACGAGCACCCTTGGCATGACGCTAAGCTGTCCAACTTTTCGCTGACAGAAGAAGACCTGTTTTTCAAAGTACGTTTCCCAGAGTTGCCAATCACAAAACATGAATAAATCAGAAACTGCCACAGGAATGAACAAATTGGTAAATAATCCGGTACTAATCTTTCAGCTACCAATGATCAGAAGAAGTCAAATGTTGGCAACAGATGAGATCAAGATCACAGCCAGCACCTGGTCGCCACCGGTGTGGATGAAGACCAACGAAAGGATTACTGGATTTGGGCAGCTAAGGCCAGAGTACTATCAAGCTTACGCAGACTACCACATAAAGTAAGATACCCAATTAACATATAAATAATTTACACTGGCTCTAAAGAGCATTGTGTTATTGTGTTTTCATCTTTCCAGATTCATGGAAGAGTACTTAAAAGCTGATGTCAAGATTTGGGCTATCACCACAACAAATGAGCCTCTTAACGGAATTATTCCAATTGTCCAATTCAACTCGCTTGGGTGGACTCCAGCGCAATTGGTACTACGTTAAGTCAAGCTAAAGTAAAGTCAAAATAATAAAATTAAATGAAATAAGATATAATCTACGCTATATTTTCCAGGGTCGTTGGGTAGCAAACAATCTCGGACCAACTATCAGAAATTCTCGTTTCAATGATACCCTCATCCTCGCCGTCGACGATCAACGCTACATTTTGCCCGTTTGGCTACTTGGTGTAAGCTATAATAAGATACTGAAACGTAGTTCTGCAAAATTCACTAAGAGTATATTTTTTTTCCTTATTCCTAGAGTACCGTCAAGGTAGGCCTTAACGACGACGCTAATAAGCAATTTTAATTTAACTTAAACTCCTTTGAATCTAATTTCTAAGATTGTGTCCATTAACTACTCTTATTGTCTCTATTAAGGCGAAGATACTTTGCTCATATTTTCTTTCCATGTAGCACAAGTTGCACTGCACTAATATCTATTCCGTTACACTACACTAACTCAAATGGTTTTGTTCTTTTAAGTCTTCTTACTATATTCGTGTGATTGAGGAGCTGGATTGCCTCGACGTTCACGTGATGATGAAGTCTATGTTGGTGACTTTCTGCATACTTTTGAACAACTTTGTCAATGAACTCGATGTTAAGGTCCCGATGGAGGTCGTCATTGCGTATGTACCAAGGTGCATTTAGGAGTGTATGTTACAGATGGAAAGAGAAGATCCAAAATCTATCGAATATATTGACGGAATCGCCATTCACTACTACGGCAATTTCTTCCCTGCGAGCATTCTTTCCAGTCTGCAGCAACGATACCCGAACAAAATACTTTTATCGACCGAAGCTTGTGAGGGACCAATGCCATGGGATTTAAATAAGGTGGAAGTTGGATCATGGAGTAGAGCACGTAGATATACAACCAACATTATGCAAGTGAGAAAAATTTGTAATGCATTATTTTTATAAACATATTTGTACAAGATTTTCTATATAAACTACCGATTTTGCGGCGAGTTAATCGCAGCCTTCAATATTATGGTCAACTGTAGCAAAGTACCTACAACAAGTCACGAGTCATATACAAGTAGAGATAAAGTAAAAAGAAGTCATATTAGTAGCGATTTAAATTCCTTTTCAGGATTTGAATAACCATGTAGTAGGATGGATCGACTGGAACCTTTGTTTGGACCCTACCGGTGGTCCGAATTGGGCAGACAATTTCGTCGATGCACCTATCTTGATATATGCAGACCAAGATGAGTTCATTAAGCAGCCTATGTATTATGCAATGGGACATTTCTCTAAGTTCATACCGAGAGGTTCTCGAAGAATCAGAGTATCCAGGAGAAGCCTTATAAATGTTGAGAATGTTGCATTCTTGAAACCAGATAGAAATTATGTTATAGTTCTCCAAAACAGGTATGTAAAATCATTACCTTCATTAGATGCAAGTAAACAACTGGTACAATACAATAGATAAATGGTTTACTCACCAATCCAAGGCTCCAAAGGAAGGTACCTAATGAGTGAGGAAAAATAAAATGAATGATTAAGTGTGGAGTTCACCTACTCATGAAACAGCTGATTATTTATCAGTTAAACATTAGATTATACAAAACATCACAGTTGAACAAGGTCAAACTTTATGCTAGTACTATTAGTTATTCTGTGCTTTATGGCATTTCCCTGTCTCTGTTTTTGCTTGTGACATTTCACAATGGCAATGATAGAACATTTTAAGCTATGATTTTTTGATGAACAACTTTTTGAAAAATTTTAAGTTCCAGCCCAAATATTAAATGAAATGTATTTTTTTACTTTTGAATTGACTAAAACTGTTAATAATGCGCAAATGAGCTTTCTCCCTCAACAATCACGTGAGAAGTATTTGATAAAGTATCTTGTGATTGTAATTTTTTTTGCATTTAGTCATTTTCTCGCTGAGGTGGGATGAAAAGTTACATGTTGCGCTCGAGTGCAAAATAATTTCACCTCATGCTCTTTTGATCCTTGCTTAACACTCAGAATTTTAATTTTTTAATCATTTGCTGCGCTTGTACTTAAATTTTAGAATCCTTTGCTTGCTCTGTCATCAAAACTGAGCACGCTGTTAAATAGCATCTTTGCACTCTTGTATAAAAAATAACTATAGTTTAGTTTAGGTTTATAATTAATTTGATAAGTAACTTAATTTAAAAGCCGTAGAAGGGCTAGTGAGTATAATAAAATAAAATATTTGCTGTAAAGTGGCTTTATCATAAATAATGATATGTATAGGTACTTAGTATGATATAAATTAATACATCTACAGTTAAGTTTTTAAATATAATAATGCAAACTTCCAGACTTATTATACTAATACAAAATTTTGATAATTATTGATGAATTACATTCAGTAACTTTTTTTCAGGCGTTCCCGAGAGCTGCAGATAAAGATACGCTTTACGAGACGGACCTACATAGAGTTTAAAATGGAACCTCAGTCTATCAAAACCTTAGAAATTAACCCTAATTAAAATAAAATTAAGTATTTATTGTAACATGTGGATTTATTTACACAACAATCATTATCACCATCATTGCAGCTGTCTTAATTTGCGAGGGAGACTCAGTCTATTTATTATAGAAATCATACTTTGTACTGTAATCCAGTATATATAAACAATATATAATATTTATAATACATTAGTGGAGGGTCTAAAACAATTATAACAGTAATCAACTATTTTGGCAGTAAATATTAGCACTCATCACACAATGATGTGATTTTATCAAAAGGCCACACACGGCAAACTACTCTACTTCGAATTAAGCCTGCTGGTACTGGACCATAGATACGAGAATCTGCAGAATTACTAGAATTATCACCCTCTAACCATACATGACCTCTAGGGACTACTTGACTACGACTAGGAAAGAAACCTTTGACTTTATCACCGGGCAAACCTCGTATCCTCTTGCATATATTCTGCTTAGGATTCGAAGGACTCTTAGCTATGACTATGTCTCCTCTTCGTAATCGGTGCATCCTCGGTGTTATGTGTTCTGTTAACAGTATATTGTTGGATTCTAAAGTTGGTTCCATTGAGGGGCCGGAGCACTGAAATGTTAGTAATATATTATCATCAACATTTTTAACATATTGCTAGAAATCGGATTTCTAGGTTATGTTATAAATCAAATTTACCATAACAAAATCACCAACATATTCAAATGTACAGTGGGTAAAGCATGCGTATTGCAGTGTGTAGCCCATAAAACCAAGAGTTTTCCCGATGATCTTGAAGAAGGTCATTTTTCATACAAATCTTTCGTTTGTATTTCTGAGTTTATCCGAGAACAAATAAACAACACTTTAAAAAGTCGAGAATACTCATACTAGCTGACCATGACGACAGAGAGCTTTTACGATTAGTTTTTATAAAAACGTAACTTTTTATACTGTACAACTTGATTAAATTTACAAAATAATTTCATTTCGTGACCCACAGAGTGCTTAGTTAAAAATTAACTAACTCCAAAGAGCATATAACCACTACGTTTTATATTAACTCAAAATATAAGCAATTTTCTTTTTGTTTTGGCTCCACACTTTTGTGTATTTAGCCAGTATCAAGTAATTGATAATTTATCAAGTTAATTACTATTATATGATGTGTCAAGTCAATTCACAGTCCAAGACATCAAGTTGCGTCATAGTCTAGTTTAGTCAAGTCATACTCCTAGTAGAGTGGTGGCAACTTTACCAGAAGCTTGTATGGAGTTTTGGAAACAACATGAAAAGAAACGTTTCACCATCATTATACCACTTTCCCACACTCATGCCTGTAATTCAGCACTTGATGAATAAAATGTCACCAATTTTATGCACCAACACTGAAAATAACATAAGTTTTGGAAAATAATACAATGCAGCGACGCGATCTTTTTCGTTTTCTCGACATTTCGTTTTTATTTTAGTCGATTAGTTTCGCGCATTACTAAAAAAACGTTGCTTGTCGTTTTTGATTTTGTTATCGTTGTCAATGCCAATAATTTGTTTGACGGTGGGGTAGTGTAGACTATAGATACTTAGATAGTTCACAGTATCTATTCTGTGTATAGTTAGTGGTCGATCCAAATCATTAATTTATTTGTCACGAATTTCATTTGAATATCGTTTTATAAATTGTCAGCAGTGCGCTAAAAACGATCGGTGGATTTTTTGTTCTTTGGCCGCGTTAATTTATTTTGGAAAATTTAATTTTCTAAAATATTGCGTCAACTCTCATTCCACACAAGTATCTCATCACGTTGTTTTACCATCTTTATACACTTCTCAATTCCTGACAGATCTTAGATATCAATACGCATTAAATTTTTAGATGTTTACCACAAGTTTTGTTCTTCTGTTTACTTATGGATTACATTGAATCGAAACTGTAGAATCCTGCAGTGAAATGAGTGTTCTTATTTCTTGTGCCTGCTGACACACGGATCACTAATGGGCATTAGTTGCTGAAAAAGCATTCAACAATTGTGGAAATTATTACCAAGTGAGTGTTTGCATTGTACTATTAGCTGTTATCTGGAAACAAATACAGCCCTATTGTGAGTCATACCAGCACCAAAATGATAAATCAATAGTGCAACTTATACTGGCTCTCTACATAGCAAACTTAGAAAATTTTAATTTCATACCCACTGACATACTGTACTTAAATTGTAAGTATTGCTAATAAGACTGATGTAGGTATAATTTGTTAGGTATTTTATCTATTACAACATAATCAATTATTTTTATCATTAATCTATGCATATAAAATTCAAAGTCCTGACTGACTGACTGAATGACTGACTTATATATCAATGCACAGCCTGAACCGCTGGTCCTAGAGAGTTGGAATTAGGAGGGTGTGTTTTTTGTAAGGTGTAGGTATCCATTAAGAAAGGGTTTTTCGAAATTCCACCCCTAAGAGGGAGAAATAGGTGGTTGAATTATTTTCGTATAGGCCACGCGGGTGAAGCCGTGAGCAGAAGCTAGTTACAAATAAAATAGATACCTACCTTTCTTTTTAATAACATTTTGATTATGTTATATTTATTCATATTACAACAAAATTATTTGCCTAATTTTATATTGACTCAGTTGATTCATACACCAATATTAAATACTTATATATTTATCATACAAATACATTTATTATAGACAAACTAATACAATAATTATTAACTTACCATTCTACCAATTGCTTAGATTCACTTTAACTGAAATATTTATATTACATTACTTACTGGTTTCTTGGTAAATTAGGTAGAAATTAGCAAGCCAGTGATTAAACTGTTACTATTGGGTATACCATACATAATAAATTATATAGATAGATAAATTAAATACATGAATAGTCTTTTGTCTGTGTCATATATATCCTTTTGTAGTTATTATACATCTTATATATTATTATAGTTAGCCTATTAACCCATACAAATTTAGTTTACAGTGTACTCATTATAGCTGTCAATGCAGCACTTGCCAAAAATTGAAATGAAGTACAATTGCAATTTATAATATATTTTTAGAAATTACTGTTAAATAAATGATTTCATAAAAAAAAAGCATTTATTCTAAACACAACTCCAATAATGTAGACTAACATTTATCTTTTTATTGCCAACAGGAACAATGGGGAGGTATACAGGAAAGAAATGTCGCCTACTATCTATGTTATGGCTGACCGGCAGCTTCTTCTTTGTGGAACTGGTTGTTGGATACATGACAAACTCCATGGCTCTGGTCGCAGATTCATTTCATATGCTAAGTGATGTTGCTGCGCTTGTTATCGCATTTTTATCAGTCAAAGTAAGGTTTTTAATCAAATGTGATGTTGTCTATTATGATAAGACTGATATTAAAGAATTCTTTTATTAGTATTATTTTTATGGATGAGGCTTTTTTTTTTGTTTATAGGCTAGGAATGCACAAACTTAACAAATTTTACTTTTGTTTATTGAGACTTTGGTAATACGGGAATACCAGACTACCTAATATACACGGCCTCTGTGGTGCGGTGGTTCAACAGGTCGGCTCATATCCCGGAGGTAGCGGGTGCGATTCCCACAACAAGACAAGCGTTTGTGCAATGAAAAAAAAAGTGCAAATACTTGTTCTGAGTACTGAGTTGTGGGAACATGGTCCTCATAGTTCCTGGGTCCCTGGACACGGGGAATCCTAGTTAGGGTCCAGGATCAATGTATGTGATGATTGTGCATTATTATTATACAATGTAAAGTTATACTCCCATGCGGCAAATCAGTGGAGGCTTTAAAACCAACCATCCATAACATTGGAATCTTAGATTAACCGCATATTGGACAAAAAATACATTGGCATACCATAAGAAGTATTTGTACTTTTCATATCAAAGAAATGTTTCTATGGTACATAAAAGCTATGCAACAGCATATCTAATTGATGTAATATGTATAAACATATAAACTGCATATTGAAACATTCAAATCTATACATTTCAATCAGTCATAATCAAGATACATAATCAGCAAGGAGGCCCTTAACATAGATTACTAATTTGCAGCATAACATGCTGGTCATGGTATTTTCCAATTTCCATGCAAGTGACTAAGTTGTAGGAAGTGTTATGGAAAAATATCCTTAATGAGCTTTGAATATTTTATATACAAACACCTACCTAAAATGGGTAAATCCCATGCTGTTTTTAAATACACGAGATGTAAATTGATTACATATGCAAATTAAATTATACAACTCAACTTATGTTACGGATATTTTGTACTGTGTCTATTTGTAATACATTTAATAATAAATAACATCCTGTATCTGTAAGTATCTATGAACCACGAGGACCATGGTCCCACAACACCCAAACACTTATTTGCGCTTTTGTTTCTGTTCACAAATACTTGTCATGGCGCGGGAATCAAACCAACGGACTACGGGTTATGGAGCCGACCTACTCAATCACTGCACCACAGAGGATATCTGTATATTTTAGAATTTGTAATTTTCGATTAACCGTGAATGTTTCGTAAGACGTAGTAAGTAGTTACCTACCTCTATAATTCAACCAAAAATTTTAAATTGATAAAAGTCTGTAATCTGAACAGTATATCGACACCTGCATCGAACAAGGTTGTAACATTAGTTTGGTAGTTTGCCAGAATTAACGAAAATGTGATCGTTTTGTGCAGGATTTATTTTTACAAAAAAAGTATAAGCTTCGCTGAAATAAAAATCTGTGCATCATTTAAATAAGGTTAAATACTTTATTTTGGTACATGTGTATCTCAAAATAAACTCTTAGACGCCGAGATAGCAACAGATACAACCCATGGTTTTGGGCAACTTCAACAGTAATAAGGTTGTATGTAGCAAGTTACCACCTTGTCAGTATTGAAAGGTAGTGCTCATTATAGGAAGTAAGTAAGTTTTATGTAATTAATGTAAGTTAATTACATAAACATGTTCATATATATGTTCATTTTGTATCTAAGATGAACTTCCGCGAAGGCACGCCTGATTCTATCAATTATGTTCATATATTTTTTATTGACATAACCACTAAATCTTGCTATACTATTTTTAATTAAACAGTCTTTTATATCAGTCAAATCTAACCAAATAATTATTTTATCAATATCAGTCCATCTTATAAAATTTTCTTAGAGCTAAACAATAATCAACGTACCTGTTTTTCTAAATAGCCTTTAGACTTAGAAATAAGAGATTTTTTTTGTTTCATACAATTTAAACTTAAACAACATAGCTATACTTGAAAAATAATCGTAAGCCGTTAATAAACTTAAATAAACTGACTGATGTTGTTTCAACATTAGGCATTCTTACTCTAAAAAATATAACAAAATATAATAAAAAACACATTGTCATCCTCGTTCTCTATTCATCTGAATCATTTGCATCATCCTTGTTGTCAGATGTATATTTTAAGTTCTTATAATAATCATGATACTGATACTGAACGGGGATTGCATTCGTTTTACATAATTGCATGAGATCTTTATATTTTAACAATGACACGGGAATAATTTCTGTATAAGCAATGCTGAGATCAGTGAGATATTTAAAAGGTAAAATTTGTTTTTTAGTTTTCCGCTGCGATGCTGGTTTATTACAGAAGTCAATCAAAATAACATCTTCCGTTTACAACTCATATCCAATCTGTACTATACTGGAATTATTGCATAATTTTATGTGACTGACCTCAGTCCATTTAATTTTGGAGTTGTCAATACTAAAATCTGTGTTTGGTAAACGGTTCATCAGAATTTTAAAATCAAATATTTCGTTTTGACTGACTTCAAATACCACTTAAGGTTTACCTGTAATTTTCGCACACCGTAGGTACAAGTGTGACCCATTGATCCGGTACATAAATAACTTGATTTTGTTTCCTTTTCTCAATCACACTATGCATAGACGATGCGACAGTATGTTCACTGTTTATGTATAAATAAATACATAAATATTATTTATGTATAAATAAATACATAAATATTATTTATGTATAAATAAATACATAAATATTATTTATATTAAGCAACTTAACCCACAATACGTCTTTATTATTGCTGCAACTTTCCAGTCGAAAATTATTATTAGAAGTAACTCGAAATCCTTCTGTTTCTTCCGGAGACAACATGAGAATTACTACCTTCTTCGACTGGCTGTTTTAAAAACTACTAATACTAGAGATAAATCGATGTTACTGCCATGTAGCATTTTTCACAGACTTTACGCCTATGGTGGTAACTCAAAATTGACGTAACCTGAGATACTGCCTTGTTCGATGCAGGTGTCGATATAAGTATGAAATAGGTAACCAAAATAGAAGCCGGACTTTATGATAGTTAAATGAATGACGCTGAATTTTTACTAAACGGAGCTAAACAAAACTACAGTTTAGTTGGTACAACTTTACTATTAACTTCTGAAGTAATTAGCTGATGTCTCGCTGCTGCGGCTATGTACAGACTATTTAATTATACGGTTGAAGCCGCGCCCCCTGCTACCCACACATCCCACTCCAAAGGCCGTTTTTTAGCTCTAGTCCCATCTCTTTCCTCTTTCTATCCAACCTTTACTTTACGAACGATATGTAGGTATATTTTGTAAAATTGTTGTTAAAGTAAAGTAATATGGTTTTATTTGTATTTGTAAAATACCACTCCTATAAAACAAATGAAAAACTTGCTTAACGAGAGAGGAACACAGAAAGGGGCCTTCCTCTTTCTATGTTCCTCTCTCGTTAAGATTTTCTTTCCCCACCCCTTGGTCACAAAATGACTTATGGGTATCGTTGGATTCAGCGTGAAATTATCTACAATAATTCATTCTCAAAATACCGAAATGAGGCTTAAATGTCGAGATTTTGAGTCTAAAAACGGTTTATCTGTCACAGGAATACGTATGCTTAGCATAAATACATTATTATATTTATTTTATTATATTTTATTTTTACAGTAGTTTTATGAGTTAGTACTATTACTAGTATATTTAGTATTTTAAAATAGAATTAAAACATTTTCAAGCAACTGAAACTTACATAAACCTTTCCTATTACCTTATAAGCACTCTACATAAAAATGACGCCGTTGAAGTTTAAAGTAAATTTTCTCGAAACTATCAATTTGACAGTTAAACCCTTTTTATTCTCAACCCTTCAATTGAAATGAGAGGGATATTGGATAATGGGAGGGGGTTAGGCGTGCAACTAATAAGCCTGTGTGAAGCTGCGCTGGGTAAAGTATAATTAAATGCTTAATAATAATCATCTTTAGGGCCAGACAGATTGAATAATAGTTACCGCCAGCTACGAGCTAACTATAATATCCTTCCACAGATGTCACCAAAGAAATGGTCAAAGAACACATTTGGTTGGGCGCGAGCTGAAGTCCTAGGTGCTTTAGTAAATGCCGTGTTTCTCGTCGCCCTTTGCTTCAGCATCACAGTAGAAGCAGTCAAGAGGTTCATTGAAGTAGAGATAATACATGACGCAAGACTATTGGTAGCGGTTGGAACGCTGGGCTTGATCCTCAATATTGTTGGATTGTTTTTATTCCATGGTAAGTTTGTTTTGTTGTCCTGGGGGGTGATTACGGAACTTTGATTGCAATTCAACAGGACTAATATTATTCCACCGAAAATTTCCACCGTAAGTATGCAGTCAAACTGCGTATTAAAACTGTCAAATCCATACAGTGTTTCTATTGGTTTTTTTTTTTTCTTTTTTTTTTTCTATTGGTTGGAATCAAGTTACGTGCGCCTAGCTGGTGATTATAGTTTGTGAGATCTTAAAGCTAGGACAAAATGTATGTAGGCAAATATAGATTCCTCGTCGACGGCGTCATCAATTTTTGTTATGATATTTCTTGAAAACTTTTATTAGGTGGGAGCTAATATAGAAATCATCAACGCTGAGAAAAGAGGTATCAGAAAACACAGTATTCACATAAAACAGAGCATACTCTGTTTAATACCATAGTATTAATTTAAACACAGAACTCCTTCGATACTAATGAATGAATGAATAAATATACTAAAAAAAAAATACCAATGATTGCCTGTATATATTGACTGAGAAATTACTAAAATAAATATTGATAATTTTATTGTAAAGTGTATTACACGTTTATCCATTGTTAACTTAACAAATACTTTGAGTATGTAACCGATATGCTAATTAATCATTATATAGTGATTTTAATCTGTATTCGTTAGGCATTGATCCAGTAATATAAAAATATTTACCCAGGCCGTAAAATATGCAATAATTCAAACCATAAATTAAAAATTTAAAAAGCGCATGTTTAGAAAACACCAATACACATCACTAACACTAACAGTAATGTAATTAGTCAATGCTATTGTAAAATTGTTTTAGTTTGGATTGCATGTATCGATATGTGTATCTGCAGAATCATTGAGCCGTGCGCATACGGCTAGATTTTCTAATTAGATTGCATGCCCTAGATATCTAGGCAATATATGGGACCTAGTTTTCAATGATCAATCAGGCGAATGAACCCTGAAACCCAATCGAACGTTGAATTTTGTTCATAATTAATTCACAATTCAAGGGGTGAGAATAAAAAGGGTTTAACTGACAAATTATAGTTTCGAGAAGATTGACTTTAAACTTCAACGGCCTCATTATAATGTAGAGTGCGTATTAAGTAATAGAAAAGGTTTATGTAAGATTCAGTTGCTTGAAAATGTTTTAATTCTATTTTAAATTACTAAATATAGTACTAATTCATACAATTACTGTAAAAATATAATATAATGAAATAAATATAATAATGTTTTTATGCTAAGCGAACTGTATTCCTGTGACAGATAAACCGTTTTTAGACTCAAAATCTCGAGATTTAAGCTTCATTTCGGTATTTTGAGAATGTGTTATTGTAGATAATTTCACGCTGAATCCAACGGTACCCATAAGTTGTTTTGTGAAAAAAATCAGTTAAGCCCCTTTTGATCTCATTCCTTCTTGTAAATTGTTATTTTACCGGACATACCAACAAAATAAAATAAAATTTAAACTCTTTATGTTGACAATCTACCGGAACCAACTTCAACTGTCGTTCGCCTCGCATTCACCAGCATACTCCCCAAGTCAAGCGTGCGTAAAGAAGTTTTACTTCAAAGACACATTGTTTCAGACCACGGGCACGGCCACTCCCACGGCGGGGTACCACCACCGTCCAACGTCCGTCATTTATCCGAGATAGTTAACAGTAACGCCGACATGGCACTGGGACACGGTGCCACGGACACTGAAGAAACCGACGAAATGATGGTTCCACCAAAAACTGATAAAATGCCCAATAATAAGCAGCCATGCAGAGGGACTAGCGATTCAGGGCATATGAACATGAAAGGAGTGTTTTTACATGTGCTTGCTGATGCTTTCGGTAAGTTTTAATTGTAAAACGGTCTTATGTTTAAATTTCAACGATTTTCTTATGGATTTTAAAATGTTCCAAATTGACGAAACACGTTCCTGAAAACGTTTTGTATGTGCTATGTCAAAGTCAAAAGATTTATTGCAATAGGCTATTTTTAGCACTTTTACAAGTCAAAATTATATTAGGTACTTAAAATTAAGTTATTTTACTAAGTATATAAAATTACAATTTTTTTATTGTCAAATAATATATTGCAAGCCAATAACAATATTTGAGTTTGAAAAAAAAAGTTCTCTTTCTCTCTACTGGTGCAAGCAATCCGGCACAATGCAGAACAGAAAACTCTGATCCGAAGCTTCGATTACAACTGTAAAGAAGAAGCAACAAGAAACTTAACTGTGATGTATTTTGGGTAAGCATAAGCTTATGATAGGTACATCTTTCATATTATTATTTAGTAACCCTCACTAAGTACCTAATCTATAGCAATAGAAGAATCTACTAAATAATATAAAGTGCTCAAAAGTTAAAGCTAAAATCCAATGTTTGAAAGAAAAGTGCGTGTGAAAAATTTCTTTCTCAACTAGACGGCATCGTTTCCATATCAGTAAGATAGCGTATCATGTAAAGATTACTTATTGATTAGACCTGAAAGAGTATTAGAACTTACGCTAAATTAGTTTGGTTGCCAGGTTGATATATTAGGGAAAAGCATAAAACTGACTTCAGTTAGGCAATTACGTGACTTCATTACAAATTATTGCAATCGATTGAAACTAACATACTTGAAAATTTCAATACGCAGTTTAGTTCTATGAAGAAAGGATTTTTTTAAATACCAATTAAACGCATGTTACCTTGCTACTAAAGTTATCTGCTAGGCTATCGTGTAACTCGATTGCACCCGAAACTAAAATTTGTATGAATTTGACAGTTTCAATACGCAGTTTATGTGCATAGTTAGTATGGAAATTTCTCCCGTTGCATTGCAATCATACTTTCGTGATCACCCCTCTGATCAGTTATCACTACCGATTGACAAATTTTCCATGAGATGCGAGACTATAATAATAAAACGAATATGTTAAATTTCAACTTAATAAAGAACTCTACTACGGACCACCCAAATGACTTATCACGCGGCTAACGTTCGCAAAACTCAATCAAAACATCCTAAAATAGAGTGGTATGATTGCCACAGTTTTGCCAGCGGATTTTCCGCCATACATACCTATGTCATTAGTTTATACACGTTATCGGTCCGAAAATCAATAAACGTTTCAGTTGCTAGGTACACAAGTCGTAACGGACCACTATAAATGTGTCGTACCAGAAATTTGTGTTTGCAAAATAACACGCACAACGCGGAGACGATTTTGATCTACACATAAGTTTTCTTTTCTGTATGCAAACCTCTAGCAGCCGTTCGTTTATATTTTCAATAGAGAAGACCAATGTTCAGCTG
Organism: Ennomos fuscantarius; assembly: GCA_905220475.3. NCBI lineage: Eukaryota > Metazoa > Arthropoda > Insecta > Lepidoptera > Geometridae > Ennomos > Ennomos fuscantarius. The sequence continues at coordinate 4,469,709 of HG992029.1, forward strand.
ATGATGACAAGTTTTAATTCTTAAAAGAATCACGGCGTATCCTGATGTTTTCTTGTCAAGCTTAGCATAGCTCGTTTCATGGATCTGCCTAGTGCCAAACCTGATCTTACGTTCAGCCAACCCTTTAATTAGGTACTTACTATCTATACATATATAAAATTCAAAGTCCGGACTGACTGACATATATCAACGCACAGCCTAAACCGCTGGTCTTAGAGACTTAAAATTTGGAGGGTGTGTTCTTTGTGAAGTGTAGGTATCCACTAAGAAAGGGTTTTTTGAAATCCCACCCCTAAGAGGGTGAAATGGGTTGTTCAATTATCTATGAAAATTTTCATTTTTCGTTTCCTATGGGCGACGCGGGCGGAGCCGCGGGCAGAAGCTAGTTGGTATATAATAATCGAACGTGACAATCAACTCATGGTTTTTTTCGATTCCACTCATTAATTTTCAAATAAAAGCAACCTCGGTCAAAGTAATTGAATGACTCACCTTGACATTGGCGCCGGTACTTTCGACAAGGAAACTGATTCATTGACGATTGAAAAACGAAAGATTTAGAAACAATAAAAGATAAATATTGAGAATGTAGAAATAAAGTAGAATGTAGAATAAGCAGAAGCTAGCAACAGTAAAAACGCAGTTTATAATACTGCCTCAACGTCATAAAGGAAATCGTCGCGCCGTCGTGATCCGAGAACTTTGGCAGCGTGGTGCATTATGGCACTCTCCTTGTGAGAAAAGGGCCCGTTCCAGCCGTGAGACCACAATTATAACTCTATAATACATATAATATACTATATAATATACTCTACAATTATTATTATTATAATAACTATAATGATGGTCTCACTGCTGGAATCCCTTATCTCACAAAGAAAGAGTGCCATAATACACCAAGCTGCCAAAGTTTTCGGATCAAGACGTTTTCCTTCATCGTTGTAAGGGCGAGAGTAAATTCTGCACACTGGTGCAGGGCCGAGTCGGATTCGAAACAAAGAGCCACGTTCGCTCTTACTTTTTGTTATGTTTTGGCTCCACACTTTTGTGTATTTAGCCAGTGTCAAGTTAATGATATTTCACGCAAATATGTGTCAAGTCACAGTCGAAGTCATCAAGTCAAGTCATAGTCTAGTCAAAGTCATACTCCTAGTAAAGTGGTGGCAACTTAAAGCTTCTATAGAGTTTTGGAAACAACACGAAAAGAAACGATTCACCATTATTATACCATTTTCCCACACTCATGCCTGTAGTCCAGCACTTAACGAATAAAATGCCACCAATTTTATGCACTAAAACTGAAAATAACACAAGTTTTGTTAAATTATTGAAAATAACATAATACAATGCGGTGACGCAATCTTTTTCGCTTTCCCGCCAAAACCGCGCTCTTACTTAAATGGATTGATTTAACATTGTTACTTGAAGCAATGAAAGCTGCAACTATCCAATAGAGGTCACAATCGCCAATGCTCTGTTTGATACCACACCAATTAAATGCCAGTACAGTTCATGTTTCCGTGAAAAGGAAACAATGTCTCAGTATACTTTTGTATACGAATAACTTGGTTCATTGCGAATTCAATTTAATTGACCTGAAAAATTCCTACCGAGAACTTGTTGACAGGTTTTCGTGACTCAAATAAACTTAATTTATTTTAATGCCTGCTTATTGTTGCACATTGGGCCGTTTGAAAAGAAACATTGTTCTACATAAAAATAAGAAAAATAACCCAAAATGTTGCATTTTACGACTACATACCTAATAGGTTTTAACAATCGGATTAGTGTATTATTATTAGTAGTTGAAGAGTGTATGTAACATACGTACTTTAAAATTGTTTAATTGGGAGTGCACTTTACCGTAGCACATATCTTAATCAGTCATCAATCTATTAGACAACGTAGATAGATATACAGCCCCAACCGCTGCACTTAGAGAATGTCTCTTTTACGGCAAAATGTCACCCAAACTCCAAAATACCGCAGAGCCTTAAAACTAAAATTGTCATCACAGTGATGATTCATGGTACTGAGACGTGGTCTCTTACCATTGTCTTCATTAGTAAGCTCAAAGTCGCGCAACGAGTTATGGAGAGTATGCTCGCATCTCGCTGGGAAACACCGAGCATAGCTCACTAGTTCATAAGAGCCGAAATGAGAAGATCTGTAGGAGAACTAAGGTGACCGATGTATCTCTTAAAATTAGCAAGTTGAAGTGGAAATGGACATGCCACATCGCTCGTAGAACTGATAAGCGATGCGGAAAGAAAGGTCCTCGAGTGGCGACCATGAACCGGAAGGCGTAGCGTAGGCCGGCCCCCCACTAAGGGGACCTAGGTGAAGCCCTATGTTCGGCAGTGGACGTCTTTAGCTTACTGATGATGAACTCGAAAAGGGGTTCGTATGGGGTGTTAAGTATGCAGAAACCGCGATTATACATTATATGAGAAGCTTGAATTAAATTGCTACAAAAATCATACATCTCAATATAAATCTTATCTTAAAATTCATAGACACTCGGTTTTAATAGTACGTATATTATGTATATATTATGTACGCAGTATTTCAGGATATACATGACAAAGGCCCAGGTGTTTCATACAAAATATTCTGTTCCTGAAAAATATCACTTTGCTTTTTTATTAAGTTTTTTTTACAAGGCTTACATCAAGTCCATATGAATACGATAAAAAATTACCTAAAATATATAATTCAAATCCAAAAGCATTTGACACATTAATAAGTACATTAATGAGAGTTCAGAGTTCACTCGACACTGTTTGTTTCGCTGAAAACAAAGGTATTGGACCTTTGTTTTCAGCGGCGATAAGTTTATTTTTAAAAAGGAAACTTTTCTTCGAATAAAAGAGTGTGTTTTTTATAATATTAATCGACTGGTAACGCTGACTACAACCTAATAATTTATTCGTGATAGATTCGAAGAACATGTCACAAAAAACGGTCTAAAATATATTGTGTGAAAAATCAAAATATATGTCGGTATAAAACGGTATTCAAATCAATTCCATCGAACGCACTAAATTTATGGATCAACCGGGTGGGAATCTTTTGTACCGTTTTTACCAGATGATGGTCCATTTTCTTCGAGCACACCTAATTGTGATTCTTAACCGTCATTGACATTATTTTCGTGTTCACAAAATACGTAGGCCTTGTGCTACTTTCTGAATGGAATCTTATCATTATATCGTTCAAATAAGTTTGATCAATTGCACTGAACGATTTGGTATTTAACTATTTATCAATGAGCTGTACTGTTTCACGAACACTTGATAACATTATTTAATAAAAATAATTAAACGATGATTTTCATTGTTACAGCTTTTGGCTATGAGTATGTTTATGAAGTAATGATTGCTAAGATGCATATTAATATTTATTTATTCTGTTTCCGATATGTTTAAAAAATATATGCCTGTTAAATTAGATGTATCATATTAGTACTAACTATATGGCCCTGGAGGGTACTACTAGAATATAATAAGTATAACTATACTACTAGTGTACTATAAGTATACTATATAGCAGCTAAGATTTGCGTTAGTACCTAACTGGCTCCCAGAACAAAGACATCAAATATGTCCGAAACCTGGTCGGAGTAATTTTGACTTTTAATTGATGCGAGTGTAGCCGTTATTAATTGATGCGAGTGTAGCCGTTATTAATTTTCCAAAATAAGTATATGCACTACTTATGTATATTAAATATACAATATAATATTATAGTATACAATATAATATTATTATTATAGTAATTTGAAGAAGTTTTTAATATGAAACTGCAATATACTCAAACACAACTATTTTATATGAACATCGTCATAATTAGTATGTATTGCATTAGTCCCCTGCTGGATGTATGTCCCAATGAACGCCACTGAGCCCGATCCTTGGCTTTGGGCTCTTTTGATCCAGCTGTTAATATTTCATTTTTTTTTTTTTTTTTTTATAGTGAACGATGTGACGAGCTTATATAAAGTCTCATTTGTCCAGTAATTTCGCTAGCTACAGTGCCCTTCGAACCAGAACACAGTAGTGCTTGCACACTACTGCTTGGCGGCAGAATAACTGGCAAAGCGGTGGTACCTACCTAGACGAACTTTGCAACAAAGTCCTACCACCTAGTTATTTACACCTCATTAATATCAAAAATTATTTTAATTGATATTACATGTTAAGTACAACTTAGATCTAAGCTATATCTGCCTTTAAATTAATATGTTTTACAGGCTAAAGACCGCCTTTTTAAACTTTTAGTACAATGTAAAAATGTTAAGTTCTCATAAACAACATAATTATTGTTTCTACGTACTACTGAGCTATTAGACTACGTAATAATTTTATATAACACATATTGACGGCGAAGTACCAATATCTTCTATCTAATATGAAAATAAATCCTAGATACGGTGTTGGTACTCTGTCGCCGATATTAAATGAAATTACTTTTTATACTCGTGAGTAGTCACACTAAAAGGCGAAAGTTTGTATGTGTGTTTGTGGATAAAATTCGGTACCAAGATAGTTTATACACTGGATTAACATATAAGCTACATTTCATCCCGGAAAATTGGAATTTTCCCATGGGATGAGAAAATAATTAATATACTTTTTATCCGCGGGTGAAACAGCGGGGCGCAAATAGTTGTAAAATAAACATCAAAGTTAATCAAATGTTTTAGTAATTCGTCGGTTAGTCCTTATCAGAAGATGGTGAAGGCTCATACCAAACCAACATCAAGGTTACTACCAACGTTTATGTATTATATCGGCGGTTATTGCAAAACCTGTGTGTTTAATCGATAATATATCTAATCCCTTTAAAAAAAACAACGCCATTGCATGACCTTGTCATGGCAGATAAAGACAAACTTGACATAGGAGTTTTTGCGGGAAAACGAAAAAGATCGTGTCACCGCATTGTATTATTCTCCAAAAATTGTGTTATTTTCAGTGTTAGTGCATAAAATTGGTGGCATTTTATTCGTTAAGTGCTGGATTACAGGCATGAGTGTGGGAAAGTGGTATAATGATGGTGAAACGTTTCTTTTCGTGTTGTTTCCAAAACTCCATAGAAGCTTCTGGTAAAGTTGCCACCACTTTACTAGGAGTATGACTTGACTAGACTAGACTATGACTTGACTTGATGACTTGGACTGTGACTTGACACATACAACATACATATGTATAATAATAGGTCTTTACCTATGAAATTGCCGTATTGCAGTACAGACTTTTTCAAACAAAAAAAAGTTTTTATTGGCTATGAATTCTAAATTCAAATTAATTTTGTTTTAAAAATATGACATTCTATTTACAATATAAGTCTTTTGTTTATTGATTAGCGTTGTATTTTCATTACATTTCAACATTTTTCCTCATAATGGATACTTTGAAATTTCGTGTAATTATGGAAAATGAGTTCCGTCGTGGCACCAACGCGGCACAAACGACACGTAACATCAACGACGTTTACGGAGAGAACTGTACAAACGAACGTACAACCTGTTATTGGTTTGCTCGGTTCCGTTCTGGGAATTTTGACTTGAAAAGTGAACCTCGTGGTCGTCCGGAAACTTTGGTCAACAATGATGAATTAAAGGCGATTGTGGAAGCTGATGAATCTCAATCTACAGCTGAGCTGGCAGCAGCTTTTGATGTTAGCATCAAAACAATATTGGTCCATTTGCGACAGATTGGCAAGATAAAAAAGCTTGATAGATGGGTGCCCCACGAACTTAACGATCGCCAGCGCAACGTACGCGTCGAGACTTGCCTTGCGCTGCTTAACAGGCACAGAAATGAAGGAATTTTGAACCGAATTGTTACGTGCGACGAAAAATTGATTCTTTTTGACAATCGAAAGCGCTCAGCAAGTTGGTTAGATCCTGGTTCGGTACCAAAGCAATGTGCAAAACGAAAAATGACCCCTAGAAAGGTGATGGTCACAGTTTGGTGGTCTAGTGCTGGTGTGATTCATCATAGCTTTTTACAAAACGGCGAGAGCATTACTGCAGATGTGTACATTGAAGAACTGACCACAATGATGGCGAAACTCGCACGTCTGCAACCAGCTTTGGTCAATCGGTCGTCTCCACTGCTACTTCACGACAACGCGCGACCCCATACTGCACAACAGACCGTCTCTAAGCTGCATGAGTTGGGTTTGGAAGCTCTCCCTCATCCGCCACACTCACCAGATCTTGCGCCTACCGACTATTACTTTTTCCAAAATTTGGACAACTTTTTAGCGGGAAAAAAATTCAATTCCCGAGAGGCAGTACAAAACGCCTTTGAAGAGTTTGTTGTCTCCCGTCCTGCCGATTTTTTCAAGAAGGGCATCCATAAACTGCCACAGCGTTGGCAAAGATGCATTGATTGCAGGGGTGATTACTTTGAATAAAAGAAATAAATAAGTTCGAAAAAAAAATACTTTAACTTTTTTCAAACAAAACGGCAATTTCATAGGTAAAGACCTAATATAAATTAACTTGAAAAATTAATTACTTGACACTGGCTAAATACACAAAAGTGTGGAGCCAAAACCAAACCAAAAAAAACTTGACATATAGATTGGATCCCAAAGTATTTTTAAGCATTTAATAGATCGTAGATTGAGACATTCAATTTACTTGATGCATTAAAAGTACACTGATGTTGTATGTTCAGGTGAAATCTAGCCAAGCGCTTTCAAGTTTCATCCTTTTCACTGAACTATTTACTGGGGCATACGATATGACATGCAAAGTGGAGGCACCGGGGTCTAAAGAATAAGGGGATGATCACGTATCATTGATAGCAACAGCTGCAGGCTACAGCTACAGACGAAAATTCTATCTAATTAAAGAAAACTATGCCTATAAACTTTTACTAGGTGGTAAGACTTTTCTGCAAAGTTCGTCTAGGTATGTAGGTACCACCGCTTTGCCAGTCCGCCAAGCGGTAGTGCGCAAGCACTACTGTGTTCCGGTTTGAAGTGCACTGTAGCTAGTGAAATTAGTGAGCCAATGAGACTGACTTTATGACCTGATCTCACAGTCTGGTAATCTTATTGCTGGACTGTGCTGATGTCTCAGAATGGCGTGCGCAGTGCAGTGTCGCGCGAAACCTACTTTAGAGTTTCAAGTGTGCTACTGATATGTGCAGTTGTGTCTCTTAACATCAGGCGAGCGACCAGCTCGTTATGTCATTTCGTAACATTAAAAAAACCTTCAAATTGACATTGACAACAAAATATATTTAAAAAAAAAACAGTTGAACAACGGAGTTTACTAAAATCTTAATTGTTTATGTTCCCAGTTTCATAGGTTCAGTAAATATATCGCGTGCGTGTCCTGTGTCATTTGTTTAAACAATAAATTTTATAGAAATATGACTCCTATACATATATCACGGTAGCTTTTAGCCTCATTAATTCAACCATAGTGTGTGGGTCATTAATCAAACTATTTTTTCCAAACCCACACGAACACACGAAAGTAATTACCCATACAGTTTACGATTCGAAGAACAACAAGTGCCGGTAAAGCTGTTAAATTATGTTACAACATTGTTATGCTGGACTCACTTTTTAACGTCCTATAGAAATACAATAATAAATTCTGTATTGCAATAAACTAAAGTATATGTCGTTCTTTATAATGGTATACCGGACTGAACGAGTATTAGGAGTATGTACTTATATATTACAGAAAATATCATTTGATCAGGTTGATATTAATACTTTTTTTTACCAGTTTTTCCTAAAAGGAGTTCACAGCGTAACCGACGTTCGTAATCCAGCTATTGTCACCTGAGATGACTTCGATATTTTATTACATTTTCTATACGTATAGTGACGATTGTAGTCCTAGAATTTTTCAAAACAAGGTTGCGGTGGATTAAATATAAAACTATTGTTTTTCTTTACTAATAAGTTTATTTAGAACAAAGATAACATTATTCATAAACTGTTCTTGCGGTATAACTGAGGTGAGGTTAAGCTCGTAACTTACTACTAACTGCTTACCGTAGATAAATATTACATTCTGCCCGCGGCGTGGCCTATGGGAAAATAATTCAACCACCCATTTCACCCTCTTAAGGGTAGAATTTCGAAAAATCCTTTCTTAGCGTATGCCTACGTCACAACATCTACCAGCATGCCAAATTTCAGCCCGATCCATCCAGTGGTTTGGGCTGTACGTTGATAGATAACTATGTCAGTCAGTCAGTCACCTTTGAGTTATATATATTTAGATTATATGCTCTATGTACGTATTTTATGATTTTTATGTAAAGAAACGTCGATGTGCATGTGAATTCAGAGGAAATTCAAAGTCTACAAAAAACTTGTAGAGTGTTAGGAAGTCAAACATACGTGTCTAAACTAATCCAGCGATGCATCCGTTATGGCGTGAATGAAACACGTGTGCATTTCACCTCTACGATGACGGCTGGGGCTTTTGACTCACGGCACATAAACGCACAGAATAATAATAATCCTCACGATCGGAGAGAAAATAAAAAAGCATGACTTTTTAACTTTGACCTTGGATTTGTTATTCTTTGATTTGCGGCAGTAGCACCATAAAACCAAACTGTGATTTATTGACAAATAAATTTAAATTATGTGCAATATATGTCATTGTATATTAGGTCTTTACCTATGAAATTGCCGTTTTGTTTGAAAAAAGTTGAAGTATTTTTTTTTTCGAACTTATTTATTTCTTTTATTCAAAGTAATCACCCCTGCAATCAATGCATCTTTGCCAACGCTGTGGCAGTTTATGGATGCCCTTCTTGAAAAAATCAGCAGGACGGGAGACAACAAACTCTTCAAAGGCGTTTTGTACTGCCTCTCGGGAATTGAATTTTTTTCCCGCTAAAAAGTTGTCCAAATTTTGGAAAAAGTAATAGTCGGTAGGCGCAAGATCTGGTGAGTATGGCGGATGAGGGAGAGCTTCCAAACCCAACTCATGCAGCTTAGAGACGGTCTGTTGTGCAGTATGGGGTCGCGCGTTGTCGTGAAGTAGCAGTGGAGACGACCGATTGACCAAAGCTGGTTGCAGACGTGCGAGTTTCGCCATCATTGTGGTCAGTTCTTCAATGTACACATCTGCAGTAATGCCCTTGCCGTTTTGTAAAAAGCTATGATGAATCACACCAGCACTAGACCACCAAACTGTGACCATCACCTTTCTAGGGGTCATTTTTCGTTTTGCACATTGCTTAGGTACCGAACCAAGATCTAAGCAACTTGCTGAGCGCTTTCGATTGTCAAAAAGAATACATTTTTGTCGCACGTAACAATTCGGTTCAAAATTCCTTCATTTCTGTGCCTGTTAAGCAGCGCAAGGCAAGTCTCGACGCGTACGTTGCGCTGGCGATCGTTAAGTTCGTGGGGCACCCATCTATCAAGCTTTTTTATCTTGCCAATCTGTCGCAAATGGACCAATATTGTTTTGATGCTAACATCAAAAGCTGCTGCCAGCTCAGCTGTAGATTGAGATTCATCAGCTTCCACAATCGCCTTTAATTCATCATTGTTGACCAAAGTTTCCGGACGACCACGAGGTTCATTTTTCAAGTCAAAATTCCCAGAACGGAACCGAGCAAACCAATAACGGGTTGTACGTTCGTTTGTACAGTTCTCTCCGTAAACGTCGTTGATGTTACGTGTCGTTTGTGCCGCGTTAGTGCCACGACGGAACCCATATTCCATAATTACACGAAATTTCAAAGTATCCATTATGAGGAAAAATGTTGAAATGTAATGAAAATACAACGCTAATCAATAAACAAAAGACTTATTTTGTAAATAGAATGTCATATTTTTAAAACAAAATTTATTTGAATTTAGAATTCATAGCCAATCAAAACTTTTTTTTGTTTGAAAAAGTCTGTACTGCAATACGGCAATTTCATAGGTAAAGACCTATTATTAAGTACTCTTTGACAATTTTTTATCGCTCATTGAACTACTACTACGATCAATAATCAATTAGTAGGTATAATAAATATCAAAAGGTTTTGGGACGAACTCTCTATTTCTGTTTACAGAACAGAGCATATTTTGTATATATACTGAGATCAGGATAGTTCCAGATCAGAGCAAAAATTTTGTATATATTGGCGCTCTCATTATGTTAAGTCGTGCGCGGAATTTGCACTTGCTGTTACAACGGGAACATGTACTATAAAATTCGAAAACACGACTTATTCTCACATTGTGTGATTTCCGAATATGCCAGTTTCCTTAAGATTTTTTTCCCGCGCGCCCGTGTGCCAGCAGTGAGAACGTATTGGGCTGATAATGACGAAATGGGAGTGCCCATTTCCGATTTGTATTCCATACTGGCAACTTACCGGCTTTGTTTGTTTTAGGGTCATTAATCGTCGTCGGATCGGCGCTGGTCGTGTGGCTAACGGAATGGGAGTTCAAATACTACATCGACCCGGCTCTCAGTATAGTCCTAGTCATCTTAATTCTGGCCTCAGTGTGGCCTTTACTTAGGGAATCATCGCTTATATTATTGCAAACTGTTCCTACACATATACAGGTGAGTCGACGTAACGTAAAAACTATTTATGAAAGTTCCTAAGCAAATCAACCAAATTTGGAGAGCTCGTTATCAGAAGGAAAACACTGAATATATGATTTGTACTTTTTTTTTTGTTTTTTTTTTAAATCTTATTTATTCGGTACCTAGATTGAGTATCCACCTTGAGTCGCTTTGCGACTCTGCCGGCACCATTATGTACAGGCAAGCGCTTTATAAAACTGTGTACTGTGGACGTTGACGACTTCACTTGGGAAGCGGATGTGTGCGGAAATGCGTCTGTCTGCAGTCTCTTGTTCTCTTGCTCAATTTATACCTGCTGTATATATTATTGTCCACTAGTGCGTTGGCCCTGCCCATATGTAAAATTTTTCTGAAATAAAACTTGATTGATTGATTTATTGATTGAATAAAAGTTTTATTGTTTAAAATTTGCACTAAAATCTGGATAATAAATGGTTACTTACTCAGTGTACATAATGGCAACATCTACAAAATTTGGTTCTATTACGTCACGCACGCATGACAGTTGTGGGATGCCACATTTTGTACACACAACAAAATAAATAATGTCGAATAGTTTTGATTAAGAAGTAAACACAAAAAATACAAACGCTATGTATTCGGGTTCAGTAACCTCGACATACCAGACTGTGTCTGTGTTTAGATTTTCAAAAATATATGCAGCTAGGCTAGACAATTGACATTCTACTGCCGTTATTCTACAATGGCACAGATTAGTCAATAATTATTATGTGCAATGGTACTTGTAATATTTATGCAGTAGCAATTTTGCCTACGAATCAGCTGACAGTTTCTTGTAGATTATAGAGAATGGATAATTATAATAAGTACTTACATTTAAAAACGGTAAATAATGCACATCAATGATAATCGGCTATTGTCGATTTTGCAGAGCGTCGTCACTGTCACTCAGTACATTATGTGACATCTTGTCTCTAGGAAGCTGAAACTAGCTGATTTTATGATTAGTGCGAACAACTAATGGGTGTAACAACTTGCCGTCGTACTTCTCTTCAGTTAACTATAAACTGTTAGTATTCAAGTCAAAGAGTGAACAGGTATCTTCTAGGCAAGCATATTTAACATACACGCATAGCATTATTCGAGACAGTGGTCAAACGCTTTACCTATAAGTCCTGTAACATTTTTTTTAAAGGCCCTTCTAGCTAATTAGGCAGTATTTGTGTATATTTAGTATAAAATAATATGACATGTTTATTTGCCCAGGTGGACGCGATACAACGGCGTTTGTTGGAGAAGGTCGACGGAGTGCTCGCCGTTCATGAATTTCACGTGTGGCAACTGGCTGGTGACAGGATTATTGCCAGTGCTCATATTAGGTGAGTGTAGGATGTAGCACTTTATTTCGTTTAAATAAGGTTCATGATGCAAAAGTTTCTAATATTCTGACCAGTGATGTGGGTAAGAACTTAAAACTTTGTCGTTAGCCAACAGTTTATTTGTAAAGTTAGGCGATGAGAATGGTTCTCGCAGAGCATTATGTTTAATTAGTGCGCTACGTACGTCTTTGTGTCTTCAGTGTAAGGTTCATTTTGCAAAAGTTAAATGCTGGCTGGTGATAAGATTATTGCCAGTGCAACTTCAGCTGTATATGTGACATAATAAAAATCACATGTGCACATCAAATGCATGTGAGTTTTAGCGGGAACGCGAAAAAGATTGCGTCACCGCATTGTATTATTTTCCAAAACTTGTGTTATTTTCAGTGTTAGTGTATAAAATTGGTGGCATTCTATTCGTTAAGTGCTGGATTACAGGCGTGAGTGTTGGAAAATGGTATAATGATGGTGAAACGTTTCTTTTCGTGTTATTTCCAAAACTCCATAGGGGCTTCAAGTAAAGTTGCCACCACTTTACTAGGTAGACTATGACTTGACTAGATGACTTTGACTATGACTTGATACATATTTGCGAAATATCATTAACTTGATAAATTATCAATTACTTGACACTGGCTAAATACACAAAAGTGTGGAGCCATAACATTTAAAAAAATGCATGTGATTTTCACAGCATTTCTTATCGCATGATCAAACAAAAATATTTGTACACTTAGACGTATAATACATACTATTTAAGAAAAGATTTGAAAGACATAGATATTCCTATTGTTGTCTCACCCCCATTGCGCTCAGACATAGTTGGTGGAAGTGAGAAAACAATAATTTCTTGCTTGCGTCGATCATATTATCAATGACATGCGTTGTACATAAAACTTAATAGTATTATCAACAATAGTTAGGTACAATTTTGGCTAAGCAACAGAGATCGTCATTCAGATGACCGATAAAAAAATATTTTCCATTAGCACTAACTTTATTTACCTGATTCGTTTACATTTACACTGTCGTTATATGAGTCCCGGGTTGCGCTTGGATTAAAATTAAACGTATGATAAATACTATAGAAAATTTAACATTACGCGCATTGGAAATTTTGCGAAGGCGTTGTTTATAAAAGATTAATATTGCTTTAAGTATGGGTGAAGAAACTGAACTAAAACCTTTTTAAGAGCTTGGTTTCGTATTTTCTCGTCACTCGTCAGCTAGAAGTTGACAGAATACAAGCATACGTCATCAGACCAACACGTTGCCACTTTTGGGACAACCAATATAAGGGTCCGTTATTGCATGAAACCAAAATGGGTATACTACTTTGTAACAATTATATTTTTTGACAATTAGTAGAAAGTACTGTTATTAAGTTTCACAGGTTTCTGCTAAGAGGGCGCGCTATCATCGCATCAGGCGAAATGTGGTCTTATTTATTATAAAATAAAATATGAAGTTGCTTTTGAAAATCCTGCCTAATAGTGACCCTGAACAGTCACATAATTTTAATACATTGCTAACTTTGGCTAGTTGGGAACCCTATCCAATAGATATAAGTAGTCGCCCATAGTATTTTAGACACGGTATTCTGGACATTCGACCGTGTCTTCCGGCAATAGAATTTAGATTGGTTATGGTCGGAAAATTTACGTGAACATCAACAATGGTGTCAATGTCGCCGAGTTGTGGTGAAGTCATCTATTTAATATGTTTTATATATGTTAATGTTTAATAAGCATAATCAATTGATGACTAATTTCACGAGGATTTATGTAATACTGCCGCCTTGCTCTGGTTTCCTCTAGCCGCATAAATTAGCTATAATAGTAAGTATTCTGTGTTTCTCCACGATCTAAAGTGTACGCACCAAATATCGATTACATACTTACCAAGTGAAATAAAAACTTTCGCAAAATTACAAATATTACACGGCTAACACTCACGAAATACAGTCGAATAACTCGACCGGTGTTCGGGCAATGTGATGAATAGATGTCAGTCAGCGCCGAGCCGCCCCCGCCGCCGCGCGTACTCCTTGAGGATGGGCATCTATATTGCCCGAACACCGGTCGAGTTATTCGACTGTATTTCGTAAGAAATTAACCGTGTAATAGTTGAAATTATGAGTACTACTCACGTCAGTTTCTATAATATTAAAAACTTTCGCATTTATTATTTACTAAAGTTGTGCTGCGTGCAAGAGGCGAGCAGCCGCGTTCTTTCTTAGTGGTGCTCTTTGGAGAAGACTGTTCAGCAGTAGATGTCTTCTGGCTGTTGATGATGATGACGAAAGAATGTAGTTTTACTGCTATTCACCAGTTTTTCTGCGGGAACTCAATATTCCGTTATAAAAGGTATCCCATGCTGATCTCGGCAGCAATAAGCAACCTGTATGTAAAACTTCATCTGAATCAGCTCAGCTGCTTTGGCGTAAAAGCCACACGAACAAACAGGGCCCGAGTCTTTTAACAAAGTTGCAATTTTTATGGAAATTCGGTTAAAATGTAACAATCGTAAAGCAATGCAATCGCAATTTTGTTTTAGTAGACTTGGGGCCCGATAACGATCGATTTTTATTATATTTATATTAGTAGAGATGAATTTGGACTGGTTATGGCATAACCCATTATTTTCTGTTCGATGAACATATAATATCAATTATTAATAATTCTTGAAAAATTCTAATTTTGTGCCTGTTATGGTTCTTCTGTTTACGTAAAATTGACATAAAATAAAAACAGGGTCAAGGAAAATTGGATCACAACATTTACTTGTGAATTCACTGTCGACGTCAAAGAATAATATTTCTAAAATAGACCAGAAGGTAAAAGACATGTAAAAGTTTAGAGAAAATCTTTGCAAAATAACATTTACATATATTTTAAAAGTAAAACTTCTTTACGCACGCTTGACTTGGGGAGTAAGCTGGTGAATGGAAGTATATTAACTTAACTTACAATTATATTTTATAATCGTTAATACAAAAATAAACTAGAATGGAATAGTGAAATGGAATTCACGTAGATCTCCGCTGTTGGTATTTCCAGTAAAATAACATAGCGACATTAACATTAAACAAAGCCCAAACAAAGTTATATATATAAAGTTATATAATTATTATTAGCCTTTTTTAAACATCTATTTTAAGTAGTTGTTTTATACATACTGTAATTTCAACATCTGGTGCAAATACGTGTGTTTATAGATGGGCTTAGTCTTGAAATACACTATTATTATATTATATTATATATTATTACAAGTAAAAAATATTATAATGTTTACGTCACACTGATAGGCATTGAGCTATCAAGCAATTAAGATGCTATATATTAATGTTCCAGGAGTCGGGTTGTTATTTAGGCAGAGATTATAAGTAATCTAATTGCCAATTGATAATACTTGTTTTTGTTTTTATGGATTCGTGTAGACATTTTTTTTGTGAAAGGCATCATTAATCGAGGAGGCTATGTCCAGTCTCTACTTTTTAATCTTTGACCTATGCCATTAACTATTATACGTGACAATTACGCCGCGCATTGAAAAGATAAGCAAAGGCTTTATTCAGTGTAAGATAGCAACTCTGACCGTATCAAAATATGTGTAAACAATGCTATTGTCTTTAAATAGATTGTATTAAACGACTTACAAATGGCAACCCACCGAAGAGGTTATCAAGTCGCCACTCGCCATGTTTATATTAGATTTATCTATTCCTCAATCTATATAAATAAAATTCAAAGTCCTGTCTGACTTATATATCAACGCACAGCCTAAACCGCTGGTCCTAGAGACTTGAAATTTGGAGGTAGTGCTCTTTGTAATGTTTAAGTAACCACTAAGAAAGGGTTTTCCGGAATCCCACCCATAAGAGGTTGAAATGGGTGGTTGACGTATCTATTTAAAAAAATTCTTCGTTTCCTATAAGCCACACGGGCGAAGCTGCGGGCAGAAGCTATTTTTATAATAAAGACACAAGTCCGAAGGGCTAAAAATTACGTAACGTTGGTAGTTTGTTTGAGTAGTACATATCATTGGGTTTGGTTTAAGAATTATTTTAACGAAGTATCTTAGACACATTCACACCTTTCGCGCAATATATTAAAATTTCTTTATTTATACATCTTCAAAAATATGTTTCTCAAAATGTAATGTTGTTTTCGAAACGTTTTGTGAATATATCGCCTTGGCACGATCCCAATTTCAGTCTTTGTCCCAGAATCAATGTCAATGAACCAATGTGAAGACTGCTTTAGATTTCTTTTGGATTGGTACCGTGTGATTTTTTTTGTAGTGCAATGATTTTATTTGGAACCCGTTGATTTGTTCATACTGCGGTTGGATCGGAAGTGAACGGCCGGTAACTGTTTGTCATGTGGCGCTCAGAAGATATAGGGATAGAAGATAGAGTTCAGCAGTCAACCTCTATTTAATATTACTTATCTTCAATGATAATGATAACTAATGAAAACGTAGATTAGATCGCTATTCGCACTGAATGGCGTCTGAGTAAAGACATCTTTGTATATAGATGCTATAGCCTAGTACTTCAGTAGGTATCTCATTGGTAAAACGGCATCGACGCACAAATCAGCTCGATGCTATTTTTCACCAATTAATTTTTCAAAATAGCACCGATCTATTTATTGTTTAAATGCAATTTGAAAACACTGAGGCTATTTTCATGCGCTATTAAACTTGGTGCTATTCAGGGAATACCTTTATTTTGGGAATGCTTTGATGCTATTTTCATCCGTGGTATTAAAATTGGAACTATTCTGCAAATACCGCCTTGGAACGGAAATGAGAAAAGTCAATGAGGATTTATGAACTAACCTATGCTAAGATGTTCTAGATTTGCAGTAAACAAAGTCAAATGTTTTCGTAACGTAAACCATAATATTCGTTTATATAGAAAAAAATCTATTTTATTGGCATTTGTTTTGCTTATTTAGTTTCACTACAATCGGCAAGTTTTTGAGCTGCAGAACTGTGGTTGTGGGGAGGCAATACACACACAATCAAATAAAACTAGGTTTTGATTTTGCACATACAAGAATTGCTGTGAATGCTGAACCATACCCAGCGAACTGTGTACTACTATAAATTACAACTTAGCCGTCATCGTTTGAACGCTGAGTTACATAAAAACTTGACCCAGATAAGTAAGTTTCCATAGATAACTATACAACTTACTCTCTTTTCCTTCGGCGAATTGAGGACCACCTCCTAGCATGACTAAATGGTCTTATAGCGGTATTCTATCGTCCGAGATAAGATGGTTAAGCTGCTGACACTTTCCCTTACTTTTCTCTTAACCACCTAACCAATATATAGGAATGGGTTATAAGTGTAATCTATTCATTTTGTCTCCCTTGTTGTTAGACGATTTTGTTTTGTTTTACCCGAGAAATATGAGCGATTATTCCATGAATCCCATCGCACGGAAATAGTTACACGTCATGCTGGACATGCCTCTGTAAAGTATAAACCACTTATCATGCTTCTTTGTTTTAAACAAAGCATCTTTCTTACGGTTTAGTTTTCGGAACTGCTAGTGCCAAGTATTCACACCTAGTTTATTTGCATGTTTATCCGGTTAGAGTTATTTTAGGTATTCTTCCTCCTTCATTGTATAGGCAGCCCATGTTCAGTGCCATTATGTGATTATTGGTTGTTATTCATCATCAGCCTGAATGTGTCCATTGCTGAACATAGAGCGCCACTTTGAGCGGCTTCAACATCCTTCGGCTCCCCGTGGACCAGGGGGGTGATCACGAAACTTTGATTGCAATGCGACAGGAGAAATTTCCATTCTAACTATGCACATAAACTGCGTAGTGAAACTGTCAAATCCATACAAATTTGTGTTTTTTATCTGTTGCAATCGAGTTACGTGATCGCCCAGCTGGTTGTCGGTTCATCTAGTAGGGGGCCAGCCTACGCTGCGTCTTCCGGTCCATGATCGCCGCTCGAGAACCTTTTTCCCCATCGGTTGTCTATTCTGCGAGCGTTGTGGCATGCCTAATTCCACTTCAACTTGCCGATTGTATGAGCTATATAGATCACTTTAGTTCTAAAGAAATATAAGTTCAAAATACGACAGAGCACGAAAACAAAGGTTTTCAACCAGTGTGTGATGCCAGTGATGACTTATAGACGTAGGTCCGTATTACAGAACGCTAATTGATCACTTTATGAATAAAATTTATGCTTGAGCACCGATCGATGACTGAGCTTCATTCTGTAATACGGACCGTAGTCACTTACTGTTGGCCTCATTCGTATGTTAAAACGTTTGTTACATTAAACGTTTGAATAATTTCAATCCAGTATGGCTGCCAATAAAATGGTCCATTGGAATTGAAACATATTTTTCACAACCCTACTATGTGGGTATCAAATGAAAGGGCTTAAATAGTAGAATAAAGTACACCAATAGAATAAGTGTCTAGATTGTGTGAGTGACTAAATTTTTTTTTTTTTTTTTTTATGTTAAGGAATGACGTGACGAGCTAGCCGTTCGCCTGATGTTAAACGACACGGCTGCCTATATCAGCCGCAGTGTCACTCGGAACTCTAAAGCACTGCGCACGTCAACCTGAGACATCAGCACAATCTAGTAATAAGATTACTAAACTGTGAGATCAGATCATAAAGTCTCATTTGCCCAGTAATTTCACTAGCTACAGTGCCCTTCAAACCGGAACACAACAGTGCTTGCGCACTACTGCTTGGCGGCAGAATAACTGGCAAAGCGGTGGTACCTACCTAGATGAACTTTGCAGTAAAGTCCTACCACCTAGTAAAAATATATAAGTATAAAATAATATATGCAAGTATTAAATAATTAAATATAGAAGCACTTTGTTGCGCGATGATTTCATTGGTTAAGGAATATAGGTACTTAAACATATTAATATCCGTATGATGCATCTCCATCCATTGTATAATTTAACCACCGGCGTTGGTTGTTGTAATAACAATCAAAGATAAACGAACCTTTGTTTGGGGAATGTTACGTGTGAGAGTATTGAAATAATATTATTATATAATACGAGCTTCTGCCCGCAGCTTCGCCCGCGGCGTGGCCTATGGGAAAGAATTCAACCACCTATTTCACCAATAAGGGTGGAATTTCGAAAAATTCTTTCTTAGCGAATGTCTACGTTATAACATCTGCCTGCATGCCAAATTTCAGCCCGATCCTTCCAGTGGTTTGGGCTGTGCGTTGATTGATCACTATGTCAATCAGTCAGTCACCTTTGAGTTATATATTTAGAAGATAGAAGAAGAAGATGACAATTATTGCATCAAGTCTTCTAAATAGCTTTCATTATGAATATGCTGTTCCAAAAATAATTATATAACTTATACATATCAATGCAAAAACCATAGAGCGGGAAATAGATTTCGTTCGCGCTCAGACATAATAGAGGCGCCTTACTCAACACTTTTTATACAATTAAAGCGTGTCACGGTTTAGAATATAACCTCTATTATTTACCTGCGCCGACGACAATGTATTATCGAGACATTATTGTATGCGACATTAGGCCCGAAATCCGAAACTAATATTCTTTCAGTCGCGCGAGCCTATTTTATTTTTCCTTTCTTGCTCTGTGGCAAAAACAAAACTCGATCGCGTAAGCTTTATGTCGCCATCTAGTGATGGAACACTAAAACCAATCTACACTTAAATGGCACAAACAGGATTTCGTTACTAAAGAAATTACGTGTCTTCTATTTAATCTTATTCAATGGTAATTGTTCCAGATGTAGAAACCTGTCCGAATACATGAAGATAGCGGAGAAAGTGAAAGAATTCTTCCACAACGAGGGTATCCACTCCACTACGATACAACCAGAGTTCGTCGAACTGCCGCTAGGTGGCAATGAGGTCAGCTCATGTTTTATCATTATTACGGAAAATTTTGGAAGCTCGAATCTCGGCATTTCCGGTTCTTTAGAATTCATTTTGAATACCGGTTCCTAACTAACCAAGTCTTTTAGAAAATCACTAATTCTCACGTTACTCTTGAACAGTTCCTTCCATTCTGATGTACGAAGGCATAGTGGCTATTCTTTAATAATCATCCATGCGTTACATTGTTCAATTAATTATTTATTTTTAGTTATTATTTATTAAAGTGTGCTGAATTAAGAATCCATGCGTAAAAAAATTGTAAAATAGAAGTCAAGATAGAAGCCCTGTCCTTTTAAAAATCGTTAATATAACATGGAAATTGTGTAAATGTATTATAGCTTATATTATCTGTGACTATATAGTGATATCCGTTGGAATCTTATCAATATTCTAGACCTATTGTAAAAGCAATACAATGTAGTGTTTATTGTAAAATCTGTCATAAAACCATTTTGATATGAAATAATTTTATCTATTATGATAGAATCTATGCCACTTATCGATAAATATTCGATTGGCAACTGCTTTCGTTTGGCTACAAGTGTTATAATACAACTTAACTCTTGAGATAACGAAACGTTAAGCACTTCAGCCGATATTTCAAATGGACCGCGTTACAGTTAATACTTTTATAAATAAGTACATTAAATGAGAGACAATTAACAAACAAAGACAAGTCCTAATGGAGTGTATCAATAAAGGTGTCTAAAGGGTCTTTAACTTAAAGGATCGACACACCTTCTACCTTTACAGCCTTATTAATAAACGGGTATTAGTCTTGGATTAGTTACTTCAGCTCAAAAGCTAAATATTCCGGTAGCAAAAAGAGGACAAATCCTCTTTTTGCTACCGGAATATTGAGCTGGATCGTAAGAGACAAAAGATGGTGTAACTAGTCTAAAGCTAGTTCGTGTTTATTAATACAGCTGTTAGGTAATGCAATGCGACGTAATTGCATTTTACCAAAATTTTCTTTAAATTTACAGAAATTGTAGATTTTTCAGTTGCGTAACATTGTATCTCGATTAAGTACCGTGTGTGTTACATTTTAATTGATTTTAGTACACGAATGTATGTAAATATATAGCTGAAGTAGTACACAATAATCTGGTATAAACATTTTACACGTGTTTAGTTTCTACGAGAGGCACTATCTAAATTGTATTTACATTATTTCATGGTTTGCTAAGGTTGCTAAATATTATTCAGCCCGTTTGTTCCTTACCCAGATACCTATAATTGCGGTTAAAAGATACGAATATTCAAGTAAAACAAATTAAAATCACAGTTAAAGATGCCCGTTTCTAAAAAAAAAGTGTACAAGCGGCCATTGCTCCATTTGCAAAATTTTCTTAAATCAACCTTAATTTCATACTATCACCCATATTCTAAGTCTAAATCGCATATGCATCGACTTGATCTGGACGACAGAACAAAGATGAGTGAGATGGTAATTTAAGTTTTAAATATCGCTCTCCATTCAACGAGTATCCGTATTCGAATAAAGCACGAACTGTCAAACACAAAGATATGTCGCGATCTACCTTAGGATCAATATGTATGTAAGAATATTGGTTGTAAGGATGTTTAGAGAACGAAGATGTAAGGTGCCCTCGGTGCTAGGTGTATCTGCAATGATAAATGCTTCAAAGCGCCAATGTCCCCATGATCTTTGAAATTTTTCGGAGCCCAATGACAAGAAGCGTGATTCATAAAGATCTTTTTTATTTATCAAACAGATTATAAGTGCATCAGCGGAGGCTCCGTGCGCGCTACACTGTCCGCCCAACGATCTCTGCCATAACGCGACGTGTTGCGGGCCCAACCAGCAGGTTCGTACCATTATTGTACGCTGATGCTAATCTTTTATGGCCTAATCACACTTATTTAAACTGATTTAATCCAAGTAATATCAGAAGTATGGATACCAAGCACAACTTTTAATCGTCATTTGATGTGCAGCATTCGACGGGTTGCGATTGTTTTAAAGAAGTGAAAATCGAAATTTCTGATAAAAACGTTTGTACTTACGAACGTAGCATTCATAGGTCCGTATTACAGAACGATGCTCAGCAGGTCCTCAAGCAGAGATTGCTTTTTTCTTTTTTTTATGTTATTGAATGATGTGATGAGCTAGTCGTTCACCTGATGTTAAGCGCCACGGTCACCCCTAACAGAACAGTGTCACTCGGAACCCTAAAACATAGAGTTCCAAGCTACACTGCACTTCGTTCATCATCCTGAGACATCAGCACAGTCTGGTAATAAGATTACTCGACTGTGAGATCAGTAGTGCTTGCACACTACTGCTTGGCGGCAGAATAACTGGCAAACCTACCTAGACGAACTTTGCAACAAAGTCCTACCACCTAGTGCAAAGTCCTACCACCTAGTATTTCATTCACTAATTGATCACTTTATGAATGAAATCTCTGCTTGAGGACCGATCGATGACTGAGCATCGTTCTGTAATACGGACCATAGTCTATGGGTGTCCTTTCGCGTTATTATATGTATATTTAATGTTTCATTTGTGATTAGGTCATACATTAACAATTGATAAATTGTGTTTGACACTTCATTAAGTAGTTACATTAATCTGTATCACTTTATGATCACGTTCATCAATAGACATCATTTTGGTTTCGTAAAATCTACTCCATTGAGTTCGATCGGATATTTTGAAATAGTAGTCATGCGGGAATTATGGCTGGTTTTAAATAAATCGATGCAAGCCCACAATTGAAGGGGTGAGAACAAAAAGGGTTTAACTGATTTTTTTCACAAAATTACTTATGGGTATCATTGGATTCAGCGTGAAATTATCTACAATAATACATCTCAAAATACCGAAATGAGGCTTAAATCTTTTAAAGATTTTGAGTCTAAAAAATGATTTATCTGTCACAGGATTACAGTTCGCTTAGCATAAAAACGTTATTATATTCATTTTACTATATTATATTTTTACAGTAATTGTATGAATTAGTAACTATATTTAGTATTTTAAAATAAATTAAGCAACTGAAACTTACATAAACCTTTTCGATTACATTATAAGCACTCTACATTAAAATGAAGCCGTTGAAGTTTAAAGTCAATTTTCTCGAAACTATCAATTTGACAGTTAAACCCTTTTTATTCTCAACCCTTCAATTTATATCCTGATTGATGGGATGCAACAGAGGATTTATGAACTTATGAATAGTAAGTGCTGTAACGTATCTGAATGCACACACACAACCTGTGTATGTGTAGCGCAGTTCGGCTAGTCCAATATTTTTTTTTATGTTACTGAATGATTTGACGAGCTAGCCGTTCACCTGATGTTAAGCGCCACGGCTGCCCATAACAGAACAGTGTCAATCGGAACCCCATAGAGTTTCGAGCAACACAGCACTGCGCACATCATCCTGAGACATCAGCACAGTCTGGTAGTAAGATTACTCGACTGTGAGATCAGATCATAAAGTCTCAATTGCCCAGTAATTTAATATAATGTTTAATGGTATTTTTAAAATTCCATTGATCCAAAAATAAATAACTAACCTTAAATACTAAAGAGGCAGTTACGTATTTAACTCAGTTTGACTTGCGCTTGCGCATGCGCTTTATGATTTTTTAGAATGTTATTATATTCTTAATTCTAAAATTATAATTATTAAGATTATTAATATTCAAAAAATAATAAAATGAATGCCGGTCGAACTAAGTTGAATACTTAACTGCGTTATTTAGTTTTTAAAGTTGTGTCACACTTAATTGAACTTATAAAGATGTTAACTTCCATTTAATGATATTATAAAGACAGCTATTTTGGACAAGAAGCATTATCCCCGATTGCTGATGGGTTTGTTTAAATGTGGTTCAACCATTATGTACGTAGGATGTTCACTAAATCACTAATGACTTTTTGTATTGCACTACCATTAGCCTGGTTTATTATTCTTTTGTTTAACATATTTTTACTCATAAGTATGTTATCTCGCGTCATTTGGACTTAACACAATGTGCTATACTTTTTGTTATTTTTTTTTATGAAACGCGTGCTTACTGCTATGTTTAGTACCATTTTATATAGTATCATTTTATGTGAAAATATCGCTGAGGCTGAGTTTCATTTTTTTTTTCGTATAATTTCTTAGCAGTTTTTGTTTTATTTTTAATTACAGTTTTACAGTTTAGAAACGATAAGGGCACGATAAATCTTTTTCAAGGAGATCCGATTCGTAAGTGCTGACGATATCCTTCAACAGAACCCAAAGAAATACAACGTCCTCAAGATATACACTGAAAATTAGATAAAATGTTGTAGTGGTTATCTGTACTGTTAAAAAATATATATACTATATTTAAAAGTTTAATCATTGTTAAACCGTTTTGCCAATTTTTATAGTAACAGAGGCTGTGTTCATTTATGTAAAAAGTTTAATAAAAATAGTAAATATTTTATTAAGAAGACATTTGGTTTGATTTATTTCTGACCTTTAATTAGGTAGTCACATTAATACACAAACAATAATTATTTTTACTGTGATATAGTTTAGAGCAATCCATTACTATAATAAAGTATGCGGATTGAATCATATTTTTACATATCTGATATGGTTTATATTATGTTTTTTTTTTTAGTGGTTCCACTAACTAGACAACCATAATATGCCAAATAAAAATACCAAAGTTATACTGAACTTATGAATTATCGAAATATACTCTCTTGCTTTCCGGCTTCTTAGTTTTTTGTAAGTAAATATCACAAAAGTAATAGGAAAGATCAAGTTTTAGATGGGGTTCCGTACCCGTATAAAAAAACATAACCTTTAAGAAACACCTTGTTCTTAGCTATCAAAACTTTTCTTCAGAAACCATTCAAAATGGAAGGAAACAATCCAAGTTATTTAGTAAGAATTGGCGATACTATAAATATTTGTAACGTATATTGGACGTGTGACGGAGGTATCGAAACCCTCAGGGCGTGAGGTTTAGGGTCTAACCTCATCTATCAGCACGAAATCGTATTTATTAATGCTCCACCCTTTTCTATCGCTCAGGATAGTGATTTCCTAGAGCGACAAAGATAGCGCGAGTGCTTCGTGAGCGTCAGAAATTTGATAACGACTAGGTGGTAACTTACTAGGTGGTAGGACTTTGTTGCAAAGTTTGTCTATGTAGGTACCACCACTTTGCCAGTTATTCTGCCGCCAAGCTGTAGTGTGCAAGCACTACTGTGTTCCGGTTTGAAGGGCAATGTAGCTAGTGAAATTATTGAGACTTTATGATCTGATCTCGCAGTCGAGTAATCTTATTACCAGACTGTGCTGATGTCTCAGGATGATGTGCGCAGTGCAGTGTCGCTCGAAACTCTATGTTTTGAAGTTCCAAGTGACACTGTTCTGTTATGGGCGGCCGTGGCGCTTAACATTAGGTGAATGACTAGCTCGTCACATCATTCACTAACATAAAAAAAAGATCCTGAGCGATAGAAAAGGATAGAGCGTAAAAAGTCGGTTCCGTGCTGCTGACAGATGAGGTTCGACCCCTCGCTACGTTTTACTATGCTTGTACTATTATTTATGTTTGCTATGTTTAAAATTGTATAATAGAATGTAGGTAGTCCACTACTTTTATGTTCCTCTAGGTACAATGCCTTTTCACCTTACGAAGCATGTTTTATTCACTGACCAAAGACAATTTTCACAAAGTACGAAATTGATGTGGCCTTTTACAAATTTGCCTGCATCAAAGGCCCAGTCGATTTGCTAGCAAATGTCAACACTCAGGTAAACATTGGTGTTCTTTGTTTGGTAGTCAGTAGTTATTTTCAATTGGTATCAAATTAAATTTAGAATACAAAGTATCCATTCGATTGAGAATAGCAAATGTACAGTTTGATACCGAATCGATTTAATTTTCCCCTTTTGTGTTATTGTAAGTAGGATTATATGTAGTGTGCATAAAGTGGGATTTGCCTCGAGGGATTTCCAGTTTTGTCGGTAGTTACCTTGCTAATAAACACTGGATAACAGTGGAATAGCAACTCGGGTGTTTCTCTTGTTTTATCTATGCCCATTTAAAATTCAACAAAGAGAAAAATAACACAAAATAACTATTTTTCTGCCAATGTTTATCAGTAAGGAAAATCAGTGTATAATGCACCACTCGACTGGGTATAGGTTTTGTTTAATTTAATAGGTACTTAAGTAGTAAGTACGTATATACATATTATGATAAGCCATATAAAACCATTTAGGTGGTACGTTACATTTATTATATATATGTTATCTATTGCTGTCACTACTACCATTGTATTACTGTAAGTGCCGTTTCATTGTAGCTACTAAATTGGTACTATCATCGTATGTATAAATTACTAAATATAATTAATACGGAAATATTTCGTCTTACCACTTTTGGAACAAGCTATATTTTTTGAGGTTATATCATAAGGTTTTTTTAATGAAAGTCTAAAACAAAAGCTTTCCTCGACATTGTATATGATTGGCCTGATAGCTCAGTTGGTAGTAACCCTACCTTCTGAACTTAGGGTTCGATTCCCACCCAATTCATCACACAAATGTTTATACATTTGTGTGATGAATGAACATCATGTTTGTTTTAGGTATTATATTACTATGTATGTATTTACAAACAAAAAAGTATCTAGGTATTGTATCTGTTATCGGGTTCCCATAGTACAAGCTTTGCTTAGTTTACGGCTAGGTAGCGTTGTGTGAAATGTCTACAAATATTATTATTAATTATATTTAACCGTACAAAAAGGTCCCAGTCAAATCACACTTCCTGCGTTATTGCTAAGCAATACCATGAGCTAAGTCCAAGATGGTAAGGCGAACCAATACGCAGCTACTTTTATCCATGTTTGTTTACGTTTCAGGAGCACAGCACGCCTTCGCCAGCCGTCACGCCGTACCTTTGCCGCCAACGGAACATGGGATCTAGGTCAGAGTCGTTGTGTTCTAATGCCGAAGGCCAGAGACCCATTGGGTGGAATCTAGAGGCTTTAGAGTGCGGGTTAGTAGAGTAGACTAGCCGTGCACGTAACCTCTAGTATACAATAGATAGATATTTCTACTACAAAACATAGTTGTTCTAAATTGTCTTATGAAAATTTTATATAGTACATATTTTGTATGTTATTTGACACGTGTCAAATATGAATATTAATAACATAAACAAGTCACCGTGAAAATGAAGGGCAGCGGCTTAAAGTATTAATTAATGTAAACACGTCATGGACATAATAATAGGCAGGCCTCAAACCGTGAAAAGCACGTAAAAAAGTTATTTATTAGTATACTTAATTTTACATGCATTTATTTTAATTTTACATCCCAGTTTTATTTGAAACTGACAAATTGAAATATTATTGGCGCCAAAACAAATTTTATCGGTATTAATAAGATTTATCCGGAACTTTTCTACTTACTTTTGAAGTAATTTTTTTTATTAACCATAAGATCCGAAAAGACACAAATTTAACAAGTAAGTATTGATTTATTGGTAGAATATGAAGCTAGTTATCGCGGCCACTAATTTGGTGATGACCAATTTAAATTCGACTGAAATAGAAATGGTGTGAAAAAGGGTGTGCAAAAATGATGTTTAATCTTCTTATAGTTCGCTGCTCCCGTCACCAATGCAAGACGGCCGTTTGGCCGTTTGACAGCTCTCCGTCGTAGAATGGACTTACCAACGGGCTCTCACAACATATTAGCTGTGAATATATACTTTAGCGAACAGTTGGGTAAAAAATATAGTGTTCATTTAGGCGGCTATATAAAGTGGACTGTGGCAGTTCTATGGGGACAAAATACTGTGGTGATCTTTTTAAAAAACGTTCGTGGTGAATAATTGTCCATAATTCTAGCTAGTATATAAGTAGCTTCATTAAAACTTCATGGTTTCTTCATCTAAAATTTACAAATCATTACATATTTCACTACGTTAAGTTAGATAATATTAAAGAAAACTATGAATCTTAGGTTAGCTGGGTACTTATAAATTGTTGGGAAAAATGATTGTTGAATGTTAATGAACAGTGGATTAGCTGTGAACACTTCGTAATCGTTTTGGTTTCGCCAAATAAGATTAAAAAAATCATCCGCAGATACCTACATTTTACAATATGTAATATGTAAATTAAAGCTATCAATACCGCGATTGGGCTGCATATTAGGGTTTAAAATACTGCGGTTTGATATAGTTATGGCAAAACGCAGCCCTATTTATCAACCTTAGTTAAATATCAATACATAATTGTCTCGTCAACTTCTTACAGACACGTGAAGTGTCATGAGCGAAAACGAGACATGGATATTTAGAATTGATGAAATTTAACTAACGATTAAAATTAAGGACATAAATTAAAAAACAGGACCTTTTGTTGTGTTGTATATGGAAGATTCACGGCAAAAGTGCGCGAGTTGGTCTATACCAAAAGTTGTTGAAAGCGTTGTAGCAAATATAAACAAACTTTATAATTATAATGTAAAAAACTGATGCTTTGTTATTATGAGAAATTTAAGAAAACTCACTTATGTCATTTTTATGTGATGACAGTGAATTTTCTTCCTTTCTCTTATATAATGTTATTCAGAATCTATATATAACTTTATTGTAAAATAAGTTAAGTTTTGTCTATGAGACATAAGGGTAACCGGTGCGTTTGTTGTGTCAGTCAGATTTAATAGCTAACATTGCATGGGCCGTGAATCCAATCACAAATATTTTGCTTTTCACTTCTGTGATTCTACACACAGCAAACATCAGCTTCTGCTTCTGGCCTAAACTTCTGCGGAAAATATGTTGTTTATCAAATTAAATTATTAATACGTATTACGTAACTAGTTTCGCGCTCGATTTGATCTTTACTGCCAAGGAAATAAAGGAGAAAAGCGTTCGTATTTCCATATATCTTAATTCATATATAAAGTACTTAACTATTCGTTCATTACTGTTGGGTCACAGTAAAGTTCTACAGCATTTTAAGATGATGTAAGCTCTTTTTAATTTTTCTAATTTATTTATTACCTTTAGGATTAACTTTATTTATTATTATCTTTCCGAATTCACCTATTCTTATAGTTATTATTATTACTATTATTACTATTCTTATCTCCACATGAAAACTTAACTTTTTTACTTTTTAATAATCTAAACTTTTTTTATAAACTTTAAACGGCCGAATCATCGCGATCTGTTTTGTATAATTCTTTGGTCTGACACAAGAAACCCACGGTATATTATAATGAAACTGTATGACACCAAATCATCTTTACGATTTACGATTTTTATAAACTGCACTTAAAAACAAACCTGCGATCACTTTTATGCTAATGAATGATTCAATATAGCTATTTCAAGTACAATATCATGTAAAAATCTTTAAAAATCATGCCTTTTTCAAATATGATAATATCTATATCTCGATAATAACTACAAAATAACTTAAGGAAAATTACGTCGGATCGAGGTCAATGAACTTATAATATTGAACACGTGTATGTATGTATACCAAACCTAAGTACCCATAGAGTAATCTTATCAGTATCATAGGTAATTATGTTAAGTGCTCTGGTGAAGCCCATTGCACCAGCAAAAGCATATACAAAACTTCTGAATATGGCTAAATGATGTTAAAATTAATACATTTTAAAGTTAGAAATAACATAAATACAATACCAATCGTGCTTCGTAGCAGTAAGCTATCGCAGAGGCTTATTTTTAACCGACTTCAAAAAAGAAGGAGGTTCTCAATTCGACTGTATTTGACTGGCCTGATAGTTCAGTTGGTAGTAGATAGTTCAGTTAGTAGCTCTGCCTTCAGAACTGTAGGTTGTGGGTTCGATTCCCACCCAGGGCAAACATTTGCGTGATGAACATAGCTGTTTGTTCTGTGTCTAGGTGTTATATTGTATTCTATGTATTTATTTACAAACAAAAAGTATCTAAGCATTGTATCAGTTATCCGGTTCCCATAGTACAAGCTTTGCTTAGTTTGGGGCTAGATGGCGCTGTGTGAAATGCCTACAAATATTTATTTATATTTTTTTTTTTTTTACCTCAGAACATTCAACTCGGTGAACCGATTTTGATGATTTTTGAAGCTGGTAATTCCCGTGTCCCATTTTTGGTCCAGTTCTGACAATGGCATCCATGAGAAAACCATATAAGTCTGAAGTCCGTTTGTTACGCTTTGCGTTTGTTACTCGTTTACATAATTCTTCAAATTGTCACCATATATATGTTTTATCTTTGTATAAGTAAACCAGCTTGTAGCAAAAATAATTCATTACCAATACTTACATTATAATCATTCACATTCAGGAAATACATTGAGCTAGTAACTAGTTTTACATGAACTTTTATGTAAAACTAGCTCAATATACCTACCTATCTATAGGTTCATACATATTAGAAATATGTAAATCAAATCCATTATGCACCGAAACCAAATGCATTTTCAATATAGCTGTAATCTGGAAGTCTTTATATGGAGAGTAAACAGTTTTCTGTTATGTGAGCGTGCTACATTGTCAATTAACATCAGGAGAATTGTGGTCAAACGCAGCCATATCTAATGTTTATATTATAAACGCGCTACAAATAGCCTATTTGCAATAAATCTTTTAACATTGACTTTGACTATGACTGTATAAAAAAATGGACGGAGCTTTATTTTAATAATTGACTCGCATTATGTAAGCGGTTTTATTTCATTTTATTTTGATAGTTGCGTATAATATTTGCACTTAATTATTATTTAGTTGCAGAGACACACGTACGGACGCATAAAAATAATATTAATATGTAAACTGCAAACAATCGGAGAAATTTACAAACTAATCAATAATGACACTTTTTTTTTTTTTAGTTTTGGCTCCCCAATAATGACACTTGTTCAACAGTGAAGCACATTTAGACGCGATATTTCAATAATCAGATAACAGCTATTCATTGGATAAAACAAAACACAGTGGAAATAAAAAGAATAATTTTGTCTAGTGAACACTGCAGTAATAATGGTACTTTTATTTTAGTCGGATTATAATTTGTTAGTTAAATAACACTCATCCAGCCATTGAAAAATCGCACCTTAGTATAATCATGACGTCACCAGCTTTTTATATTATATACATACTATTTATAAATATTGTGATCATTATACTTGTAGAGTAGGTAGTGAAACAGATAAAATAGCATTTTATAGTTCAAGATGTTAAGTGCGGGTTACTTGTTGCAATAACTTCTAGGTAGTAAATTCATGTGAAAACATCACGCTGTTACATATCTTTTGGTTACATGCGGATGTTTAGCATTGCCTGTATTTATAACACTTGTAAAAACACAGTATTACACACAAAGAGGGTCGTAGGCGTAGATTCATTTCACTATTATATGTTTTCTAAATTTATTTTTATTCTTAACAAACTGTTAAATTCTGATACACACATTATCGCTTTCTTAAAACTTTCCTCTTAATCGGTAATATTTAGCATAGGAGAAATAATAATTGGGCCCGCAAGGCAATTTCATATGAACAACAGCAGAAAATACAGGCCACTATTGCCAATGCTGCCGTTACTAGCTATTTGTAAAGTGTTTAGTAATACAATCATATTTATTTCTCTACTAATAGTATTAGAAACAACGCCCTTCAAATATAAATCGGGTAAAATTAAAAGTATGGACCGGTTTGTAGTGACTCCGCGCTTTGGAAGAAGGGCGAGAAGGGCCAAAATAAACATGATATAAGACGCGATGTCCACGCAAACTTTAATCAAAGTCAAAGAATAACTATATTTCATTTTATTTATAAACCAATACAGATTATAGTAACGTTTGCTTTGGCTGATGGCGATATGCATCTTCAAAAAGGGCTAGCTGCTATAAAAAAAAGCTTCACATCATTTCAACATAATAACAATATGTATTTTCAAATAATGTGAGTGACTTATAGTCTCCAAAGGGTTATCGTTAGATAGTTTAAAATTATCTTAATGTATCTTAAAGTTCGTTGAGTTACAAAAGTATATAAAGCTTGAGGGTAGTTAGAAATTTAAAATATGAATATTTTCATTGGATTATTTTATGACTGACGCATTATTCTCGTTTTCTTCAAAAAAAAACGTAAAAATGCACTGGTACCTATACAACAATTTAGGCACGTTACAAGCTGCGGAGATAATTTTGTTGAATATTGTATTTTTATTACATGGCTACACTATCTTATCTGCTTCTTCTCTCATCTGTGATTTATTTTGCGATTTGATTAAACTGTAACTTGTAGATAACTATCTTGTCACTAGTGATATTATGAGAGTTTGAGAATAAAATATAAATTTAAATTCCCCAATTCAGGGGAAACTGATTTCCATTGCCTTCCTACCAACCTATATAGATTCTAATAAGTGGTTTGCCCAGTCCCCCAATACACCAACCTCAACAACAAAGTCATCGATGTGTGTAGATATTGCAGTCTTAGCATATATGAATGAGTAAAAGGTTCTTTAATTCTTCAAAACTATATTGGAATTGCCGAATGACGAAACTAATCCATTTTAATGTTATCTAATGTTATTGTGGTATTTTGGGGGTTTCTCACACAGAACAGTCCAAGATTAGTAACCAAAATAAAATGAAAATCTTGAGAATCAAATATCATGGGGTTAGTTATATTTGTGGTATAACCATAAACCTCTACAGAGATAAAATCATAGACAGCATGGGGAATATTGACACCCCACGATTGTTGGTGATAGCTAGTAAATAATAAATAATACGCCCCTTAACCACGGATATGATTTGAAGAGTTGCCAGCCGTAAAAACTAAACTATTACTGGTGCATTTTGCAAGTTGATATCCCCTAAGGTTTTTTCATACATCTTTCATTTGATTAAATGTATAGTTTAATATTTTAATTCAATCTAAGTTATTTTAAGATTATAATTAACTATTTACAAGAATGTTTATGACTGATGAAATGCGTGGTTTGTTCCACAGCTCAAAAATAGTATAACAAGTGTACTATATATTGTATTTATATCTATGTACCAGTACAAATTTAAATGATACCTATACAAACGCACATTTATCTTTGGAATGTTTTTTATTTTAACCACACATTATAGAAAAAGTTAAAATAATACCTATTAAGTAGTACTTAGTATCATTTTAACTTATTTCTAATTTCAAAAGAATTTTGCGATCCGTATAAACCGCCTCAATTGCAAGAAAGGCAAATGAAAAAGTAAACAATATTTATTTTGTTTTGATATTTTAGCAATTTCAGTTGTTTTTTTTTTTTGTATAATTTTACGGTTATATTTATGTATGGTTTAATGTATAGCGAAATTATACGTTGTGAATTGATTAACTTTTTTTTTAATTATGCGCGTGCTGGGTTAAACTCTAAGTGCTCGAAAAAAGGCTGGTGAATTGAATGCCTTCAGAATTAAAATACTCCGAAGGTGTACCCGTTTAGTAGAGTCGCATAGTGTATTTATTTTATGTTGTAAAAATAAGTTATGTTTGTTTTTATATTAATTTAAACGCGCAATAACTGTTGAAGATGTTTGAATGTTAGATCAATGAAATTGTGGAAATGCATTTTTCACAATAAATTAAAAATATGTATTAAATTAAAACAACTTGTTTTATTTCATACTATTTAATTGTTCTGCCCGTGTCATACTACAGTGCACTGTGGCAAACACACAAACTATAACTAACTTTCTCCATAAACGTATTATATATAAATACATAATTATTATATAAAAAAATTGCAAATTTGTCTTATTATAGGTAAATAAATTAACAACCATATCTGGATATACTGGATTTACTAACTTAAATTTTTAACATAAGAATTTAAGTGTATAATTACTTACAACAAAAAGTATACTAAAAAATATTTCCAAGGTATTTTCACACGTTTCAGTGCATTCATTTTATCATTCCGAGGTCAACGATCCAAGAACTCACATGATTGTATCCGTACGTACCATAGACAAGCTAGGCGAACACGTACCTTGATTGCAACCATTAAAAACAGTAATTTGGATGAAGTTAAGACGCAGCTTATGTGCATTACTATGGAAATTTTCAAATTAGGACTGTAAGTCCTGTTGCATTACAATCAAAGTTACGTGATCCCCCAAGATATCGTCATCGGTACATACCTTCACCTAACGGTATAAGAATGCAGAGGGAGTTCTCACAGGAATGAGCCGAGTGTCACCACTGGTGGACTTGTACTCATAATATTCTCTGCCGTTAACAATCTTCCTCTTAGAGTTCTCGTTTAGATTATACCTAGAGTTGCCAAACAGAGAATCGTAAGGCGGTGGTCCAGAGTCGTCGTCGAGCCGTCTTGAGAGCTTCTTACTCCGTTTCAACTTGGGTTTCACTTGGTCTCTTTTGTGTATTTTATTGTTAACGTATCTCTTTATTAGTACCTGAAATTACAACATAATCTAAGTATATATAACTCAAAGGTGATTGACTGACTGACATAGTGATCTATCAACGCCCAAACCACTGGACGGATCGGGCTGGAATTTTGCATGCAGCATTTTGTAGGCATCCGCACAGAAAGGATTTTTCGAAATTCCACCCTTAAGAGGGTGAAATGGGTGGTTCAATTATTTTCCCATAGACGCCGCGGGCGAAGCTGCGGGTAGAAGCTCGTAAAAGCTATGAACGATAGCCGTCCGTGTTTCGCAGTATGCTAACAACACGGGGGAATTACCATGTACTCGACTTGCGACCGATCAATAAAATGTAGGATGATTTGGATTTAGCGGTTATGCTTGATTACCCTAATCAATTCAATCAATCAAATTTCATACTGAAAACATACTTGGATGATATTGTGGTCTATATTTTTTTACTGCTCTTTAGATTTAAAAACCAAACTACTAAACCAACCTGAATATCTCACATAAAATTAAAAAAAAAAATGAATCTTTATATCAGAGTGAAACATGAGGTAACAAGTATGAAAAATTGAATGGACAACCTCCGCCTTGAAGTAAAAAAATTGCAACTATACATCTTTATTAAGCTAACCAAAACGTAATAAATAAAGCTGTTTTCTTTTCTACTGCTCCACCCATAAAGAATAGCACCAAGAAACGTTATTGGATTCTAATTTCCCTTTTTTTCGTCTACCGTCAGGGTAGACGTGTTCTTGAATGGAGACCGCGACTAAGGAAGCGCAGTGTAGGACGCCCACCAACTAGGTGGAGCGAGGGCTTGTGCCGAGAGGGTGAGAAGAGCTGAAGACCGGGCTTGATGGCGTACCTTGAGAAAGGCCTATAGCTAAGGTAGGCTGATGATGATGAATTTCAACAGACATTTTATTTTTTTGCGTGCATTAGGAAGTAGGTAAGCTTAGATGATGTAGAATTTTTGGTCCTTCGAGACGGTGCAAAAATGTTTTTTTTTCACATTTAGATGTACTTTGCTTAAATACTTTATAGCCATCGAGCACTCATGGGTTATTATTTAAATAAGTATAATAGTAAAAACAAATCTTCTAAAGCCTTCTTTAGGCTATCACAAGATTTGTTTTTGGGTACTTTATAATTATGGCCTGCTGTATTATAATGGCATTGCAACTGCTATCGGTGATCGTGATGCATAATACCAGTCGACAAGCTCTTTATTTATTAAGATTTTTGTTTATCTATTTCACAACTTTTGTGACACACTCACCTCTCCCACGAAAATAGCAGTAGCGGCGCACAAGCCACTGATCATAATCATATACGTCATTATGAGATCGCTGTTCCTCAGCTGACGATCTTTGGACTGCAGGTCCAGGGGACATATCTTCGTGCTGGGCAGATCTTT
Source organism: Ennomos fuscantarius (assembly GCA_905220475.3). NCBI lineage: Eukaryota > Metazoa > Arthropoda > Insecta > Lepidoptera > Geometridae > Ennomos > Ennomos fuscantarius. The sequence goes on from HG992029.1 coordinate 4,505,450, forward strand.
ATGCATCAGGTAGTCGATAAGTCCAGCTTGGAGGATGTACATCAGGCTGAAATTCGCGGAGGTTTTGTATATAGGAATATTTGTTTCAACGTTAGAATTTTAAAGGTACCAATCAATTAATTAAATTTGGTAAGTAAACGGTAAGATCAATACAGCATGTTTATTTAGAGTCGCTGCAGTTAGACGTCATATTATCAATATTTTGCTCACCAATACACTCATCATTCATAGTCCACAATTTTTCCTGTCTGATAAGAGATAGATTTTTTGTGCAATTAAAATGCACACACATTTATAAACAAAAAGTATATAAGTATTCCACTTATTACCTAACTACTAATTATCTAGTTCCCATAGTACAAGCTTTGCTTTGTTTGGGACTAGATAGCGCTGTGTAAAAAGTTCACAAATATTTATTTAATTTAGGCTGAAAAAAAATTGTTGTGTTGCTTACCGATAGTATTTCTTAAACTTTCGCGATTTGTGCGAAGCGAAAGTGCGAGTTCTATTTCCAAAGCTACCCGCACTTAAACGTTTTAAGTTTTTTTGTTACAAAAACATATTTTTACTCAACGTCTATGTTTATAAACATTTGGTTTAAAAAATGTTTTTAGCGTGATGTAGACAAATTGCTTACCGATATCGGCATTGCGCTCATGCCTGGCGCCTCTCAACCAAGAAATTATAAGGAGAGAAATACTTACACAGTATCAAACACCATTTTTAACGGACTGCCTTGCGGATACGCAAACGCCCTGTGTTTCTTCATAAAAGGTTTCGGCGCAACAACATACGTACACCTGTCGGCCTCACTGACGCCTTCTTTGGCTTTATTCATGTAGTCTCCATACATAACGTGGTCTAATGTGATGGACTCCTTAACCAAAACAGCCCCGCCATCGACTAACGGAAGGTAGTCGTAATCAGAAGGGAAGTTGCGGAATTCAGCGCGTCCGTTGGATACCATTTTGTTTAGGAAGTAAAGTGTGTCGCTTGGCTGCAAGTTAGATAGATCATTATTGGCATATCGTTAGAGAGAGTGGACAAAATTACTAGGTGGTAGGACATTTCTGCAATGTTGGTCTAAGAAGGTTCCACCGCATTACCAGTTATACTGCCGCTACATTTGAAAAAAACACGATGAATACATTACATCATATTCATCGTGTTTTTTTTTTTATGTTATGATGATGTGACGAGCTAGTCGTTCACCTGATGCTAAGCGCCACGGCCGCCCATAACAGAACAGTGTCACTCGGAACCCTAAAACATAGAGTTTCAAGCGACACTGCACTGCGCACATCATCCCGAGACATCAGCACAGTCTGGTAATAAGATTACTCGACTGTGAGATCAGATCATAAAGTCTCAATTGCCCAGTAATTTCACTAGCTACAGTGCCCTTCAAACTGGAACACAGTAGTGCTTGCACACTACTGCTTGGCGGCAGAATAACTGGCAAAGCGGTGGTACCTACCCAGACGAACTCCGCAACAAAGTCCTACCTCCTAGTGAAAGTACGTTATATGCATACTTACTGATTTTATAGAGTATTGCACTGAACCTCCTTCCACCGTCACCCATCGATAGTTCTTCTTGTATAGATCCTCGGGAGTTTCGATGTCCAGCGTGAATTTGGACAAAGTGAGAAAGGCAGTCAAGTTGGCCGTGTAGAATGCAGAAAGCAGGATTATAAACATCCACCATGTCGCAAACAGAATCCTTGTAGTATCTGTAAGTTAGACTCTATTATCTATACATTTTCTTGAAGAAGTCTGAACTTGAAGCGATAAAAGAAAACTAAAGGTATAATGTTTTCAGGCCCAAATTGATATTTGTTATTGCTTCCTTCTTCTAATACCTATATGTAGAAGTAGTATCTACGTATAAGTTATAATCATTGTTGGTCTAGGTAGTACACAACTGGGCGAGATGGTTAATGCAGTCGCGACTCCATCACACCCCATCCCGGCGGCGGTCGGATCACGGGGGGTTTTTAGTGGTTTCGAGTCCCACATACCCCCTACCACCACCCCCGTGGTGGCAGAGAAGAGCGAGGGCATTTCCCCACTCAAAAAAAACCTAGTACACAACTGGGAGTCTTTTTCCCGTGTGTAAAACTATCCAAATCGGAATTTAGTCAAGACTCGTGACACGATATATAAACATCAGACAAGTAATATTATTCATATTATACATTGTAGAGGTATATTAAACATATTATTGTAGAGTAGTTAGAAGGTACCTTAACCTGCTATCGATAATTTCGACATACATAGTTGACATTACAGGCCATATAAATAATTTTCATGTCCCATAAGGACTATATGTATGGTCATATCGATAAGAAATCACATCACTAAATTTAATAACACGCTCGAAGTTAATTTATCAAAATATGATTTGTGTACGTTGATTATGGAAAGTAGATGGTAGGTGAGACCGAGTGATGAATGACGTAAACCATTAGCAGCGATACCATCGCGGTTGACCCGGTGACGGGCGACAGGGTGTGATTACAATATGTCTGCTTATCGCGATGACAATTTCGGTATACAAACACATTTTAATGGACACACAAGGGCGAAAAGGGGCTGTGAATTTTTTAATAACATTCTATGACAATGGTATCCAGCCACAAAGTCTTGATTCTAATAAGTAGGTAATATGAATATGATCGACTTTTTCATATACATTGTATTTGTATTGTACCAAATACAACGTTTCTTTTTGTTTTTTTTTTTTGCTCCACACAAAAGCTGAAGTAACTAATCCGAGACTAATACCCGTTTATTAATAAGGCTACGTAAGCTTACACTCCGTCAGCCTTATTAATAAACGAGTTTTAGTCTCGGGCTAGTTGCTTCAGCTTTTGTCCTTTTTTTTCTACTGGAATATATAGCTGGATCGAAAGAGAAAAAAGATGGTCTAACTACTCTAAAGCTAGTTCGTGTTTATTAATAGGGCTGCGTACTTAGGTTTAGTAGTAATAGGTACCTAGTAGGTGCGACTGCCGCTGTCAGTTCATCATTCGTTTGATCACACTGATATTATAAAGGCGAAAGTTTGTATGTGTGTTTCTGTATATGTGTGTGTTTGTTACTTCTTCACACGCAAACGGCTGAATAGATTTGGATGAAATTCGGTTCCAAGATTTATACACTGGACTAACATATAGGCTACATTTTATCCCAGAAAAGTGAAATTTTCCCGTAGGATGAGCAAATAATTAAAATACTTTTTATCCGCGGGCGAAACCGTGGGGTGCAACTAGTACACTAGTACTACTAGTTAATAAGTTAACTAAGTACGAAGATACATATTAAGTTAATGGTGGATGAGATACTTACTAGCCTCCGGTGCCAAGTTAGTCCCTTGCTTTATGAAAGCACTGTACACGAACCAGAAGCTCGGAGACAGCGGCAGATGGCGCTCATCGTCGCGAAGTAGTTTCGAGCGCAATCTAGTGAGAAATGTGACGCAAGGGCCGTAGCATAAAACTGCTGCTAGGGTAAGGTACCTGGAGATTAAGTAATTAATAATAATTTATTTTGGAAAAGCGTGGGTGGTGCAACGGTATCTTGGAACATTCTGAAAACTTAAAACAATCATCTTTATGTTCTGCTTGCGGTTGCAACATGGTGTTCTTTAAAGGGGCGAGTTGGCTGGACTGCAGTCGCGACTCCTCGCCCCGGTACGGTGGACGAGGGCTCACGGGGGGGTTTTAGTGGGTTCGAGTCCCACATACCCTCTGCCACCACCCCTCTTGGTGGCAGGGAAGTGCGAGGGCATTTCCCGCCATCAAAAAAAAAAAACACAAAACAAAAAAAATGGTGTTCTTTAAAAAGAGTATTAATATAAAACTTATGAGGCGGCATCGTATCCTCAATGCCTCAGGGTGTCAAGTTGCTCATGTTCAACAAATGACGGTCCAGGTATAGTCAGACAGTTAAAACTATAGAAAATCCGCCAGATCCTACATTTATCACATACACATTAAATACAATCTTACAATCTAAATATATATAACTCAAAGGTAACTGACTGACTGACTGACATAGTGATCAACGCACAGCCCAAACCACTGGACGGATCGGGCTGAAAGGCATGTAGGTAGATGTTATGACGTAGGCATCCACTAAGAAAGGATTTTTCAATATTCCACCCTTAAGAGGGTAAAATAGGTGGTTGAATTATTTTCCCATAGGCCACGCCGCAGGCGAAGCTGCGGGCAGAAGCTCGTACAATATAATTACATTAAATCGCACTTCTTTTTTCTTTTCCCTTTTCACTGTATTGCAGAAAATTCCTATCTACTACATTTTAAAGTAAAACTTCTTTATGCAGAGGCGAACGGAAGTTGAAAGTTGTTGGTTAACGTAGATCTCCATTATCAAAACTACAAAGAAAAAAATGTATTATTATGAAGGTATGTCCGGTAAAATGACAATGTATAATTGTCAAAATAGCGACATTAACATTAAACAAAGCAAAAACAAAGTTACACCGTCCGATAGAGTGAGCTAAAACTAAAGAAGCTTTACTTCAATCGTGTGGACTAAAAAGCACGCTCGTTCTTTTAGAATCTACTTAAATGCAATCACACTAATATTATAAAAGCGAAAGTATGTATATTGTTTGTATGTGTGTATGTTTGTTACTCCTTCACGCTCAAACGGCTGAATGGATTAAGATGAAATGAATTAAGATATAGGCTACATTTTATCCCGGAAAAAAGAAATTTTCCCGTGGGATAAGATAATAATTAAAATTCTTTTTATCTGCGGGTTAAGCCGCGGGGCGCAACTAGTTCTGAAATAATTTCTTAAATAGTTGGAATGTATCTAATATCAACATACCATACAAGGCCGTTAAAAGGCGCCATGAGACCAGATCCCGCTGCTGAGGCTTTGGGTCGCTTCAGCATCATTGTCCACACCCCCTCATCCAGTTCTACAGAAAACCATACCATTCTTTGGAACCTGATGAGTTTGGGCAGAAAGACCGCTGCCATGTCTGCTTGCTGTTGGGATTGTAATCGATGATCTTCATTTATAGAATAGAATATACAAAGAAAAGAACGAATTAAATTCCACCTTGTATAATGATATATGACTGCACGCATGTTACTCCTAGTTAAGTCATAAATACGTAGCTATAGGGGCGCCGCGCCCAGAGATTTCGAATGAATATAAGCTACTAAAGAATATCTACAAATATAGGTGTTATTAACGTGGTCCCGGTGCGCTAATATAGGACTTTTTTTTTTAGGGGGGAAATGCCCTCGCATTTCTCTGCCACCACGGGGGTGGTGGCAGGGGGTATGTGGGACTCGAACCCACTAAAACCCCCCCGTGAGCCCTCGTCCGCCGTACCGGAGCGAGAAGGGGTCGCGACTGCAGTCCAGCCAACTCGCCCCCGAATATAGGACTACCTCATCCCTTCCCGTGGGTACCGTAAGAGCTTGCTAAAGGAATATCCAGGGAATAGTCAGCGGCATTCTCTTGTCTTCATTATAATTTACTGAGATCACAGAACACCGCCTGCCAATTGTATGGTGATTATAGCAACAACCCCCCAATTAATAACCCCAAACATTTTATTTTAAAATTTTAGTGATCCCATTTATCAAAATTAGTTTAAAATTTTTAGTTTTAGTTTTTTTTGCATAAACCGTAATTGTGCAAAACTATACCGCGTTATTTGCTGTTGGTAATTTCTTAGTACTTTAATCACTCTAGGACCTAACCAAATCTCCACGCGCGCCGCGGTAGTTTTTCTTTTCTATTCGATATTCTAGGCTTTTATTAAAGAGTTAACTTACCGAAGAATTAAGAAGGCCAATCACTGAATGAGTGGGACTTTTGCCGCCAATTTCAAAGTTTTCGTCAGGCACCAGAACATCGTAAGTGAAATTAAACCTTTTCTTGAGAATATCCACGATCATAAAAGCCACGCCCTGGCCGGTAATGGTACCGTTAGCGTCTTGTTTTGTCCAGCTCAGAGGGAAGTTCTATGGAAAAATTATAATTACGATAAAGCATTGATTTAAGATACGTATGTTCATATGTAATTTTCTCAATAGGTAAAACTATACTATCAGCCAAAGTGAACAAAATTTTACTTACGTTAAAAGTTACTATTTTAAGATTTTTTCCGTTAAGTTCATTGGTTATATTAAAAAAATCGTTCTGTTTTCTTGATAGGACGTCTGTAAAAATATTATTAATTTTAGTAAGAACCTAGGAATCTATTTAACAGGTATGTAACTTCCTTATAGTAGGTACCTAGTTAGATTACCCAGACGATACTAATTTCACTAATACCTTCTAATCCTACTATAATATTATAAACGCGTGAGTTTTTATGTATTAGATGTATGGATGTTTGTTACTCATTCTCGCTCAAACGGCTGGAAGGATTTGGATGAAATTTGGAATATAGATAGGTTATATAGAGGATTAACACGTTATTTTATTTTAAAAATTAATAATAATTTTGTGTATGCGACTGGTCTTTAGCGTAACAATAAGACCACATTTATTTCCTCGGATGCCGTGAAAATGTTATTTCCCTTCTCCCCACTACCTTTATTCCATCAGAAGGCCGAAGGGGAAAAAGCGAATGAGCTTTAGACCACACGACTGAAGTAAAACTTCCTTATTTTAGCTCCATCTCCATCGGTCAGTATAACTTTGTTTTTGCTTTGTTTTTTAATCTTAATTTCGCAATTTGTGAATTGTCATTTTACCGGAAATACTAACATCATAATTTTTTACTTTGTTATGTTGACAATGGAGATGTACGTGAATCAACTTCAACTTCCGTTCGCCTCGCATTCACCAGCTTACTCCTCAAGTCAAGCGTGCGTAAAAAAGTTTTACTTCAATAAACCGGCATAATAGAATGAGTAGCAGGGTCCTCTTGAACAGGACTAACCACTGACTATAGAACAACATCAAAACGCCTCCAAACCTTATGGATTATGGCCAAAATTCCCTAAAATTCACGTAAATTTAGATCTTTATTAAAATAAGATTCCAGGGTCAGAGTTGACTATTTAACCGAAAGTGGGAAGAAAATTTAAAATCCACACCCGTAACAGTATTATCGTAAACTGGCTCACAAAACGTTGCATTGCATATCGACGAGATTATAAGATCTATGCCCGCCAAAGCCATCATCTCAAGCACAAGAGACTGTCCATTATAGATTGACCTCTTCGCACTGATTTTTTTTTCGAAAGTACGACATGGTAAATATTAGACCTTGCCCCGACGCGGTTGAAGGTGGAATGACGACTGAGTTAGGGCTGAACTGAGGATGAGCCATGCTAAAGCTCGGCCGTAGACACACGCTAGCCACTAGGGTTAATGCAAGGTAGCAATAGTATAGATATGCCTTCGCTAAATAAATAAATAAATATTTTGGACATTTCACATGCCACCTAGCCCCAAAATAAGCAAACCTTGTACTATGGAAACCAGATAACTGATAGAATACTTAGATACTTTTTGTTTGCATACATACATTTCATACAATATAACACCCAGACACAAACACGTTGTTCATCACACAATTGTTTGTTCGGGGTGGTAATCGAACCCACAACCTACAGTTCAAAAGGCAGAGCTACTACCAACTGAGATATTAGGCCAATAACTTGTAAAATCATTAAAGTAATATAAATCATTAGTCAGTATTAAAAAACTAAATCAAGGTCTGTTCTTGAATGATATAAATAGTAGGTACCAACAACCTAACTTAGGCGATACCTACGACAGTAAAATTGGTACCTACCTACTTTAAGGTGAAGCCTTGGATGAAGGTGAAGCCGATACATCGAAGCAGATATTTAGCATCAACTCCCAGAGGAATTGTAGGGCACTTAATCACTTTATATTAATACATTACTATACTTTTACTAGATATAAGGACCATACTATTTATTTTACTAGGTGGTAGGACTTTACTGCAAAGTTCATCTAGGTAGGTACCACCGCTTTGCCAGTTATTCTGCCGTCAAGCAGTAGTGCGCAAGCACTGCTGTGTTCCGGTTTGAAGGGCACTGTAGCTAGTGAAATTACTCGGCAAATGAGACTTTATGATCTGATTTCACAGTTTAGTAATCTTATTACTAGATAGTGCTGATGTCTCTGGATGACGTGCGCAGTGCAGTGTCACGCGAACCTCTATACTTTACTTTAGAGTTCCAAGTGACACTGCAGCTGATATGGGCAGCCGTGTCGTTTAACATCAGGCAAACGGCTAGTTCGTCACGTCATTCCTTAACATAAAAAAAAATCATAACCAATATTTTTAATGCTATGGTTATACGTTGGCGTTTTTAAAATTGGATCTACATAGGTAAGTTAGAATTTTACTATTATATCTATGTATAAATACATTCTTCATTATCATTGTACTTGGGTATTGTACCTATATAGATTTCTAAGTAAGTCTAAGTAGATAGTAACGTAAAATCGACATATTCTAATAGTTAGGGAGGTATTTACAACGAAGACACTTTTACAGTCCTTGATTTTTTTACGAATTAGCGGAATATATACCCACTTCTTCAAAACTTCAAATACAACAGCTAGATCCTATTATTATAATAATATTAACTCACGCTAATAATATTATTAGCTTCAGCGTGAGTACTTTTACTTTGTACTATTATTTATGTTGTGGCGTAGGTTACATTTTAATCCGTTTAGATATGTTACCTTTTAATGTAATACTTGGGTAATAAAGCAGTGTAACTAGTCAATATTTAGTGACTACCTATTTAGTTTTAATGATTACCTAGCTAGTTATCCTGGAGAATACCTGGAGAATGGGCACTTTACTCGTCACGTTTAAAGGTAGATACAAATAGGCACCTACCTTGCTAGATTTATAAGGAATATCCATATTATTCCAACAGAAAATAGATGAAGGGTAATATTTACTCGAAATAGTCAATATATGTACTAAGTATTTACTATAATTATTAGTGAGTGGCAGTAAGTTTAGTTTATGGTAGGTGTGCATAAGGTGTACTAAAATAGTGTAATCAGCTGTACCAACTAACCAGCTTAGAAAAAGAAAGCTATAGTTAGCAGTTAGGTTAGGTTAGATAACTCGGAAAGTTACCAGAACGTTTCCCGAGCATGGAGGGTACATGAAAATAACCAATACTCCATAAAAATTGGGTTGTAATGTGAACAATAACAGGCTTTTAAAAAGAGGTTAACCTAGAATATTAATATAAGTCAGATTGCATCGTGTGTTATCCTACCCGCTTGTTGTAGCAGGTGGTCAATATTGCAGCAGTTTACGGTAGGTACATTGGTTTAATGTGCCATAAACTGGGCAAGTATATAGCTACAACTACTAAATTATTTTGACTTATTTATTCTTACCTACCTATTATATTATTTTACTTTTATTTATAGAATACTGCTTTAGTAAAGTATTCATTCTATGCATTCTTTAATTAATAAAAGTCACTATGTCCTCAGGTACATAGTGACTTTTAAAAACATTTTATAATTATATATTAAAGACATTTTATTTAATTTTAATTATTTCAACTGCACAGAACACTATGTATATGGAACAGGTTAAGCTCGATAGATAAAATCAATATCAATATAACAGTGATTATGCTCTAGGTTAGTAGGAGGTACTATTATCTGCTGGACGATCACGTAACTCGATTGCAACATATTGAAATACAAATTTGTATGGATTTGACAGTTTTAATACGCAGCTTATGTGCATAGTTAGTATGGAAATTTATCCTGTTGCATTGCAATTGTGGTGTGCTAGCCCACGAAAAAGTTTACATACCAGTTTAATAGAGAACTTTTCCAGCTAGTTGCTAGGGGCAACGAATGTTGTTGATATAGACTTCACATTAGAGAAAATTTTATTTTCCGCATTTGGTTTTTGTAAATATCTTTTTAATTAATATATCGTATACAAAGTCAATCGGCATATCATTAATTCAGCAAACCCATGGACCTCCTTCTATTACAACAAAAGTGTATCTAACTTCGCTTTACTGGTGACCTGTTTTGAACCGAAAGTCCACGTTTGCAGTAAATGTGTGTGATTTTGATTTTGTTGCTGATTGCGATAATTCTGATACTGATTCACATAAAAATGTCGCTCTCAACCGATAAGAACGAAGATGTTTGTCGTGTGGGCGTGCGCATTCCGCCGTTTTGGCCTGAAAAGCCGGCCATTTGGTTCGCGCAGATCGAGGGCCAATTCGCGATATCGAACATTACTACGGACAATACGAAGTTTTTCTACGTTATCGGCCAACTAGACCCGCAGTATGCTTCTGAGGTGGAAGATATAATCATCAACCCGCCCGACACCAACAGGTATGAAAAATTGAAGTCGGAACTTATCAAACGACTGTCCGCGTCACGAGAAAAGAAGGTCAAGCAATTACTTATGCACGCAGAACTTGGAGACCGTAAGCCATCTCAGTTTCTAAGACATTTGCAACATTTGGCTGGACCTGGAGTTCCCGAAGATTTTCTACGTACTATCTGGACCAGTCGCTTACCAAGTAGCACGCAAACGATAATCGCTTCGCAGATGACGTCTTCACTGGAAGCGCTCGCAGATCTCGCTGACCGCATCCATGACGTTGTTTCGCCTACAGCGCACGTAGCATCAACATCAAGTGTCATACCAGGAAGCTCTTTAGAAGCCATGAACCAACAGATTACTGAACTTACCAAACAAGTGCAAGCTCTAACTGCGCAGGTGAACCGGCATTCACGTGCACCGAATCGTTCAAACAAGAAAACGCGCGGTCGTTCTAGCTCCACACGATCACAGTCGAACTATAGAAAATTTCCTGTGTGCTGGTATCATAATAAGTTCGGCAATGAAGCAAGTAAGTGCGTAAAACCGTGCGACTACCATGCGGGAAACGCGAACAGCAGTCGGTAATGGCGACGACCGATTGCCAAACTTCCGGTCGCCTATTTGTCACGGACGGCGCTACGAAGATGCAGTTTCTCATCGATACTGGCAGTGACGTATGTGTCTTCCCCCGATCGGCACTCAAGGAACGTCGTGAGAAAACAAATTATGAGCTGTGTGCGGCAAACGGTACACCCATTTCTACTTACGGCTACGCTCATTTAGTGCTGAACCTAGGCTTGCGCCGTGACTTCACTTGGCGATTCATCGTAGCGGACGTTACAAAGGCCATAATAGGTGTAGATTTTTTATCATTTTACAACCTCATCGTGGATTGTCGAAATCAACGTTTAATCGACAACACTACAAGCCTTACGTCCCCAGCTTCACCTGCACAGTCAACTGGGAACATTTCATCGGTAAAAGTTATTTCTGGAAATTCCGTATATCATAACATACTAAGCGAATACCCTGAGATTACTCGACCTTCCGGTGTCCACCGTGTTCCGAAGCATAATACCATGCATCATATACAAACTACTGCAGGGCCGCCAATAAGCAGCACACCACGAAGACTAGCACCGGATAAATTAAAAATCGCAAAAGACGAATTTGCAGATATGTTGAGGAACGGAACAGCCAGACCTTCAAAGTCACCATGGTCATCACCACTTCATCTTGCGCCTAAAAAAGATAACGGCTGGCGTCCATGCGGTGACTACAGAATGCTCAACGCTAGAACCGTACCAGACAGCTATCCCATTCGGCACATACATGACTTTGCACATTGTCTCTCCGGCTGTCAAGTATACTCGGTTATCGATCTCGTAAAAGCTTATAATCAAATTCCTGTCTGCCCTGAGGATATTCCGAAGACCGCAATCACGACGCCATTTGGTTTATACGAATTCCCGTTCATGACGTTCGGACTACGTAATGCCAGCCAAACGTTTCAACGATTTGTGGACGAGATGCTTAGGGGCCTTGAAGAGTTCTGCTTCCCGTTTCTGGACGATTTTTTGATCTTCTCACCTGATCAAGAATCACACAAGAAGCACCTTCATCTGCTCTTCAACAAACTAAAGGAATACGGCATGGTTATCAACACGAACAAGTGCATATTCGGTGTATCAGAGGTAACGTTTTTAGGACACAGCATCTCAGCAGCTGGGACTAAACCATTACCATCGAAGGTAGAAGCGGTTGCGAATTACCCACCACCGAAAACCGTCAGAGAACTGCGAAGATTCCTAGGAATGGTGAACTTTTACAGAAGGTTTATTCCTGACGCAGCGCGGCATCAAGCGCCTCTGAATGCACTGCTCACAGGATCAGTTAAAGGTTCACATCCCGTGCATTTATCAGAAGAAGCTACTAAAGCATTCATCACCTGCAAGGAAAGTCTCTGCCAAGCAGCACTACTCGCTCATCCAGACTGCCAAGCGAAGCTCGCTATAGTCACCGATGCTTCAGACACAGCAATGGGCGCAGCTTTACAACAGCATAGAGACGGCCTGTGGGAACCTTTAGCATTTTTCTCTCGAAAACTTTCGCCATGTCAACAGAAATACTCGCCTTACGACAGGGAACTTCTCGCCATCTACGAAGCAATAAAATACTTTCGTCACATGGTGGAGGCGAGAGATTTCATTATTTATACTGACCATAAGCCCATAACTTTCGCATTTCATTCACGAAAAGAAAAGTGCTCACCAAGACAGTTCAGACATCTGGATTTTATTTCACAGTTTTCCACAGATATCAGGCATATTTCAGGAAAGGATAACGTTGTGGCTGACAGTTTATCACGCATCGAAGATATTACTCAGCCCATCGATCTATCCAAGCTTGCTCAAGCACAAAGCACAGATCCTGAACTAGAACAACTTTTGGATAGCGATACTTCTCTGCGCTTGACAAAAATCAAACTGCCTGGATCTCACACAGAAATCTATTGTGACAAGAGCAGCAATGTGGCCAGACCTTATGTGACCAAAGACATGCGACGGCAAGTATTCAAAAACTTGCATTCTTTTAGCCACCCTGGCACAAATGCGACGACGAAACTGATATCGGAACGCTATGTATGGCCTACTATGCGAAAAGATTGCAGAGAGTGGACTCGTTCCTGCCTAGCATGCCAACGATCAAAAATAACACGTCATGTCTCATCTCCATTAGCATCATTCAACTTACCTCGAGCCAGATTCATGAAAATCCACATAGATTTGATCGGACCTTTACCTCTCTCACAAGGGTATCGTTACTGTCTCACTTGTGTAGATCGCTTCACACGATGGCCCGAAGCTATACCATTACAGGAGATAACAGCTGAAGCAGTGGCAAAAGCTTTAATCCACGGATGGATATCCAGATTCGGCTGCCCTGAAGATATCGTCACTGATCGTGGTCGACAGTTTGAATCAGAACTTTTTAATCATCTGTCCCACATCATCGGATTTCAACGCAGACGAACTACAGCCTACCATCCGGCATGCAATGGACTTGTCGAAAGATTCCACAGACAGCTTAAAGCCGCTATTACATGTCATGCGACCAGCAGCTGGCTTGAAACACTTCCACTTGTACTACTGGGAATCCGGGCGGCATTTAAGGAAGACTTACAAGCGACTCCAGCTGAACTCGTATATGGAGAGACACTACGACTCCCAGGTGACATTTTTTGTCAATCGGCTGATGGTACAGAGGACTTGACAGTATACACTGAAAGACTGCGCACATTCGCCAAAAATTTGTTGCCATTACCAACTTCTCACCATGGGAATAACCGCTCCATATTCATTTTCAAAGATTTAGCAACAGCATCCCACGTCTTTCTAAGAGATGACACCTCGCACCCATCTTTTCAAGCAGCTTACACAGGGCCGCATGAGGTGATAGAACGAGGGGATAAAGTTTTCAAGCTCCGCATAAAAGGCAAAGAAGTCACTGTCTCAGTGGACCGCATTAAACCTGCCTACATACTTCGTGAGTTGGACCATTCTCCCGCCGTGGCAGCACCTGAGACCCGAGACGCTCCAGTGACCACCACTCGATCAGGACGAACAGTGCGTTTTCCAGAATATTATCGCCCGTAGGACGGTCTCTGGAGGGGGGTGATGTGGTGTGCTAGCCCACGAAAAAGTTTACATACCAGTTTAATAGAGAACTTTTCCAGCTAGTTGCTAGGGGCAACGAATGTTGTTGATATAGACTTCACATTAGAGAAAATTTTATTTTCCGCATTTGGTTTTTGTAAATATCTTTTTAATTAATATATCGTATACAAAGTCAATCGGCATATCATTAATTCAGCAAACCCATGGACCTCCTTCTATTACAACAAAAGTGTATCTAACTTCGCTTTACAATCAAAGTTTCGTGATCACCCTCCACTGTTCTATGTTAGTAATTCCGCGAATGAATATTTTGGCAATTAAACTTTATATTCGAACGGAAACCTATCATTTCCGGTATTGAGGTGCTCGATTATTTATTTACGCGCCATATTGGTTAGAATCAGAACTATAGATGACCCCAACTACAAAGAGCATATAACCACTACCCAACTATATATGAGCACAACTATAGATAAGCACAACTCTAAGGTCCGTATTATAGAACGATGCTCAGTCATCGATCAAGCAGTGATTTTATACACTAATTGATCACTTTATGAATGAAATCTCTGCTTGAGGACCGATCGATGACTGAGCATCGTTTTGTAATACGGACCTAAATATCCCATTTTATTTTTGTTCATGGTCTTAGTTTAAGTCTTATGTCGGTATTACAGAACGATGCTCAGTCATCGATCGGTGCTCAAGCAGAGATTTCATTCACTAATTGATTTCTTTATGAATGAAATCTCTGCTTGAGCACCGATCGATGACTGAGCATCTTTCTTTAATACGGACCTTAGTTTAGTCCTAAAGTTGTACCATGTCCATGCGTCCTAGTCTGTGGGTTGTACTAATAAAATCGACTAAAAAGAAAAATTTCAACACTGGCCGAATTAGTTTTCTCTGAAAATGTCATTCTCATTGTCACTTTCTAATTTGACATATCATTTTTTTTTTATAATTTGGCTCCACACTTTTGTGTATTTAGCCAGTGTCAAGTAATTGATAATTTATCAAGTTAATGATATTTCACACAAATATGTGTCAAGTCACAGTCGAAGTCATCAAGTCAAGTCGTAGTCAAGTCATAGTCCAGTCAAGTCATACTCCTAGTAAAGTGGAGGCAACTTTACCAGAAGCTTCTATGGAGTTTTGAAAGCAACACGAAAAAAAACGTTTCACCATCATTATACCACTTTTCCACACTCATGCCTGTAATTCAGCACATAACGAATAAAATGCCACCAATTTTATGCAATAACACAATTTTATGAAAATAACACCAGTTTTGGAAAATAATACAATGCAGCGACGCGTTCTTTTTCGTTTTACCGCCAAAACTCACGACATATAATTAAACTGAATATGAATAGTAATTTTTTTTCACAGTTGATTTACCATTTGTGTCAAAAAAAATCGTATACTGTGAAGTCATAACAACAGAACACAATTTTTGGCGGGAGAACGAGAAATATCTTGTAGCCGCATTCTTATTTTCCTAAACTTGTGTTATTTTCAGTGTGAGTGCATAAAACTGGTGGCGTTTTATTCGTTAAGTGCTACAGGCATGAGTGTAGGATGATGATGGTGAAACGTTTGGTGAATTTGATGGTGAAATATGATTAACTTGAGAAATTATCAATTAATTGACACTGACTAAATACACCAAAGAGTGGAGTCAAAACAAAAAAAAAAGATACATAACCTTAACGTTTAGTCCTATACTATACCAACTACTAACTACTTTACTACTACTACTTACTACTTTACAACTTTCAATAATGAGAGACGTAGTAATAACGAATTGTGAGAAGTCTTTTATTCATAAACTTGTTTCCGAAGGCCATGTAAGATTTTAAAAACACTCGTTCAAATATGTATGTACACGACTAATTTACAAAGTAGCACTAAACTAAAAATACAAAATTATGTATTACAGCGGCTTGATGGAAGAAATTACAATGAAAGCAGAAAACTGGATATTTCATTTGGATCTGAATATGGTAGCTGTATTGTTACATTAGGGGAAACAAAGTATGTACTTAAAACATATGCTCTTTGTTAATATCAAGCACAAAAGATAAATATAATTACCTACCCTCTACTATCCGCACCTTATTAGTTTTTGAGAATATACATAATAATTATATTTCTACCCAACTTTCCAGAGTATTAGCTCAAGTATCATGTGAAGTTACACAACCCAAGCAGATCAGACCAAATGAAGGTATTCTGTATATAAATGCAGAGATTGGCCCAATGGCCGGTCCACAGTTTGAAGCTAAATGTCAATCAGACCTTCCTGTATACCTGAACAGATTACTAGAAAAGTGCTATAAAGACTCTAAATGTCTTGACTTGGAATCACTGTGTATTGTTGTTGAGGAAAAGGTACAATTTTGGGAAATATTTAAAACAAGGGCTGTATTGATAACACATTTGTAAATGTATTATACTATTTCTTCACATATTTCAGGTATGGTCTTTAAGAGTGGACATCAAAGTCTTAAATCACGATGGGAACCTTATAGAATGTGCGAGCATTGCCACCCTGACATCACTGGCCCACTTTAAGAGGCCAGATGTAACTCGCAGCGGAGATAGAATTACAATACATACTATGGCAGAGAAAGACCCCATTCCTACTGTTCTGTATCATTACCCAGTTTGCTGCACATTTGCTATTATTGGCAGTGAGTAAGTATTAAAGACCTTAATCTTGTATCAGTTTTGTGGTTGGACAACTGTCAAAACAGCTAGTTCATAGTCCATATTCTTTTGTTGTAGTGAATTAAATAAATAAATAATTGTGGACATTTCACACAGCATCATCTAGCCCCAATCTAAGCAAAGCTTGCACTATGGGAACCAGATAACTGTTAGAATACTTAGATACTTTTTGTTTATAAATACATAGATAGAATACAATATCATAACATAAAATATATAAAAATTATCATCAATATTTGTGTGGTTTTCAGACTTGTTATTTTCACACCCAATTTGAATTATATTTTGCATATGTATTACACTACCAAGACCAACTTGCATTACTATGTTAAATATATGTAATTTTACCCAAATAATTATCAAAGTTACGTAGAGTTAACAAGAAAATGGGGAAATCATAGGTGAAAACATAATGCTTATTTAAATATTGGTAAACAGCATTCTGTGGCACAGCCATCCTATTAATCAAATGCACTTGTGTTTCAGTATCTTAGTATCAGACCCTGGTTTTCTAGAAGAGTCTTTGTGCATGAGCAGTACAGAAGAAGGTATCAACACAGGTGGTGGTCTCATGGTCATTGGAATGAACCAATACAAAGAACTTTGTTTGCTAAACCTCACTGGAGCAGCTATTTATAGCTCTAAGATTGTACACAAGGCTATATTAAGTGCTGCAAACAAATGCAAGGAAATAGTGGACTTTGTCAAGAAAGCCATTGCAAGTGATGATGTCTTAAGGTACTATTTTTGTTTTTAGTATTTGTTGTGTCTTGGCCCTCATAGTCCTGGATCCCTAGATACAGGGAATCCTAGTTAGGGTCCAAGATCTATGGTGATTGCTAAGTGTTATTATTATTATTGTTAATAAATTGCTTGCTGTATAGAAGTCCACTCCATTTCTTCCCGTTCAATGCATTTTTCTTTACTTCCTGGTATGGTGGCATATACAATAAGGTGGAGTGAAATTGTATGATGAAAAAAAGTTCATCTTGTTTACATAAGATGACCATTTGATATTTAATAACTACTTATAATCAAAAAACGAAACATTTTTACTGGCTTCATACTGGGCTGCACATTGGACAAATTCACCTCTCCCATACACCCCCTTCCTTATTTCTAATAATTAACGTGAGATTATGCAATTTTTTTTATTAAGTAATAAAAAAAGTTACTGTAATTATATTGAAAGATAAAATGAAGTTATCAATCGTAATTATAATATTCTACATTTTTACAAACTCAGGTCTATAATGAACTTATTGAAAGTTCACTGACTTTGCAGACTTTTTCATAATAACGAAAAAGTGCATTTTGGTCCACCCTAATGTTCAACATATTCTTGGCTTTCCCCTTCTTCACTTCCTTCTGTTAAGGTTTCTAAAGATTATTCTCTTTTGGCGTTTATAATATCTTTATCAAATAAGCTTTGTAGGTTTCAGACAGGCTTTGTACTAAAATATGCAGTTATGATGACTTTCTTTCTCCATATTATAGACCTCTAACATCAATCCAATCTTGTTAGTCTATATTTTCTCATGCTATTATTACTTGATATGATGTTGATTTGATTGGTAAAACATTTCATTTTATTTAACCATATGTGGTTAAAAACTTAATTCAAACACAATTAATCATAAATGTGGTTACACAGTACTTGAATGGTTTCCAGACTTTACACTTTTTGTTTTATAATTTACAGACAAAAACGAGAAAAGGTAAACTTCGGAGATATCATATCAGAAGACCATCTTCTATCACTGACCCAAAGGAACCTTAGTATCCGACTCAAGAGATTTGTCCAAGTAGACCTAAGAACAGATGAGTCAGATAACGAAGCTATGTCAGATGACGACATTGCTGTAGTGGAGCCTAGTAAATATGATGGTAGGTGAAATAAGTTACAGTTACCTATTTATTTTTTTATTTTGTAACTTTGGGTTTGCAGGATTTTCCATTTGGTGCCCAAGTTTAAAACTATTTGTTGTATTACTTAGCAGTTGTAATAGAAACTTTGTGTTATGCAATTTTACATTGGTTTAATCTATTACTGGGTTTACATTAAGTTATTGTTGGACTACATAGCTGTTTGTTATTGTTATTTCAATATAAATGTTAATTGTTATGTACATTCTTCATTTTCAGTTGTATCATCAGCTCCTCAAACTGTTGAAGTTGTTATTAAGAAAGGGTCATCTCAATGGATAGAAGTATCATCGGAATCAGAAGAGGACTAACATTGATAAGTTTTTATTAAATTAATAAATGTAATTATCTTAAACTTACTGATGTTATTTATATAATCTCACCATAAATTATGATTATTATCAACACTACATATACAGGAAAAAAAAAATATGTCATTGCAGATTTAAATATCATATAATTAACTAAAAATAAACCTAATAATAAATAGTAAATTTGATCTGCACAGTAAAATTTAAAATACTTTATAGAATGATACTACACTCCATGTTCATGCACAGAAAGAATTTCATAACATATAGCATCCATTAGTTTTTGCAACAATCAATTTGGCCTGAAGTAATATACTTCTAATCATACATATTTTCAATCCACGCTTCTACAAATTTTGTCACAATGTAGATTGAAAATTTTAGAGAAAAAGTGGTAGATCTAAAACTAATTAATCTAAAATTATAATACACTTCATAAATAGTAATCACAATTACACTGAGTCTGAATTCATTCCATTTTTCTGGTCTAGCTTGTTTCCATTTGTTTTCACCATGTAAATAAAGTATGTCATTATTTCTTTTTCATTTACAGGTAAAGATTTGAAGTGTTTTTGAATAGCCTGTAAAAAGAAAGGATTATTTAGTGAGACTACCACAAGCTGGTGTTGAGCGCTGGTATTATTTTCTTAGCAATAACATTTGGCTATAGTTCCACTTTCAGAGCAACCTATTTGTTTACATAATATGTATCTTATAGTTTTTTGATAGTACTAGCTGCTGCTGTGGTTTATCACTCATGGACTGCTGTTTATCTAAATATATATAACTCAAGTGACTGACTGACTGACATAGTGATCTATCAACACTCAGCCCAAACCACTGGATGGATCGGGCTGAAATTTGGCATGCAGGTAGATGTTATGACATAGGCAAGGATTTTTCGAAATTCCACCCTTAAGAGGGTGAAATAGGTGGTTGAATTATTTTCCCATAGGCCATGCCACTGGTGAATCTGCGGGCAGAAGCTTATTGCAATATAAAGTATCCCATGCTCTTCCCCAGGGTTTGTACTATCCCATACTCAATGTCATTAAGAACTGTTCAGCCATTGAGTTGTGTAAACAAACAGACTTAAATTTATAGTGTAAGTATAGGTGGAAAGCTGAGTATGATTATTGTCTAGTCTGATGGGGTTTTCCATTACCAATAAAAAAGGGAATGCAACACCCTATTCATAAGTATTTTCTTAATGAATATTTATAGGATAAAAAATCAAGAGATACTCGCTATACTATTATGCATTAAAGTATATTTATCAAAAATTATCCAGTTACATACTTATTTTTACATGATTTGAAATGGAAAGTATGGCTTGCATATAAAAGTACAAGGCAGTTCATTATCAATGATAGAAAGTGAGAGTACTATTAATGTCACAATGGGTTTGGCTCTGACAAATTGAAATTTTGTGGCAGAATCTGTGTCAGGTAGGCAATTAAGAATGAATTTATAAGATATTATTGTGAACAATGCTGAACATAAGCTGAAAATTAAACTTCTTAAAATAATGTTTAAAGTTAGTTTTTTAAGTATAATAACTCATCAATTATAAGTATAATTAAGTGGTACTTACATCAGCTAATTGAGCTTTGTTCAACCCTGGTCTAGTTTGAACCTTGTAGTGTCTCTTGTATCTTCTTAGAGTGTTTAGTTGTAGTTGGAACCAATCTACTTCAGGAGTGTCCATTTCTGCTTCATTACTATCATTATCAGAATCCTTGGGCCTCCTCTGCTTTGTTCTAGCACACTGAATCATAGCTTTGTGGTGATCGCAAATGTATGTATGCCTCGCCTGAAATAATAAATGTTTCACATCAAACAACACGCAGACAACAATTGAACAATTTATTGAACAGTCATCCATTTCCAAGTAAGGAAAAAGTTGTATTATGAATACCACTTGTGTAAAATGTGGGTTAATATATATACCTGAGGGTCGATGTTCAGTTTGAGCCTTCTCAAAGCGACGGTCTTCTGAATGCGTTTGCTATAAGACGCGTGGCCAGCGGGCCTTCTGCACCGATCGCCGTCATCCACAAGGCAACATATTTGATCCGAATTACCTCGAGAATCTTCTTCTCCTGTACTAAACCCGTTGTTCATTTGATACTCTCGTTGAATCATATATAACAAATGAATTTAACCCTTGTACCAGTACTCGCACCGGGATTCAAGAAAATAGTTCGACGTATCCACAAAGACGCACGATTGAGGTTAAGATTTACAACAACACAGTTCGCCTTTTAATAAACTAATGAAAATCATGACACCAATCGTTCGGCACCTTAGCATAAAACATAAATACTGTCCGGGGAAGGTGGTAATTCTTTATTCACAGCACTGTTGAGAATTTGTCCATCGCTAATTCATAACAACGAAGTAGCTTTATTTTACAAACTTCGTAACTTAACAAATTTCAACAAGGATTCCAGACTTCACGAAAAATTACTCATTAAACAGTAACTATTAAAATACCGAATATCTGATGCCAAATAAAAGGACTTTAGTTTCGCACTCGCACCGACCGACCGAACGCAACGCCATTACAAAATATAAGATATTTTTTGTCGGTGTGTATGTCATTCACTCACTCACTCAAGTTCATATTGTTCACAGATGATTTTATAAACAAAACAAGGCACTATGCCACATAGGAATAGTGCACACATTTGTACACCACGACGGGATTGTTTTGGAATGAAAACAGTTCTTTTTGTGAATGTGTGCATAATGCAATGCGAAGACGTAGCATAAACAAAAAATAAAGCTAAATATAGACACGCGATTGGCTAAAATTTGGCGGGCAATTTAAATTGAACCAATCAGAGTGGTGAACCGCTGATATCGTCTGCGCTCACGTATTCATTGCGAGGAGCGCGAAGTTTCCTTCGTAATAAGCACTGAAATCGTGTGCTCGTTGGTTAAAAACAACTCGGTGAGTTTATTTTTCTTATAAATAATGCTTACTTTTACATAATCAAGTGTTTCAAGTAATTTTTGTGATTAATATAGAACGTCAGGTTTTGCGGCTATGACGGTTGTGTTATTTATAGTTTTACATTCTAATTTTCTTGGCAAATGGCTGCCGAGTGCCGCTGCTTAGGTGACAGATGAATACATGTGAAGTACCTACCTACATATAGGTAGATATACCTACTCAATATCAAAATACATAGATAAACATTCAGCGCACCACCCACTGCAAACAACATTACATACTATTGATATTTGGAACCTACAACAACTGTGCTTGTAATAGGTACATATTGCGTTGATGCATATAATTCTTATTTCGAGAAGAATAAAAACTAATATAGGTGGAGGGAAACTATTAGAATTTACTTAAATGTTTAATTTTTCCATGAAATTCAAACCTTGATGGGTTAAAATGGAAATATGTAGCTTGTGTGGTATGCGAGCTCCAATATGAATTTTGGAGTTATAGATATCTGTAAAAATGTTTGTATTTTATTTGTTGAGAATAACGATGTGTTTATTTTAGTTGTCATATTTCTAAGTGTTTTAATAAGGGATGAAGTTTTGTGTATAACACTAACGCAGAGCCGAATTAAGTACCCACTGAAGCAATAGAGGAAATGAAATTTGGAAACGAATAGTCCTACTACTTCGTATATAAATATGAAGGTATTACTATTGAAGTAGATTGAAGTATTGAAGTAAGTAGGGTAATTAGCGCGCAGCATCCGCGATGCGCGAATAGTCGATAAGACAAAATAATAATAGCATCTTAGTTACTTGCATAGTTCTTAATGTACTACATAGGTAATGATAATTATATAATAATGATTATTTATTTCGTCAAGCCAAGCGTGGTGATAATAGTAAACCCCTCTTTATGATAAGCGAAGAAAGTAGCTTTTTGTGACGTCTTTCGGCTGTTGATGTAATATCAATGGCGGGAATTTGTCTATTAAAAAATGAAGGTGTGACACCTGAAAACGGGTAAATGTAGGTAGTGTGTTTGATATAGGTGTTGAATCAAAAATATGTTTCGTACGTGGGAGGAGCGAAGTGAGGGAAAGGTTGAATGGAGTGGGATAGTATAAAGGGGGGAGGAAGTTTTCCACTCGAGATAAAAGGCTTGCCTCGGCTTGCCCCATAAAAAATAATATCTACACACCTTTATTTATTAATAGACTTACCCATGATAAAAAGGTGGGTTGTTGGCACAGATCAAAGAGTGGATAGAATAGACTGGTTAAGGGATGCGATGTGAGGTAAGGAATTGAATGGAGAAAAGGACAAGGTAGGCAGATATGGGGTATTGGAGAGGATAAACGGAAATTGTTTGGATTTCCCCCTTCTGGTGATTGATGTAATCAATAAAAAGGATGATGAACATGACAACTTTTCCTTAGACGCAATAATAATAAACCGTATTTTAACAAAAACATTAACTATCATCTAAATGTAACTAAATGATTTAAAGTTTTTAAAAATATTTAACTACTTACTTAAATAACTAGTTAGTTAGTTATTTGTTAATAACGAGTTAGTTATTAACAAAAACATTAACTATCATCTAAATGTAACTAAATGATTTAAAGTTTTTAAAAATATTTATGTGTATAAATAATATGAATTGAAGGTGAGAAATTACTTATCTATTGTTAGATTTACATAAATATTATATAAATGGAATAAAATAATTTATATTGAATGAAAACGTATGTAAGTATCCAGGTATGCAAAAAGATCAGTGCGAAAAGAATAATGGATATTATGTGGAAAAGTTCAGATGAAATGCTTACATAAAATGGTAGGTACTACCTATAAACAAATATTTCAAGGTTTTTTTTAATCTTACGAGCTACACTACAAAAGATACCTAAATTCCCCAAGTCAACAAATCTGCTGAAAGTGACTTCCACTGATTGAAAATGAGATGGGCAACTGCTACTTAGGCAGTAGTAGGCTTAAATCTTTTATCCGCTGTAGCTGCGGATCAACGAAAGTCAAGTGAAAGAAAACCTCAACCTCATGCGTGAATATATCTGTGATCACAGAGAGTCATTCGTGTTCTGATGTATTTTCACAGATTAGAAAAAAAAAACAATTAAGTATCTGAATGTGTTTTCCTTGATTTTTAATAGATTGGAAGCTAGCTGCGTTTCAGTAATTTAATTTGACCATAACCATAAAATTAGTCATAGTGGAAAAATTAATTTAATCATATTTTTACTGTGCATTTTCCGATGATATAATAATGTTAAGTAGGTACTTAATTGACGATATCTACTTTATCTAAAATATTTAAGAACTAAAGCTTCGTAAGTGTTGTTGCAGGAACGTACTTTTTATAACATTTTCGGGCCATAACTTAGATTATAGGTATATGATTGTATAAAGGCGCTTCTAAACGGGCCATGTTTTACTGCAGTTTGTGGCTGCACTATTGGCAAGTCTCACGACTGACGAAAAAAGGGAAAAATAAAAGTAGGATCTCGGAGAGTTCATGGGCCACACAAAGCTAATAGCTTGATATTTTTATTAATAAACACTTTACTGGCTCACTTGTCCCTAAGTACCTAGTCATTTTGGGAGTTGTGGTCGTAGATAATAAGCAACGGTGATTTCAAGATTTAAAATTGATTATTATTACACTTATAAAACATGGACTGAGGATGCCTAGGCATTATTAAGAGACATAATTTTTATAAGCATTCGTATCAAATCCTGATGATATGTAGAAATTTTACACCCCTTTTACACAGTTTTTAACTATTAGGAAGGATTTTTTTGACGAAATTCCTACAAAATGGCTTGAACTATTTTTTCATACTCCTAAGTGATAAGGGTTGTCCACCCAAATTATTATTTTTATTTTTTGGGCAATTTTTTATGATTCAGCATTAAAAAATATATAAATACATACTAAATTTTAGAGAAGGAAGAAGGCATTTAGGCGTAAAATTAATTAGCCCGTACAAAGCAGGGCGTGTCAGCTAGTTAACATATAAATAAATAAGCACTGTCAGTTCCCAACTATTAGGTACTTGCTTAGTTTTTGATTTTTATAATATTTTTTTAAACATAGTATGAATATATTATCAAAATAATTAAAAATATATAGCATAAGAGATCTTCATCAAATTTTTATTCAATACGTTTATAAGTTAAGTGTTACAAAATGAATGAATGATGCTTGTACAAAAATATTTATCTACTACTTACAATACAATTACAATAACTCATATCATATAGCATCCTAACATAAAACTTAAACAAAAGAATTTTGGTACGAACGAAGGCGAACAACCATGGCATAGCTCCACTAATCATCTTATTGACCGGTTACTGGACGAGGTTGTTGCCAGCTCGTGCACAATCGTTCTCTGTTCGTCCAACTTCGGAAGTTATAGTATTGGCCGCTGCGCGTTGAGGGCGCCTGTGTGCACTTGTTTAGCGTCTGGTTATGCGACGTTGCCAACTTTATTGACTTAAGTACAAACGAAGACAAAACGTACGCGTGTGGATTGGAACTTCGGCCGGTAGCTTTTTAGTGAAACAACACGCTTGTCTTTGTGCTTTTTCGTGGATTTGATACTAAGAGTGTTTTATAAACTATGTGGCCAACTTTAAAATATTGAGTCTTTGTGATGAATATCAGTTTGAAACACACGTAATAGTGATTCCAGTGGAAACATCAATAAGCTGTGTAAGGTCATTCATGTTTTGAGTGAAAAAGAATGATTTTATTAATTGCTGAAGTGCAGAAAATATTTTAAAACGGCAAAAGTGGTTTTATAGAAACTGATTGACTACAAGTGCCAATTGTAAGATGGGAGACAGAGGCGCGACGGGGGGCGCTTGGGGTGCGCGCGACGATGCCTCGTGGTGGCCCGGTGGCACAGGTGAACTGCAGCACCAACAACAATTGAATGAGGAGATTGCTAGAAGCACAGCAGCCTCCACTCATCAATTATACTCATACAAAATGACTGGAGGGTTTTCAAATAATACTGGAGATTCATCTAACAGTGGTTATGATTACCGTTTGATGACCAGTTCAAACTCAAGAGACGATTCTCCTCAGCAACCATGGTGGTTTGCATCCGGCTCAGTTGAGTCACAACAGACATCTCCTACGGTATGATTACATGTATAATTATTATTAACAACCTTATTCTTGTTGATTTATAATTATTTAAATTTAATTTATTGAATTTGTAATAATATTCTAAAGTAATAAATTATGTAATTTTTATTATCGGCACAATTTCCAATAACCGTTGATTTAAATAAAAGTACTTGCTACTACTTAAGACTAGTATAGTTGCTATTATACTGTCAGTTTGGTATGGTATGACTGTGGTACTTATACATAATATATATTGTACCTATGTTAAATTGATTAACATGGGATTACATAATAATGCATACCATATAAAAAACTATTTCTTTGCTCCTTGTTTTACTTTATATATGTATACCTGTCTATTCTTGGTTATATTTTAACGAGCAAAGCAAGGTCTAGTGGCAACTTGTGCGAATCGTCATTTGTGTTTGTTTTTTTTTTATTTAAATTATAAATAGGTGCAAACATACCTATTTATCGATATTATAGTTTGATCATGGCTTACGAAACATTGGTTGAATCTTCATAAAATAGGACAGAAGAAGGAATAATTCGTCTAACTACAATTTTTATTAGATTCTTATAAAATTATGTTACTCAATAACCTTAAAAAAATTTTTTAAGGTTATTGAGTAACAGAAATTATTATTATAAATTATTATAATACTCCAAAATGGGAATTCAAATTTCCATTATGAGATAATGAGGTCACGAAAGGGTTATCAAATAAAATAAAAGGGTTTCGTGTATTAATTTTTAAACTGTATTTTTTATCGAGCGAAACGAGGTTTTTGTGGAAATTTGAGTGAATCTGCGTTTATGTTTGTACAGCAATTCGTTTAATATTTAGTATGTTGGTTCGACGATAAGATATGATTGAAAAAAAGTAGATTTCAATAATTTATAATATTAATTGATTAATTAATACTCCAAAACAAGATTTATGTTCTTAAAATAAGATGATTGAGTTACGTGTGCTGAGGCTCGCTGCGCTGTTTTGTACAAAATTATATTATCCGATTTGACCTTTTGCTCTACATATCCTTTATACAAAAACCATAGGAGGAACAGTCTCTGCTAACATATATTATTGTGGTGTGCTAGCCCACGAAAAAGTTTACATACCAGTTTAATAGAGAACTTTTCCAGCTAGTTGCTAGGGGCAACGAATGTTGTTGATATAGACTTCACATTAGAGAAAATTTTATTTTCCGCATTTGGTTTTTGTAAATATCTTTTTAGTTATTATATCGTATACAAAGTCAATCGGCATATCATTAATTCAGCAAACCCATGGACCTCCTTCTATTACAACAAAAGTGTATCGAACTTCGCTTTACTGGTGACCCCGACGTGATTAACTAGGCTTTACTGGTGACCTGTTTTGAACCGAAAGTCCACGTTTGCAGTAAATGTGTGTGATTTTGATTTTGTTGCTGATTGCGATAATTCTGATACTGATTCACATAAAAATGTCGCTCTCAACCGATAAGAACGAAGATGTTTGTCGTGTGGGCGTGCGAATTCCGCCGTTTTGGCCTGAAAAGCCGGCCATTTGGTTCGCGCAGATTGAGGGCCAATTCGCGATATCGAACATTACTACGGACAATACGAAGTTTTTCTACGTTATCGGCCAACTAGAACCGCAGTATGCTTCTGAGGTGGAAGATATAATCATCAACCCGCCCGACACCAACAGGTATGAAAAATTGAAGTCGGAACTTATCAAACGACTGTCCGCGTCACGAGAAAAGAAGGTCAAGCAATTACTTATGCACGCAGAACTTGGAGACCGTAAGCCATCTCAGTTTCTAAGACATTTGCAACATTTGGCTGGACCTGGAGTTCCCGAAGATTTTCTACGTACTATCTGGACCAGTCGCTTACCAAGTAGCACGCAAACGATAATCGCTTCGCAGATGACGTCTTCACTGGAAGCGCTCGCAGATCTCGCTGACCGCATCCATGACGTTGTTTCGCCTACAGCGCACGTAGCATCAACATCAAGTGTCATACCAGGAAGCTCTTTAGAAGCCATGAACCAACAGATTGCTGAACTTACCAAACAAGTGCAAGCTCTAACTGCGCAGGTGAACCGGCATTCACGTGCACCGAATCGTTCAAACAAGAAAACGCGCGGTCGTTCTAGCTCCACACGATCACAGTCGAACTATAGAAAATTTCCTGTGTGCTGGTATCATAGTAAGTTCGGCAATGAAGCAAGTAAGTGCGTAAAACCATGCGACTACCATGCGGGAAACGCGAACAGCAGTCGGTAATGGCGACGACCGATTGCCAAACTTCCGGTCGCCTATTTGTCACGGACGGCGCTACGAAGATGCAGTTTCTCATTGATACTGGCAGTGACGTATGTGTCTTCCCCCGATCGGCACTCAAGGAACGTCGTGAGAAAACAAATTATGAGCTGTGTGCGGCAAACGGTACACCCATTTCTACTTACGGCTACGCTCATTTAGTGCTGAACCTAGGCTTGCGCCGTGACTTTACTTGGCGATTCATCGTAGCGGACGTTACTAAGGCCATAATAGGTGTAGATTTTTTATCATTTTACAACCTCATCGTGGATTGTCGAAATCAACGTTTAATCGACAACACCACAAGCCTTACGTCCCCAGCTTCACCTGCACAGTCAACTGGGAACATTTCATCGGTAAAAGTTATTTCTGGAAATTCCGTATATCATAACATACTAAGCGAATACCCTGAGATTACTCGACCTTCCGGTGTCCACCGTGTTCCGAAGCATAATACCATGCATCATATACAGACTACTGCAGGACCGCCAATTAGCAGCACACCACGAAGACTAGCACCGGATAAATTAAAAATTGCAAAAGACGAGTTTGCAGATATGTTGAGGAACGGAACAGCCAGACCTTCAAAGTCACCATGGTCATCACCACTTCATCTTGCGCCTAAAAAAGATAACGGCTGGCGTCCATGCGGTGACTACAGAATGCTCAACGCTAGAACCGTACCAGACAGCTATCCCATTCGACACATACATGACTTTGCACATTGTCTCTCCGGCTGTCAAGTATACTCGGTTATCGATCTCGTAAAAGCTTATAATCAAATTCCTGTCTGCCCTGAGGATATTCCGAAGACCGCAATCACGACGCCGTTTGGTTTATACGAATTTCCGTTCATGACGTTCGGACTACGTAATGCCAGTCAAACGTTTCAACGATTTGTGGACGAGATGCTTAGGGGCCTTGAAGAGTTCTGCTTCCCGTTTCTGGACGATTTTTTGATCTTCTCACCTGATCAGGAATCACACAAGAAGCACCTTCATCTGCTCTTCAACAGACTCAAGGAATACGGCATGGTAATCAACACGAACAAGTGCATATTCGGTGTATCAGAGGTAACGTTTTTAGGACACAGCATCTCAGCAGCTGGGACTAAACCATTACCATCGAAGGTAGAAGCGGTTGCGAATTACCCACCACCGAAAACCGTCAGAGAACTGCGAAGATTCCTAGGAATGGTGAACTTTTACAGAAGGTTTATTCCTGATGCAGCGCGGCATCAAGCGCCTCTGAATGCACTGCTCACAGGATCAGTTAAAGGTTCACATCCCGTGCATTTATCAGAAGAAGCTACTAAAGCATTCATCACCTGCAAGGAAAGTCTCTGCCAAGCAGCACTACTCGCTCATCCAGACTGCCAAGCGAAGCTCGCTATAGTCACTGATGCTTCAGACACAGCAATGGGCGCAGCTTTACAACAGCATAAAGACGGCCTGTGGGAACCTTTAGCATTTTTCTCTCGAAAACTTTCGCCATGTCAACAGAAATACTCGCCTTACGACAGGGAACTTCTCGCCATCTACGAAGCAATAAAATACTTTCGTCACATGGTGGAGGCGAGAGATTTCATTATTTACACTGACCATAAGCCCATAACTTTCGCATTTCATTCACGAAAAGAAAAGTGCTCACCAAGACAGTTCAGACATCTGGATTTTATTTCACAGTTTTCTACAGATATCAGGCATATTTCAGGAAAGGATAACGTTGTGGCTGACAGTTTATCACGCATCGAAGAGATTACTCAGCACATCGATCTATCCAAGCTTGCTCAAGCACAAAGCACAGATCCTGAACTAGAACAACTTTTGGATAGCGATACTTCTCTGCGCTTGACAAAAATCAAACTGCCTGGATCTCACACAGAAATCTATTGTGACAAGAGCAGCAATGTGGCCAGACCTTATGTGACCAAAGACATGCGACGGCAAGTGTTCGAAAACTTGCATTCTTTTAGCCACCCTGGCATAAATGCGACGACGAAACTGATATCGGAACGCTATGTATGGCCTAGTATGCGAAAAGATTGTAGAGAGTGGACTCGTTCCTGCCTAGCATGCCAACGATCAAAAATAACACGTCATGTCTCATCTCCATTAGCATCATTCAGCTTACCTCGAGCCAGATTCATGAAAATCCACATAGATTTGATCGGACCTTTACCTCTCTCACAGGGGTATCGTTACTGTCTCACATGTGTAGATCGCTTCACACGATGGCCCGAGGCTATACCATTACAGGAGATAACAGCTGAAACAGTGGCAAAAGCTTTAGTTCACGGATGGATATCCAGATTCGGCTGCCCTGAAGATATCGTCACTGATCGTGGTCGACAGTTTGAATCAGAACTTTTTAAGCATCTGTCCCACATCATCGGATTTCAACGCAGACGAACTACAGCCTACCATCCAGCATGCAATGGACTCGTCGAAAGATTCCACAGACAGCTTAAAGCCGCCATTACATGTCATGCGACGAGCAGCTGGCTTGAAACACTTCCACTTGTACTACTGGGAATCCGGGCGGCATTTAAGGAAGACTTACAAGCGACTCCAGCTGAGCTCGTATATGGAGAGACACTACGACTCCCAGGTGACATTTTTTGTCAATCGGCTGATGGCACAGAGGACTTGACAGTATACACTGAAAGACTGCGCACATTCGCCAAAAAATTGTTGCCATTACCAACTTCTCACCATGGGAATAACCGCTCCATATTCATTTTCAAAGATTTAGCAACAGCATCCCACGTCTTTCTAAGAGATGACACCTCGCACCCATCTTTTCAAGCAGCTTATACAGGCCCACATGAGGTGATAAAACGAGGGGATAAAGTTTTCAAGCTCCGCATAAAAGGCAAAGAAGTCACTGTATCAGTCGACCGCATTAAACCTGCCTACATACTTCGTGAGTTGGACCATTCTCCCGCCGTGGCAGCACCTGAGACCCGAGACGCTCCAGTGACCACCACTCGATCAGGACGAACAGTGCGTTTTCCAGAATATTATCGCCCGTAGGACGGTCTCTGGAGGGGGGTGATGTGGTGTGCTAGCCCACGAAAAAGTTTACATACCAGTTTAATAGAGAACTTTTCCAGCTAGTTGCTAGGGGCAACGAATGTTGTTGATATAGACTTCACATTAGAGAAAATTTTATTTTCCGCATTTGGTTTTTGTAAATATCTTTTTAGTTATTATATCGTATACAAAGTCAATCGGCATATCATTAATTCAGCAAACCCATGGACCTCCTTCTATTACAACAAAAGTGTATCGAACTTCGCTTTATTATCTAGTACAATTTTTGGCTTTGCGTTGATTATTTGTATATTAGGAGGACAGGATAGCACTAACTCTTAACAAAGAGTGGAAAAAACGGGAAGAAGGAAGATACTTACAAATTCAGCTCTCACGGTAAAATAGAAATGGAATCCAAAAACAAAAGAATATGAAATCGGAAAATCCTACCACTCAAGAGAGAAGAGACTACTAAAGAGTTTATCCATATCTAATATCTATTACTCAAACATAGACTTTGGACCTATACAGGTGAATTCTGTGCACTCAAAATCATTACATCTACATTATTTTTGATTCGATATCGAGAGTACGTACGTACCTATGATCATTTAAAGATAACTGCTCAAGCTCGCTGAGTACTGATTTTTTTATATTAATGAATGACGTAACTATGTAACCATTCACCTGAGGTTAAGCGACACGGCTGCCCATATCAGTTGCAGAGTCACTCGGAACTCTTAACTAAAATATAGAGTTTTGGGTGACGCGGCACTGCGCACGTCATCCTGAGACATCAGCACAACCTAGTAATAAGATTACTTGACTGTGAGATCAGGTCGTAAAGTCTCATTTGCCCAGTAATTTCACTAGCTTTAGTGCCCTTCGAACTGGAATAACTACTTGCTTTCGCACTACTGCTTGGCGGAATAACTGAAAAAGCGGTGGTACCTACCTACCTAGATAAACTTTGCAGAAAAGTCCTACCACCTAGTGTTAAAAAACTAATAACTGGTATAAAACAATGGGTTTTTGGTGACATTCCTTTTTGCCTTCATAAATGGGCTCAAGTTTATTGCAAAACATGTCAACATAAATGCCCTTAGTTCCCAATCCTTAATTTCCAAAGTGATTTGCGAGAGAAATTACTATTGTCAGTACTATTGTCTGTCTTTGCCTAGGCTCTCTGTATATATCTACAGAGAGCCTTGGCAAGGACA
Source organism: Ennomos fuscantarius (assembly GCA_905220475.3). Taxonomy (NCBI): domain Eukaryota; kingdom Metazoa; phylum Arthropoda; class Insecta; order Lepidoptera; family Geometridae; genus Ennomos; species Ennomos fuscantarius. The sequence goes on from HG992029.1 coordinate 4,538,161, forward strand.
GATCTATAGTCGAAAGGACTTACAATAGTAAATTTTCTCGCAAATCACAATATATATATATATCAACGATGAATGAACATCAATAAAATTAGAAATTACATTATACACTTGACATACACACACCCTCACACAAGAATCTCGTAAATACTTGCACGTAGATTTTTCTTTAATTTGTGGTGTAAGTTCTGTGGAGAATTCACAGATTAAAGAAACAATTGACTAATAGAGTAGGGTCCGTATTACAGAACGATGATCAGTCATCGATCGGTGCTCAAGCAGAGATTTCATTCATAAAGTGATCAATTAGCGAATGATATCTCTGTATTAGCACCGATCGATGACAGCATCGTTCTGTAATACGGACTAAGGTCCGTATTATAGAATGATGCTCAGTCACCGATCGGTGCTCAAGCAGAGATTTCATTCATAAGGTGATCAATTAGCGAATGAAATCTCTGCTTGAGCACCGATCGATGACTGAGCATCATTCTGTAATACGGACCTAAGTCTGTGGTTTACGATTTTTTATCAAAGGTCTTGGACATGTGCCGCTTCACTATAGTGCCACTGATCGGTGGTATGGTCGAATTTTTGCCATCTCTTTTTAATAGTGCAGAGAATGGCCTCATTAAAAATTAGTATAATTATTATATTGGACACGATATTGACATGGTTTCCGAGTCAAAAAACATCTATTGTACCCAAAATAACAATTAAAATCGCAGAAGCTGTGATTCTTTACATTATCTAATAACAATATTTTGCTGTATGATCCTGTTTTTTATAAGCCACGTAAAAATCAAATGGATTAGGTATCTACGTTAAATATTACAATCTATGAACCTATGTGTGGAATCAAGTACATTTTTGCTAAATTAGAAATAAATAAATAGCTATCGGTGGACATTTCACACAGCGACATTTAACCCCAAACTAAGCAAAGCTTGTACTATGAAAACCAGAACTAATACAATACTTCGACACTTTTTGTTTGTAAATACATGTATAGAATAGAATACTTATGTTTGATACATGTTATGATATATACTAAAGAATAATCTTCGCTGTTTGTGAGTCGTTAGTATGTAACATACATATCCTTATACATACATACATATTAGTAAGTACATGAGCTAATAACTGTCAAAATTTTACCAATATTGCTATGACAGCTGAAAGCTATAAACAGCCAATAAACGAAGAAAATTTCGTATTTTAGAGTTGATCGTCTGTCGAGTGTCAGCTATTAAGATTATAAATAATCAAATCTCAGATAAAAGAAAAAAACAACACAAATTAACGTTTTCGCTTCTTGTAAGTAAAATAATAGACAAGATGTGGGTCTATTATATCATATATATATATATCTTCAGATTATTATAGACTGTGGCCATGGTATTTATATAATAGGTCTTTACCTATGAAATTGCCGTATTGCAGTACAAACTTTTTCAAACAAAAAAAAGTTTTGATTGGCTATGAAATCTAAATTCAAATTAATTTTGTTTTAAAAATATGACATTCTATTTACAATATAAGTCTTTTGTTTATTGATTAGCGTTGTATTTTCATTACATTTAAACATTTTTCCTCATAATGGATACTTTGAAATTTCGTGTAATTATGGAATATGAGTTCCGTCGTGGCACCAACGCGGCACAAACGACACGTAACATCAACGACGTTTACGGAGAGAACTGTACAAACGAACGTACAACCCGTTATTGGTTTGCTCGGTTCCGTTCTGGGAATTTTGACTTGAAAAATGAACCTCGTGGTCGTCCGGAAACTTTGGTCAACAATGATGAATTAAAGGCGATTGTGGAAGCTGATGAATCTCAATCTACAGCTGAGCTGGCAGCAGCTTTTGATGTTAGCATCAAAACAATATTGGTCCATTTGCGACAGATTGGCAAGATAAAAAAGCTTGATAGATGGGTCCCCACGAACTTAACGATCGCCAGTGCAACGTACGCGTCGAGACTTGCCTTGCGCTGCTTAACAGGCACAGAAATGAAGGAATTTTGAACCGAATTGTTACGTGCGACGAAGAATGGATTCTTTTTGACAATCGAAAGCGCTCAGCAAGTTGGTTAGAACCTGGTTCGGTACCAAAGCAATGTGCAAAACGAAAAATGACCCCTAGAAAGGTGATGGTCACAGTTTGGTGGTCTAGTGCTGGTGTGATTCATCATAGCTTTTTACAAAACGGCGAGAGCATTACTGCAAATGTGTACATTGAAGAACTGACCACAATGATGGTGAAACTCGCACGTCTGCAACCAGCTTTGGTCAATCGGTCGTCTCCACTGCTACTTCACGACAACGCGCGACCCCATACTGCACAACAGACCGTCTCTAAGCTGCATGAGTTGGGTTTGGAAGCTCTCCCTCATCCGCCATACTCACCAGATCTTGCGCCTACCGAATATTACTTTTTTCAAAATTTAGACAACTTTTTAGCGGGAAAAAAATTCAATTCCCGAGAGGCAGTACAAAACGCCTTTGAAGAGTTTGTTGTCTCCCGTCCTGCTGATTTTTTCAAGAAGGGCATCCATAAACTGCCACAGCGTTGGCAAAGATGCATTGATTGCAGGGGTGATTACTTTGAATAAAAGAAATAAATAAGTTCGAAAAAAAAATACTAACTTTTTTCAAACAAAACGGCAATTTCATAGGTAAAGACCTAATATCTCTTCTATATTTTAAGAAGTTAAGTATTATAATTATGTCCTTTATATGAACGAAATAGTTATGTGCACCCCGTCCTTTACCACTTCGTCAAATTCTCTCCATCCAAATGTTGCCTGGAAGAGATCGCTTTTAGCGATAAGGCCGCCCATTGTTACACTTTATATAATTGATTGTTTTTTTTTCTTTGTATTTTTTTATTATTTGGTGTGTACAATAAAGAGTTCATCTATCTATCTATCTATTAACAAAGAAAAAAATATCAATATTTGAGTTTTGGCGGGAAAGCGAAAAAGATTGCGTAACCGCATTGTATTATTTTCAGTGTTAGTGCATAAAATTAGTGGCATTATTTTCGTTAAGTGCTGGATTACAGGCGTGAGTGTGGGAAAATGGTATAATGATGGTGAAACGTTTCTTTTCGTGTTGTTTCCAAAACTCCATAGAAGCTTCAAGTAAAGTTGCCACCACTTTACTAGGAGTATGACTTTGACTAGACTATCACTTGACTATGACTTGACTTGATGACTTCTACTGTGACTTGACACATATTTGCGTGAATTATCATTAACTTGATAAATTATCAATTAATTGACACTGGCTAAATACACAAAAGTGTGGAGTCAAAATATTAAAAAAAAAATATCAACAATAAATGAAAATACGGCGAATTCTGTATTAAAAATAATTACATAAACAATACATATTTTAAATGTGAATTTTTGAATTGTTACAGTCTCAGAATCAGGCGAGCCCTGACTCTGAACAGAGCAATCAGCAATCAAACGGAAATCAGCCAAACCACCAGTCATTACAGCAACAGCAACAAGATCAACAGAGTCAGTTACAGCAACAGCTGCAGCAGCAGCAGCAGCAACATCAGCAGCAACAGCAGCAACAGCAACAACAACAGCAACAGCAGCAGCAGCAGCAGCAGCAGACCTTACAACAGGCGTTGCAACAGCAATCTATGCAGCAACAGGTATAGTTTTTTTTTTTAAGATTTCTCAACGGTTTCATACAATGTCGTTGTTCTACTAACGGGAACTGAATTTCATTATGCATGCTATTTTTTAAATCTATCACTGGCCTGAAAATGTCCACTGTTTCTTTATCGACTTTGGATCTACCTAATTGGACAGTCTATCCTAGGTAGACATTTAGTTGACAATTTCGAGAGTATTGTTCCCAACAATTACCGGTATAGGTGGAACATTAGACATGATTGTCGTTTTGGCCATATCATCTTAAGACCAACCTCTTGGGAGACTACTGAGAGCATGGTGGTAAGGTATGACGATTCTACCATATTATTTATTAAGGCATTTTCATTTATTTGTTTATTTAATTAACTTAAGAACATAAAATAAATAAAAACTATAAATTTAAAATAACCCGTTGGTAGAGGGGAAAGTGCCCAGAATGTTGGCAGCATTATGACATTGACTGGCAATGCTTTTTATTCTACCATTATTTAAAAAAAAATTAATAACTAAGTATTTTCTGCAGCAACAGCAGAATCAACAGCAGACACTCCAGCAGATGCTGCAGCAGCATCAGCAACAACAGCAGCAACAACAACAACAGCAGCAGCAGCAACAACAACAGCAGCAGCAACAGGCTTTGCAGCAGAGCTTGCAACAAACACTACAAGTCAGCCCAGCTCAAGCCCAGGCTATTGTGCAGGCACAAGCAGTGTTACAACAGCAAGTTGCACAGTCATTGCAGCAACAGCAACAGACACTACATGCTAGTCTACAAGCTGTCCAGCAACAACAGATCCAAGCTGCTTTGCAACGCCAATCAGCTACTTTGCAGGTTTGTACCTACCCTCTGTTTAAGCAGCTTATGTTGCAACATCAATTATACACAATTCAGTTCATGCCTCATAAAGATTAATTTATTAGACCAGGGGCCTTACCGTGTAAGTCTGGTGAAGATGGTAATCGTGTTCTCTCTTGCTCGCACTCATGGACTTGCTAATTGGCGCATGCAGAATGGCAGGCGTAGCCGATTCCCAGAACAGTTACGCGGTAGGGGTGCTGGACTAGAAAATTTCTTAACACCACGCTAGTTTCATCACAATATTAGATTTAGATTTGACTCAATAGCTGTTGGTAGTACCCTCACCTTCTGAACTGTAGGTTGTAGGTTCTATTCCCACCCAGTACCAGACCCTCATCAAACTAGAGATGCTATGGAGCTACTCAGTACTCATGTCTATTTTTGTATTGTATTATAATATGTTTATAACTTGGGCATTTTAGGGTTCAATACCCATTTTAGGAAAATGGAACCCTTATTGTTCTATGCTAATAAACAGAATCAGTATCAGAATTTTATATGTGCATGAAATATTAGTCAATTATAAGTAGCTACTTAAGAATAAAACTTAGCCTTTAAAATAAAATATTCCTATTGACTTAGATCTAGAATTTATAGGTGTATAGAATTTTCACCTATAAATGGAAATTGTATAGCAAATAATAGGTCTTTACCTATGAAATTGCCGTATTGCAGTACAGACTTTTTCAAACAAAAAAAAGTTTTGATTGGTTATGAATTCTAAATTCAAATTAATTTTGTTTTAAAAATATGACATTCTATTTACAATATAAGTCTTTTGTTTATTGATTAGCGTTGTATTTTCATTACATTTCAACATTTTTCCTCATAATGGATACTTTGAAATTTCGTGTAATTATGGAATATGAGTTCCGTCGTGGCACCAACGCGGCACAAACGGCACGTAACATCAACGACGTTTACGGAGAGAACTGTACAAACGAACGTACAACCCGTTATTGGTTTGCTCGGTTCCGTTCTGGGAATTTTGACTTGAAAAATGAACCTCGTGGTCGTCCGGAAACTTTGGTCAACAATGATGAATTAAAGGCGATTGTGGAAGCTGATGAATCTCAATCTACAGCTGAGCTGGCAGCAGCTTTTGATGTTAGCATCAAAACAATATTGGTCCATTTGCGACAGATTGGCAAGATAAAAAAGCTTGATACATGGTTGCCCCACGAACTTGACGATCGCCAGCGCAACGTACGCGTCGAGACTTGCCTTGCGCTGCTTAACAGGCACAGAAATGAAGGAATTTTGAACCGAATTGTTACGTGCGACGAAACATGGATTCTTTTTGACAATCGAAAGCGCTCAGCAAGTTGGTTAGATCCTGGTTCGGTACCAAAGCAATGTGCAAAACGAAAAATGACCCCTAGAAAGGTGATGGTCACAGCTGGGTGGTCTAGTGCTGGTGTGATTCATCATAGCTTTTTACAAAACGGCGAGAGCATTACTGCAGATGTGTACATTGAAGAACTGACCACAATGATGGCGAAACTCGCACGTCTGCAACCAGCTTTGGTCAATCGGTCGTCTCCACTGCTACTTCACGACAACGCGCGACCCCATACTGCACAACAGACCGTCTCAAGCTGCATGAGTTGGGTTTGGAAGCTCTCCCTCATCCGCCATACTCACCAGATCTTGCGCCTACCGACTATTACTTTTTCCAAAATTTGGACAACTTTTTAGCGGGAAAAAAATTCAATTCCCGAGAGGCAGTACAAAACGCCTTTGAAGAGTTTGTTGTCTCCCGTCCTGCTGATTTTTTCAAGAAGGGCATCCATAAACTGCCACAGCGTTGGCAAAGATGCATTGATTGCAGGGGTGATTACTTTGAATAAAAGAAATAAATAAGTTTGAAAAAAAAAATACATTATTTTTTTTCGAAAAAAACGGCAATTTCATAGGTAAAGACCTAATAAAAGGCAAAATTGAGTAAATACTAAAAATTTATTCCCAGGAGGAATTAAGTATCACAATTTTTTTACAGTTTGCCTTAAAAAGTAGCTTTTAAACTGTTTAGGTTTGCTGTTTTTATTAGATTATGTCAAGAATCCAATAAGATTTTCATCATTACTTACATACTAGCAACAAGAGCTAAACTACTGCAAAAATATTAAATTTCCCAATTCGGGGTATATCAAAAATATCCTCTTCCTCCAGAAGCTAGTTATAATTGCTTCATTTATTTTATAAAAGCTTATCTGCACTTTATGATAATAATAATAATATTAAATTAAATTTATTCAGAATGAATTTTCTGTATTAATCAAAATTTATTTGCTAGAACACAGTTTACGAGAGATGTAAATCATAAGTACTTAAAATAGACATTTCGTGTTCAACCTGCATGCAAGTGGGCAAATATTAAATAAAATTTTGAACTACAGTATATAATATATATAAAAAGTTTTCTTATATAATTTACCCTTTAAAATATATAATATGTCATTATGTAGGTATACAATTATATATTGATATGCACATGTTATAAACGTTTCTCTTATAAATTTCTTTAGGAGGTTTATGCAGTAGGTTGGTAAATTTAGTTTTTTTTGCCGTGTTGTTTAGTTAACTGTACTTAATATATTTGTATTCTGTGCCATTGTAGGAGCTTCAACAGCAAGCGCAGCAGCAGGCTCTAATCGCTCAAGCCAACAAGGGCAGGATGCCGCGAGCCCGCCCCTGCAATAAGCCGCGGGGCCGCATCACGGCGTACGCGTTCTTCATACAAACATGCCGCGAAGAACACAAGAAGAAACATCCCGATGAGAATGTGGTCTTCGCTACGTTCTCCAAGAAGTGCGCTGAGAGGTGGAATGTGAGTTTTAACGTTATCTAGTAACGGAAGCAATCCTCTACATTGAAGATATATTTGAAAAACGAATGAAGGTTCATTATTTGTCTGTAACTTTGTTTGTTACATATGAGCTCGAAAACTACAGATTTGGATGCTAAAGGACTTAATTTTTTTTTTTTAGTTTTGCCTCCACACTTTTGTGTATTTAGCCAGTGTCAAGTAATTGATAATTTATCAAGTTATAGATATTTCACGCAAATATGTGTCAAGTCAAGTCAGTCTAGTCAAAGTCATACTCCTAGTAAAGTGGTGGCAACTTTACTTGAAGCTTCTATGGAGTTTTGGAAACAACACGAAAAGAAACGTTTCACCATCATTATACCATTTTCCCACACTCACGCCTGTAATACAGCACTTAACTAATAAAATGCCACCAATTTTATGCATTAACACTGAAATTAACACAAGTTTTGGAAAATAATACAGTGCGGTGACGCAATCTTTTTCGCTTTCCCGCCAAAAACTCCCATTTTAAATCTTTGAAGAATGTATGAAGTCTGACGTACCGTACTGTCGGTCATCTTGTTTTTGTGCAGTATTCTTATGCCCGATTGTACCAAAGTTTGACAGCTGTCAGTGTAGGAGCTCCTAAATTCTCTATCCCTAGCCCTCGGCTTTTTGTACGTTTGTCAAACTCGTTCAAGTCAACATGCCAAGTTCTGTACTCTCATTGGTTGAGACAACCGATGATCAACAGGCAACCAACGCGTTCAGTATTTGGTCTGCCAAGTTGACATGAATTTAACAAACTAGGTCTTCGGGCGACACCTAGACCACAACTTGGGTATGTGGATGAGCTAAATGTCACTCGACATTGTCGCTGCGTAAATTTCCCGCGACTACTCGCGACATGTCTCTCGAAGGGAATAATCCCTTAGTGAATACATGGCGTTACCGGCAGTGTTACCAGTTCAAAATAATTCAAATAAATCATAATATCATCATTTAACATTTTAATTAAAAAGGAAAATATACAATTTTATTAATAACACGCAAATTTTAATTCTGCAGACAATGACAGAGGAGGAGAAGGCCCGTTTCCACGAGATGGCGGAGCAAGACAAGCGTCGGTTCGATCTGGAGATGCAGAGCTACGTGCCCCCAAAAGACGCGAAGGTTCGCGGCCGGAAAAGGAACCAGATGAAGGATCCAAACGCGCCGAAGCGATCGCTGTGAGTTACGGTCATGACTTTTGAATCTTTAGTAACATAATTATATGCTGCTTGATTTTTCCCGACTTGTAATATGCGGACAGGCAAATTTGTTGTTGTAAGTTACTAACTGATAACAACGCCTTCGCACGGCAGCGCGTAAAATTCGAAAAAACATTATTATTTATTCCTCCCTTCTGAAATGCAGGTTGTGGGTTCGATTCCCACCCAGGACAATCATTTGTGTGATGAACATCGATGTTTGTTCTGTGTCTGGGTGTTGTATGTATTCTATGTATATATTTACAAACAAAAAAGTATATAAGTCAGTTATCTGGTTCCCATAGTACAAGCTTTGCTTAGTTTGGGGCTAGATGGCGCTATGTGAAATGTCCACACGTATATCATTATTATTTTTTTATTGATTAGATTTATGAACACAGTGCCATATAGCCCCAAACTAAGCAAAATTTATACTGCTTGAGATCACATTTTACCTGATAATAATAGGATACGGTCGCAGATGCCGTGTGTCGTATTTGCTTATGTGTTCCCGGGTTAAGATAGGACCTCGCCATCTCTTCCCGCCGTTGGCGGTTGCCAGAATGGGCAGCTTTCTCCTCGGTGCATTAAAATCGGCGATCTCTAAGACGCCTGGCAGGCGTGCTGATTATGGCAAACGATAACCGTTCAAAGTGGTACTTTATGGGGCAGCATATTGTCAGCAGTTTACGTGTTATAAAAAAAACTATTCCTTAGTAGAGATTATTTGAGATAACGGATCCACATGGACCATTAAGCCGTCGGTCCCGGCTGTTGTAACACTATGAAAGTCAAGTACGGAGCCGTTGAGCGGCCTAAAAATTCTGATTATCTATAACATACTCTCTTCAACACAACAGGTCGGCGTTCTTCTTATTCTGCAATGACGTGCGCTCCAAAGTGAAGGCTGAAAATCCAGAGTACACAATGGGAGATATCGCCAAGGAGCTCGGCCGGCGCTGGGCCGCCGCCGACCCTGAGACCAAGTCCAAGTACGACTCGCTGTCTGAGCAGGACAAGGCGAGATATGATAGAGTAAGTCACTGCTTTGATGTTAATTGCGACGTCACACTTGGGCACTGGGGTACTCATACTTGGGCACTGGGTACTCATACTTGGGAACTGGATAGTCATATATGGGAACTGGATATTCATACTGCGGAACTGGGTAGTTGAACTTGGGAACTGGATACTCCTACTTGGGTAGTCATATTTGGGAATAGTCATACTCATATATGGAAACTGGGTAAGTAGTCATACTTGGGAACTGGGTAGTCATATCCGCAAACTGGGTAGTCATACTTGGGAACTGGGTACTCCTACTCGGGAACTAGGTAGTCCCACTCAGGGACTGGGTACTCAAACTTGGGCACTCTGTATAAAATGATAATAATTTTCGCGAATTAGGTAGTGGTTATACTGGGATTCTAGGGACCCGGACGATTATACTAAAGTCACCGTTCATGCCCGCTTAGTAACTAATATGTATGTATATTAGGGAGCGTTCAACTATTACGTAACGCAATTTTATCTCGTAAAACGTTACGATGCGTTACAGGGGCGAGAGGGGGTCTTTCTTACAACACGTTACGTAACATTTTTTCTTTTTTTATATAAAAAATTAGGGAATTAAAACTCCCAAATTGGCAACCCTTTTCGTTTTTTTCGTTTACGAATTAAAAATGTATTGTTTTATTATAAGGCAATTAAAACTATACTTACCAAGAATAAAAACTATAACATAACTTTTTGCGACCAGGGTAAAAATGATCACTTGAGTGTTACGTAACGTTTAGAGAGGGGGGAGGGGTACAGAAAAACGTTACGGAGCGTTACAGTGGGGGGCGGGGGGGTCAAAAATCTTCAAAAATTGCGTTACGTAATACTTGAACGCTCCCTTATATGTATTATATGTATTAGCATTTTGGTCAGTAATAAGAATCCTCAAACTCCTCATAACAAACTTGAAAACAATATGACAAATGTATTTTCTTTTTTTACAATTTAATTTATTTGTGACTATTTTAGGTTGACTGTTTTATTATCTATGTTTTATTTCTTTCGTTTTCATTTAATTGTAATTTATATTAATCAAATTTTAATTGTATTTGTGTAGTAATAAGTGTAATTGGTGTAACTGTACTAATTAAATAAATTAACCAATTAATTGAGAAGGGATTATATATTATTGCTTACTTGAATATCAATCAATCATTCTTTTACAGGAGATGACAGCATACAAAAAAGGTCCACTGGGTCTAACGAAAGAGCTAATCAACCCAGAAATAGATATGGTTGAAGAGGTCAGCGAGTTTGACACTGATGACTTCAAATGAAAACCATCAAAAGATCAGCCCGCGACCACTAAGCTATTTGTGAACAAACTTTTATAAATAAGTGAAGTGAAATTCCAATGTCCGATTTATTTTTGCCGGGTTTTGATAACCTATATTGATAGTACTTACAAGTGTTTAAACCATTCTAAGTAGTGGGCAGCTTTACACTATTTTTCAGGATAACAGTGTTTTTAAAGTATGTAAAAAGCAATAAATAGAAGGTATGTATGTTATATGTATTTTGTTAAAACTTGGCACCATAGCTGTGTCAGCTAGCATTAAATATTTTTTGTTGTAAAGTCAGTCAATTGACCTTGATTTTTAATGAAAACCTTATGAGTTTTTTAAAAGCCTCGTAATTTTGGCGAAAATGTCGCCATTTTCTCGTATGAATGAGTTATTTTTTGTTTTAAATTTAGATTGGTAGGAAAGGAATCTTTTGTGACATTGAACTTCTATGGTACCTTTTTTCGTCTTATAAGGTTAACTTGTTTTTTTTTTTCATGTAAAATATTTATGTTTATTGTAATGTTAGTATATTGTACAATTTGTACACTTAGATTCCGCCGTCACTAAGACATGCTCGGTTTCACCAACAAGAGTTAATACAAAGGAACCTTTACAGCTTAATTTAAGTGTTAGTTAATTTAAGATTTGACTTCACATTTTGATTCTAACTTCACTTAACAAGCTTAAAGGGAATTGAAATATTGTAAGTAAACTGAGCATAGCACATAACATATGCTATATAAAACGTATTCTTTGGTTTTTGTTACTTAATATCGCTCTCTTGAAGAGATTTGACTATTATAAATTAAACGACAATACACCTGAATATGTTATATTTACGACAAAACAATAATAAACTAATTTCGACTAGTATACAATTGGGTTCCAATTTTTTTTAATATATAGGTAATGGATTTTGTAAATCGTTTACTTTATATATTCAATAAAATAATCTATTTGATACATAGCCATGTTACCTGCGATCACTTGCAAATTATTCGTCAGTTAGAGAGATTGTAAAAGCAGATGTTTACATTGAGGTAAATATAACACCCGTTAGCTGCTAATAATATCTAATCACTCGAATATATTTTTGTACACACTCAACTTAAACCTATTTGAATAAAAATCTAGTATGACGCTTAGTTTAAGGTCATGTTTTGTTTTTAATAAATGAATGTTTCTTTTGTTTTCGCGTAGTATCGCTACTGAGTTTGAACGTTGTTTATGTTGTGAAGATTTAGAGAATATTTTGTAGTTAAAATAAGTGGATTAAATAGAAAGGTATTGCGAGAATGGATATTTTAAAATTTATTGGTTCATACAAAGACCGTGGTACGATATAAACAGTATGGGCGATAGAACGCTTCGAGGGTGATAAGTGAAAAGCACTAAATATACAAGCTTTCCCAGGTTAGAAAATATTGCATATATATTATGCGGTCAATTTTCACATATGAAATTTTATTTTTGTATCTAGAACTCGCAGTTTGATTATTTAATATTTTATTTAGGTACGTATAATTGAGTATGCCCGCGCATACAAGGCATTATCGAAACAGCTTTAATTTTCAAAATCGTTAGTACAAAAGCCACTAGATTCATTTTAATATTAAAAATGATCTAAAATGCGACGATGCAACGTTAGCACGACGCGCATCTGCTTTTCTCTGAACTTAGCGGCCATTATCTTAGGTACATTTTTATTATGCGTTGGGGTGTACCATAGTGGTTTATCGGCCATCATTTAACAATGCAATTAAACAAGTCAACAAGTGTGAAACTGGTTTCGCATTTAGCCAATTCGTCTGGCCACAATCAAACTGCTGCACGCGGCATTTCTACTGAATCGAGAAACTGGATTTCTGGATATATTTTCGATAGGTTAGTTAGGAAAGCTGATCAACTAATGGCCTGGTTCATCATAGCTTTATAAACGTTAGTAAAATTCAACTTCAACATTTAGTTGATGGTCCTTGTGGAGAGGTTCCCACAATTTTGCCAATGTCACATAGTAATAATTCATTGCTTAAAATGTCCTGTCAATTTCACGCTGGCGTGAAATGTCACGACAGAAAACGAGACGAAGCATATCGAACATTGATAAAATTAAACATAAGGAGGCTCTCCATCAAAAGTATCCATTCAAACTTTCTCGGACTACAAACAGACAAAAGCAAATCTCAATAAAAACTACCAAAGAGTTTACTAAGTTTCTTGCGAGTGCAAACGTAAAAACGAATTTGATTTGTCTCATACGACAAGTTCAGAAACATTACAGTAGCGCATGATTAATGCTTTTATTGAAAACCGACAGTTGCTGCTGATGATTCTTAAAAATTAACCTGGGAGGCACACTAAACACTAAACTCCAGCCACGGCCAAAGTCGTACCGCGTTACAAAATCGTCGCATCTTGAGAATGCACACACAAAAATGTCGTAGGTAAAAATGGGGCCTTATCATTTCGAATAACCGTTTCAACGAAGCAATACGCACGTTTGATAAATTTATTTTTTAGTAATAATGAAAAGTAAGTCGATTAGTATTTTCAAATTAGAAAATTTAGAAGTAAGTTTAGAACGTGTATGAGTGAGATTTTATTATTTTTATCGAAAAGATGTATAGTTAAATTATATTCCTTTATTTTGTCTTGATATTTTTTAATGTTGAATATTAGTTTAAATGTCTAAAAGAACATTGTTTCATTACTTTTTAAGCACTGGTAATGTTGAAAATTATAATTTTTCTTCCTGGAAACCTAAAGTATTTTGAGTTGTGATCATAACTGTAAAAATGACGACTGTAAATCGTGATATAGCTACTTAAATAGTAATTTACACTTCTAAAATGTGCTAGATTCTCTGCTTGTTTTTTGTCGATGTACTGCAATGAATGCAACAGAAGTGGCGCCATCTGAGATGTTGGTTGTTTTTTTTTCAACATTCGTAGATGTTGGTTTACTCATACTGTTATTACTGTTATCTTGTGTTTTTAAATGATTATTTTCAATTACATTATTTCCTGTTAAACAACGACAGTTATTTTAAAAAATGTTTTAAATTTAGACTTTTGGTCATGATTTTAATTTTGATTGCTATGTTCGGCATTTAAGTAACGCATGCTACCCCTCATCCATCCATAAAACTGGGAAGTTAAATTTATGAAGGCGCGAGTGAGGCATTCCTCGGCGACGGCGAGCTTGCCTCGCTCCACCGCCACCACGCAAAGGTTGTGGAGCGCTTGCACGTTATCAGCTTCCAACTCCAAGATACGCCGGTAGCACTAGAATAAAAAATACATTTTTGAATTGAAATCTTCGGTGATGATATAAGTAGGTACCACGCATTGACTGAAATAAAATTCTCTTTCTCAACGACGAAGTTAAAGCGTGTGACGCTTTGTGCTTTTAGATTTATCCCCTCCACGCTTACATTTTGATTGCTATGTTCGGCATTTAAGTAACGCATGCTACCCCTCATCCATCCATAAAACTGGGAAGTTAAATTTATGTTGTAAAAGCTTCTTGTGAAAGATCCTTGAACTAAGGAAGGCTTGCAACCTACTCTTGAAAAAATACGCTTTTCTTTGTTTAATAATGTTGCCGGTTGTCGTCCCAAAAGTTTGTGCGTTATTTTAGACTTGTACATATGCGTAATTTTAAATTTATAGTGTACACGTAGATATGTATGGCTCGCGCATAACTTTATGAGCTCTCGGAAGTTAGGCCCGAGTACCAAACTGCGCATGGTACAGTTGAGTGCATTGTAAAACCGGTCATACAATAATTATAATAATATGCGTACTGCGCAGCCATTCGCGCTAACTTCCGAGAGCTCATAAAGTTTTGCGCGAGCTATACTTGCACACTAACAGCGCATTATAAACGATCAGATTGTAAAAGTTGATAAAAAATCTAGGCTTTCTTGATTGGCTAGAATAATAATAGCCAATCAACACAACTATATTCAAATTGATAGTTTTACCTAAAAATCATTAATGAAAACTGGCTTTAAGTACAGCGCGAGAGTATCGCAAGTCATTTGTTTGATCTTTATTCAGTCAACCAATAAGTTTACGAAAAACGACCAACACTCAGTTTTAAATGCGCTTTTGTGTTTACTTTAATTTTACCCAGTGGTATTTTTGTTATTTACAAAATTGAGTTTTAATAAACATACAAAATGTACCGTATGTTAAGTTCTAATAGATAAAAAGACGGGAAAATCAGATGGAAGTGTAATGTTGCAATATTGTTTTGAAATTAAGTGATGTACAAAACAATATAGTGAATCTTTTACACAAAATCGTGTTTTTATTTCATTTTTATTAGGTTATTTTTAGTCAAACTTTAGGGTTTTCATCAATCACAGAAGCTATTTTAACGACCGTTAACGACCGTTTAAGTTACTACCGAACACCAAACTCGCAATAAATGTTAGCAGTGGTTACGTATCCATTTTTTTTATTTATTTATTTTTTATTTTTTATGTTAAGCGATGACGCGACAAGCTAACCGTTCGCCTGATGTTAAGCGACACGGCTGCCCATATCAGTTGCAGTGTTATTCGGAACTCTAAAGTATAGAGTTTCGCATGACACTGCACTGCGCACGTCATCCTGAGACATCAACACAATCTAGTAACAAGATTACTAGACTGTGAGATCAAGTCATAAAGTCTCATTTGCCCAGTAATTTCACTAGCTACAGTGCACTTCAAACCGGAACACAGTAGTGCTTGCGCACTACTGCTTGGCGGCAGAATAACTGGCAAAGCGGTGGTACCTACCTAGACGAACTTTGCAGAAAAGTCCTACCACCTAGTAAATAAAGTAATTTCAGTTCTTTTTACATCTTATCACACCTATTTGAGGCCTTGTTTGTTCTTGGTAGTCTTGGTACACAGGCACTAAAATAGCTCATTAATCCCCTTGGACTAAACGTGATTTGAATTAGAATGTGGATATTTTTCGTAAAACCACAGAATATATAATAGTACTACATAGTAAAAGCTCCAATCACCAAAGAGATCAAACAGCAACATTATACAGACTATACCTATAATAATAAACCACGCGCAACCCAAATAAAAAAGTGAAATAAACGCGCGATATGCATTCCGCCTGTGTTTACTCAAATTCGGTCTGAATTTAATCCGGATTTTACTTAGTTCTATGAAAAATGAACGCTTCTTACTCAAATAGTTACAATTAAAAGTATTATATAAATATCAACTCCGGAGAACAAAAATATCGTAAATTGCGCTTGGACGCTAAAAATGTGATACAAGTATAATTGCACTGTTATTTTCTCATAGAGTATGTAATAATAAGTAGCGTCCACCTCGGGACCAAGACTATTTTAAGTTCGAGTGATGTACTTTGAATCCTCCCTCAAAGAAACACTCGCCTTAAACATCAAAAATATCTGTTTTAATGTTTATTTATTTGTTCACATACAATTTTACTTTTCTTTTGCTCACTACTGCCGCTTAGTTTTCTGGTTTGAAGGGCATCGTAGCTAGTGAAATTACTGGGCAATTGAGACTTTATGATCTGATTTCACAGTCGAGTAACCTAATTACCAGACTGCTGATGTCTCAGGACGATGTGCGCAGTGCAGTGTCGCGCGAAACTTTATATTTTAGTTCCGAGTGACGCTTCTGTTATGGGCGACTGTATCGCTTAACATCAGGTGAACGACTAGCTCGTCACATCATTCCTAAGACTATTATGTACGATAGAAGTTAGTAACACTCATATACACACAGACAATAATGCTGAACCCTGAATCCCACGCTAGGACTACCAGTGTCGTGAGATTCAGTTTCTTCCTATATGTGTATCTCACCTGATGGTAAGTGACGATGCGGTCTAGGAATATATAAAGAAAATTTACTAAGTATATGATATTATTGCAACTATTCCTATGGGTTATAGCATTTAAAAACGATACAACCATTTCAAACATCATTTTATTTTATAAAAATAAACGTTTTGACGACAAATAGTTATAATATTTCGGGGTCCTTACGAATCATCGACACGTCAGAGTCACCGTCAGAAAGTTCTCGAGACATTGTAAAAAATTCAGTTTTTACAAAATTTACTTCTTTACCTTAAAACATTAACAACATTACATTTTTTCACATCTAAAACTATTAACGGTCAATCACTTGTAATTTACATAGCGTTTACGAAAATAATGCTTTTTACATCGTCGATTTGATTTGTTAGTATGCTGGTACTTCCTATTTACATACAATTTGGAATAAGATGCCTGTTTCATTTAACTCTCAGTTTACTCTGAATTTTCTATCGAGAAATTAATGTAATCAAAATTTTACTATTATGAACATATTGTTTAAAAAAATTTTTCCACGATGTTGTATGGAGTAACATTATCATTTAAGGTCATGAAAAGTAGGCTAATTAATATATTGACCCAATATTCGGTCCTGTGACCCCGCATTTAAAGAATAAACCCATAAGAACGTTTTCTGAATTTAGGCACTCATGTCATATTGACCAGCAAAGAAAACATTATTACAAAGATCAGAAAGATCACCTTGCTATCGAGTACAAGCGTCCTTAGTAATCTATTTTATAGGGGGACATGTTACGCGTACTTTAGATATTTAAGCTTGGGGTTGTAGGTATTTTTACTTACAATGCAACGTTTTTACTTACTAACGTACTTATAAACAATTTTATACAACTCAACATTGCATTGTGACTAGAGTTACAACATTTTTATGTTCCATCTAGTACGCTATTTCTGTATTTAATTATATCAATAATTGTCAATACAATCCGTATACCAGGCTAATGACGAAAGCTCATTCGAATATAATGCTACTCGATTACTATTAATATAATATGGCATACACAATAATTACAAACAATATCACGAATTAAATGCGTTTAGGAGATCAAAACTGTCCTATCACAAATTTATAAACAGGCGATAATCGAAACTCAATTTTATACCCTGATTGTTGGTAAAATTGGTAAAAATAATCGATAGGAATATCAACTGGCCGTTTCGATTGGTGTTCATGGAAGGTTACATCGAACGTCTATTTACATTTTAGAAAAGGTCATGTCGCTACGAGCCGTCTGCTTCGTTGGGATCGGGTGGCTGCTGCGGGATGTAGTTCCATCTCGCTCGCACCTCGGTGGTGGCAGTGGGAGCAGAGGGAGATGGAGTTGTTGTTGAGGTAGCAGCGGCGAGTCTCGCCCGCACTACCGCTAGATGTCGCTGTATGTAGTGTTCGTGAGGCGCGAGGTGAGCGGCGCGAGTGAGGCATTCCTCGGCGACGGCGAGCTTGCCTCGCTCCACCGCCACCACGCAAAGGTTGTGGAGCGCTTGCACGTTATCAGCTTCCAACTCCAAGATACGCCGGTAGCACTAGAATAAAAAATACATTTTTGAATTGAAATCTTCGGTGATGATATAAGTAGGTACCACGCATTGACTGAAATAAAATTCTCTTTCTCAACGACGAAGTTAAAGCGTGTGACGCTTTGTGCTTTTAGATTTATCCCCTCCACGCTTAAGGTCCGAAGGAAACACTCACACTTTCAGCAGCATCCAAGTCTTTAACGGAGTTGATATAAATATCCCCGAGCAGCACCAGCGCCTTCACATGATCCGGGTGGTGTCGGACCAGCTGAGTGAGGAACGGTGCAGCCTCCAGCGGCCGCCGTCGGTCCGCCAGCAGGAGGGCTAGGTTGAACAGCGCCGAGCGGAAGTCAGGCTTGAGGTGGACAGCGGCGCGGAACCAGCGCTCGGCGCATTCCGCGTCACCTTCGTCCATGCACACCATGCCTAGGTTGAAGTGGACGCGCTCGTTTGTTGCTGGAAGGGTTAAAGAACAGAAATAAGGTACCTAAAAGTAGATAATGTAATCCTAGGTATCGTGGGCCATGGAATTAAATAAACCTAGGTAGGCAGTGGGCGAACTCATTCGCTTATTTAATGAAAAGTTACATGATAAAATAACTGAATATCGTAACGTCAATTTGGAGCAACGATAAAAATATAGAATATCCATACCATGATGTAAAAGTGCTACCTATACACTATCCAACAGATAATGCGTAACATATATATATACGTAATTATGTATATATATTATAACACGTTAATGATATATTTTACATATGATTTATTTTTTGTCGCGATTTTACTGTAACCAAAGTCTCTAAATCAGCGCTAAGGATGCATGATCGTTATTTTGGTATTAGAAAAATAAACATTGATATTTCTCAATAACACGTTAGACATCTTGAATTATCGATATTATTTATAATTTCACCTTTAATATCGATAGCTATTTTATCGAATATCGATAAATATGGAACATCCCTAGTAACGCTTATGAAGCCGCGGGCTGTATATTACTCACAGTCTTTATCCAGCAGTTTCAAGAGCCGCTGCCGCGCCAGATGCCTCAGGTCTGCTGCTCCCAGCTCTTGCAGCAGTATGGCGGAGTTCAGCAGCGCTTGTTCATGTTCCGGCTCCAGCTCCAGCGCCTTGTCTAAGTAGGCCAGCGCTTGGGACGCTTTGCCTTGTTCTAAGAGGACTACCCCAAGCTGTGGTAAAGTAAAAGTAAAGTGATAAGATAATGAATTGAAAAACCAGGTAGTCTTTATATGAGCTGAATTTTTTGACATCTGAATTGTTTGACCACGCACGCTCTCGCTTGATTACAAGTGTGATAATAGTGTTGTTGGAAACGAAGCAGTTGATCTTCTACGTCTGCCGTTTTAGACTTATGTTCATAATTATTATTATACCATTCTCTTTCAGGTTCAGCATTACCACATTACCACTTACTAAGTCTTAGTACCTATAGTCGCTAAACAATGTTCTTTATTATTATCATCAGTAGAGTGATACCAAAGTTACCAGCGTCATTGTATCCTGATAAATATAATTTGGGAGTTTTCAAGGCAAGAGTGAACCGTTATTTTCTAGACAACTATGTTCCATAGTAGACTGAATCGTCACTTACTATCAGGTGAGACAGATGAAAGCCTATAAAAGATTAAAAAAATAATATGAACGAAGCACTTTTGATAATGAATTTTTTTAAACCAAAATTTGTTTTATGTTGTTTAATTTTTAGAATTTATTTTGTTTGCTATAGGTAATTCCTAAGACTTACGTTGTAATAAATATCAGGATTCCCGCTGTCATAAAGCAAAGCCCTCTCATAAACTTCTTGCGCTTCTTTCGTCCTATTCAATTTGATGAGAATATCGCCTCTATTGATATACGCCTGCGTATAGTCTGCTCTCATGCTTATAGCCTGTCTATACAGCATATCTGCTTCTTCTAGCCTGGTCGCGTTCTTCGATATTAAATTGGCCAAGTTAAGGAAGACATTGAGATGATTTGGGGCAATTCTCGCTTGGTACGATTCTCCAGGCTTCGCTTTGGGTAGTAGAGATTTCGCTCTGACGTAGGCGTCTTCAGCTTCCTGATACCTTCCGAGATGGTTGTAAGTTCTTCCGACGTTGATGTGGGCGCCGACGTCATCAGGTTGGACGCCGACGGCTGTGTTAAAGAATGCCAGTGCTTCTGCGTAATTTCCATCAGCTTCTAGCGCGTGACCTACGTTGTTGTATAGCTTTGCGTTGTTCCGGTTTACCTGAAATAATTTGAAGTTGAGTTATTGGATAGATGGCTTAATATTAAAAATAAACTTATATTTCAAAAATCGTCACACCTTCAAGAGAATGTTAACTTTCTGCTGAAGATTCCGAAAAATCTTTTTGTAATGGCCAAATGCTTCATTAACAAAACTAACTAAATTAACTAACTTACTACACAACTAAACTAGCCCTACTAAATCCATCAGGAACAAAAAACATGTATAAACGATATAATGTTTGGTTTCAGTCATTCTCGGCCCCAGGAAATATTTCAAAAATATCTTCAACCATATTTTCTTCATTAAATTCATCATTCTTTTTCTTTTTTAATGATAGTAGAAAGTTACCTACCTTAAGCCCTGAAGCGAAGATAGTATATTCAGTCTTCCAGTCCCAGTTCCTCACATAAGTCTTTGCACTGAAGGCCAGTAGAAGGAACGTTAGAATAGCTGCAGCCAGTTTCGCCTTCTTCTTGGACAGGATTCTCCATCCGTGGGCGACGAGTAAGCACCAGCCCATCGACGGCATGTAGAGAACACGTTCAGCCACCACAAAGCCAACGGGGAAGAAAAGGTTCGATGCCGGGAGGAAAGGAAGGACCAGTAACGCAAGACCCTGAAATCATTTTACCAAGATTACATCAAATGCGAAAGAAAACGTTACGCAAGAAAACGCAGACAGGTAGTTCTTGCTTCTTTCAATAGTCAATACAATGGAAAATTCTAATCTCTCCAGCCTTGCACCGATTACTTTTCAAGCCATAAAGTGTGGAACTTGCACTCGCTCTTACAACGGTGAAAAAGCTTCGAATTGAAACTCACATTTTTAAGAAACACAAAACAGCCAGCTAACGTTTTCTGGTCGTCCTACCCACACTATCTCCATGTGAGAGAAGGCCTGGTTATCAAAACGTAAAGAGTCTTCACGCATTCCACGCTTATGAACTAATTTAACTTTTTTGGACAATAAGTAGTGAAGAATAGTAAGCCCAAACCGCAGGACGTGAAGACAGACCTTTTGAATACGCGACTTTTTGTTTCGAAGACTCAACTCGTATTAGCCAATAACTGACCAGCCAGGAAAAAATCTGTATACATCAGCAGAAATCTTACCATCGTTAAAGCCGAAGACCTTGTTCTCAAAGCATGAACAGCAGCAGTTATCAGGATCGTAGCCAAGGCTAGGGTAGCAATGTTCCGAGGGTCCTTCCATGATTTTAGGAGAGCCACAGTGCCCATGGTCCAGTCGCAGCATAGTGCTTCTGGCAACGTAAGCAGCCAGGCGTTGAGGGCTGGTAGATATGCGAAGGTGAGATGTCTGTAAATGATAAAAGCTAATATATTTTTTACTGAAAAACGCTAACGTTCATATTGAAAACAGGTTCAAAAAATCCTGAACAATGGATGGATTTAGTCAAAAGACGCCGAGTTTAATCGAAATCATTGTTTATTTTAATGAAGACTCGACTTCATTATCCCTTCTCATATAATGTTTTATAAATGAACCCAAGTAATTTTTATCTAACAAATGCAGTAAGATTAGAAGTCACTTTTAATTCTAACCCTTATTGCGATTATTATCAGACTATTTCCACTTATTAATGAAACCTATCTACTCCACTAATAATTGATCCAATTTCCCGAAACTACATAGAATAATACATACATATAATTTCTCAACAATAACGAATGTCACCATAAAAGTAATGCGGCTTGCCTAACTTAGGAACGTCTTGTCACACGCAGGCAAACATATATCCTTTTACCCTCATTAGGCTAGTACTTAATAAAGAAAAAAATGTCGTTCCGCCTTGAGATATATGTATACAAGAACTTCATTAGTCGAGAGAATCTGCGTCTTGACAGCCACGCCGGACTAATGACTCGAGCTGAAAGCGAAACTAGACATTCAGACCAGTTTATATTCTTCCCGCTCCTTTGGATATTATACATAACTAGTTGCGCCCCGCGGTTTCACCCGCGGATATAAAGTATTTTAATTATTTAAATATTTACGCATCCCACGGGAAAATTTCACTTTTCCGGGATAACATATGTTAATCTAGTGTATAAGCTATCTTGGTACCGAATTTTATCCAAATCCATTCAGCCGTTTGAGCGTGATGGAGTAACAAACATACACACAAACACACACACAAACTTTCGCCTTTATAATATTAGTGTGATGTGATTGCAGAAATTACACATCTTATATTACTAGGATGAAAACACTTTTTCATTACTCATACTCGGAATGTAGGTCGTTGCCTGAAGTTGCCTGAGCGGGTGAAAGTAATTCTTTTCAGCCCTAGGGAGAAACGTTTCCAAGCCATCAAATTATAAAAGTAGTTCTATTTTCGCATTTCTATTGAATCATGTTCCAAGTTTCTCAACAGCCACTTAATTACAGCGCGGTGTAAAATTGAAATAACATAACGTTTAGTATTATTTCAAGAATATATTTTTTTAGTGATTTTAGTATAATTTAGTTTAATATCTTAAAAACACATAGATTTGGACAAAATCTTTTCTATTTTTCCAATGATGAAAATGGAAAGTAACGGCTAAATAGATGGCTGGCCACAGAAAAAAAATCAAAATAGGCGGAAAAGCGGCGAAACAAGAGTTGTAAAGTTTTGTTTATACTTCCGTATACCAGAGATTTGTATATTCACTCATTTTTTCTTTAGCTAATTCATGTTTTTATTTTTATTTTCCTTGTATTCGTAATGAAAAGTACAGTGTTTACCTCGGGCTAAACACTTATTTAGATAAGACATTGGCTTTCTCGCTATGCTCGGACACCGAACCCGTCCCGGAACTAAGTAACTTTCATCCCTAGGGTAAGAATGTACTATTCCGTGACAAATGCACTTTGAAAACAAAACAACTTTATCTGAAGAACACTTTACCCATCGAAGTGGCATTTTGTGCAATAAGTACGATGCTCGTACCTACATATAACTTGTCTAAATATTCAGTTCACATATTTTTGGCCGATGGATGCAGGAGGTAAGCTTAAGGTACAGCGCTCTGTGGGAAAGACCTATGTGCATCAGGCTTTTGACGATAATAAAAAAATTACAAAATAATTCATTCCAAATTTTAGCCTGTTTTCAGGATCATATATAGTAGTTTTTATCGTGTAACAAATAAACACATTCTTTAGACAATAACTTTAGGTATATCGTATATTTTTTGTGAGATCGTTATTTAAGAGTAAATACCTAAAAACATTTATTTTATCAAATCAGTATTTCTCCATTTCGCCTCGGTAACTCTCCTTAAAATAATAAATTTTCTGATCTTGACTTTGCTAGAATATCTTGGCTCAAATGGCATTCTACATCTATATGAGACGTTTGAGTTAACCTATACCTATTAAATTATTTGTACAAGTTTTTGCCTTATTATCTTTAATTCCAAGGGTTATTTAGTTTCCCCCCTTATTTTACTAGACTGTAAGAAACTTTTTAGTATGAGTACCGCAAACCACACATCATCGAACGGACAAGAATCGTACAGAAGATACAGCAGTAGTTTAACTTGTCCGGGGGCGAGTTGGCTGGACTGCCAACGCGACCCCTTCTCGCTCCGGTATAGCGGACGAGGGGTCATGGGGGGGTTTTAGTGGATTTGAGTCCCACATACCAATACATAATAGGGAAGTGCGAGGGCATTTCCCAGCCTCAAAAAAAAGAAGTTCAATTTGTGAAAAGAACTTACCTTGCCGGAGGAGGCGCCGCTCCAGCAGGGTTGTCGAACCTGGTGAAGACTGGCAGTTGAGCGCCCATCACGTGTAGTCTAGCTGCCAGTAAGGCCAGGGTCGCACAGCAAACGGTGGCGACACGGCGCGCAGCCTCTCCGCATGCGCAGCCCCACCCAGAGCCTTTGCCCCACGCGTCTACCCATGACCATCGGCTGGTGCCACCGGAACTGCGACGCTGGTGGTAAGAATGTGTTTTATTAAAAGGTCTGGACAATGAAAGTGTGTAATATATTGACAGCCTCTGTGGTGTGGTGGTTGAGCAGGTCAAGTCATAACCCAGATGCAGCGGGTTCGATTCCCGCGACAGGACAAGTATTTGTGCACAGAAAAAATAGCGCAATCGCTTGTTCTGTGTCTGGGTGTTGTGGACTATGGTCCTCGTAATTCCTGGGTTCTAGATACAGGGGATCCTAGTTAGGGTCCAGGATCTATGTATGTGACAGGTGTAAATTTAAAAGAAAGCTTTATACAAATCGTGTAAATCGTCAAAAGAGTGCCCCTTGACTAAATAGTATAATTATAGAGTTTCTCTCGTAGTCTCCAACAATAGTTAAGATTACAGTCTGTTAGATCGTGTGCAAATTAATTATGACTACGAACTCAGAGTGGGAAAAAATGGCTACAGAATCAGCACGAGCCGAGTTTCTACGACGTTTTTACGCCCAAAAATAATTTTCTACCAAAATAAGAACGCAGGTAAAACAGCGCGTAAAATCTTTAAGCCATTTTTTCACGACTTTCCTTATATACTAACTACTGAATATTGAATGAAATAACAAGTGTGCTGTAGTAATTTTGTTTGTTGCAAAAAAGAGAAAAATTGAGCGCGTACAATAAGCTTTCTTTTGTACACCTCCAAGAACCAAGGACCAAATAACAAAGAGAAACAAAAAATCCGAAATATTCTTTGATGTAGATATTCGTTTGGCGTCGCACGTCGGCTGGCTTCCTTGTCGGAAGGGGCGAATAGGACGAATGAGACACCATATTTTAGACAGTGATCCTACTCTTTACATCAAAATAACACGCATGCAAATCTGAATATTTGCGATCTTTGTAAGCTTTGAATAATTTTACGTTTGTATATGTAAATATATAACTCAAAGGTGACTGACTGATTATGCTGGTAACTGACTAATATAGATAGATAGATTATTATATATATTATATATATATTAATATTATATATATATTAACTCTTTATTGAAACACCACATTGTAGGAACAATTTACAGGCACAAACTTAAGAATTAAGTGTCACAATGGGCGGCCTTATCACTTAAAGCGATCTCTTCCAGACAACCCAAAAATGTAGGAAAAAAAAACAATAAAAATAAGGACGGTGGTTTTCAGATACAGGAAAAGCTATACAAACTATACTAAATGCTAATAACAATATATATACATATATATAAATTATATATATATAGGTACATAAATATATATACACAAATACATACATAAATAATAATAGTAGGAGACATTACAGAAGTAATAAGTACCAACATTAAAACAACAGTAGATACTAAATGCGTAATATAAGTCTATCAACTCACAGCCCAAACCTCTGGACGGATCGGGCTGAAATTTTGCATGCAGGTAGATGTTATGACGTAGGCATCGGCTAAGAAAAGATTTTTTGAAATTTCACCCTCTAGAGGGTGAAATGGGTGGTTGAATTATTTTCCCATAGGCCACGCCGCGGGCGAAAATGCGGGCAGAAGCTCGTACGGTATATGTGTAGAGAATGTGTCAGTAAGTAAGTAGTATTTATTGACTGGCCCGACTCAGTTGGTAGTAACCATGCCTTCTGAGCTGTGGGTTGTAGGTTCAATTCCCACCCAGAACTAACATTTGTGTGTAGAACATCGATGTTTGTTCTGTGTCTGGTTGTTATATTGTATTCACAAAAAAAAGTATCTTAGTATTGTATCAGTTACCTGGTTCCCATAATACAAGGTTTTCTTAGTTTAGGGCTAGATGGCACACACACACAATTTTTTTTATAATGTTGCTAGCAAAAGCTAATCCAAGCACTTTACTGACTAGGTTTCTATACATTTGAGAAAATACACAAGTTTGACTACTGTTTCCTCTTAAATAGGGTAGACATACTGGAAATGGGGCGAAGCATGAGTCGCGTTACATAATTAGGGCATTCTTCCGTGTTTTATATCACATCTATCCTACTATACTCGGGGCGTAATAATGTAGGCATCGGCATATACACGAAAAAGGTTTAATGTTTATGTGAAAAGGAAAGCTGGATGTATCGTATTATTCTACAGGGTAAGTATACATGAATACGTACAGTGGTTTTTGATTTCGGCAACGATCTAAAGCGTTTCTGTCACTGGGATGTACACTGAAAACTTTTTTTTTAAATTTTTGGCTCCACACCTCCGTGTATTTAGCCAGTGTCAAGTAATTGATAATTTATCAAGTTAATGATATTTCACGCAAATATGTGTCAAGCAACAGTCGAAGTCATCAAGTCAAGTCATAGTCTAGTCAAAGTCATACTTCTAGTAAAGTGGTGACAACTTTACTTGAAGCTTTTATGGAGTTTTGGAAACAACACGAAAAGAAACGTTTCACCATCATTATACCATTTTCCCACACTCACGCCTGTAATCCAGCACTCAACGAATAGAATGCCACCAATTTTATGCACTAACACTGAAAATAACACAAGTTTTGGAAAATAATACAATGCAATGACGCAATCTTTTTCGCGTTCCCGCTAAAACTCCCACTGAAAACTTTTGTTATATGACAGATTGTGGTGTGGCCATAATCTAAAAGGTGTGGGTTCGATTCCCGCGACGGGACAAATATTACAGTGTACATTAGAATAAAAGCGCCAATACTGGTTCTGTGTTTGGGTGTTGTGGAAGCATAAAGTCAAATAATTTATTGCAAATGGCTATTTTTATTGCTTTTACGAATCAGTCCAAATAAGAATATTAAAATAATTTAAGTAAATCAAAGTTTTGAACAAATAAATTTCTGAAGTGTACTTAATAGTCCACGTTACCTGATGGGTCCTTAGATACCGGTTATGCCAGTGATGTTTTATTAGTGTAATGTCTTTTTTTATGTTACGGAATGACATGACGATCTAGTCGCTCGCCTGATGTTAAGCGACACGACTGCCCATATCAGTTGCAGTGACACTTGAAGCTCTAAAGTATAGTTTCGCGTGACACTGCACTGCGCACGTCATTCTGGGATATCAGCACAGTCTAGCAACAAGATTACTAGACTGTGAGATTAGGTCATAAAGTCTCATTTGCCTAGTAATTTCCACTAGCTACAGTGCCCTTCAAGCCGGAACACAGTTGTGCTTGCGCACTACTGCTTGGCGTCAGAATAACTGGCAAAGCGGTGGTACCTATCTAGACAAAACTTGCAGAAAAGTCTTACCACCTAGTATAAATTTAATAAGGCTCGAAAAATCATTGGCCTTTTGGAAATGCCATTGCAATTAGGTACCACCATTTCACTTATCAGCAAAAAGTCCTCAAATGCAACCAATATTTACATTAAACCTTTAAAAATTGCGAGGTTCTGCACTTTGGAACTGCGCTGTGTTCTGGTGTAAAAAAAGGTACTTCTATATAATTATAGCATTCTATCGTGCTCTGTCTCGTCTTACCCCCGACCCCGTGGCGAGAGGGATAATTAATTACCCATGGGATGGTGTGGGGTATGAACAAAAAGGTCGAGGTGTCGCTCACGTATTGAGGGCGGGATATAATATCATTTAAGAAAGGGGTGTTTTGTGGTGAAATTGTTTTGTTTCTTAATTCATGTGCTGTTATTTTAATAAGGAAAAGGCTTGAACAAGTAAATAAAAAAGAATCTAACCCAAAAAGTGTGTTTCATTCAAGGAAAATTAAATAACAAATGCAATGGCTACAAAAAAAGCTGTGTACGTTTTCACGGTTCCATGCACGATAAAGATCCCGTACATAAGTAATATTAAATACTAATAAAATAAATACATTATCTATGCCCTTCAGGCGCAAAACTCGCAATATAATAATCATAATAATAAACGCCCAATGATCACATAAATAGATCCTTAACCCTAACTAGGATTCCCTGTATCTAGGGACCCATGAACTACGAGGTTCATTTTCCAGCAAACCCAGGCACATATCAAGTATTTGCGCTTTTATTTCTGTACACAAATAGCCGACCTGCATAACCACCACATAACAGAGGCTGTCAAAAAAAGAGCCCGTGTTACTAATTCCAAGCGCATAGATAAATGGTAGTCATAAGCACAGACCGTGAAATTCCTGCATTGTAATACTCACCTTCTGAGCTACAAAGAGTTCATAGACCACGCAAACTCCAGTAACGGTGATGCCTTGTTCCTTGCATAGCATTGCAATCCCAACGCAAGCCGTGCAGGCTGCCACGTAGCGCCAGTCTGGAAACAAAATCACATTCATTATACTGATATAAAAAAGAGTGAAACATTGTTCATTTGTTTGTTTGTGTAGCTTTCACGCCAAAATGTCTGAAGCATTAAAATTTGGCGCACCACAATTGTTTACCTACCTAAATCTGTATCAGATCGCAGATTTTTCTACTCCAGAATCAAGCGTACAATTACAATCTATATAATAATAATAACACATAATAATAATAATACGTGCGGACATCTCACACAACGCCATCTAGGCCCAAACTAAGCAAAGCTTGTGCTATGGAAACCAGATAACTGATATAATACTTATATACCTTTTGTTTGTAAATACATACATAGAATAGAATATAACACCCAGACACAGAATAAACACCTATGTTCATCACACAAATGTTTGTCCTGGGTGGGAATCGAACCCACAACCTGCAGTTCAGAAGGCAGGGTTACTACCAACTAAGCTATCGGGCCAGTCTACTTAATACTTAATCTATGCTCATATAAAATTGTAAATATGGATACATAAAGGTTGATGAGGAACAACAAAACCAGGATTTTGTTAATGCGGGAAAATAAAAATATTCTCGCGGAAAATCGAGTTACTTGCTAATGAAATCTTATGTCGCATCTACTTGAAAATAATTTATCCTTGTTCCATAAATTGGAATGTTACACTTGCGGTCGGTAAGTCACGTCTCTTAAAGGACCGGCAACTGTTGAGTTAGATTTGTTCGTGTGTGGAGATCGTGACTTGGCTAACGTTACTGGAGCGCGGTTGCTTGGTAGACCATCAAACTGTGCCCGGCTGACATGAATTCGATCAAAGTTGTACGGTAAGTGTTAAAGAAAGCCTTGAGAGTACGTCCAGCCGGTATTAAGTTAATAAAACATCAAAGTATGTTTGTACTGAATTAGAATACAGAACTTAAACAGAATAAATGAGATGTGAATGAGAGTTACCAACATACTTATTTGTTATTTTTTTATTTATGGCCAAGTGGCGTAAGAAGGAATACATATAAACCAAGGTCATGACACCACATCGAGTTTTTGACTCAGTGAGCACGTAGCAAAGACCAAAATGATTTCGTATGTCCGGCGGATGTCCGGCTGTTCTCCTCTACAGATCGTTTAAATTCTGTGTGACTCGGAAAATTGCGCAGGTTGGGTAAAGTTAATATATTATATAATTTTCATGCCTAAATCAGTTTTACGATATGTAGTCACATATCGTAAAACTGATTTAGGCGTGTACATCTAGTCCTAAACCAAGAAATTCGTGTACTATGGAAACCAGATAACTGATACAATACTTAGATTTTTTTTGTGTGTAAATATATACATAGAATATAATATAACACCCAGACAGAACAAACATCGATGTTCATCACACAAATGTTTGTCCTGGGTGGAAATCGAACACAATCTGTAGTTTAGCAGGCAGGGTTACTTAGAACTGAGCTATCGAGCGGGTCAATAATAATAACTACCTTGATGTAAGTGTATTATTAAAACGAAGTCATTCGCCAGTGAACTAAAGTTACCGACATAGCTCAGCGAATTAGTAAGCTGAAGTGAAAATGAAAAAACATTTATTTGACAAAAGGCAAAATTACATAATGGTGAAGATTGGAACACCTGACTCCCACACTAGGCTCGAAACCCGTGCTGTGGGAATCAGGACTCTTTCGTCGGAAGTGACAATGGGCTGGTCATATAGCCGAAGAACCGATAACCGTTGGGTTAGACGTGTTCTGGAATGGAGACCGCGAATCGGCAGACGTAGTGTAGGACGCCCTACGGCAAGATGGAGCGATGACATACGCACGGTAGCTGGCAGTAACTGGAAGATTAAAGCCGAAGACCGGGCTCAGTGGCGTGCCTTGGGAGAGGCCTATGTCCAGCAGTGGACTAGTGTAGGCTGAAGATGATGGTTAAAACGTGAAAAGCCAGCAAAAAACGGTGTAGCATGATTTCAGCCTTTATTAACGTAGATCCGGATGAATATCAAACAATATTTTGTAAAATGTTTGTTCTTTAGAAAGCTAAGTTTCCAGGGATTGTACCTACATCTTCAAATTATACTTTATCCCGAAATAAACAAGGGATGCTGGGGCGGGTAACAAAATAATTAGGCTCTTTTCAACGTGGGTAGGTATTGTTTAACCTGTTTAAAGAAGGCAGGTTGGCATTTGCAAATTAATTGCTTCATAATTAGATAATAGAGTAGAATATTCAATTCGGCTTGATTTGAGATGATCTATTATAGGCATGGTTGAAGCGGTGATTACCTGTTTGTTGATTGCCAAACAAGATCATTAGTTCAGCCATTATGTTAAATTCTTAATTAGTGTGAAACGCATAGATGACTGTAAAAATTAGGACTGCCCATCAAAAAGATAGCCCTAAGCTAGATTTTTTTTCTAGATTCGTTTAATTCTAAGGTAAAATTTTGGTACACTTCCCTATTTAAAAAAACAGCATACGCTAGCCCTAAATTAATGATACAAAATGTATTGTATTGTATGTATTGTAATGGAATGTACAAAGCTTGCTGCGTTTTGTTTCACGCGATGTATATACGTTGATTTCTAATAAATAGTTATTAAAAGCTTATGATCCCCAGGTTCTAAAAACATACGAGCAATTTAATAAAATTGGTGTATTATAAGTAGTATAAATAGATACTTACTGCATTCAGGAACGGCACTTGTTTATTTTTTAAATTTAGATTCTAGGGTCGCCATTTTTCTTTAAACATATGTATAGCTCGCGCAAAACTTTATGAGCTCTCGAAAGTTAGCGCGGATGACTGCGCGGTACGCATATTATAGTTATTGTATGACTGCTTTTACAATACACTCACCTGTACTATATATACGCAGTTTGGTACTCGGGCCTAACTTCCGAGAGTTCACAAAGTTTTGCGCGAGCTATACCTGAAACTTTGTGGGTATTCTTGACGAGGTACACTTTGACACAAGCTACTTGAATAAGAGTGAGAGGGGACAAGTTACCTGTATATCTCCTTCTGCTAGATGCTCGCGCGTAGCAAAGAATTGCTCCAAGGAAGAAAACTGATGACAACATCTCTGCTCTCCCCACAACCCCAGTTACCTGTAAGCAAAACCAAAGATCTATATAGGTTACACTTTCCCACTAATTTCAAATTAAATGTAAGTTCGCGATCGAAGATTATATTGTACAAGATTTGGGCTAAGCCATGGTAAAATTGCGTAACCTGCGTAAAATTATAATGATTTACTTTTACTCATAAATTAGAGTGCTTACTTACTTAATAATTATTCTGTCTACAAAGTACCAACAAAGAAATCGAATATTGCTTGCGTTAGATTGTAACATTCGCCTACTCTAAAAGTATCCGTAGATCCAACTGAATAACTATTAAAAATTTCAACAAAAACAAAACAAACTTGCGATAGGTGTAAGAGTAGAGGAAAAGTTACTTTAGTTTCCCGTAAACAATGTTTGCCGAGTGGCGACTCTCACTTAATCTGTATGCCAAGTGAAGTCCGGAAAACACGGCTTCAGCTCGGTGGAGGGCAGGAGCTATAAAATGGCAAACAGTGTGGTGTGGGACTTACTTACCGTAGTTACGGAGACAGCACGGAAATTCCTGTGTTCCCTACGACTTCATTATAAAAGTGTCAAGGGGTCTTTTGTGGGTGTCCTTTTAAAATACGTTTTAGACTTACACTATCTTACTATCATTTTGTTTCTAAAATATTATTGTTCGCCCTAACAAGAATGTTTAGTTGCGTTCTCGGCTTGACGTTGCTGTTTTAGGAATGTTTTTGTTAGTGATTTGATTTGATTTTGAAATTCCTTTATTGACATAAAATTACATTTTATTTTGTAGGACTTAGCGTTAGTGTCTAAGTTATAAATTTAATCTAAGAATATAAATTGTTTTGTAGGCTGAAGGCGCCTCTTAAAACTAATAGCACTTTACAAAGTTTATAAATATACAGTTCTATTTAAATCATAAATTTTAGGGTAGATGGAAAAAAAAAGAAAGTATTAACATTACGCATTACTTTGCTACTTCGTGCGTTTTTGGCATGAGTTTGGTTTGATGGTTTTTGTTAGTAATATTATGATTATTCGAAGATTTTCGCCTTTAGTGTGGCTAGATTATCGCCTGTTTCATTTGAACACTTAGGTGTGTTGGTCCACGTTTAGCTTCC
Organism: Ennomos fuscantarius; assembly: GCA_905220475.3. Classification (NCBI taxonomy): domain Eukaryota; kingdom Metazoa; phylum Arthropoda; class Insecta; order Lepidoptera; family Geometridae; genus Ennomos; species Ennomos fuscantarius. The sequence goes on from HG992029.1 coordinate 4,571,180, forward strand.
AAATAGACACCAATCATTAAAAGTCATAGCATTTAGCATTACAAAAGAAACCATGTCTTTGTGTTGCTTTAATATTTTATTTTAATCTAAATATATATAACTCAAAGGTGACTGACTGACTGATATAGTGATTTATCAACGCATAGCCCAAACCACTGGACGGATCGGGCTGAAATTTGGCATGCAGGTAGATGTTATGACGTAGGCATCCGCTAAGAAAGAATTTTTCGAATTTCCACCCATAAGAGGGTAAAATGGGTGGTTGAATTATTTTCCCATAGGCCACGCCGCAGGCGAAGCTGCGGGCAGAAGCTCGTAAAAAAATAAAACAGAAACTAAATTAAATAAACAGTTGAATATATAGCTATCATACAATTCAGTCGCCAACAAGTAATAAACTTCGCATCATTTTAATTCAGTGTGAGAGAGTCGAGTGATCTCAACTGTTCTGTACTCAACTTACATGAAATTCACCAAGCGATCTAGTCGCTGCAATTTGAAGCAGTGAATTCATAATGGCTTGCGAGGACGTGAATAAAATGATTCAATTTTAGTGTCTGTAACTCTGGAGAGCAATCCAGGGGCACTTGCTACCGAAAGGAATTGGCGTCGTAAAACGTACGGCGCGGCACGGGAAACTAATGTGTGTCTTACGTAAATGCAGTTTCTGATGTAAGTACATATGTGAATTTAATGATCATTACTTTTTTATGCTTGTAATTAGAGTTTATTTTTCAGTTTTATTAACATGTTTTTATGCTTGAAGCGCTATGCTGTCATCCATCATATATGAAGGAATAGAGGTAGTGGATAATTCAGACTATATCATGAAACATTGACATTAGGTATCTGGATTGAGAGGTGAATGGTACACTTTTTCTTAAAAGGTAAAAGAAGCCTTAAAAAGCCCTGTTTCAGAATAACTTTTCATTCATTGTAAGAATTTGTAATTAAAACTGATGTAGGTACAGAAAACGCTTTTATAAACAACTTTATCGCAATATTCTATTCATAACGTATTACAATGGAAATGTTATGACGTTGTCAAACAAAAAGTAGATTGGAGAAAAACGCCCGGTACTTTTGTTTAGAACACGGGCACTTTTGTTACCGAACCTCGGTTGTTATTTGCGAAATAAAACGTTTAATTTCCCGGGCGAATATTAACCCTACCGTGTATACATACGTACATGCTATAGAGCTATGGCTAGGACACATTTGGCCGGATCAAAGTTAAAGCTTTCAATCCATGCCGGAAATGAAAACGAGGCTGGACCAATCGTCCATCTAACCGCTTCGCATAAAATCCGGTTTTTACTGGTATTCATTTTTGGAAGAAACAAAAGAGGGTTATAAGTTCGGGCCGTTTGTTTCGTGCTGTGGTTTCGGTAATTGGTTTTGTTGGGATGTTTTGGGGTTGTTGGGTTTTTAAATGTCATTTACACTTTTTGTACATGCCTATTTGTATGTACGTAGGTATACATTTTATAGAGTTCGTTTTGGATCACCCATCTATGTAGCCTGCAGACTGCTAAGTGGCCAAGTGGCTTTCGCCATTTTGGCGTGAACGGAACTAATAATTTACTGTCAATCTTGACTCAATCAGCTCCAAAGATGCTTCTTTGCTGTAAATCGGCATACATGCAACTGTGTAAGTACCTAGTATTGAATTTCACAATAGCAGAGCTGCCCAGATTCAAGAGAACTAGCTCCGAACTAAGCAAAGTTTGTACTATGGGCACCAGATAACTGATAGAGTACTAATAATACTTGTTTCGTAAATGCATACAAAGAATACAGTATAACTTAGACACAGAACAAACACCTATGTTCATCACACCAAATGTTTGTACTGGGTAGGAAACGAACCCACAACCTACAGTTCAGAAGGCAAGGTTACTAACTGAGCTATCAGGCCAACCAAATTATTTTGGTAGAGCGACTTCCGTGACGAAATGATTTTCTGATTTATTAAGTCTCTATGTCAAGCTAGATGGACGGGACGGATAACGTCGGAAAGGGGTATTTAACTCACCGCTTCAGTGTGTATTGGATGTACCGCAAACAAAATGGCGGCGACAAAACTTGCAAACTCTGGCAGGAACATCGCGCACACCCTGGAACAAAACGTACCTCATCAATTCACAGAAACAGTAAACCAAACTTTAATCTTAAAATAAACCATCATATATATTTAAACAAAACTATGTATTGTACATAATATAAATATACTAGATGCACGCAGTTTCACCCGCTATTTAACTATGAACATACATAAATTGTAATTTATATAATCTTGGTAGTGTAATATGTGTGTAAAATGTGTGGTACGGAGTTTTATCCAAATCTGTGCAAATTAATATTTACGCCTTGACACTGACAATGAATCTTATGCCTTCAGTCGCCATTTCTGAATAGGGGAGAATGATATTCATCAACGGACAGGTTCTTCGATGTATGACGATTTTAAATGAAATTGACCTATCATTTTCACATTTCATGGACTTACTATTATGCAAAAAACATACTCTAATAGTACCTAAATTAATTATAAACTAAATACCGGGTAAAGGGTATATACCCTTTTCCGCTTTAATGGGGCAGTGTTTAATAGGACACCTCGTAAGCAAGGCCTATAAATTACCGACTCAACAAATAGTCCAGAACATTCCAGTTCAAATTCAGAGCTGGTCCAACATAGGTACTCGTAATTCAGCGCCAGTAAATGGGTCAGTCACTGAATGTGGCTCCGAACTTTTATTACAAACTTTTGTTTGCTCGTAGCTTCACTTGGTATTTTACAATCTAGGAAATAAATAAAAATAACAATATATAAATAGATTTCAATATTGTGTTATATAGATAGGGTTCAATAAATGGTAAAAAAATAATAATTAAGTCATTCTGAATATTTTATAATGCGATATAACCTATCAAGAAGGTTTTCATTTGTATATATTAACTAAATAATTTCTTAAAAACAGATTTAAGCCGACTTAAATCCCAATGAGAACATCACCAATGTAATCGAAATTAAAATACGCAAGGATAACTCAAAAACTACTTGTCAGATCTTGATCAAATTTTAATGGGACCAGACGAGAAGTACCATCTCTTAAATAAAAAAAAGGATCATCTAAATCGGTTCAACCAGTCGAAAATTCTAAGTTAACAAACATAAAAAAATACAGCCAAATTCAGAACCTTCTCCGTTTTTGAAGTCGGTTGAAAAGGCGATAGTATTATTATTATTGTACGAACACACGGAAAAATCAAAATGTATCAACTGTTCATACACCATAGATAAAGATCATCACATCGATAATTCTGAAGTTAACGGCACAGTCAAAAACGTTAAATTATTTTAGCGGTGTTCTGTTCTCGATCCGCGAGTACACTTCAGTAGATAGTGTTTTGTTGCAGTTATACCAGTTGCTACCTTCTACGGGTCGATACTCTGGTCCTGCTGTCGGCACTTGGCAGGTTCTTCAATAACTTTCAGGAGAGCTCTCGATACTGAGTTCCAAGAACACTTCATTGTTGTAGCGTTTTGGCATGGTGTGCCAGTAAGACAATTTATTAGGGATGGTGGAATAATTATAACAATAAACTAATTTTAGTAGTATGATGGATACATATCTACGAGTATTACTCACGTATACACATACGCTTCGATAAATTCCTGTATGGATAATACCCATTGTGGAAGGATCACTTTATCAGCTACCTAATCATAAAAGTAAAATCCAAATTATTGATCACTTTTAATCATGCACTGTAACAATTCAAGGGGTGAGAATAAAAAGGGCTTAACTGTCAAATTGATGGTTTCGAGAAAATTGACTTTAAACTTCAAAGGCCTCATTTTAATGTAGAGTGCGTATTAAGTAATAGAAAAGGTTTATGTAAGTTTCAGTTGCTTGACTGAAAAATACAGCCAAATTGAAAATGTATTAATTCTATTTTAAAATACAAAATATAGTACTAATTTGCACAATTACTGTATTATATATTAATATAATACATTTAATAATGTTTTTATGCTAAGCGAACTGTATTTCTGTGTCAGATAAACCATTTTTAGACTGAAAACCTCGAGATTTAAGCCTCATTTCGGTATTTTGAGAATGTATTATTGTAGGTAATTTCACGCTGAATCCAACGATACCCATAAGTCATTTTGTGAAAAAAAATCAGTTAAACCCTTTTTGATCTCATCCCTTCAATTGCAAGTCATCGAGAAAATTATTGAATTAAAAACTGTACCGTTACCAGGTAAAGAATTATATTGAAAAATGTGTTCAAAACTTAAAAATACTAGCTCTAAAAGTTTGAAATCCCAGCTACTGTGCCGATACCCCGGATCAACACTAACTTTTCCCGTCCGAAGCTGCAGCATCGAATGACAATAATTGGTCAAGTTTTTACACAGGTGAGGTGTAGCTGAAGGGGGGAGAGGGGGGGATTACACTGGAAGCAGAGTATAGAAAGCAGTATCAATGATCAAACAATCAGATCAAGTAAAATTTTATAACTTAACTATTTGCGCCCCGCAGTTTCACCCGCGGATAAAAAGTGTTTTAATCGTTTGCTCATCCCACGGGAACATTTCACTTTTCCGGGATAAAATGTAGCCTATATGTTAATCTAGTGTATAAGCTATCTTGGTACCAAATTTCATTCAAATCCATTTAGCCGTTTGAGCGTGAAGGAGTAACAAACATACACACATACACACATATACACAAACACACATACAAACTTTCGCCTTTATTATATTAGTGTGATAACTTTGAGATGAATTTGATGCGCTTTCTGACATATTGGTCTTTACCTATGAAATTGCCGTTTTGTTTGAAAAAAGTTAAAGTATTTTTTTTTCGAACTTATTTATTTCTTTTATTCAAATTAATCACCCCTGCAATCAATGCATCTTTGCCAACGCTGTGGCAGTTTATGGATGCCCTTCTTGAAAAAATCAGCAGGACGGGAGACAACAAACTCTTCAAAGGCGTTTTGGACTGCCTCTCGGGAATTGAATTTTTTTCCCGCTAAAAAGTTGTCCAAATTTTGGAAAAAGTAATAGTCGGTAGGCGCAAGATCTGGTGAGTATGGCGGATGAGGGAGAGCTTCCAAACCCAACTCATGCAGCTTAGAGACGGTCTGTTGTGCAGTATGGGGTCGCGCGTTGTCGTGAAGTAGCAGTGGAGACGACCGATTGACCAAAGCTGGTTGCAGACGTGCGAGTTTCGCCATCATTGTGGTTAGTTCTTCAATGTACACATCTGCAGTAATGCTCTCGCCGTTTTGTAAAAAGCTATGATGAATCACACCAGCACTAGACCACCAAACTGTGACCATCACCTTTCTAGGGGTCATTTTTCGTTTTGCACATTGCTTTGGTACCGAACCAGGATCTAACCAACTTGCTGAGCGCTTTCGATTGTCAAAAAGAATCCATTTTTCGTCGCACGTAACAATTCGGTTCAAAATTCCTTCATTTCTGTGCCTGTTAAGCAGCGCAAGGCAAGTCTCGACGCGTACTTTGCGCTGGCGATCGTTAAGTTCGTGGGGCACCCATCTATCAAGCTTTTTTATCTTGCCAATCTGTCGCAAATGGACCAATATTATTTTGATGCTAACATCAAAAGCTGCTGCCAGCTCAGCTGTAGATTGAGATTCATCAGCTTCCACAATCGCCTTTAATTCATCATTGTTGACCAAAGTTTCCGGACGACCACGAGGTTCATTTTTCAAGTCAAAATTCCCAGAACGGAACCGAGCAAACCAATAACGGGTTGTACGTTCGTTTGTACAGTTCTTTCCGTAAACGTCGTTGATGTTACGTGTCGTTTGTGCCGCGTTGGTGCCACGACGGAACTCATATTCCATAATTACACGAAATTTCAAAGTATCCATTATGAGGAAAAATGTTGAAATGTAATGAAAATACAACGCTAATCAATAAACAAAAGACTTATATTGTAAATAGAATGTCATATTTTTAAAACAAGATTAATTTGAATTTAGAATTCATAGCCAATCAAAACTTTTTTTTGTTTGAAAAAGTCTGTACTGCAATACGGCAATTTCATAGGTAAAGACCTATTATTAATTTGGTGAATTTTGGTGGGTTATTGTTTCATATTCTGTTCATTTCATATTCCAAGCGGTATCCCTTGTGACTTTCAAACCGACGCACATGCTTTCAAATCTCGCTCAGTCCTGCAACAATAACTTTTCAAGGTATGTGTAGAATTGGCACTCACTCTTAAATTGGTGAAGGAAAACACAGTGAGAGGAAACCGGCATAACTAAGAATCGCTAAAATTCCAGAAGATTTGTCATCCACCAATCAGCGTGATGGATTATGACCACACTCCCAGGCAGTGGGTGGGAACGTATTGGGCTGATGATTGTTTGAATCATTCTCGCGCTATTATCCTCGTCTAAGCCACCTACAGTCGGCTGCAAATGTGAATCATTATCTTAATATATAAAAATGAATCTCTATTTCCCTTGGTCATCGCATCACGCGTGAACAGATAGAACATTTTCGCTCATTCTATTTTATCGTGTTTATTATTTTCAGGAGAAGGTCAAAGAAAGAAGAAAGAAAAAGTTAAGACAGTATGGAAAATTAGCACCACGCGAGTGAAACCGCGGGGCACGGCTAGTTTATTATTTTTAAATTTCATTATTCTCAATTTTGCTCAATTCGTTTACATCTATCTCTAACAATTCTTTCCATCCAAAGGTTGACTGGATAGATCGCTTTTAGCGATAAGTCCGCCCATGGTACTATAACTTTAAGTTTCATCATCTGTAACTGTATTTTTCGTATGGTGTACAATAAAGAATTTTTGTATTGTACTGTAATATTATATTGTAAATAAATAAATAATACTTTTTTCGCAGCGCCACATATCCCTAAACTAAGCAAAGCTATTACTGTGAGAAACAGATAGCTAATAGAATACGTACTTAAATACTTTTCTTTGTAAACACGTACATAGAATACAATATAACCCAGACACAGAACAATCATCGATGTTCATCACAATGATTGTTCTGAGTGAGAATCGAACCCACAACGTACAGCTCAAAAGGCAGGGTTACTACTAACTGAGCTATCGGGCCAATCAAATTGTGTGCAATTCTAATCAGAAGACTATCTCCAGTAAACTGCATCACAGCAAGAACGACTAATTGAGACTAACGCCGTGAAGGTGCTTCCAACTTCGCCCGGACAGAATTAAACCACTCGTTAGCAACTTTTTGCGGAACCGACGAAATCTCCAGCGAACTTCGGGAAAAAACATTTATAGGTAGTTGGGACGTAATGAGCCCTCAAGTGACTTGATAGTTGGTAAGTTCTTGCCGCTTTACTTTGTTTGCTCTATTATGCGCGACTTGCGCAAGCCGTATTTATATGCAGTCTGTTTGGGGGAACTGTTTCGGTATTGCTTGGTTTTGTGTTGTAAAGACTTGTTATGAAGAAGCACAAGGACTGTATAATCCTTAAAGTTTGGGAATTTTAAATAGCCGTAATATACTTGGGGAGGGATTTTACTTTCGTACCTACTTTTATCTTTGTTTTATGAGTGTGAGTGTGTGTGTAACACAAAACATTATTCAACGGCTTATGAAATTACTTAAAGTTCAGTTTCAAGTTTGTTGAAAACAACGTAAGTTACTCGTACAAAATTGTTTTTGAACGACTAAAACATATATTTATAGGCTCCGGGTTTAGGCATGGCGGGCAACCTATAAAACTATAGGCCTTCAGCATGTGCACCGGGCCGTGTCCGGAGCAAGAATGATCCGTAGTACACCGAGCGCTCCCTTTATATAGCCAGATGGGTGGGGAAGCGATGATAGTTGCCGGTGTTGCCACTGTAATAAATTTAAATGCCACCATAGGGTAAATTACGGCACTGCCCGCTAAGCATAGAGTTTATAATTGGACGTTGCTGCTGTGATATTTTTGTTTATTCTTTTTTAATTGAAAAGCAGTATCTGCCCTGTACTATTGTTGCTCATTTGTCAGAATTTAATAAAGCTTGTTTGCAGTATGGAGAGCATTGTTTTTTTAAACCTATAACTGACACGTTTAGCTAACTCTTGAGTAACGGAATGTTTTCCTAAATAAAACTGTTGCAATCCTAACTACACTGAAAAAAACCTTCGTTATATATAATTAAACTTCCGTCTACCTGTAGGTTAAAAAAGGGGACCACATAACTTGAGTAATACCTAACCAAAAACAGTTGTAACTTGTAAAATCGTTGGCTTATAAATTAAACCAGTTTTGTCAAATCAACTTAACTGTAGTTGGACATTGCCAAATATTTTGTTTTAAATTAAATTACCGAAACAGTTTGGTTAAATGTTTTTTTCAGTGTATAATCTTAACAAATAAAGTTATATTCATTGGTGTGGAAATATAAACCTATTAGATTGTTATACTAATATTCAAAGTTAAAAGCAATAAAAGAAACCCTACTCAAGTATCAAAAGCTAAGAAACTGCATCAGCCATGTTTCACTTGCAGACATTCAACATCCAAAGCAAAGTAACGAACTAAACTCGCTTCATAACGTTTAACAAGCGAATTTGTGTACAAGTTTTGCTCGAGATATATTTACTAGAATAAGATTTACGATATGAGTCAAAAAGAAGGATTTTTGAACGCTGAATTGGTATAACGTGTCTATTCAAAAAGACATACAAAAGAAAAAAAATATGACGCACAAAAAATACGGAATTATGGCAAAGGTTTTTTATTTATACTTTTCTAGCTAGGTTCAAAATTAATTATTATATACCTATCTGTTAGTATTCGTAGTTTGGACTAATTCAGCCCAAGCAATAAATCTAAAGACTGCTAAACTAGCCAATTTGTCTGAGATAAAACTTAGCAGACTTTGATAGGTCACGCGCGCTTTGTTCCATCTCAATTAGCCGACACAATCTTTATAATAACTTGGCACCTGAGTGGCATAGGCAAGTAAGAAAATTGGAGCTCACCTGTACCTACTACAATGATTTATAGTCTATCAATTTCGGATATTCCTCAGCGGTACGCGAGTAAAAGACCGTCAAAAACGGTGGATATTATCATCCAATCATGTTATGGAAAAACGTGAAAGTAGTAATAATAAATAATAATAATAAAGACCAACGATCACATACATAGATCCTGGCTCCTAACTAGGATTCCCTGTGTCTAGGGACGCAGGAACTACGAAGATCATGGACCCACAACACCCTAACTCAGAACAAGTATCTGCGCTTTTTTTCTGTGCACAAATACTTGTCCTGCTGCGGGAATCGAACCCACCGCCTCAGGGTTATGAGCCGACCTGCTCAACCACCACACCACAGAGGCTGTCATAAATAATAATATCTAATAATGTGGTAATGCAAAATATATTCAACGAAATCACAAGCACTATTACCTAATTTACATAAATATACTTTGATTTTTGTAACCTTTTATTCAAGTTAATAAAGTGACAGCAAAATAATAATGTAAATTAATTTAAGCCGTAACATATGAATGAATCAAACATTGTACTCATTTGGTTGATTGTAAAGCGGGCTGGAGGTGTTTTTTTTTTTACTTCAAACTTGACCGCGCTCTCACCTGATGGGAAGTGACGATGCGATCGAAGATGTAGCATGCTAGCCAAGTAAATACCTATTCACTCTCCTCTTGAACACGCCCGGGTCATATTTCGCCGGAAACACAGACGCTGGCAAGGCATTCCAATCCTTAGCCGTTCTAATTAAGAACGTTGAGTCAAATCGCTTGGGACGAATGGGTGGTATTTCGACCACGAAAGGATGGCGCTTAGCCGAGCGTCTAGTAGTCCGGTAGTGGAATGGTGATGGGAGAATGAGAATGAGAGCGTTTGTAGAAACCAAAGTATATATAAGTACGTTATAATATTTATATAGTATGTACACTGTACAGATATAAAAGATTGCGTGTTTACGAATGCAGTTAAGATGTAAGATAATTATGACATTATTTTACTGAATAATAAGGTATTACGCCTTACAATTCTGTAAAATAAACACATTTAAAGTACATATAATTTCTACAAAACTAAAAGTTGAGTTTATTATTGTCTTGAGAATACTGAAAATAGCCTAGCTCTACTTATCTTAGAAATACACTTTTAAACATAAAGCAATTTCTATTATTATTATTTCAACAACTTATCGATCACTACTTTGTATTCATATTACAATGGAAACTATTCAAAGTTATTGATAATTAGCTGGCGTGGGCGGTCTCGATGGGTATTGAGAAACAATAGCACAGAAACTAAGCCAATTAATCAACTTATTAATTTTATAATGATAGCATAATAGAAACTAAGGGCGTATGAATAACAAGAATACTTCTATGGTGATTAGAAATGGTGGGAGTAGAAGTGTTTTTTATTCTCGTAAATAAATAGGTTATAGTTTCAATATACATTCTTCATCATCTTAAACGAGATATAATTATTATATTTCTATCAGCTATCGGAGTAAATGTTTGATGTAATTAATTAGGCACCTCCGCTCCTATAGTTAATTAAATGAATACTTAGTACTGAAGTTAATTAATTAACTGATCAAATGGCGTTAGTAATTGAATTGGAATATTTCCTCTTCGAATAAATAGACGATATTGTATTGTTACTACAAAATCAATTATATGTTATGATAAGTGATAGAGTGATTTTTTTATTTTAAGGAATGACATGACGATTTAGTCGTTCGCCAGACGTTAAGCGACACGGCTGCCCATATCAGTTTCAGTGTTACTCAGAACTCAGTTTTCACGTGACATTGCACTGCGTGAGATTAGTCATAAAGTCTCATTTGCACAGTAATTTAACTAGCTACCTTATTTAACTAGTTACTTACTTTACTTAACTTGCCCAGTGATTTAATAATGTATACTTATACTAATATTATAAAGAGGAAAGATTTGTATGTATGTTTGTAACGGATTGGCTCAAAAAGTAATGGATTGATTTTAAAATTTTTTTCATCATTTGAATGCTACATTATCATTGATTAATATAGGTTATTTTAATTGCAAGAAAAATGTTAAGCCAAAATGTTTAAAAAATAAATGTCCACCCGTGCGATGCCGGGACGGGCCGCTAGTAAAAAATAAAATATCATTGGAAATCAATAAAAATAACAATAGTTATAACACTATCTTCTATCTATTCTCTAACTAGTGAATAAAAGAGAAAAAATCAAAAGAGAAAAAGTACGAAAGAAAAAGGACTGACTTTACGTGACGTAGAACATAACCACTAGCTTTGGAATGGATTCAATGGATTTATAAAATATGGGTGAAACTGCGGCGCGAAGCTAGTGTTGATGTGGCAAAATATAAGCATTTATCATATCATATAGTATGTATCCAGTTGAAACTATTAGCAACTGCAATTGAATACCAATGTTTGCTTTCACAACGATAACCAAATATAAAACACAGCAATGCTGGGAACTACTTGTGTATTTGTAAATACGTATGCATCAAACTCTTACGCATATAAACTCATAGACACCACGTTAATAAGTACCGAAATTATTATAATGTAAAACTCATTCTCCACAAGTTCCACAACCGGAACGAGATTTGTAACAACGGAAGAACTGGCTACAGTACGGAAGTAGAAAAGGAAGCGTGAGGACCGAAAACGGTAGAAATTGAACGGTATGAATACCGGTAGTGTAAATTACACATGTGCGTGTTATTTAATGTAATTGCCAATGCAGTAAAAGCAGTATAGTATCACTGAAATGAATCATCTAAAAAAAATAACGCGTAAATAAGTGATATGACGGAAAAAGATGCTCTTTATCTCGTATTTTCATGTAAGTGCCGAGTATTTTTAGGTTACGCCGTCCGCGACGAAAGCACGGAGGGTAGGAAATATGTTTTTTGCTCATTCATAAAGTAATGAAGCGAGGTTCGTCTGCGAGAAACCCGGGTAACTTTTTGCCACACAGTTAAATTAGTTTTTCATAGCAGCCCACGCCTACCCCGCGTCATAACCCACCCTTAATTACGTCGGCCCTTTGTCTTATCTTCGTATGAGAGTAATTAATTACATTTCGTAATAAATTTACTCATAACGGTAGAGTATCGTTGTCGAAATAATTAAACCGTTAATTAATTAAAACTCTAGTCACGTGAAGCCCTGATTTCATTCAGCATTCGGAACAATTAATTGGAGGTAAGGTAACCTCATGGGGAACTAAGTTGAAGATGGCACATACAACAGCGAATAATAAATCTCATACACCTCATTAAATTCACTTTAGAGCAATAAGATGTTGATGTGTGTTTTGGCGGGAAAGCGAAAAAGATTGCGTCACCGCATTGTATTATTTTCCTAAACTTGTTATTTTCAGTGTTAGTGCATAAAATTGGTGGCATTCTATTCGTTAAGTGGTGAATTACAGGCGTGAGTATGGGAAAATGGTATAATGATTGTGAAACGTTTCTTTTTGTGTTGTTTCCAAAGCTCCATAGAAGCTTCAAGTAAAGTTGCCACCACTTTACTAGGAGTATGGCTTTGACTAGACTATGACTTGATTTGATGACTTCGACTGTGACTTGACACATGTTTGCGTGAAATATCATTAACTTGATGAATTATCAATTACTTGACACTGGCTAAATACACAAAAGTGTGAAGCCAAAAAAAAAAGTTGATGGTTACATAATTATACAGCAATATAGGAGAATTATACAGCAGTAGGACTAGCAGCTCGCCCCGACTTCACACGGGAATTTTATATATATTCTATCGCCTATGTTCATCAGGGATAATGTGGGATTAATGGTGAAAGAATTTTTCAAATCGGTTTTGTAGTTTCAGAGCCTATTCAACGCAAACTAACAATCAAATCTATCCCAAATCAATTCTTTTCCAAATCTTTCTAGTATATCAGTACAGTAGGTTCATCGAAAGGTTGTCTTTGTGACTCGCATCTGCCAGGAGACGTCCACTGCTGAACATAGGCCTTAATTTGGCTTGGCAACCACTGGCTTGCCAAGTTAAATAATGCAGGCCGAAGGGAATACCACGCATTACCTGGAAAAAGTACCTTATGGGTTTAAACAGGACATGCCGAAAGACGGTTAACGAACAGGGACGGGGTTTATATTCACACTCGCTTAATGAGCTATGAAAAGAGCTATGTTCGGAGTCTCCCTGCGAGATAAGATCTGAAATGAGAAGATCTGCAGGAAAACAAGTCACCGAAATGGCTTTTAGAATTAGCTAGTTGTTTAAGTGGCATTGGGCAGGCCATATTGCTCGTAGAACCGACTACCGATGAGGAAGAAATTTTCTCGAGTGGTGACCACTAGCGTTGCGTATAGGCTGGCCCCCACTAGGTGGGCCGACAGCCTTCATGACCGCAGGGAGCCGATGGATAATTTTGATGGAGATGATAATAATATGACCAAATTTACAAATAAATTACCGAATCTGTTTGTGTTTAACAATCCGACAATCTAAATGTTTGTTAAACAAACATGTGTGTATGTGTGCGTGTGTGTGTGTGTGACAAAAATTGTTTACCTACGTTTTTGTTGTACCCAGAATTTAGATAAATAATAGATATTTATATTTTGTTGTATTTTACTAAATACTTTTTTTTAAATAATGCGTTTGGGGTTATTTACGAACAAATATTGAATGCTTAAAATGTTGGGTTTTATATATATTAATACCTAGACACCGACAAATGTTGAATTTATTATTTCCTTCAATTTTGTGTTTACATTTTGTAGTACTTAATTAGTTTAATATCCGTCTTCACTAAAGTTTGTAATTCTCTTTAGCTTTTCGCACTCTCTCAAGGACGTACCCAAGTGCATTGGAAATATTTGGATAGGTATATCAAAAAAGAGTAAGTGTAAACTTAGACACTGTAATGTTTTAGTGTATACGGTCATTATTACGTGAAGAGGTACAACTTTATTTGTATAACCACGAAGCAAAAGCAGAGACACACTCACGCGGAAAACCAGTGAGTTTGTGAAACTTTTAACAATTTACGCAACATAAAAACATGCATCGCTTCCAAATTAGAACGTCCGCATCCAAACTGAAGTCAGTCATGAATTTGAAAGCAATTCCATTATAAGTTTACGAAGTTGAAAATTTTACGAGTTGAAAATAATGCGCGGCCTAAAAGTTGGGCCAAAAGTTCCTGCCGCAAAACTAATATGATTGGGCACTAAGCACATTTACAAATTTTGAGTGGCGTAAACAAGTTGTTTGTTGACTGTAATTTGAATAAATTGGGTATTAAACCGTTATCGATCTTAAAGTTCGGTTCATAGTTGGTTGTTTTAGTGGACGCGATTTGTTGGAAAATAATTCAGGTGACTGGTTCAATATAGCTTTTATACTGTGACGAGCTTCTGCCCGCAGCTTCGCCCGCGGCGTGGCCTATGGGAAAATAATTCAACCATCCATTTCACCCTCTTAAGGCTGGAATTTCGAAAAATCCTTTCTTAGTGGATGCCTACGTCATAACATCTACCTGCATGCATAATTTCAGCCCGATCCGTCCAGTGGTTTGGGCTGCGCGTTGATAGATTACTATGTCAGTCAGTCACCTTTGAGTTATATATATTTAGATTTACTTTGATTAAGTTTTTGATAATAATACAATGCGGTGACGCAATCTTTTTCGTTTTCCCGCCAAAACTCTATTCTAGTTCTTGACATGACAGTTATGATATTTTGTTCTGGCAGAAATGTCAAAAAGACAGTTGCCACAAATAAAAAAGACGATATTTTGTTTGTTGGACATTTTAACGAAGATATATTTAAAAAGTTATAGGCAAATCGAAGATCGCTAAATGCAATGCACCTACTGTATCCTCCTCTTGATCCTTGCTACCGTTTATTGGCACATAATGAAATCGACGTTTAAAAATTTTAGTAGTTTCAGTTGAAATAGTACTAAAATAAATTGAGGATTGAAATTAATCGTATGGATGGATGAATGAATTTCAAGGAAGTTTGCACGTCGTAAAATAGATTATAGTCGACCTTTAATTACTTAAATGGGAACAAGCGAGCCGACAATTTTAGCACCTATTAATGGGAGCACCTTGCGCAGTTACAATTTAGGAGAGTCTCCTAAATTGTAACTGTTAGCGTCTCCTAAACCATCTAAAGTTATATCAAATAATTATTGCTCTCAATTATTAAATAATTTTTGGGGTTTCCGGCTAACAAAGGGCTTCAGTCAGGATTATAATACTAACATAAATAAAAAACTTCAACATTATTCGTTTTATGTATCGTTCAAATTTTTTTTTTGAGATTCTCCTTAGTGTAAAAGTAAATTATTATGCTTGACCATGGATAGGTACGATGACCGCGAAAAGCCAAAAAGGTAATATTACAGTTTTAATTCATCTAGTACTTACGTAATATGTAAACACGTCATTATGGTACTCGGTAATAATAAAAATCATAATCTATACATATAAAAATGAATCTCTATTTCCATTGGCATCACGCGTGACCGGATGTAACATCTAATTCTTTATTGTTGTTTATTATTGTCAGGAGATGGTTCTTATAAAAGAAAAAAATTAAGATCCAAAATTTTGGTAGGCGCAGCTAGATAATAAATATAAATAAATATGTGTGGATATTTCACACAGCGCAAACTAGCCCCAGCTTAACAAAGCTTGTACTATGGAAACCAAATAACTGATAGAATACTTATATACTTTCTGATTGTAAAAACGTACATAGAACACAATATAACATCCAGACACAGAACTAACATCGATGTTCATAACACAAATGTTTGTCCTGGGTGGGAATCGAACCCACAACCTGCAGTTCAGAAGGCAGGGATACTACTAACTGAGCTATCAGGCCAGTCAAAATGAATTATTACTTCAGAGAAAATAAAAAATTAAAACGAAGCTGCAGCTTGTGAAAATTATAAACGAAATGCATTTTATAAACATAGCAAAACCACAGACTCTTTGATTTTATTCAAATTTTAAAAGCTAGTTAAGCATGTAACATGTTTAGCGTGTCCCAACTACATTAATGTGTATTTACCGGAATGGAAATGCTAATGAGAGCTCGAATATCGTTAATGGGATTATGCCGCCAAATTGGATATCGGGCAAAGCCGGGCTAAGTTCGCGGTGGACACAGCAAGTTTATGTGATTAGCAGGATCCGGCAGGCTGATTAAAATAGGCTTAACTGGACCGGGCCCTACTTCGCAAAGTTCACAAGTTAAAAGTTTCTAAGAAATATTTTTTTTAAACGGAATGGCGGTCTGTTACTTGCAACAGTGTCGCTTTAAGTCGAAACCAGGCGATTTGTACCATTGTAAGCTTTTATTATATCACAATCTCTAAAAGCATACGTAGAAACATGTATAGTAACTATTCCAATCCAAACTTTACCAAAAGTTTTGTTTTGTAACGCAAAGTAGGTACTAAACTTGTGAACCTGACTTGTGAACTTGTAAGTAATCAGAAAGCTCTACGCTAACTGATGGGGTTAGCTTGCAAACCGGGTGCCCAGAAACGGTAAGCGGATGACCCAAATTCTAACTACTTATTAACGCTAACATCTCCGGTTATTGCAGTTCTAACTCGAAAGCAATTTAGAGGGTATAATTGCGTTTTGTTAAATTAAAGCCGGCTCGGTCCTCCCACGTTTTAATTTAAAATCGATCAGCTATTTTAGATTAGGAGTTGGATAGTTTCCAAAAGGGTATCTCGCGGGAATCTTAGTTTATTGTCATAAGGTTGTTTAACGTTTAACTTGTTATAAATCGGTTTTACTTGTAATAGATCCAGAATTTTCATTATATTATGTTAGAAAAAATTGGTTTTTAAATTTTCTGCTTACACGTAGGAAACGGAATGAACGCTGCTTGTATAATTAACACTATTTTACAATACGTATAATTTTAAAATACTATTTTAAGATCCAAAAGAGCGGTCTATGGGATACATTTTCGTCACCACCACTTTACTGAACACACATTCAGCTGGCAACCTTCACGGCAGACTTTCGCTCTAAAAAGTCCAATCCTATACGTAGCTTAAGAACACGATTGCCTATTTTCACTATCTTTATAATAATTCCAGAGTATTATAGCATAATTGAAGGGTTGAGAATAAAAAGGGTTTAACTGTCAAATTGATAGTTTCGAGAAAATTGACTTTAAACTTCAACGGCCTCATTTTAATGTAGAGTGCGTATTAAGTAATAGAAAAGGTTTATGTAAGTTTCAGTTGCTTGAAAATGTATTAATTATATTTTAAAATTCAAAATATAGTACCAGTTCGTACAATTATTGTAAAAATATAATATATTATAATAAATATAATAATGTTTTTATGCTAAGCGAACTGTATTCCTGTGTCAGATAAACCGTTTTTAGACTGACAATCTCTAGATTTAAACCTCATTTCGGTATTTTGAGAATGTATTATCGTAGATAATTTCACGTTGAATCCAACGATATCAGTTAAACCGTCTTTGTTCTCACCCCTTCAATTATATCTGCCGCTACATATAAACAGGCTAACTACAGTTCCAATCTGGTCGGTGGCACAGATAGGTCTCTGTGTGGGGGCAGGAAAACGATAGTGTGGAACACGTTCTGATATTGCACCAAAGAGACAAGAGAAACAACTCATCTACTAAATGAACAAGAACAACGACGACGGGATCGAAGGCAATTGGTCTTCAAACCACCCATACTACTTAATGCAACATCACTGGAACAGTTGTGCCAGCGACCCAACGCTGTGCTCCGCTACATGAAGGAACTGGGCTGCTTTGGGTTGATGCTGAGAGTGCACAATACACTCCATGCGGGACGTCAATGGAGGTCTTTCCTCCAAATAGAATAAGAATAATAAGAAGATGGAGGAGGCATTTACATATAATATTAATAAGGTAACTAGAATTATGCCATTTAGTATTAATAGTAATAGTAATAGAAATAGTATTTTATGTATGTATACCTGGCAATTAGTAATTAATTTAGTAGATAGATAAAAAATAGATAAAACTCTTTATTGAAACACCATATTGTAGGAACAATTTACAGGCAATTTACATTTAGTAACTAAGTTTAAATGTAGCTTTGTTCAAATAAAGGCTTTTTGTTTATTATTATTTATTATTATTTATTTATTTAATAAGAAGATTATTTCTAGAAAGCAAGGCCAAAGAGTGATTAAACTAATATGTATATCGATCTTTAATATTTGTGTTGGAAAGATAACAAGGCACATAGCGGTCACGGTCTGTATCTTCCATAATTTAGAGACAGCGTAGCAGCGCTACTAAATTACTGAAATGGTTAATAATTAATCAGTTTAGTACTTGAACGAATCAAATCGTCCAAAATATAATAGCACTTACACAGCTGTTTCGTTCAACATTTAAGCGGAATTATTAATAACGATACATGCTTTTCAACTATCGATTGAGCGCTAGTTATCTTGTACTCGTAATAACCTTTAATAAAGGATTAAACCTACATCAATCGCTTTAGTTTCATATAGAGCAGTAGTTAAGTAGTATTTTTTTTGTAGCTTCTTCTTTACAGTTGTAATCGAAGTTTCGGATGAGAGTTTTCTGTTCTGCATTGTGACGAATTGCTTGCACCTGTAGTAGTATTGTACCTATTGGGCTTGCTTTATAATATTTGACATTAAGCACTGTAACGGAACAGAAGTCCCGTAACGTCACAAATATAGTAAAGATTAAATATTGAATAAACACACTAAGAAAATCAAGTAAAATAGTTCTATAATAAGCTCAAGGTCACGGGACGCTAGAAAACTTCACTCAGATTTATGAACATCTACAAATACTAGAATAATTAATACAATAAGAAATGTATCAAAATACATTAAATTAGTTTTACACTAATTCCATTCAAACAATTGATTAATGCATTTAAGTAATTAAATGAACAATAAACAAAACATAATAAATAAGTTCCATTCACATAATATTACCGGAGCATTAAAGTATCTATGTCTTGAAACGGAAATTGCTACGAAAACGAAAAATAGCGAAACCATTAATAAACTACTTCGTAATAAAGAAAAAGTACTTAAAACTGCCAAATACTTAAAGAAATGTACGTCGCGGAATGTGAATGAGACCTTTGTCGCGATAACTTCCCATCCGTCTGCAAAATAATATAATCTGTGACAAAATGTATCGGCTAGAAGGGCAAGAAACACCGGAGATAGCAATAAAGCCGCGAAATGTCGGGTGGAGCGTGAGAGTGAGAAGAGAAGAGCCAGAATTGTACACGTTAGAAGGAGATGATGAGAATAGTTGGAAAGGAATTTGGATAGTTAGCGGGAAGCCATGGCGGGGGTCAGTAGAGTAGGTCGCGTTGAAATTAAACAAATATTAGGATTTTAGGTTTTGCTTGTACTTGGTGCATGGAGATATTTGCATAATTTTCGTAATTACGAATATTTAATCATTAACTTGTGAGATTTGTGAGTTCGTTCGAATAAAACGGGTGATTGTGCGTTCGTCGTAGGAGCAGATCGGATCGGAGCATATTTTAGGTTAAGTACTCGGAGCGCGGGTTAATTTGCATAATTTCAACAATTTTCTGATTTGGTTATTAACTCGAGTTATTAACTGTTTAGGTGCATTTGTGAGCTAGATGTCCTCTTTCGTTTCTTAAGAGTGGTGTTAGTAAGTGAAATTTGTGTTTTGTGATTATACAAGTGGGGTCATTCATCGGTAAGTCGAGGTACACGCCATGGTAAATCATTATAAATAAAATACTAATATTTAAACATTCCAAATGATCCAAGTAATTTACATAGTGAAAACGTAATTATAATAAATAATTTCCAGTAAAATAGTATAATGTTGTAACAAATAATATCTGAATAAATACTATGCAAAACAAATAATATGAAATTAAATCATAATCTTTATGAAATGTCATGCTTACTCAGAGTAATTATTTATGCATACATACATAGCTTATTATTATTATAATTCTGGTAACAAATAATTATTATTAATCAGATGGGTTTGTATCTGTGTTATCAAATCTGAAGGTTGGAACTTGGTTAAGATCTGGTTTCACTAAATCTAATATGCTCCATAAAGTGGGCTATATCTACTGACTACTTTGATAAAGTCTGTTTGCACATTGGGTCTTGCGGAGCCGTACCCTTGAGGTTTCTCTATGCTGTACAGATTAGAGAGCTTCTTCTTCATTTGTGTAATTGATGGATTTTATCATGGATTTTATATAATATAAATCTACCTGCGATAGTATTCTGGATCTGAACTCGGGGACAACCTAACATGGTTTAACCTGACCAAATCAATCTAATTAAAGATTGTTTTAAATTCAACATACATCTAATAAATGACTGGTTATGTCATGAATTATCATATGGATATAAGTAAATATCCTGATAATCTTGTAATCTAGCTGGGTATGGCTTGATTACCTATATAAAATAACTAATGGCTGGTAATGCCATGATATTATCATATGGATATAAGTAAATATCCTGATAATCTTGTAATCTAGCTGGGTATGTCTTGATTACCTATATAAAATAACTAATGGCTGGTAATACCATGATATTTCATAAGGATATAAATAAATGTCCTAAAAATCTTGTAATCTAGCTAGGTATGGCTTGATTATCTATATAAATTCTATACTCAAATAATCTAATCACAAACTCGAATCGTTTATTATACAAATAACCAATATTATTAACTTGAATAAACACCAACAGGTAATTATTCCATGTCTGATTCTAATATAATGGTTATGTCTTTATCGCGTCTAGGCGTAGGTATCGTGATAGGAATAGGTAGGACGGGGAGGGGGGATTAGGGCCTCTCTGGTAACGAATTCAGTAATTACCTAAGAGTCCCACAAAGAAATTTGTTTTGATAAAAGAATATGTACTCTTTCTTACTATAGTGCACTGCCATCTGCAGTTTTAAAGCACTTATCAGTGGGGAGTATCCAGTCAGGTGACGAATCTCACATTCTTGGGGCGGGGAGGAGCTCCTAGAACAGAATTATAGCAGAAAATGACATGCTGTAGTTTTGCTGATAAATGCAACTAAACTATATTTAATGTAAACTCAGAAAGCATGAGATGAATGTTATAAGGAATAACTTAGGTCTTACTTAGGTCTCATATATAACTCAAATCACTTACGAAAACAATACGTCGGTTCCTACTCAAGTTCTAATATCGTTATGCCACTATTTAGTATCTATGGGGAGTCGCTTACAGTTACAATTATATAATACTTAAATACCTACTTACTATTTATAGCAATACCATAATACTTGTATACTAGATAAATAAATAGATACCTATATTCTTAATATACTTGCATATTTACGTAAATATAATCTAATTAATAACGTTAATACATATTTGCTACAAATCCTAATAATTCATCTTAAAAACCTAAAGTCATTAATAATAAATAATCGGATAAACACTAGATCGGTTAGTTAGGTCGCCTTAGGAGTTGTCTCACTACCTTTAAAGAACTAGGGTTACTACAAAATCACAACGTACGGTCCTACCACATTATTAGACGATCACATATCACTTGGCCATATTTACTTCACCTTCTATAACACCTCTAACGTTAATATACATTAATAGACTTTAATATATTTATAGACCAATTAGGGTTAGGACGGGTAGGCCAGTATAGGGGAAGGGTCTTTTTGAGGGGGGGCGTTACAGCACTTTGTAGTTCTAAATGCTTAGTACAATAACTTAATTTTAAGTACCTTATCTCATTTGGACTTGTAAAGTTATATAAATAGCCTATTTGCAATATAAACAGCTTCTGCGGTGTGGTGGTAGAACAGGTCGGCTCATAACCGGAGGCGGCGAGCTCGATTTCCGCGGCAGGACAAGTATTTGTGCACAAAAAAAAGCGCGTATACTTGTTCTGAGTTTGGGTGTTGTGGGAATGGTCCCACAACACCTATGTATACCTAGGACCCAGGAACTACTAAGACCATTGGTCTTAGTAGTTCCTGGGTCCCTAGATACAGGAAATCTTAGTTAGAGTCCAGGACCTATGTATGTGATCGTAGGGCGTTAAAAAAAATCCAAACTTTGACATATATTTTTTCAGCAAATTTTATTTATAAGCCAATCTACTTAACTATTTTTGAACTATTACACTTGGTATTGGTTTGGTGATTGCAGAAGATTTAAATGTACCTGGGAGAATGTTGCTACCCATTCCCTAGATATTCCCTTAACCGGCTATTACGGCTCCCACGGGAAGAGATGGGGTGGTCCTAATCGCACACTTCCCGAACCACACGGCACTTTATATATAGCATCCACTTAAATATCAATTACAAAGCCGCAAGTACTCATTTACGGGTGTAAAAATAAATTAAATCACTACCGTTTACTCCACGTCCACGTAAACCAACCAGGTGATTGGTCGCACATTGTTCTGAATAATTAAACGCTGCTCCGGCGGATCATTGAGACCTTACAATTAAAACTTTTCGTATTCAATTAACGATTAAAAGCCTGTTTCCAGTAGGAAATGTTCATGAAATCTGTTTGTCCGCTTTGTGATACCTTTGCAAATGAGGCAACTTTTCAAAGAAGATTTCATTTGATATTTTCTATTGTATGGTGTAGTTCGTACTAGGTTTCAATGGTTGATGAAACTGGTAGCGAGAACACGCGGAATGGCTGGTGACCGATCGTGAACTGGTGACGCGCGGTATGAAATATGGTATGAATGGTTAAAGTGCTGACAGCGCGTTTGGTGTGCGATGCTTGCATCGTAGGTACACTTATTGTGTTAAAACTGCTTCCGGGCGAAGAATGAAGGAAAGATAGGGCTAAAAAAGCTTTTAAATGATTGATTGATGCGATGTCTAGATTGTACAGGGACGATTCTCGTTATTAGTAATTTCACAAGGCTCCTGACTTTTTATCACAATTTTTTGTCATAGTGGAAACATGCCGTTATAGGATAACGAATACGCCAGCATTGGATTGACTCTCGTATTAATTGGTTTGAATTTATACAAAATGCTGAGGCGATATTAATTGCCAGGGCACTTATAATCGACCGAAAAGTGCTTGAGCTATATTAAATTTATTTTGAATTTCAATTTATTCGTCAACTTTGTAGAAAGTTTCTGTGGCACGTGCTCAGCCTAGAACATTTATCCATTGTCAAGGCATATGGTTCAAAGTTCATTGAATTTTAGATACTCCAACTGCTGGTGGTGGGCTGGAGCATTAGACAGAAAACTATATTAGCGCAGTATATATAATCTGGTTTTTTAGTTCTAAAGAAGGTATATCGCCTGTGTAAAAAAAAAAAATAACGCCCAACGATCACATACATAGATCCTGGATCCTAACTAGGATTCACTGTGTCTAGGGAGCCAGGAACTACAAGAAACATGGTCCCACAACACCCAGACTCAGAACAAGTATTTGCGCTTTTTTTTGTGCACAAATATTTGTCCTGCCGCGGGAATCCAACCTCCCGCCGCCGGTTATAAGCCGACCTGCTCAACCAACACAATACAGAGGCTGTCAAAATGCCCAAAGATTAATATTTTATGGTTATAGTAAAGTACTAAGAACAGTCCTCCTTATTTATCCATTCATAGAAGAGCTTAACCGACAGCGCTACACAGTAGTGGGTCATTAACTTTATGTACATCCAAGTAGCAAGCGCCCCTTATCAAGGACGATGTCGTCCTTCCTCTTATTTTCTCAAATTAATCGCCTAAACTTTTTGTCTTATTAAGCTGTACTCCCGAGCTCAGTCTAATCCAGGATCAAGGAGCGGGAGCAAACATAATCTACCCCAAGTATCTATACCTATGCACGATTCTCATCCAATTAATACCTATAGCTGCTTCCTTCCCTATTCAATCCCATTTGCCTGCTTAGAGTCATCGACCTTTCCCCTTCGATTAGGCACCTTATCTCTTCACGACTCTTCACTCAGTATTAAAATAAGAAAGACCCTTGTGCCACATCTATACGCAACTATATTAAGTAAACTTTGATTCTCTATTTACGTAAGCGCTTACGAATTTTTGCTTCTGTTGAAGGTAAATTTGCATAAGATTCTATTGATTGCAGAGTCGTTCCGATTTCACGCTCTAAAGGAAGTGTTTGCGGAAGAATTCATAAGAGGAAGTGAAGAGCGCTTTTTCCATAAAGCTTTGCCTGCAAAATGCAGATAGCTTCCAGTCTATTATGAGCTTCTAACTATTTTTTTGAGGCTGAAACTGCTGCCAGTGATTTGCCTACAGAATTCTTTTCAGTAGAGTAACCTAACTCATTCTTTAACATTATTTCAAAAATTGTTTGACTCGATGTTCGGCCGTGGTGCTTATAGCAAAGCTGCTAGCGTTCTTAGCCGATCAGCGAAGTTAAGCAACTTTCGCTGCGGTCACTACTTGGATGGGTGATCGGTACAAAAAGTCGTATTTACAACTGAGCGCTACCGTGGCTCGCAGGGCACGTTAGGCCCTAGCACGATAGGCGTTAGCCAACTCAGAAGCATTTGGGAGGCCTAAACATGATAGGACATGAGACTAAGACTGACTTGCCTATACGTAAAGAAGAAGGCCGTTTTTAACACTCTTTAGCATTATTGATTCTTGAGCATTGAGTATTGAAGTATTACTGCGTTATTCTTTTCCGTGCAAGGTTGTCTGGAAGAGATTGCTTTGAGCGATAAGCCCGCCCATTGTTACATTTCGGTTAAGTTTGTTCACTTTTTAAAATTATTTAATACTAGTTGCACTCCATGATTTTACCCGCGGATAAAAAGTATTTTAATTATTTACTCATCCCACGAGTAAATATCACTTTTCCGGGATAAAATGTAGCTTATATGTTAATCTAGTGTATAAGCTATCTTGGTACCAAATTTTATATAAATCCATTCAGCCGTTTCAGCGTGAAGGCGTAACAAACATACACACATACAAACTTTCGCCTTTATAATATTAGTGTGATGTGATGTGGTGTTTCTATAAAGAGTTTATCTATGTATTTAACTCCACTATTCGCCCAAACGGTCAATATTCTTCATATGATGATAGATAACTAAATAAGAGCTTTTCCATTTAATAAAATATAATAGTACATATTAGTTTTCTGCACAAATACCTACAAATGTTTTCTATAGTGTTCCCATGTTTATTGTAGAGCCGTACAAAGTTTTGCAAAACGGTAAGTTGTTAAATAAGTTACCTACCACTAGTGTGTGATGTGAGAAAACTTTAAACATGCACGTAAAGTGGTCCGTATTATTCCCGCAGGAGGCTTTTCACACTTTGCTCAGAGTTTCATGAGCTCTGAGAAATATCGTCTGCGGAGGAACACATAAATACTGGAGTAACGTATATTACAAGTTTTCATCACCTACCGTTTGGTATTTGGGGTTACTCTGTTTGGGTTACTGGCAAGGAACTGCGGTCTGTGCGTATTTTTACACGACTTAAAAAAAGAAGTTTACAATTCGTTTTGTATTTTTATTTTATGTTAGATAACTAAGAGATGTGAAAATTCCTTTATTAATTCACACGACACTTATTTTTTTGTTTTGACGATGCCATTAAATTAGGTATTGGGTATTAGGTATTGGGTATTGGGTATTAGGTATTGGGTACTTTTGGGTACTTCTTAGTATAAAATTAAGGCAATTGAAATGATTGAAACCCCCTTTAATAAAGGATACTCGTATGTTTTAAGGGTGTACTGTCTGAGGCAAAGCTAATAATAGCTTATTCACTAAAAACTCCTTTACCGCAAGTAACTGACATATTCATGAAAATATTTCAGAATAAATCCTTTTTAAAGGTGTTAGAAAATAAGATTGTTTCCACCTTTTCGAACAATGCTCAGTAAGGTTTCTATTTTGACAAATATTTTCATTTGTTACAAATATCAAAGCTTTTCATGAAATGAGACAAATGTCACGCAGGTCTTTATAATTGTCGAAGTAAGTTGGGCCTATCTTCTAAATATATATAACTCAAAGGTGACTGACTGACTGACACAGTGATCTACCAACACACAACACAAACCACTGGACGGATCGGGCTGAAATTTGGCATGCAGGTAGATGTTATGACGTAGGCATCCGCTAAGAAAGGATTTTTCGAAATTCTACCCTTAAGAGGGTGAAATGGGTGGTTGAATTATTTTCCCATAGGCCACGCCGCGGGCGAAGCTGCGGGCAGAAGCTCGTTATATATAAAAATGAATCTCTACTTCTCTTAGTCATTGCATAACGCGAGAATGGATGGAACATTTCCGCTAATTCTTTTTTTGTTGTGTTTAGGAGAAGGTTCTTATGAAAGAAAAAATTAAGAAAGTTGGAAAACTTTTGCCACGCGGGTGAAACCGCGGAGCGCAGCTAGCTTAAAATATTTTATAGGCGTCACTTTACAAATAGACCAAGGCGTACTAATAGAAAAAGACTGATGTAATTAGTAAAATAACACTTACTTCAAATGCTATTTACAAGTATCGGATTGCTTGCTTGAGTAGTGGGATAGAGATTTCTAAAGCCACTACTTTATTTTCTAAACTTACATATTGTAAATAGGCTATGATAATTGACATTAACCACTTTGTAATTGCTTAAACTAATAACAACAATAATTTTTATTATTATACATATTTATCATTATTAATAAACATAAAAAAAAGTTAGTGTGATTTTCACTACACGACTGAAGTAAAACTTCTTTATCTCCATCTATAGGCCGGTATAACTTTGTTTTTGCTTTGTTTAATTCTAATTTCGCCATCTTGACAATTGTAAATTGTCATATTACCGGAAATTCCAACATAATAATACAAATTTTAAGTAACTTTTATGCTATGTTGTCATTGGATATCTACGTTAACCAACAACTTCTGTTCGCCTCGTTACGCATTCACCAGCTTATTCCGCAAGTCAAGGGTGCGTAAAGATTTACTTCAATGATGTAAAACAGAGACAAATAGAACTATAGCGACACAAATGCGAAAGAGACAAAACTAACCTGTAGTAAAGTAAAGAGACAAGTGCGTGCAGCAGCAAGTTGACGAGGTGGTACCCCGCCGGCTGGAGACCATGGACTGCATAGTTCCACCGGAAGGTCAGCACCGTTAGAGGACGGTACGACTTATGGGACTGTTCCTGTTAACAAAAGAAAAGCTTACATTAGTGATGTCAGCGCACACGATCCTCATCCTCCATTTGACAGCCTCTGTGCTGTGGTGGTTGAACAGGTCGACTCATAACCTGGAGGCAGCGGGTACAATTCCCGCGACAAGACAAGTATTTGTGCACAGAAAAAAACGCAAATACTTGTTCTGTCTGGGTGTTGTGGGTCCTCGTAGTTCTTGGGTCCCTAGACACGGGAAATCCATGTTATATTATTATTATTATTGTTAGATTATTGGGCATTTATTATTATTATTATGTGAATTGATTAACTCAGTGAGCGGCAAGCAAGTGAAGGAAGCGTATCCACGGGCGGGTGCTTGTATCATAGTAAAACATTATCAGATAGATTTTTTTGATTGAATCTATTTTATTGCCGGTCACTAATATTTGAAATATTAATATTAAGTTCATATTAAGTAATAGTAGTATTATTAACATTATTTACTTGGCTAGCATGCTACACCTTCGATCACATCGTCACTTCCCATCAGGTGAGAACGTGGTCAAATACTAGACAAGTTTGAAGTAAAAAAAAAATATATTTACTTATTTGGCACAACGAACAAGCATTGCAATTCAACGGGGCAATGCTGCCAGCATGTTGGGTACGCTACCTATTGGTAGTGGGCTGGAGCATTTGGACTGTCTATAGGTCATGGCGGCCAGTGTATAGTCCAAATATTTTTTTGTAGTAGTAGGTAGTGTTTAGTGCGAACATTGTAGTAGAACTAGTTTGATATGTGTAAATTAAAATTATATAGATGTGCGGTTAGTCCCAACAAAGTTAACAAGATGGCATTCCTCCGCCATAAAACACGCACATATAATTTCGCCGCCGAAATTTAATAAAAATTTACCAACTTATTAAGTATTATTTTATTACAAAACCCAACGCAGTTCTATGGATTATAAAGACTAGTACTTTTTGCATAGACATTACCAGCCTTATTAATAAACACGAACTAGCTTTAGGCTAGTTACACCATCTTTTGTCTCTTTCGATCCAGCTAAATATTCCGGTAGCAAAAAAAGGACAAAAGCTGAAGTAACTAATCCGAGACTAACACCCGTTTATTAATAAGGCTGTACAACTTTAACCATGATTTAGCGATGTTATGTCAAAGTTCTGAAACTAAATAATATCAATTCGTTTTGCTACATTTACATTTTGTTGTAATACTAAACCGGATACCTAAAAAGTAACATCGAAAACTAGCAAGTTTGCAAAAAGTGTCATCATAAATCGCCAACACAGGTAACCGCCAATCTATTCGTTTAGGTAAATGATAAATAAATAAATCAGTTTTATATAGCGCGACGGTACACGCACAAAAATGTAGCTGTCTCATAAACATGATTCATATGCCAGCAAAATTAGCAAGTGGTACGGGGACATGGGCCGCTCCTTCTTTAAATGAAATTCCATGTCAGGTGGCGGGCTAGTGTCGTAATGGGGCTACATATATCACTAACAACAATATGGCAGCGCTAATAAATATCAGTTGTCGTAACTTCCCGAATCCTATTAAAAGGTTTCTCCCCTCTGCGGTGACGGTGGAAGCGGCGGTAGGTGATTTTTCAAATGTTTAGTTTCTGGCATTTCGGGAAAGGATTGCTGGTCGTATATTACAACAGGTTTGCACGGTTTTGCCATTGACCAATGTAAAGCGTTTTAGAGATGTAAACATAGATTGAATACTCCTCAATTCTAACTACGGAATTAAGCAATTGATTGAATTGTAACAAAAATATTCGAGTAAAAAGTGTGTAATTCGTTTCCAGCTCTAGGCATTTCCACAACTTGGGCAATTAAAATTCTTGAAAGGTAGGCTACGCATCGGTAGCACTCAGTTACTGTGGTGCATGGGTGGCGGTAACCACTTAGCAATAGCTTATTTCTCCAACCATTTTTTTGTTTTGGTTTTGGCTCCACACGGTTGTGTATTTAGCCAGTGTCAAGTAGTTAATTTTTCAAGCAAATTAATATCATATATATAGACAGAACGGGTCGTACGTAGGTTGCAACCTATATAACTATAGGCCTTCAGCATGCACACCGAGCCGTGTCCGGAGCTAGAATGATTCTTAGTACACCGAGCGCTCCCTTTATATAGCCAGATGGTCGGGGAAGCGATGACAGTTGCCGGTGTTGCCACTGTAATAAATTTAAATGCTGCCATAGGGTAAATTACAGTACTGCCCGCTGCGCATAGAGTTTATAACTGGACGTTGCCGCCGTCATATATATGTATGTTGTATGTGTCAAGTCAAGTCACAGTCCAAGTCATCAAATTAAGTGATAGTCTAGTCTAATCATAAAGTGGTGGCAACTTTACCAGAAGCTTCTATGGAGTTTTGGAAACAACACGAAAAGAAACGTTTCACCATCATTATACCAGTTTCCCACACTCATGCCTGTAATCCAGCACTTAAATAATAAAATGCCACCAATTTTATGCACTAACACTGAAAATAACACAAGTTTTAGAAAATAATACAATGCGGGGACGCCATCTTTTTCGTTTTCCCGCCATAACTCCCAGCCAATTATATTTAAAAAGTCACGTTCTCATTTTTGTTGCACAAATATTTTCTACCATTATACTCACAAAAGGCGAAAATGAAAGAAATTACACGCATCGTATTTTGTTTAACCTCCTGCACAGCCCACATTCATCCGTCACCGTAGCAAATTGACGGGTTATGATAAAATAGACCCCGGACCCCGGAGCCCTGTCAAATTTGCCACGTGATATGCCCGTGCGTCAAAGTTAAACAAAACTGCTACAAAATACCTCCACGTACTCTCATTCTAAATTAATATTTATTTACACTGTGCCAAGGTGCAATTACGGATGAAACATTTGCAGCCAGATGTGCAATCTGTTTTTTCGTGTTGTGTTTGTACTTTAATGGTAGCTGTTATGTGAGTTAAAGCGAGCATGCAAACCGCTTGTAATCAAGCTCTTTGTGCGGGGCTATCGGGCAGTAAGTAGGATTTAACGATTTGCTACAGCGAGCTCGGATTTTTCCCTTATTTTGTAAGCAAGGTGCTTAGAGTTAGGCTGCGGTCTAGAAAGATTTAATAAAGCCTTAAGGAGACTCCGCTGACGTCGGATAATCTAGACGTTTACTTAATAATCAAGAAACAGGTTTACCACTTAGCTAACCTACTCATTTTTCGACTAAATTTATTTCGTTAGTAACAAAAGTGAGATTTTTTGACAGACATCCAATATTCAGTGATGGGATTATATGGAATTTTCAGCGTTGGAAAGCTTTTATACCTTTACTAAATTTGTCAAATTTTGAGTATTGAATATGTCAAACACCAGTGGCCGATTTAATATTGGATAACCCAATAACGGAAATCATTGTCAAAGGAATTCCCCGTGTCGTCATTAACAAAGCAGATAATGTTAAATATTGATTGTGCCGGTTAAGGCAATAAAACACTTTAGATTACTTTCATGAAAACTGCTTCTAATAACTTTTAGTACAATAAAAGATAAACATTTCGGTGGCTTACATTTTTAGGACATTTTTATAATCATAGAGTACTTGCTACGGAACAGACAGTCTATAATATGGGCGGTCAACCACAGACTGCAAATATACATTTATAATATTTTAACATGCCCCCTCGATTAATAGTTTTATGAAAATAAAACTTGAAATCGCTTCACAAATTCAATACAGGTATTAAATTCTGTTACAAAAAAGATAGATATCAACATAAGTTTTAAACACATTTTAAAGTAAGAAACAGTTTGTAAATTACAATTACAACAATTACCAATTATAGAAACAAAAATAATTAGTAACAACAAAAAAAATAGCAAATTCTATGTTAAACATGATTCAAACCAATAATAATAAAAAAACACATAATAACCACAAGTAGGCAATCATTAGTAAAAAAATCTTAACAATATACACTTCAAAGTTAAATCAAAGTTAAGTATAACAGTAGCAAGAAATGAAAGCAACATTTATAAAGTTATTTATACTATTCGAAAATCAAACAATATTTAAGTGATTTTTCAATAAACTAATTTTATCATTTGACAATGATTTTGTCATCATATCAGACAAGTTGCAATCAGTAGAAACATACTCAATATCTATTTCTTTCTTAACCAGTAAGTCCTTCAAGAAATGGTTTTTAATATCAATATGCTTAGTGCGCTTACTATTTTCAAATGATTTTGATAGCTGTATAGCACCTTTATTGTCCATAAATAATACACACTTCACATCACTGTCCAGTCCATTGATATCATGATGAAGTCCCTTTAAATATAACAAGTCACATGCACTGATGGCTCCTGCAACATATTCCGCTTCAACGGTAGATAAAGCAACGCAGTTCTGCTTTCTTGAGAACCAAGCAACCACTTTGTTACAGTACAGTGTCACTGACCCTGACATACTCTTGCGATCAGCTGTATCCCCAGCCCAGTCCGCATCAGAGTAGGTATGCAGACAAAGCTCTTCATTCGACTTATATAATAATCCTTCATCAGCTGTTTGCCTTAAGTACCTCAAAGTTCGTTTAGCTTGAGTCCACAAGCTTTGTGTTGGTTTATCCAGGTACTGACTCAAATAAGATGTGGCGTAGCATATGTCTGGCCTTGATACTGTTGCCACATACATGAGGCTACCGATTAACTGTCTATATGGCACTTCTGTGATCAATGGCTCATTTTTGTCTAACTGGAAACCTTTCACAATGGGTGTTGATACGCCTTTGCATTCTTTCATGCCATATTTTTCCAACATTTTTTGTATCTGTCGCTTCTGGGTGATCTTTATTCCATCTTCCAACTTTTCTAGTTCCATGCCTAAAAATGTTTTTGGGAATCCAAAATCTTTTACTTCAAATTCTTCTTTTAACCCTTGCACTACCTTTTCCATGTTTTCTTTATTACCGGTCAATAAAATGTCATCAACGTAAATCAATAGTACAATTTCCATTTCTCTTGAAAAATAAAGACAGAAGTCATGTTTTGATCTGGTGAGCCCTATTTTATCCATGTATTCATTAAATCGTTGATTCCATACTCTTGGACTTTCTCTTAATCCATATAAGCCTCTGTTTAACTTAAGTACTTTATTTTTTGAGACTGTAATACCTTCTGGTGGTTTCAAGTATACTTCTGATTCTAACTTTCCATTTAAAAATGCGGTAGGAACATCTAGTTGCCTGATCGGCCAATGCTTCTGTACAGCTTCAGCGAATAAATTACGTACAGTAGACATTCTTGCCACAGGGGCATAGTTTTTTCCAAATTCTTCATTTTCCTTAATCTGATATCCACGGGCAACTAGTCTAGCTTTCTTTTGTCCATTTTCTTTTACTTTAAATATCCATTTGGCATCTATCACTTTTGCATTTTCTGGTAAATTTGTTTCTGTAAATGTCTCCATCTTTTCTAATGCTTTTATCTCATTGTCTATCGCTTCCTTCCACCCTGTTTTCACTGCATCATCAAAATTTTCAGGTTCTTCTTCTATATTTAATAAGCAATAGGCTTGATGTAATTGGTATTCGTTTAAATAATTGGGAGTTTTAACTGTCCTTCCCGTTCTAGTCTTTACTGTCTCTCCTTGTTGCTCTTCATTACTAGCTCTTAGTTTTTCTTCACTCTCAACTTCAGTGTTATTTTCTTTCTCTGTATCATTTTCTTCTGTTCTTTCATCTCTCTGATTATCAAAGTTTTCTTCATAATAGTTTGTCACCTCATTTTTGTATTTAATATCAGTTTCATCGAAATGCACATCTCTTGATACTATTATAGTATCTGTTTTGGGGTCCCAAATCTTGTAGCCAGCCCTAGCATATCCAACCATTCTTCCTGATATTGCTCTTTCTGAAAACTTGTCCTTTCTTGGTAGAATCACAGCCCAGGCTTTACTTCCAAAAACTTTCAATTTGTTAAGTATAAATTCACTTTTGAATATTTTTGCTGGTATTTCAAAATTAATGGCTTTTGATGGACATCGGTTTAATAAATATGTTGCTGTTAAAACAGCTTGGCCCCACAACTGTTTTGGTAACTCAGATTCATTTAAAATTGTTCGTGCCTTGTCCAACAATGATCTATTCATACGTTCACTTTTACCGTTCATTTGTGGACTATATGGCAGGCTATATTCTATATTTATACCTTTAGATTTGCAGAATTTCTTGAGGTCATAGGAGCAGTACTCACCGCCGTTATCACAACGAATTCTCTTTACTTTCAGTTCTTTCTCCCTTTCTAATCTTTTTATATAATCAATCAAATTTTGTGCTGCCTCTGATTTATGTTTTAACAAATAGGTTTGAGTAAAATGTGAGTAGTCATCGATTATAGTTTGAAAATATCTTTTTCCATCACTTGTCTCTTGTTTCATTGGTCCTGCTATATCTGAGTGAATTAACTCTCCAATTCGTTCACTCTGTCTGTGTGCTATAGGTCTAAATGGCAACCTTGTAGTTTTATTTTTCATGCATTCATCACACCGCCTGTCACTGGATGGCAACCCTATAGCTGTCAAACTTTTTCTATTAAGATGGCCCAGCCTCTGATGCCATATATTCTCTTCTTTATTTATACTATGGCAGTGTTCAGTGAAATCTAGGTAAACAGTAAGTGTATGTAGTTTTCCATTCTTCTTACCATAGTAAGTTGACCCATTTCTGCTTATTTTCAGCTGTCCTTTACTAAATATTACATTATAATTTCTTTCCATTAATCTGTTTACTGACAGTAAATTGTGAGTCAAGTTAGGAACTATTAATCCTTCTATTTTTAGTGGTTTGTTTATATATTTTGTTGTCAATATTCCTTTCTTATTTGCTTTTAACATGTCTCCATTTGCTATTTTTATACATATTTCTTTTTCTAGTACTTCAACATCTGTCATGTATTTCTCATACTTTTGTTGTATAAAATTGTGGGTCGCTCCAGAATCCACAACAAATACCAGTTCATTTTCTGACTGTGTTACATTTGCCTCCATTGATAGTGCAACAAACATGTTTTCATTTCCTTCTGTTAAGTTTACTGATGGCCTTCCTCTTCCTTGAGATCTATAGTTATTTTTTCCTCTGTATGGTCTATTATTATGTCCGCTTCGAGCTGTCTTATTATTATTATTATTTTTGCACTGAAAAGCCTTGTGACCTGGCTTGCCACACTGGAAACACGATAGAAAACTTGTTTCCGGATCGTTCCGAGGACTCCCGGTTTTCTTTTGATCCTTAATTTTTAATTCAGAGTCTAGTAGGCGAGACTTTACGAACTCAATAGTGATTTCTTTTTCATTACTCATAGTTTCTATAGTCGTGATCACTGTATCATATTCTTGAGGAAGCGTTAACAATAAATGACACACTTTGTCGCTCTCTTCGATTTTACAGCCAGCCGTCTCTAGGTCATTGATAATTTTGTCGAAGTTGTTGAAGTGCTCCTGCATTGTGTTGTTGGGATGACACTTTAATCCCAGTAACTTTTTACGTAAATATAGTTTGTTAAAAACACTCTTTCGTTCAAATACGCTTTCCAATTTTACGATCATTTCTTGTGCGGTGCAACATTTTCGCAATATGTCAATATGGCTGTCCGACACGCATGACACGATCAGTGACTTTGCCTTATTATCTTTTATGATGGATTCCTTATTAGATAAATCTACTTTTGAATCGACAACTTCGCTGAGTCCTCTCTCTTCTAGTAATATTCTCATTCTGAACTTCCAATTCGAAAAGTTCGACCCGTCGTTCAACCTTGGGAGCACGCATTGTTGCGCATTTGCGGTATTCGCCATTTTATTTTCTTTACGGTGTTTACGGTCCCTCTTCTAGATAACAAACCACGCTCTGCTGTTAAATATTGATTGTGCCGGTTAAGGCAATAAAACACTTTAGATTACTTTCATGAAAACTGCTTCTAATAACTTTTAGTACAATAAAAGATAAACATTTCGGTGGCTTACATTTTTAGGACATTTTTATAATCATAGAGTACTTGCTACGGAACAGACAGTCTATAATATGGGCGGTCAACCACAGACTGCAAATATACATTTATAATATTTTAACAGATAATCTGTGCAAATTTGACGTGGGAAAGACACATTTCACCTCGGAATCCCATCCACAGAATACTATTACTCCTAGCGGAGAAGAACCGGAACTCCATACAAAAAACGTGGTTTGAAAGTATGACTACCAGCGCCTCTTGTGGGACCCTTTAGCAACTAATAAAGCGCGCGAAATTTAAAATGTCTGTTCTGTCACTTAACCAAGAATAATAAAAAGATCGGTCCAAAATAAATTACCAATTTATATTATTAGAGTTGGTTTCGCTAATAATATACATTAGTAATTTATTTTGGAAGGAGCTTGTGACATACTTCGTATGTCAAGGGTAGAATTAAATAAAAGTAAGTTATATATGTAGGTACATCAATTTATTCCAGAAAGGAATTGGTTAGGATAAATTCTAATTTAGTTTTATAGTTCAAATGGAAGTTTCCTCTGTTTTGTTGTTGTAACAGGCTTTTTTATATATTGTAATGGTTATTTACAATAACTTATCATTGTTTAAAACTTTTATCATGAAAAATCTTCTAAAACTTCATGTTTACTGATGATTTTTCTCTACAATAATATAAAAATAAACGAACACTATTTTAAACATAATGATAATAATGCTTGCCAAGAAGAATGTCTATTTCATACATTTTGATGCATTGAAGCAATAGAATTTAGATATGTAGATAGATTAACTCTCAACCAAGGTAACAAATACAACAACAGGAAATATCTTATGAGAAGGTTACAGTGGGCGGTGTTATCGCTAAAAAGCGATCTCTTTCAGACAAACTTTAGACTTTTTTTTACAGATTTGATTAAAGTTAAATGTGTTTTAAAACAGCAATTTATTTTGCAGGGTTGCTTGTGTAATCTAAGAGATATAATTTTTTGATGCAAATTCGAGCGGCGCCCTTTTTTTCCCTCTTGCAATTTAACAACTGCCCTTGTAATAACACAGCAAAAGAGCTATTCAGGTTAGCTGAAAGCTCTTGGACAGCATTGTCATCAAAAAGGGCTTCCAAAATCCGTTGACTCTTCAGCTTTTTAATAGTTTTTTAAAGACGGCAAAGTTTTTATAAGCTTCTTCGGCACTTGTTCAGAAGTGACCTTTCTTTGTTTGATTTTTCCGATTTAACCTGTAACCAAAAATTAATAAATATAATACACGCACAGGATATTTACGAAGCCACACCATCTACTAGTCTAACTACAAAAAAGGAGTATACATAACATAAATGCAACAATAGAAAAACTTACACCAGAAATTCTGGGTTGTTGAATTTGGGTGCAGGGCATCTCGACTAAAGATGTGGATGCCTGAGTTTCCATTTGAATCTGTAAAACCACAAAAACTTTATTCTACCACAAAGCTCCAAAAATATATTTTAAAAGTCACTATATTAAATGTAAGTGAGACACCTATTCAATGTAGGTGAGGCTATCAAACATTTTCTTTTTTGTTCTCGGTCTTGCATTTTTGTTGTGATGAGATAGTTGTAGGCCTCTACTAGTCTATTAGATAATAAAATTCACAAATATTATATTACCCGTTGTACTTTTAACTCACATCAGACACTCTTGAAGTTCCAGGCTGTTGATTGCTTTCACTGATTGCTGAAACTTCAACTGGAGAGATGCATTCTGATGTAGTGCTGGATTCAGAAGGAATGGCATATCTATGCAGCTTTTTCCTTTCTAAGGGATCTAGCACAAATCAATTTTAGGAAAAATGCTTGGAGCAAAGCATTTTATGGCTGGTATACAGCTTTTTCTGAAATTCTTCAGAACTCTAGTTCTCTTCTGGATAACAATACTTTGCCCAAGCTTCCATACTGAAAAAAGAATTGGTTTGATGTAATTAGATACCCAATTTTGTTTGTTGACGTTAGAAATTACTAATGTATTATGGTTATGTATACCGTTGTAAGTTGGAATGTCCTGGTTTTGGAAATCGATGTAAAACCAGCTCCGGATCTTGTGCTGTTGAAGCACTGCGTTTTACACATCTCCGGCTATTGTCCTTCATATTAGAAACCGACACAACAAAAGAAACTAAGAGTCACTAAGCTAAAGAGTCACTAGGCTCGAAACACAACTCAAATGCAGTTTGATAACTTTTTGAAAGAGTTTCAATGCAAAGGCGGAGGAGAAGGCTCAATTCAACGCACTTTGAACGTAAAAGCACAAAAACCAGGATAAAACGACACCAAAACAAAATCACACTTTTGCGGATTACCGTTTTATGTCGTTTGATTTAAATTTTGACATTTGACAGTTAGTTGAAAACTTTGGTGCTGCCATTTTACCGACAATTTTATCTCTTTTTTTTTGTTACTGGTATTCCTATATCAAACCCACCTATTGAACGAAAAGTCCATGGTAAGTTGCCCCACCCTATCCCATCAATTAGCCGCCGCCGGGGAGCACGCGAAAACACGCCTTTATCAAGATTATTTCGGAGAATTCGTCTTTATAAAACGGCAGATGGTTACCGCTTCTTATGTTTGTTCAAAAGATTAATGCCTACCGCCGCGGTGCCGTCGCCAGCTCCCCTTACCCCCCGTTGAAATATATTGTTGTACATCTCTTAAAGATACCTACTCCTTACGATAACAGGAAGAACATTTCCGGAAAAACATCTTTGCTTGGAGTGAAAATGCGTCAGATATTTTGAAGTACCTTATTATTAGAACCAACTACGGCATCAGACCACTGCTGTATAGGTTTTATCTCTAGCACAGGGCACTAGGTAAGTAGTTTATCACACTTCACACTAATATTATAAAAGCGAAAGTTTGTATGTGTGTTTGTGTGTATGTGTATATGTTTGTTACTCCTTCACGCTCAAACGGCTGAATGGATTTGGATAAAATTCGGTACCAAGATAGCTTATACACTGGATTAACATATAGGCTATATTTTATCCCGGAAAAGTGATATTTTACCGTGGGATGAGCAAATAATTAAAATACTTTTTATCCGCGGGTGGAACTGCGGGGCGCAACTAGTAAGTACATAAAAATAAGTTTTGGAAAATTGCGGCTGTAAGTGTAACAAGCATACCGCTGTTGTATGGATTAGAAGTATGCTTAATAAGTATCATCCAGTGACGTCACAATTCTTCTCTATTACCAATTGTCGCAAAAAAAATTCAGAGACAACATAACAAATATCTACAATGCTCATACAAAATTAAAGCTTTTTATCAAAATTTGTGATTTGGCATCCTGAAATAAGGCGGTTTAGGTTGTTAGCTTGTATCCAAACAGTAGAGTATATCCTATTAGATTTATGGAATGATGTCATCGAGTACATGAGCTTACGCATTTTGTTCCTATGTTGTGTCATCATGATAGGCTTATAAACAACAAATAGCATAAGCTTATTTGCTTTCACAGCAGCGCCAACGCAGTTCATTACCCGGCATTAACGACTAACCCTAACGAATATTAACAGCTCTTATTAATAGCACGTTACGTGTATTATTCCGATGCATACGTAAACACAAAGCGGGAACTCTTTTTATTCGTCAAAGGGAAAGAAACTGTCTGAGGCGACCGCAGCCCAAAGAGCTGGGGCGGAAAAAAACGCCCAGAGCAAAAGGTCGCCTTTGCGTAATCTCGGCCGTACTCACCCGCTATTACTAGAGAAAAAAAGCAATTTAGATCTCGCTATAATGCCGAGATTGAGCCACGGCAATATTGTACAATTATTTAGACAAACATCGCCCCTCCGGCTCATTGTACTTGCAGATGTTTCGTAATAGATTTTTGTTGGCGAACTTTGATATGAGATGCCTTTTGTGGTTGGGAATACGTTGTCACGTCCAGCCGAGTGTAATGTTTTGTGTTAAACATGAGAAAATTAATATTTTTAGAAAGGCATTATGTTTCCGGCACGCAAACACTCGAACTATAAAGTTCAACACGCTTTTATGTATCACGTTAATATTGCTACCGCGCCCACATTTAAGCTGCTAACAATTCAGTGCTTTATTTATGACTATTTTAAGGTTACATTCCAATGAAACTCTTGGCTTTAATAATGCGACCTAAATCCCTCCTCTCCTAGCTTATGGACTTCAACACGTCATCCATTTGTGGGTGGTTTGATTTGATCGTAGTCTCGTAGCACACGTAGATGAAGGCTACACGCTTGAAGAGCTACGATTTTATACTGTAGAGTCTACGATTATGTCAAACTGCTACGAATGACCGACTTAGTATAAAGTTTTTGGCTTCCATCGATAATAGTTGCATGGTCAATAAGTGGTAATTAAAATAGCGATATTATTGTCCTTCTAATGACATTTATTTCTTCAGATCCATCAGTTGTTGTCGTAAACCAGTAGTCGTCGTCATATCGGAAAACCTACCATGGTATAGGCACCAAGGGTACCCTCTAAGTCTCTCTAAGTACACTGCTCACCAATAAGATAAGATTCATTAATTTGGCATCCCTACATTTTTATAATGTTACTGAAAAACACCAAAGGCGGTTGTGCCAATTTTTTAAAAAGAGAATTTATCTGTCCATTATTTTTGTATTGTTCTACAAAAATTAATTGAAGGCTCCCAAACTGAACAAGTAAGCGTAAGCTTCGATAATTAATTAAATACAACAGATTGAGCGCGAACTCGAAGGCTCTCGGAAGATAAAACATTGTGCTGAGTCTAATTTCCAGCGCGATTCGCCCTTGGAAGTTAAACGTGTTTTCTCAATACTTATTAAAAGTTAGAATTGTTCAAATAGCTTTATTAAGAAAAAAGGAATACTGATACCAAACCGTTATAAATGAAATCTAGCACAAGTTTTTGATCAGTAAATGATACGCCACGGTATGAAAAAGATACGGGGCTGATACAGAGTTCAAACACATCAATTTATCCAGTCGAACGTCATCCGACATTCAATGAAAGCTTTTATAAAATTTGGAAAGTAACAATAAAATTTTCAATCATTTTGAAATTTTTCGTGAATTTTATATTTCATTCAGACACAGTTCTTTACAGCCCAAAAATAATGACAGCTAACGTTAACCAAAGGTTTTCTAGTTTGAAAGAAATCATAATGTTCTAAAAATATCGCTCAATAAGGCATAGCCTCAGGGATGTCATCAAGGCTTTATAAACGAATCTCAGTCTATCGCTGCGAAGGTCATACTGTAGGTGTCGAAAGGTACAGTCAC
The DNA here is from genome assembly GCA_905220475.3 of Ennomos fuscantarius. NCBI lineage: Eukaryota > Metazoa > Arthropoda > Insecta > Lepidoptera > Geometridae > Ennomos > Ennomos fuscantarius. The sequence continues at coordinate 4,611,773 of HG992029.1, forward strand.
GTAATGATGTGTCAGATTTCTGCCTGCGCCGAAACTCCCGGGAAATTGGATCCCTTTTATTGATAACAGTGGAATAACTAAGGGCGGGTGTGGCTCCTGGTTTGGTAAATTAAGATTTGTTCTAACAATCGGAAGTAGTCATAACCAGATGAATTACTATTGATAAATATAGAAATTTTATTAAATAATATTATCTGTATTAATATATACATAAGTATTATAATAGAAGCTACATAGCCGATTATACTATTATATTTATAATGTTCTATGATTATACACGGTGGTATTTAATTCACTCATTTCCTTAAATGTATGTACTCAGACCATGCTAAGGAAATTCGTACAAGGTCCAATAAAAAAAAAATTGGTTTTGTTTTAGTATTTAGTGCCTCTTAAAATAACTGCGTTTAACGGTACACACAGCGCGGGCACCAGCTGAGTGCTTTGTAAATGTTCGTAGGCAATAAAACACCTGCTTTGTTCAATGTCACAAGGCTTTTCTTTAGAATTTAAATTGGATAATACCTAGAATCAAGTCTTATTTCATTAGCACTTTTTTATTTAGTTATAAGTTAAGTTAACATCTTCCCACGTAATACAGAAACGTATAGAATACACCAGTAAGATAAACAAATAAAATAATAACATGAACACGCCGCATATTGTGTTTTAGTGAATAGAATGTGACCTACAAACTTCTGTGTTGTTGAAATGTGGCGCCAGGGGGCACACAATGAAACTTTTTTCATTTCGGGGGAAAAAAACATCTGAGCACTTTCTTTCTCCGTAGGTAGGCCTCTGAAGAGAGACACTTGAAACTTTATAACGGGGTTATAGGACGGATTAGGTACGCTGCTGTGGGAATTAATGCTGATAGCGAATGATTAGTCTGACTGCTTGGGACAGACCTGTTGTATAAACTTTTTACTACTAGGTACTATTACGACTATTTTTTTTGTGTGTCGGTGAGGACTAGTAATATTTTTTCCTATTTAATAATTAAAATTATAGACTCTTATAATATATATAACTACGAGTACCATGGTCCAACAACACCCTGATTCAGAACAAGTTTTTGTGCTTTTTTCTGTGCACAAGTACTTGTCCTGTCACGGGAATCGAACCCACCGCCTCCGAATTATGGGCCGACCTGTTCAACCACCACTCCACAGGGGCTGTCAATTCTTGTCTTCAGTTTCTATAAGTTCTTGATTGGGTCGTGACCCGTGCACCTACTGGTTCCACCTACCAGTGGAAAAGGGGTAATCCTTTCAAATTCGGTACATCTATAGTAGAGTGATGAGAAATTTCTGATCAACAGCGTACCCAACTATGTTCTTTTAAAACGTGCAGTGGAGTAACTTTGCTAATATTTTCCGACTTTATCGGAGCAGTTTTGATGGCTAAATCTAAAATTTACGTACAAATTGGTACGGAATTTTTATTGTCCTTCATTCGAAGCGATTGTATTACGAATGTAGCACAATAGGTCTCTGAAAGGGGTTTGAAATTTAAGGGTTGAACCCCTGTCATCGGTTGTTGGACAGGGAACGGTCTTGGGTAGTTCTTTTGTTGGAAATATTCGGATTTCACTTGTATCTTGCAAATACTACGGGCTGGATATTAGACTAATAAAGGTCATATAAAATATGATTGTTAGTATAAGTTTTAGTATAAAAAATTAATATTAGTTTAAAAAATTGCAATAAATATTTGACTTTGAATCAAAATTCTACTAAACTACGATGAGAGAAATAAACCTTCTGATATATAAAAAACATTGATTATAATAATAACTAAATGGAAAGATATATTAGGTCTTTACCTATGAAATTGCCGTTTTGTTTGAAAAAAGTTAAAGTATTTTTTTTTCGAACTTATTTATTTCTTTTATTCAAAGTAATCACCCCTGCAATCAATGCATCTTTGCCAACGCTGTGGCAGTTTATGGATGCCCTTCTTGAAAAAATCAGCAGGACGGGAGACAACAAACTCTTCAAAGGCGTTTTGTACTGCCTCTCGGGAATTGAATTTTTTTCCCGCTAAAAAGTTGTCCAAATTTTGGAAAAAGTAATAGTCGGTAGGCGCAAGATCTGGTGAGTATGGCGGATGAGGGAGAGCTTCCCAACCCAACTCATACAGCTTAGAGACGGTATGTTGTGCAGTATGGGGTCGCGCGTTGTCGTGAAGTAGCAGTGGAGACGACCGATTGACCAAAGCTGGTTGCAGACGTGCGAGTTTCGCCATCATTGTGGTCAGTTCTTCAATGTACACATCTGCAGTAATGCTCTCGCCGTTTTGTAAAAAGCTATGATGAATCACACCAGCACTAGACCACCAAACTGTGACCATCACCTTTCTAGGGGTCATTTTTCGTTTTGCACATTGCTTTGGTACCGAACCAGGATCTAACTAACTTGCTGAGCGCTTTCGATTGTCAAAAAGAATCAATTTTTCGTCGCACGTATCAATTCGGTTCAAAATTCCTTCATTTCTGTGCCTGTTAAGCAGCGCAAGTCAAGTCTCGACGCGTACGTTCCGCTGGCGATCGTTAAGTTCGTGGGGCACCCATCTATCAAGCTTTTTTATCTTGCCAATCTGTCGCAAATGGACCAATATTGTTTTGATGCTAACATCAAAAGCTGCTGCCAGCTCAGCTGTAGATTGAGATTCATCAGCTTCCACAATCGCCTTTAATTCATCATTGTTGACCAAAGTTTCCGGACGACCACGAGGTTCATTTTTCAAGTCAAAATTCCCAGAACGGAACCGAGCAAACCAATAACGGGTTGTACGTTCGTTTGTACAGTTCTCTCCGTAAACGTCGTTGATGTTACGTGTCGTTTGTGCCGCGTTGGTGCCACGACGGAACTCATATTCCATAATTACACGAAATTTCAAAGTATCCATTATGAGGAAAAATGTTGAAATGTAATGAAAATACAACGCTAATTAATAAACAAAAGACTTATATTGTAAATAGAATGTCATATTTTTAAAACAAAATTAATTTGAATTTTGAATTCAAAGCCAATCAAAACTTTTTTTTGTTTGAAAAGTCTGTAAGCAATACGGCAATTTCATAGGTAAAGACCTATTATTTTCTCTATTGAAGTGAATTCTATACTTTTTTTATGCTGCTTTACCACAGACTCTTGGGTTGTGCTCTTTTTTAATATACTATTTTTATACCTATATTATATCACGAAAACTGGTTAGTTTCCTAACCACACTGGAATATACGCTAGAACGTAATACAGTGTGGTTAAATGGAATAGGTTCTAGCCTATTCCAGTGTGGTTAGTTTTCGGGACATAATGTTTTAGCAGTTTTGTATATATAGCTGTTAAAAACTAATTTAGTGTACATTTCGCAGTCCATGTCGGTCAGGCGTCAATTTCAACCTGAAACCCAATTTTCCGATGCCAAAAACACAATAGTGATTCGACTCCCACACAAACAATATGCGCACACGTGAGCATCGGAATCAGAGTAAAACCGAACAAGTCAAAATTAATAGCGCAGCCAGATTGCATGCCTGTTACGTCGAACAACACTTTTGGACAGAGTGACAGTCCTGATTGATCGCAGAGGAATATTTAATTTTAACGATCGGCCCTGTACCATGCTCGCTTAAAATACCATCAATAACGTTGCAGTTACTGGCCAGAATGTTTGCAAATAAATGGCGACAGCTTACGGACTGTTTTTATTTACAGAGGGTCAATGTAATCTCACGCGTGATCCCTCAAAGGCTTATTCCCCAAGGGCTCATATATCTTGGTGATAGACTCACAGATTCCATGACTGTGACAAACGATTAATGGTTCAAGAAAGTTTTAGAGAAGAATTTCATAAATTGTTAAGTATTGGCTATGTTTTGATTCGTAATAGATTTAGATCAATTCTATAAATCCTGAGCTATGTGCGGACGGATATATCAAGGTATATCCTATTACGTTTTACGTTATGCCCGAAGTTTTTAATGTCGAGAATCGTAAATATATATACTCTGTATTTTTCGCTGTATTTCCAAAAAATATAGGCAGTATATAATAATTATCCACTTCTATCTATTATTTTCGATTTTATCACGATCATTTGATACAACACTGTCACATTATATAATTCATTATTATCATATTCATTATTATTATTATTCATTAGAAGTTTGAGGTATATATATAAAATTATCATCAATAAACCCGTAGTAGTAATTGAAGAGTCCGGTTTGATCTCAATAGTTCTCTTGGCAGTTCCTTTGAAGGGACTATTAACAAGGTGCAAAAATCCTATATGCAGTTTAGCCATGCCATTTGAAACAAAAAAATCTCTAGCAATATCGAAATGCGTCGCCATGAGGTTTTTATAAAGAAACCTTTTGTCATTTATTTTACTGAAGAAAGTATGATGGCCTGATGTATAAAACTATACTCTCTTCACTTGAAATTTGAGGTCGAAAATTTGTCAGGGTACATTGACACGGAACTGTGTCTGTCAGGTAATTCCAAGCCGACAGAGACGTAAATAGCGCTTTCCTTATCCCTCCATAATTTGATAAAATTGAAACAGGGTCGCACCCCTGGTTTTCTTTGGGATAATTAATTCTATTAAGCAAAGACCTACTAGATACAGAGTGATTGGATTAAGTAGTAGCTATGCTTGCCAGCCTACGTGTAGGTATTCCTATAGCCAGATGGCAAGCATTATAGGTATATATTATAGTCCAAATGTTTTTTGTAGTGTTTTTTGTAATCATTGCAGTATTTAGAAAATAAAGGCAATTTGCCGTGTTAAGAAAAAAGCATTAGTTATCTAATACGACGTAGTTAAGGTTATTATGTTTTCTCACTAGAACGGGTTCATTTTCCGGGATAAAAAGTATCTTTTGTGTTAATCCGGTATATGAGCTATCTAAATTCCAAATTGCATCAACATCGGTGAAGTAGCTACAGAGGTAGAAGATAACAAACATTCACACACACTCACACATAAATTTTCGCACTTCTTTAGGTGGTAGGACTTTTCTGCAAAGTACGTCTAGGTAGGTACCACCGCTTTGCCAGTTATTCTGCGGCCAAGCAGTAGTGCGCAAGCACTACTGTGTTCCGGTTTGAAGGGCACTGTAGCTAATGAAATTACTGGGCAAATGAGATTTTATGACCTGATCTCACAGTCAAGTAATCTTGTACTAGATTGTGCTGATGTCTCAGGATAACGTGCGCAGTGCAGTTTCACGCGAAACTCTATACTTTTAAGTTCCGAGTGACACTGCAACTGATATGGGTAGCCGTATCGCTTAACATCATGCGAACGGTAAGCTCGTTACGTCATACCTTAACATAAAAACTATAATGTAATATATGTAACATAAGGTGTTTTCTGAGCGAATACTTTATGTTGAGAATCTACTGAATCTTTTGAATCTTCGGCAGCTCACTATTATTATCAGTAATGCACTAGAATTCAAAACTGTATTATTTCTTCATACGCACATCATTGTTGTATGTAGGTGCATAAAGAAATTCGTAGGTACTACAATGTTGAGAAAAGTTACTTCATACTTCTTGCACGGTATATTGGCGAGATTACTTCTACGAACCTGTGTATGGAAAGATTAGTGTCAAAAAATCCACCGTTCAAATTTTTACAACACAACGCAAATAATATATATTTTATGTAGTAGTATATATATTAGTGTATGATTGAATATGTATAATATGTAGTTTTATGTGTAAGTATTCTAGTTTATCCATTGTTTAAACATTAATAAAAATATCTTTTTCGAATTTGTGCATTGGTTCCACCCCCCTTTGGGTCTAGGCTGAAAATCAGCGCTGGATGTCTCCGATGACCAGGCAATATGCTGAGCCGACGCCCATTCGATACTTGTTTTTTTTTCTTCTATTCATTATGGAAGTACATATTATGTGTATAAATTTAACCTGTTTTTGTATTTTAATTTTAGACAAGTATTGAATAAATGTTTTTCTATTCTATTCTATTTTTTCTATTCTAACGCTAACACCAGATATGTTTAGATACGTTTCCACAAAGACGGGACTGGACGTATTGTTTTGTGTCCAGTCACATATAAATAAATCTCCCATAGAGGTATCTTTAACAAAACAGACGGCCTCCTAGTGCCATTTACATCACAAAACAAAACAAAAGAAGCCCGACGTAATCCCAAGTCTGCTTTCCGTATAAACATTCGATTATTCCGGACTGGGGGGACTTAGTAAAACTGTGCGATAACATCTAAACGGCCGGGGTCAATTCGTTTCGTCGGAATTGCTACTTAACAATAACACGTTCGTAATTTAATAGAAAAGGTCAACTGTTGTTCCTAGTGACAGGGATGTTTTCATTAGCTCTAGCGCGAATTATCTTGAATCCCTTTTTTATGTTACGAAATGACATGACGAGCTAGACGCTCGCCTGATGTTAAGATACACGACTGCCCATATCAGTTGCAGTGACACTTGAAACTCAAAAGTATAGTTTCGCGTGACACTGCACTGCGCACGTCATTCTGAGACATCAGCATAGCAATATGATGACTAGACTGTGAGATTAGGTCATAAAGTCTCATTTGTCCAGTAATTTCACTAGCTACAGTGCTCTTCAAACCGGAACACAGTGGTGCTTGAGCACTACTGCTTGGCGGCAGAATAACTGGCAAAGCGGTGGTACCTACCGAGACGAACTTGGCAGAAAAGTCCTACCACCTGGTAGACCACCCTTGACTTTCGCTTTTCAACTTGGATACTATTTTTTCCAATCTGCACCATTTTTTTAGAATGATAAACAAACAAATGAACTGTATAATAATAATTATATGTGGGGATATATCACACAACGCCATCTAGCCCTAAACTAAGCAAAGCTTGTATTATGGTAACCAGATAACTGATAAAATAAGTACTTAAATACTTTTTGTTTGTAAATACATACATATAATACAATATACCACCCAGACACAGAACAAACACCTATGTTCATCACACAAATGTTTGTCCTGGGTGGGAATCGAACCCACAACCCACAGTTCAGAAGGCAGGGTTACTACCAGCTGAGCTATCGGGCCAGTCGATATGTATGTGTATAATCACCGCACCGTTCATAAGTCACCAGTTGAAGCAGTATGCCAAAATCTGAACAAAAGTTCTTATAATTATAGATTTTTTTTCCCCCTACATTTTTGGGTTGTCTGAAAGAGATCGCTTTAAGCGATAAGACTACCCAATGTGACACTTAATTTTTAAGTTTGTGCCTGTAAATTGTTCCTCCTGGTTCCAATGTGGTGTTTCAATAAAGAGTTTTATTATTTAAATAAATGAAAATCTACCGACTTAGATAGATAGCTATCTATCTAAGTCGGTAGATTTTCATTTACCAAGTTTATCCCGAGTCAAGTTATTTTATTAACAACCTAAGCCAATCTTATCGTAAAAATAAAGCACAACTCGCACCAAATACTTGTTTATCATGTCGGGTTCAAGTTTCCAGTTTGTTAAGCGGCCTTTGACTTTTCCGAGCCAGCGCTAGTCGTGTTGGCGATCGTCGCTCTCTGTATTAGCATACAAATTTACTTGCGCCAACATTTGCCCGGTTAAATGAGCCCGTTTAGGGCGCCGATTAAGTTTTTAAGATACGGGAAAGCGACGTGTTCACTCTTGACCCGATAAAAATTACGGTTGAGATCGAGCTGTGGAAATAATTGGAAGGTAAGTAGGTCACGACGATGTTGCGGATAAAGTTGCCACCCTGAGAGCAGCTCTTACAACCACTTGGATATAATGTAAGTGAGGAAGCCAACCTCCTTGTATATAGACTAAATCCTTCATACATTTTTCATGGATTCATTAAATTAATCTGTAAAAAATAGCCCGTTTTCAATAATATTAATGATATAACGCCCAACGATCACATACATATATTTTAGACCCTAAATAGGATTCCCTGTGTCTAAGACCCAGGAACTACGATGACCAAGGTCCCACAACAGAACTCAGAACAAGTATTTGCGTTTTTTTTGTACACAAATACTTGTCCTGCCGTGGGAATCGAACCCGCCGCCTCCGGGTTATGAGCCGACCTGCTCAACCACCATACCGCAGAGGCTGTGAGGTGTGAGAAATATAGATACACAGTTAAACAGGTAATAAAAAATTTCAAATAACAATGAAAAACTTAATTTATGACGAGAATTAAAATAATTTTATTTTCGTGAAAAATATTTTACATTCATATCAAATCATTATATCAAAAATCATAAAATTTCTTTCTACTATATATTTCTAACAATTCTACGCCGGAAATCTTGTTCGTAACTAAGGAAGTGATTGCTTGAAGAGTTGACTCGCTTCCGAGGCGTCCGTGTTTCCGATCGATGAAATCTGGGAGTCTTCAAGTCGCGAGAGAACAGGTGTCTCTAAGATATGCGAGCTCTATTGTTGACGTCATCTCTGCTTATACTTCCTTTATAAAGAGAATGTATAAAAAATATTAGAATATATATACATATAAAATTCAAAGTTCTGACTGACGTATATATCAACGCACAGCCTAAACTGCTAGTCTTGGAAACTTGAAATTTGGAGGGCGTGTTGTTTGTAAAATATAGGTATCCACTAAGAAAGAGTTTTTCGAAATTCCACCCCTAAGAGGGTGAAATGGATAACCATCCATTTCACCCATTTTCATAGATAATTTAACCGAATTATCTATGAAAATGTTTCTTCTTCGTTTCCTATAAGCCACGCGGGCAAAGCCGCGGGCAGAAGCTAGTATATTATATGTTTTTTTATTTTACTATAGAACTAATACGTAACCAACAAATAAATCGAAAATCGAAGTCTTAATACTCTCAAAGCAATTTCTTTATCACGATATATAAATTAGTTTGATTTTGTGACAAACAAATAAATAAAGGTTTCAAAGAAACTTTGCCTCTATTCTATCTGTATTGTATCTACCACTATCTACGCAATTTTATTGCTGCCGAAACAAGTCCATTCAGAGGTCGTTTCCAAATAAATTCTATCGGTGGACACTTACCCCAGCGATCTCGCATTAAGTGCACTCGTAAATCTAGGAATTGATTGCCAAGTGAAGTTTGATTGCGGGGGGATGTGGAGAAATCGCTATTTTATGGAGTTACGGCCGAAATGAGACCAATTTTAGTATGAAGGTGGATTTTCTACAATCTTTTTTTCGATCGCTTTTCCTGATGGTAAACTCGTTACGCAGGTATGTATGTATGTTATAAGAGCACACTGTTCATCAGTTAAGTTGATGTTGATAGACCGAGATAAAAATTTGCTTTTCTTAAGTGCAACGTTAAAAAAATTCAAAATAGCAGCAAAAGTGTATGATAATACTTGTATGATAATGCTAATAATTGATAATGTTTTTCAATTTAATTTTATTAAAAAGAAATTAATTTAATTCTACTCATTAAATAATTCAATTTTACTAATTAAATTATTCAATTTTACTAATTAAATTATTCAATTTTACAAATTTAAGTTTTTTTAAAATCATTTAATTATTTTACACAAATGAAAGAGACTGCTAGGAGTAAGAATTTGAAAAAATGCATTTTCAATTAAGATAAATTCACTTGAGTTATACTTTGCATTAAAAATAAATTAAATACTTGATTTCTGAATTACGAGCCATAAATCACTTAATACCAATTATACCGTTCCATACACTCCGACGCTCCATAGTTTGCTCTCTTGAAAGGCGTCGCCTATTGCCCCGCCGGCGTCGGTTCAATTGGCAAGGCCTTCGACATGCTTTAAGTCTCCTTTGAACTGCAGCTGTAAGAGGTGTTCCGAACAATTTCAATAAGAGGAGCATTGGACGCGGAGAACGTTGGACAAAGGGATGCTGCTCATAGCGCTTCCTTCACACTTTACAGTCGGTTAAATGGAAAAATGTTAAAACTTAAAGTAATGTTTAACAACGATTAGGTAGATAATTATAAAATAATAATAAATCTTAGTGTATACCATCTTATGTTCAAGTTTGAGCATTCTTTATTATTCTTAAAAGGAAACCGTAACAAACAAAAACAAGTCAGTGTTCTGTTCATATTCCATTCTGAAAATTGGTGCTCTCTCGGAAAATATCTCTATTGCATATCTTGTTTTGATGGAAATCCATCATGCATTTATGTGAGCCAACCGGTGCATTAGAAATAGTTGGAGAGAAAACTATTTATTAGGTTGGAAACCATAGTTTTATTATTAAATTTATAGTTACTTTTATTATATTTAACTAGTTTCTGCCCGCGGATTCGCCCACGTGTCCTATAGGAAGAGATTTTTTATAGATAATTCAACCACCCATTTCACCCTATTAGGGTTGGCATTTCAAAAAACCCTTTCTTAGTGGATACCTACACTTTACAAAGAACACACCATCCAAATTTCAAGTCTATAGGACCAGCGGTTTAGGCTGTGCGGTGATATATAATATAAGGTAATCAGTCAGTCAGTCAGGACTTAGACTTTTATATTTATTTATTATAATTTAATCCCTATTTAAAATAATTTTAGCAACAACCAAATTGAAATAAACAATTATAAATAGGTAAGTACTGAAACATAATAATATTGGAACGCAATCTGCCTTGATATGTAAGTATTGATTGCGTTACAAGCTGCGCGCCTGGCCGCTTCAGTGAGTTGTAAACCTTTGAAGATAGTTATTGAAACCTTTTTACATAGTGTAATGTGTAAATAAAAAGTATAAATGCTAAAAGTCACCTAACGCCTAAGAATTGTGTTTCCCCGAAGATAAGGAGCAAAGAAAATTAGATAATGCTCGAGGAAAGTATTTTGTTCCAGCTGTAGCACAAAATAAGTTTAGTAATACCGAGTTGTAGCTCCATTAAACGACAGAAGTATGGGCAATACGTGCATAGACCAATTTGTGGTGAACAACATGTGTAGAGAAAAACACAATGTGATTTCTGAAGTAAACTAGAAATTCAAAACTTGAACACAAAAGATTTAAACAAGCCTTAAACAAGTGTTTTATTCTGTTTTGTATTTTTAAACACGCGTTTGATATCTGTCTAAGCCTTGTTTATGTATTTGTGGTAACACGGTCAGTTTCTAATTGAAGTTTTACACACAGTACAAGTTTAAATCCAGATATGTATATGGCTAGGCTTTAAACAATAAAGATCTTAATGTGATGACCAATTAAAGATGCCCATAGGTCAATAATTTTACTAATATTGGGTGACAACTTTGTTTTGGGGCGTATTTATGATATTGATGTAAATACTCTGAAATATTGCACTCTTTATTTCAGAGCACAATAAAATGAAGTAATAAAGTAGGTACATTAAAAAAAACCTGTTTTTTTTAAAATCACCTGTAACATTTAGTGAATTTATTCAACTACTAGTTGCGCCTCGCGGTTTCACCCGCGGATAAAAACAATTTTAATTATTTACTCATCCCACGAGAAAATTTCACTTTTCCGGGATAAAATATAGCCTATATGTTAATCTAGTGTATAAGCTTGGTGCCGAATTTCATCCAAATCCATTCACTCGTTAGAGCGTGAAGGAGTAGCAAATATACACAATTACACACATACAAACTTTCGCCTTTATAATATTAGTGTGAAGTGTGATGTGATGTGATAGTGTTATTTGCTACCACCAATTCGTAATGACAGAAGCATCTATCATCGTTATAGCAGATGTTAACACAAAGTCCAAATGTAACATTATATGCTTAGTGAAATAACTTAATTTTAAGTACCTAATATAATTTTGACTTGTAAAAGTGCTAAAATTTGCCTATTTGCAATAAATCTTTTGACTTTGACTTTAACAATATCGGTACAATAATGCAGTGTTTTTCTACCATGACTATAACGGAACGCTAAAAATTATTAGCATTTCACAAGAACTTTGTCTCCATTAGGCAGCACATATTTTATGGGATACAATGTAGTATGAGAGCTATTTCCGGAGAGTGACAAGGGCATGTGATAGGGCGACATTGCAACTTATTTGTAGGGTTGCTGATGTTAACGTCGTTTGTGAGTAAACCTTTATATATATTCTTTTATTTTTTGTGTCATCTTGATGTTTTCGTTAAGTAATTTTTTATATATATTCAAATATCTTATTAAATATTTTTTTTTAGGTTTTTCACTCTTTCACGCACAAACGGCTGGACTTATTAGGATGTAATTTTGAATAAAGATAGCTTATATAGTGGATTGACACATACGCTACTTCTTCCCCGCAGGTGGCAGGCATTAATAGTTTCCTAAAAAAAGGGCTTATCTCATATCTGCGTCATATTTTTGCATCTTTTAAACAACATGAAAACAATCATGGCCATGACAGAACGCTTTACATTTAGACTCGTGATTAGGGTGGGGAGTTTATCATAAAGTTTGCATTTGTGTGCGACAGCCCTAAGTATTAAACTGGAGTAATGTGCCCCCTGAGGCGATACGAACATCCGTGGACAACTTTATCGGGTACGCGTTTGGTACGATGTTTAGTTGTACGACATTTTAGTTGTACGACATTTTAGTTGAACTCTGCTCGGTACGGACGAGCGGGGTGGTAATTAGAGACTAAAGTAGCCAACCGTGCGGGTTGGATGTCGGGTTGTGTTTACATTTTTGCATTGAACTATTCCAACGGATATGAGTTTTGTAGAGCGTTTGGTATATGTAAAGTTTGGGGCAGTTGAGTTTGAGCACAGCGTATACAGTATCTATGTCTATATAAAAGAAAATCGTGTTAGTTACAAGGATACTTTACTTATACCATAGGATACTTTTTAGCTCGTTCGACTGCGTTTTACTAATTCACCCGTGCGAAGCCGGGGCGAGTCAACTAGTATGTATATAAAAGAAAGTCGTGTTAGTTACACTATTTATAACTCAAGAACGGCTGAACCGAGTTAGCTGAAAATTGTTGGAGAGGTAGCTTAGAACCAGGAGACGGACATAGAATACTATTTATCTCGTTCAACTGCGTTTTACTAATTCACACGTGCGAAGCCGGGGCGAGTCAACTAGTGTCTATATAAAATTGGTAAGGAGGTAGCTTAGAACCAGGAGATGTACCTATTAGGATAGGACTTTTTATCCCGATCGGCCGCGTTTTACTATATAATACACCCGTGCGAAGCCGGGACGGGTCAACTTAGTATTGTATAAAATGGCTTACCCTTGAGACTTTATGACCTGATCTCAAAGTCTGTCTAGTAATTTGATTATCAGACTGTATTAATGTCTCAGGATGACGTGCATAGTGCATTGGCACGCGAAACTTTATATTTTAGATTTCTGAGTGAGATTAAAATTGTTATGTCGCTTGGCATCAGGTGAACGACAAGCTCGTCACGTCATTCGATAACATATTTTTTTTATAGTTAAACCAATAAATAAATGAACATCAACGCCACAAAAATGCAATAGAATTAGACGGCGTATAGGTTTTTGTAAATGGCTACTTCATCGAATCCTGTAAGTATAAAATAAATATTTGGTGCACTCGTGATTTAGGGATTTAATAATTTAAAAAAGTTCATTCTTGTAGAGATTATTCATTTTTTCATAGAAAACATGCATTGAGATCTCTGAATTAATAAAAATAATAACGCCCAACGATCACATACATAGATCCTGGACCCTAACTAGGATTCCCTGTGTCTAAGGACCCAGGAACTACGAAGACCATGGTCCCACAACACCCAGACTCAGAACAAGTATATATTTGCGCTTTTTTTCTGTGTTCAAATACTTGTCCTGCCGCAAATCAAACCCGCCACCTCCAGGTTATGAACCGACCTGCTCAACCACCACACCACAGAGACTGTCATGTTATTTGGGCTATTATCGATCTGATATCTGATATCGATGACTGAAGAAGGTTCACTATAACTCGCAAACAACGAAAGTTATTAAGCCAACTACTAAAAACTGTGAAAACAAAAATCGCTCTTTTGCATATCAGCGGTAGCTCTGTTACTAAAACAAATTCCATTTGAAAAGAAAGTAGTGACATTAAAAACTCATAACAGTCGAGCAAGTTTGCGAAATGTAATCTAAACGTTCTTGCCTAAGGCGAAGGGGCAAAGAAGCGAGGATCTAATGCAACCTCTAGCAACCCCTAGTTCCTCATAGAAACGCCTCAGGGTTATACTTCGAACTGTCCTGTTTTGTTCTTTTACTTGTAATGCATCTTTTCTGTTCTAAATCGGGATGGCGGCGTTCGAAATATATAAGCTGAAAATCTCATTTGAAATTTAGATTATGTTTATTCATTTTGACAGTATAGACATTATGCAAAATACACAGAAAAAAAAACTAATGCCAAATTGAATTTAATTATAAATAGTATTTAATTAAGAATTAAGAATTTAAAACCGATTGTTCAAATATTTTTATAATTTTAAGGTTGATTTGTATAACGTGCCGGGTGCACAGTTTCATAAATGTATTATTATGCAGCGTGCCAACACTGACGTTACACCGGTTAAAAAGATTTTACTCCGAGATAACATTCTGCAATTGAAAGAATAGGTATTAGGAGTATTATTAGGAGTAGGTATACCAACCAAAACCAAACCAAAAATACCAACCTAGTATATGGTCACCATTAAATGAAAACACGACGGTTTTGTTTGGCGATTGTAATATTGAATAGTCTGTGGCAGTGTATAGTTGTTTGGCAAACATTCCAGAAACACGAGACTTGCATTAGTCAATTGGAAATTCAGGAATCCAGCCGTAACCGGTCAGTCCAATGGTGTTTAGAGGGGCAAATAAGGGAAAAAGTACTGCAATATTTGCATGTGCAAATTTAGCGAAACATTTAATTAAATCAATGAGACAGATATAATAATAAGTAAAATGAATATACATATATAGATATTATATAATTTAGTAGTTGTCTCATACGCTTTTCCCCCAGCAAATTTCATTAAAGGGAAGCCAGCTCCTTTCGCTGACTTAGTTCCGAGTCCACAATAGACCTATTGGATGGGTTCCAGGCGGACGCTGCGTATAGAACTTCCTTCCCCGCTCCGATTAGCTTCGCATAAAACAAGTAAACCTAAAATAACGACCACAGAAATTGGAACAAATATGAAAAAGGACCTCTCCACAATCCCGATTTTCAGTAAGAATGGTTATTGAAACGCGCGGCGCGCGCTCCCGAAAGTAAACTTTCACAAATGAGCTGTCATAAAAATGCTACGTAAATGGAAAAGTATATTTCTTTGGGGGAATTTTTAAAGTAATTCCGTAGGATTTGTTTCTGTGAAATCACTTAATAATGCGGCGGGCGTAGCGGCGGGCCGGCCGCGTGGTGAAGTAGGTAAATTCGCTCGGGTCCGGGTTCTCGGTGTCCCTTCACGGCTTAATTCTGAAAAACCGTGAGATTGCTGGATCTTTATGTACTGTTTGTGAATCCGACCGTCGATGTTTCAACCCTTCAAGGATTCAGCACCTATAATATAAAAAGTTATTTGGGCGCCGGCGAGTCGACAATTTTTTACGCTTACAGCTGAATGGAGGGAAGGCCGTCTCTGTGGAAAGTGCCACTTTATTACATCATGTTTATACATTTGGGAAGGGATTGCGATGTGTTAGTGAAATTGGGACGGCCTTAACGAAAAATAAAATAACAATATGTTGATTGCGTTCTTTATGCTGCTTTTAGGTAAAAATGAGGCAGCCTTTGCGAGAAACTCGGTTCCAGCTACGCCATTATGAAGTCGCTATTCCATTCTAGTTTCCGGTATAATTCAAAGAGCTTTGTGCGAGATAAAAATATCTACGTGTGCGGTAAGGAAAGAGATATAATTCGGATAGGACGTGGGGTCGGCAGGATGTGTTCCGGAAATTCCGACAAATGATCAGCCTCGGGAACGAAAGTTTCAAATTACGAACAACGGCCTTAGCGCTTCACTTATTCCACTACAATATTAAACGAAATCCGCCTCGATTTTGAAATTGCTTAAGTAATTAAATTACAGCCTTAAAACTCCTTGGGAAGTACATCGAAACTCGGGATTGGCGCTCGCGAACGCGAACTAGGCAGAAGTTGAAAATGTTCTTGCAGACTGTTCGAATTAAGGCAGCAGAAAAAATCCATTTGCAGTTGGTAAAGTCTCAAATTCGCTGACTCGGGCCGCTCGGATGCTCCGATCTCGCCTGACAGACTGATTACGAAGTTCCAACAGTATGGACGCTGAGAAGGATTTTTAATGAATATTAATTTCGTTCAAGTAAAATAAAGTTTGCTTTCGACCAAGAATCGGTAATTGCTTCGTTTTGCGTTTGTACGTTGAAACTCTAAATCTTCCCTGAGATTGTCGAAATGCTAATATAGCTGACTGGCAGAGGGGTCGGGCTCTTTTGTTTGATTGATGAAAATTTGCCTTATTGTTAATACTTTGTACGCGGGTTTGAGAGTTGATAACAAAAGGTTTAAATGTTCATTAACCTGCCAGGCAACAATAGGACTCGGGAAAGTTCGGAAATAATGCTCTTGAATCTTTTCATACGTTCGGATTCAATTGTGGACCACGCAGGGTTTTGCCTATTTCCCTTTTTTATAAAAGCAGATTAAATATTAAACGGATAATAAATAATGTGTATTTACTGTGAGGTTCTCTTTTGTGATGGATTTCATAAAATATTTTTTCGTATTTGCTTCTAATATTATAACTTACGTCACTTTAGTTATGACAACTATTTACAACAAATGAGGCGAAAATCATAGCTAAAACTAAAAGCCTATAAAACAAACCTTTATAACGAAACTAAAACCCAAGCTCGTGCAGCGACATTTATGAAATGTCCGCGCCTACCCACGTATAGCTTCAGGCTATGGAAGTCCAGCAGAATAAAAATAATTTCTCAAAAGGAATTGCGTTCCCACACTTGTTTTGATTTCCCTAACATTCCGGAATTACTTCATCCGAAAAGGAAGGACTAGCAGGAAAAATAATGTTAGAATATTAAGCCCGGAGCGCAAGCATGGCTTCCTCATAATTAGAGACTCAGTATTTTTAATGTGGCCCTCGAGCGGTAATTAATTTGGCCAATCTTAATGTTGTGATTTGCTCTGTTCTTGTTTTGTGCGACAGTGGAGAGATAAAAATGAAATATTACGATGTTGTTAAGTACGGAGGCAGTGCTATTTTTATTAGATGCGATGTTTCATATGCCTATAGATATGCCTACCTACTTCTTTCAAGTAAAGAAGGTATTAAAGTCACATTAACAGAATTATTTAGATAACGTAAATACAATGTTGCATACTCAAAAATAACTTCTTAACTTAGAATTTTACAAATTTTGATAGAAATAGAAACAGAAATGAAATTTGAACCCAAAATTACAGATGGATTCGTGAAGTACCTTTTATTTCTTTCTACCGTTCATCTACCGAATCTTTTGCAAATATTGCCACCAATTTATCAGTTCACGTAAATTATTTTTCATCTTTTTCTCAAGGAAAGGCCTCATTAAAAAATGACTAAGGAGTGTTTACCTGAACCTTTACTATTAAGATTTTTTTGCCTGAACCTAAGTATAGGTTATGGCATTGTAACATTATTAGAGTCTGGCTAATGAGAGTAGAGACTAAAAATGGCGGCAAATTTAAAAAATTTCAGTGGTTCTCCCCTAGATTTGGTAGAATCAGGATTAGTGTATGGTATTTCTGACGCAACAAGATGGCGCGTCGTTGATGTTTTAAGTTGTTCCAAGTTTTCTTCTTATGTACACTGCTATTACGTTTAATTTCAATTTCAATTTCAATTTTTATTTGCATTCCACAATGTTGTACAGGTGTAGGTAGTTTTTTTTAAAATAACAGTTCATCGGGGACTCTGTCGGGCACGCAAAATTAGAAGAGAGGAAGACAAAATTAAATTTTAGAAAGGAGCGGTTACTTATTTTATACTAAAATTAAATGAATTATTATTTTAATATACTATGCTTAAATTTTATCATTTGAATATTCATTTATAGTATAATAGATTTTATTTATTAGAAAGTGCTTTAATTGTTTTATAAAGATTACATTACTTGATTCCTTCCTTGATTAGAACATATGTCAATCAATATTCCGTCCTATTCATGTCTTGTAGCTTATATATCTCCATTTCCAAGATTACTTCTATGCCATTAGCTACACCGAGTAGCAGCTGGCATCTGGTTCAATACCACCAATGGACTAGTAATAAGGTTACGTGGCAACTGAACGGCACACAAAACATGTGAATACGTTTCGTATCCACGTTTCAAAAGCTGAACGGCGATTTTGTTAAATGAATGTTTAAATCGATTTGAAACGCAGGTAGACTTCAGCTAGCTATTTGAGGTAATATTTTCGAAATATTTTTTTTCATATTTTATATCGAAGGAAATTTCGAAAGATCTATGTACTTTACGTGAATATTAAGAACTTTTTTCAGGTTTTGGGTAATTTTACCAAATAATTAAGTAGGTAAGTCATGTACTTAGAATTTTACTGAAGTTTTTTTTTTTTTTTTTAGCTCTCAGAAAGCGAAAAGGTAAATGAATAACGTAGTCAAGTATAGAAATTTCGAAAGATCTATGTACTTTACGTGAATATTAAGGACTTTTTTCAGGTTTTGGGTAATTTTACCAAATAATTAAGTAGATAGATAGATAAACTCTTTATTGTACACACCACATACTAACAAAAATATCAAATAATACAATGAAACACTACTTGTAGTGGAGAACAATGGGCGAACTTATCACTAAAAGCGATCTTTTCCAGGCAACCTTTGGACGGAGAGGATATAGTTAAAGTAATAAGGAATAAGGATAGTTAAAGTAGGTAAGTCTTGTACTTCAATTTTACGGAAGTTTTTATAGTTTTACTTTTGCTCTCACAAAGCGAAATAGGTAAATGAATAACGTATCGTTATAATTTTTTTTTTCAAATTGTCTCCGACAAATCTATTTTAAATCTCCATTTCTATCTGGCTATTTCTAGCGAACGTTTTCAACGGACAAAAGGCGATTGAACGAGTTTAATTCAAGTCTAAAGCCGCAGTCGCTGAGATAAGGTGGAGCTCAGGGGTAGCTACCTGCTTTCTGCGAAGTTTATTAATGGCGTGCTTAACCGGTCCAATTCTTTAAATTTAGCTAAGAAGGCTTGAGCATTACTGATTAGGTTAAACTTTATTCAAATACCATTTCTCTGTACCATGAAAATTTAAGTCTATGCCTTTATAGTCTACAATATGGTCCAGACTCCGCCAAAGCGGAAGTGTGTGGTAATATATTAGAAACAACCAATACTTTTCG
This sequence comes from Ennomos fuscantarius, assembly GCA_905220475.3. Lineage (NCBI taxonomy): Eukaryota > Metazoa > Arthropoda > Insecta > Lepidoptera > Geometridae > Ennomos > Ennomos fuscantarius. Next base: position 4,631,129 of record HG992029.1, read on the forward strand.
AGATGTGGAAATACCGAAATCCTATTGGTTGTTTGTAGCACATCTCTTATACTCTCGTCTCCGTTTTAGTGGAATCTGGGCAGTAATGGGCACATTTTACAGGTTTACCACAATTCAGTAATGTACAGGGAGTAACAAAAACCCTGTTAAATAAATGAAGTATGTGTACAGATCATTACAAGTAGTCATATAAAAATGTCTAACAATACCTAAGTTATACGTATCTGAAGTTACACGCAGTATCTAAATACAAAAAAATAATACCATTTCCCAAAAATGTTTGTGCCACAAGCCGTGCCTATTTTTAAATAGCTAAGTAACTAAGGTAAAAGTAAACGCGGAACCGACAAACGGGGGCCGCCTTTGTCGGCTCTTTTGTAGGATGCCGCTCCTGCACCTGTGTGCCTACGGGGAAATGGGGTGCGCGGGCGGCGCGGTATCACTCGGCATAGGCGCGGCGCGGCCCGCGGCTTACACTCAGTCGCACGTGCTCTCTCATGCAATTTAGTCGTTTCCAGTTTGACCGTCGCGAATTTAGTGTCGAGTGTGATGTCGTATTCTAACGACGAATACTACAATATGTTAATGTGCCTTGGTAGAAGTCACAATAATTATGCGGCAGCACGTAGAGAATACGAGCATAATTTTTCTATTCCGCGTGGAATTGAGTTACCGTCATTAATGGCATTCCAGCGATTGCACTTACGTGTTTACAACACCGGTAGTGTAACGGGCCGTGATCAGCAAAGATTTGATGCTGGAAGACCACGAGTATTACATGACGCTGAAGAACAGGTGCTCGATATGTTTGTGCAAGACCCAACACGTAGCACACGCAGCATGGCAAGAGAAATTGGAATTAATCACATGCGTGTATGGAGGACATTGAAGGAAGACGGTCAGCATCCGTTTCATTATCAACGAGTGCAATCATTGTTGCCCAGTGATTATGAGCCCAGAGTGGCATTTTGTCAGTGGCTTCTCGACCGAGTGACAGATGACGCAGAGTTTTTGAGTCGTATTTTATTTACCGACGAATGCTCGTTCGTCAGAACTGGCGTTTTTAACTGCCATAATGAGCACGTATGGGCTGTGGAAAATCCCCTGGCAATAAGAGAGAGCCATTTTCAGCATCGTTGGCGAATAAACGTTTGGGCTGGCATACTCGGTGATAGGATTATTGGGCCTCATTTCTTGAACAATACCATGAATGGAGCTAATTATCTGCAGTTTTTACGCAACGAACTTAGTGACGAACTCGACGACCTAAACTTGTCTCTTATGAGAACGATGTGGTTCCAGCACGACGGCGCTCCACCGCATTTCGCTCGCAATGTTAGGGATTACCTCACTCAAGAATACGGAGAAAGATGGATCGGACGAGGCTCCACTACACCGTGGCCAGCGCGTTCGCCAGATCTCACGCCTCTTGATTTTTATCTCTGGGGTCACGTGAAAGAGTCGGTCTTTAAAAAGACCTGCGACAACGAAGGCGAAATGCGCTCACGCATAGTTGCTGCATTTGAAAGCATAAAATCGGACGCGTTGATACTGCAACGTGTACGCGGAAGTATTGTGACACGTTGTCAAAAATGTATCGAAGTCCAAGGTCGGCACATTGAACAACATCTTCGGGGCCGCCAAATCAGCATTTTGATTGATTGACTGAACATGAAAATCGCCTACCGGCAGATGTGTTTTTGAAAGCTCTTTTAAGAGCTAAAAATTACGTACCTATCTTGTTTCTTGACAATACAAAATCACACGTGAATTCGATTGTTTAGAGTGTGGCAGAAAGGCGCGCAGCACTTGTGTGCCTACCACTATTGGTCAAAGAGATCTTTTACGTCATTATGTTACGGTCTCGCAATCCTACAACGTTGTGGTATGTGGTATAGGGCACATAATCGTATGAAAAACGCATAAAAAGTAATCTGTGGAATAGCTTCTAGTTCCGTCGCAGTAGGTATGCGGTTGAATAGACTTAGCGTACCATGGCGGGCGGTGCGGGGTGCGGGCAACAGGCAGCAGGCTGCGTCGGTGGTGCAAGTACCTATGTTGTCAATATCTGAGGTCGTAAACATTTTTAGTAACGGCATAAAAGGTTTTAATAAAAAGCACACGTAAGTTTTGTATGTCTCGTATTGAAATAGAACTAGTATTACTACAACCTTGAGTTGACACTGGATACGCAGCTCGCGGATATAACAGGGTTTTTGTTACTCCCTGTATAGTTTAAATACTCTAGCCATCGAACTAGATAGATATATGAACTCTTTATTGTACACAATAATAAAAATGACAAAAAAAAAAAATTACTTATTTAAAATGTAACAATGGATGACCTTATCGCTAAAAGCGATCTCTTCCAGGCAACCTTTGGATGGAGAGAATTTGACGAAGTGGTAACTAGATGACTTTTCATTGACGTCAGATAATTTAAACAGATATAAAGTTTCATTCCTAAGATTTTATTATCATTCCCCGTAACGTTCATCTGAACATAAAATTTCCCCGATAAGATTCCTATAGAGCCGACATGAAAGCCCTGCACAATGGTCAGTCGTAGCACAATGGCGTCCACATCTCACCCGTCCTAGAAACAACGGCCAACAATCGCGTCCAGCGACGGCCTACACTTTTATTGTCCACTAGATTGGACCAGATGGTAATGAAGCATTCGAACTGAAGGAAAGTTTAATAGTAATAGTAATTTATTTGCCAATAAGTAAATAACAATCTTACGCTAGTGGCTTATATTAAGTATAGCTAAATATCATATTTTTAAAAGGAAAACATAATTAAAAAAAAACATTTGGTAACTTATTAAACATAGGTAGGTAAGTTACAAACATAAGATATCTAAGCACTTTAGCATAGTTTAAGCGTTGTATTGACTTGAATTAGAATTAAGTTTGTGAAGTACAACTTCGGTGGCACAGCTGCTTAAAATGTATCTTGGTTTACATTAGAATGCGGTGCTCTAGATCTATGTCAAGCATGAATTTTATGATCGACTCCCGTAATACACTATAGAAGTTCGGTTATAATGGTGTCAAGTCAAATCAAAACGTTTATGAGTCCTGCAGATACGGCTTCTTATCAAGGATTTGTTCAGCTGACGCGCGGTCATAAACCTGGCACATTCCTCCGCCAAAAAATCAGTCAGACAAATTATTATATATATAATATTCAACGAGGAAATGTCGCTAGATTTTTTGGGCATGCAACTTAAATTCTGTATTCTTTTTTTTATTTCCCTTTATTTATTATTTATTTCAGAAAAATAATTGAGTCATTCTGTAGCCAAGCAGTAGAGCGCAAACCTTATGGTTTGATTATCAAAGAAGAATGACAATAAACAGGGTATGTTTCAAAGAAAAAAAAATTAGGCAAAAGTATATAAAGTATAGTAATGTATACCACATTGAACTCATTGAAAACGCTGAGTTGTCGTAGTTACCCCTTCCAGTAAAATGTCCTAAAGAAATTTACTGAAAAGTTAAGCTCCTAGCAGTCACTTTATGTTAAAGTAATTCTCAAGAAAATAGGTGTTACTTGAAAGATGCTTTTAGGAAAGTTTTTAAAACTTACATTAATCTGAAAACTTTGCTGTCCTATAAAGTTTGTTCGGAGGAGCTTAGTCATTCAGAGGCTATTATCGAGTAAAACGAAGGCTGAAACTTTTCTATAAATAAAATAATTATTGAAACGGTTTCTTAAATTTAGTTAAATAATTTTCAAATCATTACAGGCTTCAATTGTTTTTCTTACGACGTAGCCTTATAAAGAGGTAATGCTTAATCGTGCCTTTTTTTTGCCCAACGATTACATACATAGATCCTGGACCCTAACTAGGATTCCCTGTGTCTAGGGACCCAGGAACTACGAGGACCATGGTCCCACAACACCCAGACACAGAACAAGTATATGCGCTTGTTTTTTCTATGCACAAATACTCATCCTGCCACGGGAATCGAACCCGCCGCCTCTGGGTTATGAGCCGACCTGCTCAACCACCACACCACAGAGGCTGTCATGCCTTATTATTCGTATGTAAATGTTTTTTTCGAGACGCTAGGACAAAGTTTCCCCACAGCTTCCTATGAGCTGTCATAAAACAATTTACAAAATGAAAGTAATATATAGTTCCGAGAGTAAATTATAATTTTTCTTATATGTGCGTATAACTTGCAGTGAGATACAAACTCGACTGAATCGGGATATCATCATAAAACACTAGTGCAGCAGCAATGTAAAGTAAAAAGCACGCGTGCGTTATTATGACCCTAATCGCTGTGTAATAATAACCACTTTATGAGCAAGTGTGATCAAAATTATTAATCTTTTAGTTAAACTAAATACTACTAGGTCTTACTAGGTGGTAGGACTTTGTTGCAAAGTTCGTCTAGGTAGGTACCACCGCTTTGCCAGTTATTCTGCCGCGAAGCAGTAGTGTGCAAGCACTACTGTGTTCCGGTTTGAAGGGCATTGTAGCTAGTGAAATTACTGGGCAATTGAGACTTTATGATCTGATCTCACAGTTGAGTAATCTTATTACTAGACTGTGCTGATGTCTCAGAATGATGTGCGCAGTGCAGTGTCGCGCGAAACTCTGTGTCATTGTTCCGAGTGACACTGTTCAGTTATGGGCGGCCGTTGCGCTTAACACCAGGCGAACGACAAGCTCGTAACTTCATTCACTAACAAAAAAAAAAAAAAAAAAAAAAAAAAACATAGGTACATGAATTTAACAAATTCTTTACTTTCAAATCCCGGTTCTGTTATATTTATAGAGAGCCTTATCTTACAAAGGCTTCCTTAATAATGTTACATTTGAAGTAATAAAGCCTCCTACATAAATGTAGGCTTTGTGCTGCCAGTTACGTTATAGAATTAAGCCTGTTGAAATTAAGCAGTAGAATTTTTAAGGTTGATTTCTATAGATACGTCGGGTTATAATAAAAGCTTTACAACTGAATTGATAATAGCAGTAAAGTTGAATGGAACAGGTTGCTTTACGCGATAAGTCTGCCCACTGTACTGTAGGTCGATGTTTTTTCTTTCTGTATCTGAAAAGATTTTTTCACCTTTTCAAGTCGAACAGCTTCTGCTGTGAGAAAATAGTGTGCAAAATCGCATTTTGCTCAATGCGTGAAGAAAAGTAGTTTTTTAATCAAGTCAAAAATCAAGTCAAACTCAAGTCCACACTAAACAGCCATTTTGTCGGGTCATTTATAGTCCGAACGGCCAAGGAATGGAATGCTGCTCCAACAACAGTGTTTCTTCCTGGGTATAACCTGGGTCTTTTTAAGTGTTAAGAGTGAATGGGCATCTCATGGGCAAGCGTGCTTCACTTTAGACAACTTCGCCACTTACTATCAGGTGAGTTGTTGTCAAAGGCATGCCCATTTGACCATTTAAAAAAAGTCCCATAAAGCATTGGTTACTATTATAAATGTTTCTATTGAGTTTTGGAGAGAGCACGATTAGACGTGTTTTATCTTTGTTTTTTTGGTAGAAAAGAAGTAGACTAGCAAAAACACGTTCGATCTTGCTTGAAGATCCCATGTCCCGTGTGTTGGAAGTCTTTCTTGTATCTATAATTATCTATGAGGTCTCTACTCTAGGTTTTAGCTGGAAGTTAAAACAAAAGGCAAATGAAGCAATTATATTCTATAGCTGTCTCTACTCGAGAACATGTCTCTCCCCAGCCAACTGAGGTTATCTTAACGCTATTACTTAGCCGCAATCACAATTTTAATTATGCTGTATTATCTGTATTATTGTAATAGATCCATGCAATAAATTTGCATACAATCTCGGTCGGTAAATATTACTTGTGGGCAAGGAAGGGAATGCTGATAACCAAGGGTGCGTCAGGGAAGGGGAGTGTGCAGTCAGGGTTGCCAACTCTGATGTATTGCGTGCTGTACCTGTTAATGTTGAAAATAGCTACAAGAATATGTAAGGGTTGTTAGATAAATAATTGCAAGTTTTTGTTACTATAGGATGTTTTGTTGAGGCACTCGCACACGATGTCGTTAAAATTAACGTGATATTAGTTAAAATAATTTGCCACAAATACTTTATAATCAGCAAATTTATTCATTATTATTTTTTTATACGTTCAATTTGACGATCCCAAACTAAAGAACTAAACGAAAATTTATTGAGATTTATTCAAAAGACACGAAGTCAAAATAGCTTTATAAAAAAAACAATCTTCGCACCACAAATTAATGCGCTGCAGAGCACCGAAAGCCCATCGGAATACCTGCACGTGTGAAATCTTTATTTTTCTAACGCAACTGTAGATCGAAACGTGCAAAATGCCTGCCGAAATATGCCTTCGTTTCTTTTCGGAGCATTTTGAAAAAAGGAAAAGGGACGCCATGGCTCGGCCGGCGGAGCGTGGTCGCCTCATAAAAATTGTAGCGCACCGGACTCGGAGCATCCAGGAAATACTGAAAATGTCGACGATTCTCCACTGTCACTCCTCCTAGCTCGTACCTAATAATAAAATGGGAACAGAATGCGCCGTTATTTATTTGCGCTGACTCGGAAGGTGACAGTGTGAAATACACTGACTGTGGACAAGCATGAATGTGGACCTTTTGGGCGAATATTGTTGTTATACGAAATATGAAATCAAAATAAAATGAAATCAGTAGATGTATTTAATAAAATGAACTTTTGATACAATTTACAAACATAGTAAATTACAAAATTTACAAATTTACGTTTTTACTACGTGGTAGGACTTTCAAAGTTCGTTTAAGTAGGTGCCACTGCTTTTCTGTTATTCTGCCGCGAAGCAGTAGTACGCAAGCACTACTGTGCTCCGGTTTGAAGGGCACCGTAGCTAGTGAATCTACCGGGGAAATGATTTTATGACCTAATCTCAGTTTAGTTATCTTACTACTAGACTGTGCTGATGTCTCAGGATAACGTGCGCAGTGCAGTGTCACGCGGAACTAGACATTAGAGTTCCGAGTGACATAGAAACTAATATGCGCAGCCGTGTAGCTTATCATCAGGCGAACGACTAGCTCATCATATAATTCCTTAACATAAAAAAACGTACATAAAAAATATAAAAAAAAGTTTTAATACCACTATAGACTTTCTGTACAAGACAGCTTTGCGTAATATTATTAAGTAAACCTCAGAATCTGTACAAGGAATTTATATTAACGGAAACCAAATTAGATTGCCTTTAGCAAAAATATTGGCAGAGCAGTCGAAAGGTTTGTTCAACTTGTAATTTTCTTACAAAAGGAAAATTCCGTATTATAGATAAGAAAGTACCGAAGATTCAATGTTACTATTAGTACAATCGCTGTAGATAAAGAAAATAATTGGAGTATTTCCAAAAGGTAATTACAACATTGTGTGACACAAAGCTAAAATGTTATCGCAGTTTTTTAAGCACTATAATTTTATGACATTGCAAAATGTTAAAGGCAAAGTTCTCTTTGACTCAATTAACTTCCAGATCACGATAGGCATGGCATGTCCAATTTAATTATAAATAATAAGTGAAGATGGCAATATCGGAGATTAGGTGCAACTTTTCACTTATTTTGTAAGTATTAGAATACGAAACATCTACAGGACTCCTAAATCTCTTCGTGTACATGATAATGTATGTTCGCGGTCTGAAAATGTGGCACCTTAAGGTTGGTAGTTGCATACAAAAACCTATGTCACAAGGTCGATGATATTATGTGGTTTGATTAGGCATAGAGCATAGAATTTTTATTACAACGAAAATCGGTCTCTCACGATAGTCGTCAAAGATGGGTAGTTTCTTTTTTGTAAAAATATTGTAAAACATTATATGAGGAGTTTTGGCGAGAAAACGAAAAAGATCGCGTCACCGCATTGTATTGTTTACCAAAACTTGTGTTATTTTTGGTGTAAGTGCATAAAATTGGTGGCATTTTATTCGTTAAGTGCTGGATTACAGGCACGAGTGTGGGAAAGTGGTATTTATTTATTTTATTTATTTATTTATTTGTTAAATACACAGTGAACTTACAGCTACGCCAAAACATTCACATTGTTACACTAAGTTCTTATATGGACTAAGCAATATATATTTATAAAGGCGACTAATGGGGTCAGTATGTATGTCAGCATCTTGGACTTCGCTTAAGAAGCGGTTGATAACAGCTACAGCCCTTGCCGTTGGTGCATTATGAGCGTGCCACGTGCGTAAGGCAGGAGGCGCAGCAAACAGCTGGTGGCGACGTCTTTGACCCGCGCGGATGTAGTTTTGCGGTACAAAGTAGTGTAATCTGCTTAGCACTGAAGGATTGTCTACCTCGTTACGCATCAACAGGCAGTAATGTATAATTAATAATAGTTTACGTCGAAGCTCCAACGTTACAAGACCCACCATTCCCGATACAAATAGTGAAGGAAAAAGAAAGGGATAGTATCCATACGCTCTTTTATAGAGATACCTTGCGAACTTTCGCTGCACTCTTTCGATCATGACAGTATATTTTTTAGTCCTCGGATCCCAAACAATAGCCCCAAATTCGAGTGCGCTACGGACATATGCGTTGTACAGCATAATGGGAATGTTCATATCTTGAAATTGGGCAGAACTTCGAGTTATAATATAAAACCCAGGGTTCTATTGGCCTTTTTACATATACTTGTAATATGTTCGCTAAAATTAAGCCTATTATCCATAGTGACGCCTAAGTCACGGATTGAGTCAACCCGCTCCAATACGTTTTGATCAAGGGTATACGGATATCTAACCGGTACAAGCGATCTCGAATAAGTGACTACTTTACATTTGGACACATTAAAATTTAAGTTGTTTAATTCTGCCCATTTAGCAACTGCATCTATATCGTGCTGGAGGTTTGTACAATCAGAAGTACTGCCAATGCAATGAAAAAGCTTCATATCATCAGCAAACATTAAACACTTGGCAGTACTTAGCGCCCCAGGTAGGTCATTTATCATAGATAGAAATAGAGTAGGTCCCAGAGTAGATCCCTGGCTGACACCAGACCTCGTAAAGTAGTCATTAGAAAAGTATCTACCTAGTTGTACATACTGTCTACGATCTCTCAAATAATTAGCTATGAAATTCAGAAGATTTGGAGAAAATCCAAGACAAGAAAGCTTTGATAGTAGGATATCGTTGTCTACAACATCAAATGCTTTTTTTAGGTCAAAATATGCCGTGTCTACTTGCATACCATTGTCCATTTGAGCTGTGACATAGTCCACAAATACAACGTGATTTGTTGTAGTAGAGCGTGCACGCCGAAACCCATGCTGTGAATCATGAAAGAGGTGACCAATTTGAGCAGTGATATATCGATTAATTATCATCTCAAATATCTTTCCAAAAGTAGAAAGTACTGCTATAGGTCTCTGAGACTTGATATCAGCCGAAGAACTATCTTTAGGAACTGGAGTCACTCTAGTTACTTTCCACTTGGTCGGATACAGGCTATACCGCAAAGATATGTTATAAATATGCAAAAGGGGTAGCTCCAATGCTCGAAGACAGTCTTTGACCACAAAACTAGGTACCCCATCAGGTCCAACTGCAGAAAAAGCTTTAAGTTTCTTTACTGCACGGCGCAGATCAAGAACAGTGACACAGTCCATTGTCACACATGTCGTACTCAAATGTTTATGAGCTGATCGCTCCGCAGCCTGTGCGTCTAGCTGTGGAATTACATTCAAGAAAATAGAACCGAAGTATTCAGCAAAGGCATCTGCTGCTTCTTGTCCTACAACAGAGTGATTGTTATAAGTATACTCGCGTTGCTGCGAAATATTCTTGCGTTGATCTTTAACATGAGTCCAAAAATTAGACGGGTCTTCACGTATGTTCCGCTCTACCGTCTGTAAATACCGGTCATGAGCAGCATCGATAAGTGCTTTTACTTTAGTTCTATAAAATCTAAACATTTCACGATTGAATTCGAGTCCGTTAGATTTAAAACGTTTTAGATGGAAGTATTTAACCTTTATGAAGTGTATAATTTCTGATGTGTACCAAGTTGGGTAATTGTATTTCTGCGTCGTACAGCTTTTTTTGGTTGGTACGTATTCATCAATAGTCTTATTTAGTTTAGAATAAAAAAGATTAACAGCAGAATCAACATTGTGGCAATTTGAGACGTCAGTCCAATCGATATCGGCAATAGCCATATACAAACCCTGAAAATCAGCCCTTCTAAAATTCCAGTTAGGAGCAAATTGGCAAGCTACTCGCGATGGTAGTGACTTATTGCATTGAAAAACAGAAAAACCACGAGGCATACCTACTACCACTGCTAGAGGAGGGTGATAGGCGTCCATCGGCACAAGAGGCTCAACGCAGCCTGTGACACTAATGGCTCTAACATTGGACAACGCTAGATCCAAAATACCACCATACTTATTACTGACCTCATTGTGCTGTTTCAAATTACAATATAATGTAATGATGATGGTGAAACGTTTCTTTTCGTGTTATTTCCAACTCCATAGAAGCTTCTGGTAAAGTTGCCACCTCTTTACTAGAAGTATGACTTGAATAGACTAGACTATGACTTGACTTGATGACTTGGACTGTGATTTGTGTGGAGCCTTATCAAAACAAAAAAAAAAACATTATATGACACAGACTATTTTGAAAGAAAATAGTTTCATCGTCAAAATGTCATGAATACTTTTTATGTAATAATCGATGCTACAACTATTAAATAGTAATATGTAGCTGGATATAGTATTTTAAACTTTACTGCACACAGTGACCTAAAGAATCTGAATTGATAACTGATAAACCTTTTTAGACCCTGATAGTACATTCAGCATCTGAAGGATCTGCTGGATGTACGCATTCTTAGGTTAAACTAAGCGTTATGCTAAATACGGATCGGAGTCACTACTTCACGAACGTAAACCATAATGAAGCTAAAAAAAAATTATTAATTTTTTATATGAATAAAATGTAAAGATTTTATTAAATCCTAATACGTGATCGTAAAGTTGAGCTCAATAAAATAAAATGTGCTATTACATTTAGCTAAAGTACACACGTTCCGGGCTTGCCGGCGCCTGCTGGTTTTTTTTACAACAAGGACAGCTCTATCAACTAACCTAAAAGACTGACTAAAATACGTCTTTATACCTGCCGTTTCAACAGTTACTAAGTGCGAAATAAATTATTTCGCTTTATAGGTGTTTAAACTGAACTAAAGCGCACCGATTAGTCGGCGTTCATCTACCAACTTCACACCGGTGTGCTTGACAGAGTCGATGCCGTCTTGCTTGGCGTGGCGGGCTCTCACTTGCTTCCTAGCTGCCACGAAGTACGCACTACTCGTAACTATCCTACCGTTTCGTTAAGTGACATTGTTGTTTACGTATCAAATCTTTGTGAAATAAAATCAGTGTTGTGAACTTTGTCTTACTATCTATCATTGCTCGATTACCCACCGTACGCCGTACCACATAATGTCTGATTGTAACAGACGAATTCCTGACGATCCAACATATATTATATATTATTTAGATACTATTTTCTAAACCTATAAATGTTATTATTTGTAATTATATCTCCACATAGCATACTCGCATAATCAATCATTCGTATAATCATGCGTATACGTAATTCAATGCTAGCTGTCTCTTACATACTTACATTATAAACATGTATTTATCTATTATGGGCTGTAATTTATATTCTGCTTAATATAATTATCCCTATATTATCTTAATGCTCTCAGTTTCTTAATTAGCTAATTATAAACAAAATTACTCTTCAATAACTTTACATGACGTAGGCATCCTTGGTGGATGGTTCCAGCGGAGTTTCCCTTAAGGTTTTCTAAAAACGGTTATTGTAAAAGGTTAAAGTAAAGCTGCTGTTGTGCGAATGTTCTAGAGATGAGGATAAATTGGTAATTAGTTGCGTAATAAGATGGCGGGCGTATTAATGGCGGCCCTTCAGAGAGGGAGCGGCTCTTTCGGTTATTTCTAGAAACAGCTCTAAGTAGTAAGTAGGCGTCGGTATTAGACAAAATTATTGTTTACAGTGTTTTCATATTCCGTAGACAGAAATAATATACAGCTCAGTAATGTTTTTTGTGGGAGATTTTGAGTGGGTTTTTAAGGATTAAAATATTAATGAGCTTTATTTTTAGTCAAATAAAATAGTTTCTTCCTTTTTTCTTTTTTTTTCATCTTGCAGGTTTAGCGTGCTGGTGCCAACCTTCAGCCGCATTAAAATAATATCATGTGAAATGACATGGTTATACGCGATGCGCTGTATGATATCCAAATAAGAAGCTCGTGAACTTATCTCTTAAGCACCTCATGTGTATCCTGTGTATAGTGTGGAGTAATTACCCCAGCAACTTATATATTTACGGGCATTTTGTACAAAATGTGTGAATGTAACCCCCAAGTTAACTTTGTATTGTGATGGTTCTTTCTATCTAGGAATAAACTTTTTAATGACTCTTAACTTCTTCATAGTCAGGCTTTTCGCTGTAGTTAAGTAAAAACAAATAGACTAGTTGCTCTGCACAGACAAATAATCGCTCCTACGCAGCTATAACCATTTATCATATTGGTTTTCTGAAAGGAAAGGTAAATATTTATAGATAACCGGGTAATCTAACGGAAAAAAAATCCTTGACAACCAGCTATCAAACTTGGTATTCTAATGGGAATAAACGGACTAATCATTTATGACACAATATAAAGTTACTGAAGGTTACATGTAGTTTCTTGAACCATCAATTTATTAAATTAAGACCTTTCAAAATCAATAAAAATCAAATTGTGCGAACGTTGCCAGTTATAGCATTTTGTGAATTATTATTAGCATTTAGCGAAACCATTTCACCCAAAGCACGATTTATAATGTCTAGGGTCATTACACTCGTGATTGTGTTTATTCCGGTTTTCTCAAAGGCAATTAAACCCATTGAGGAGACTTCCAGAACAGCGAACAGATATATTGACTGGACACTTTTTAAGTGTGCTGAGTAAATATTTGTTAATACAGTCCCATAGATTGATATCAAGATATGCCTGAGCTAAATTTTGTTTTGTCGAATTAAAGGAAAAAAAATCCACGTCATCTTACAGATTTCTCGTGAACTACGTTGAGTTGGAAACATGTATTAATGTTATACAGTGTCAAGTCAAGTCACTCAAGTCATATTCCTAGTAAAGCGGTGGCCACTTTACTACAAGCTTCTATGTAGTTTTGGAAACAACACGAAAAGAAAAGTTTCACTATCATTATACCACTTTCCCACACTCATGTCTGTAATCCAGCACTTAACGAATAAAATGCCACCAATTTTATGCACTAACACTGAAAATAACACAAGTTTTGGAAAATAATACAATGCGGCGACGCGATTTTTTTCGTTTTCCCGCCAAAACTCACGCATGATATTGCTACCCTGCAATAATATTGGTCTTTACCTATGAAATTGCCGTTTTGTTTGAAAAAAGTTAAGTATTTTTTTTTCGAACTTATTTATTTCTTTTATTCAAAGTAATCACCCCTGCAATCAATGCATCTTTGCCAACGCTATGGCAGTTTATGGATGCCCTTCTTGAAAAAATCAGCAGGACGGGAGACAACAAACTCTTCAAAGGCGTTTTGTACTGCCTCTCGGGAATTGAATTTTTTTCCCGCTAAAAAGTTGTCCAAATTTTGGAAAAAGTAATAGTCGGTAGGCGCAAGATCTGGTGAGTATGGCGGATGAGGGAGAGCTTCCAAACCCAACTCATGCAGCTTAGAGACGGTCTGTTGTGCAGTATGGGGTCGCGCGTTGTCGTGAAGTAGCAGTGGAGACGACCGATTGACCAAAGCTGGTTGCAGACGTGCGAGTTTCGCCATCATTGTGGTCAGTTCTTCAATGTACACATTTGCAGTAATGCTCTCGCCGTTTTGTAAAAAGCTATGATGAATCACACCAGCACTAGACTACCAAACTGTGACCATCACCTTTCTAGGGGTCATTTTTCGTTTTGCACATTGCTTTGGTACCGAACCAGGATCTAACCAACTTGCTGAGCGCTTTCGATTGTCAAAAAGAATCCATTTTTCGTCGCACGTAACAATTCGGTTCAAAATTCCTTCATTTCTGTGCCTGTTAAGCAGCGCAAGGCAAGTCTCGACGCGTACGTTGCGCTGGCGATCGTTAAGTTCGTGGGGCACCCATCTATCAAGCTTTTTTATCTTGCCAATCTGTCGCAAATGGACCAATATTGTTTTGATGCTAACATCAAAAGCTGCTGCCAGCTCAGCTGTAGATTGAGATTCATCAGCTTCCACAATCGCCTTTAATTCATCATTGTTGACCAAAGTTTCCGGACGACCACGAGGTTCATTTTTCAAGTCAAAATTCCCAGAACGGAACCGAGCACACCAATAACGGGTTGTACGTTCGTTTGTACAGTTCTTTCCGTAAACGTCGTTAATGTTACGTGTCGTTTGTGCCGCGTTGGTGCCACGACGGAACTCATATTCCATAATTACACGAAATTTCAAAGTATCCATTATGAGGAAAAATGTTGAAATGTAATGAAAATACAACGCTAATCAATAAACACAAGACTTATATTGTAAATAGAATGTCATATTTTTAAAACAAAATTAATTTGAATTTAGAATTCATAGCCAATCAAAACTTTTTTTTGTTTGAAAAAGTCTGTACTGCAATACGGCAATTTCATAGGTAAAGACCTATTATTATTTTTGGTAATAACAAGAAAAATAAAATTTGCCGCGTTTTCCAACACATACGAACGGAATCGTTAAGTTTAATCAATAAGCAAAATTATTGTAAACATTAATTCAGATTTATTTAATACAAACTTTAATCAAGCCATAACAGTTAACTAATTTGAAAATGGTAATTGAGTACCCTCGGTTCGGGTGGAACTACGGACTGGCTCGGCTGCCGGCAAAATGCTGGCATATGCCCAGATTACAGCAATTGTTGTTCCTTATATGGAAACTCGAATATTATTGTGCTTGTGCTAATGTAGGTTTCAGCGCCACTTGCACAATGTGTCTGCAACGTAGACGTATCGTATTGATTTTTGGAAGACGTTACGGATAATGGAACTCTTAACCTTTTTTGTAAAGGAAGAATCTTTTCAAACACAGTCTACTATTTAATTAAAATTTAATAAAGTACAGACTAAAAACAGCTTTTTAAAGTCTTTTAACAAAACGAAATAAATTTTAATGCCTTAACACTTTATAAAACGTAAGCTCAAAAATTAGAAACTAATTAAATATTCCTACCTTATATTGAATTTTATATGCCTTCTTTGCATCAGACAGAGCACATTTATCGTTTTTTCTCGATAGTTTTCGGTTTAATCGATGTTATTTTATTTCAATTCCGGTGCATATAAGGTTTATGGGGTATCGTGCGCATTACGCCACGGACCCGATATTTGTATTAATTTTAAGTGCTATTATCCAATCAACTTGTTAACCGACCCTAAAATTATTTAATAAAAATGAGAAAAATTATATATATATATATTTATATATATACATATATATATGCAATGCAAGTAATATCACAAATAGAATCTGCAGTTTTGTCAACGATATTATGTACCACCACCTTTTTCTGTATTTTTGTCTTTCTGTATCTTATTTTTTCTGTATATTCATCATTCTTTTCTTTTTTAATGTCAGAGGTCATTGATGCCTACAATAAATCATTGGAATTCAATTAAACGCTTTAAAGTAAAAATGTTTTAATGATCATTAAAACAACTCTTTGTAAAATGTCTATCATCAGAATGTTACAAAAGTAAATTGAATGGAAAGGGAAATTCTAAAAACCTTCCTTTAATATCTAAACGGCATCATTCTTTTCTTTTTTAATGTCAGAGTTCATTGATACCTAAAAATGAATCATTGGACTTTAATGAAAACATTTTAATTTAATTTTAAATTTATTTGGAGGGCTTTGTCGCTTAGCGACCACATCTGTTAGAGAACACATATTTTATTTTAATATTTTAGTAATCCTTAAAATAACTCTTTGTTAAATGTCCATCAATATAGTGTCAGAAAAGTAAATTGAATGGAAAGGGAAATTCAAAAAACCGTCCAATTTATGTCCAAAGCAGTTATTGGAATCGGATTCTGTTTGATATTTCAGATAAACAGGTATATCGTACACAAAGAACTTAATGGATTAGCTACCTACTCAGAATTGCTTTTATGCTGACGAGGATTATCTCATGAAAAGAGTTTGGTTTTTTCAGCCTTTCTATTTATGAGTGATACTTCTAGAGTAAACCAATTTGGATGAATACTACCAAGACAATAGCTGTAACAACTGACATACTATACGACGTACAACCGACTTACTGTGTAATAACTGGGTCTGGGTGTTGTGGAATGTGTATGTGATCGTTGGGCGTTATTATCATTATCATAATATTATTTTTTTTTTTATGTTATTGAATGATGTGACGAGCTAGTCGTTCACCTGATGTTAAGCGCCACGGCCCATAACAGAACAGTGTCACTCGGAACCCTAAACCATAGAGTTTTAAGCGACACTGCACTGCGCACATCGTCCTGAGACATCAGCACAGTCTGGTAATAAGATTACTCGACTGTGAGATCAGATCATAGTCTCAATTGCCCAGTAATTTCACTAGCTACAGTGCCCTTCAAACCGGAACACAGTAGTGCTTGCACACTACTGCTTGGCGGCAGAATAACTGGCAAAGCGGTGGTACCTACCTAGACGAACTTTGCAACAAAGTCCTACCACCTAGTAAAATAATATGAGAAATAAAATATAATAAACATGGTATTTATTACAAAAAAGCTCCCGCGTGATTTGCCGAAACTTCACTCTGTTCACAAAGATGTTTGATGATTTGTAACGTTGGTATTAAGTCTGAAAATAATTAAACTAGAACACGATCAAGTAAGAATCGTTTGTTGTCAGGACTCGGATGTGTGATAAGAAAGTGGCATTTATAATTGAGCACTACCGCGTTTCGGAAGGCACCTGACATCATCATCATCATATCATCAGTCGTTACCTATAATATATTCTAGACTGATTCCGTAGTTTGATTTACACGGACGTCATAAGATTTCACAAATTCTTTAATTAAATTTCACTAGTCACCAAATTGATTGAGTTTTCCATGTTTTCACTCAAAGAACTTGTAGGATTTCTTTTCGGTACGACAGAAAGTAATTTATTTTATTTACTGAGAAACCGAGTAACATCATTATTTTCTATTCATCAGAACATCCAAAGGCGGAACACAAAACACTTCTATTTGACAAAATTGCTATTGTTTTGGTATTTACTCAATGACGTCAACGATGCAGTGTATCATATAATGAAATAGCATTTCTCATGAAGCAACGTTCATTTATTTAAGTGAAATATTTTTTATGAAAAAATCACGTAAATAAAAATATTTGGATCTTATTAAAATAATAATCATTTCCTGTCCTCGTATCGGAAGATTATCAATACAGCTATTAAACTCTATTACCCGGTCTGTAATTAAGATAAATGAACGAAATTTGCGTAATCCCTGGGGAGAATGTAAACATCATAAAAAATGATTAAAACGACCTGTTTCCTCTAAATATTAAGCATTGATAGAATATGAGAACGCACCCATTTTCACATAGCAACACTGATCTGTGAGTGTGTACGTCTATGCTCTATACTCTTTGCCAGCATTCATAGGTGATAATATACCGCGCACTTTATTCCAATACTTAATATAGTTTTATTCGCATTATTATTGACCTCTAATATCATCATGGTAGCAGAGCGTGGTTGCTCCGGCTTTTGATTGCGAAAAGAGAAACTCTGGGAATACAGAAATCAAGCCGCTCGGCTGTGTCGGCTCCGACGTGTCAGCGTGTGTTCAGCGAAATAACCTATTTGTTGGTCGTCGTCATTATCTCCAAATAAAGTGATTTTAACAATAAAAATGTCACATGCAGGCCAGAATCCGTTCCACATTGATAGACTCATCGGGCGAGATAACTATGCAAGTTGGAAATTCGCCGTACAAGCATATTTCGAGCTTGAAGATCTGTGGGAATGTATATGTGGCACCAACGTAGATTCCAAGAAAGAAGTGAGAGCAAAATCAAAGCTCATTTTATTGTTGGATCCAATCAACTATGTACATATACAAAGTGCTAAAACATGCAAGGAAGTCTGGCAGAATTTGGAACAGGCATTTGACGACAGTGGTTTGTACAGAAGAGTCGCCCTATTGAGAGACCTTATTACGACTACATTAGAATCATCGCGTAGCGTAGATGACTACGTAAACAAAATTATGTCTACTGCACATAAGCTCAGGAATATAAAATTTGACATCAATGAAGAATGGCTCGGAACGCTTATGTTAGCAGGTTTGCCTGAAGAATACAAACCAATGATAATGGGCATTGAGAGCTCAGGGATCAAGATCACTGCAGATATGATTAAAACAAAGCTCCTGCAGGAAGTTCAACACTCAGATAGTGCAGCGTTCTTCACAAGGAGAAAGTTTGTTCAGAATCATAATATGAAAGCTGAGAATCAGAATAAGAAAGGGCCCCGCTGTTATAATTGTAATAAGCATGGACATTTTGCTAAAAATTGCCGTGCTCCGAAAAAGAAAACCCAAAGTGATGATAAAGGTTTTGCTGCAGCTTTCTCAGCATGCTTACAAACTGAATCAGTGAATCCCGGACTGTGGTATGTTGACTCAGGTGCCTCCATGCATATGACCAATAGGTGTGATTGGATGTATGATGTGCAAAGCTCACCAATACCAACCATTACTATTGCTAGTAAGACACCGTTACCTGTAGAAAATATGGGAAATGTCAATTTAATAATAAATGGTAATGAAAACAACAAAATTCAGGTAAGAGATGTTCTATACATACCAAAACTTGCTGCAAATCTCCTTTCTGTCAGTGCTATGGTGAAAAATGGCTGTAAAGTAAACTTCAAGAAAAATGGTTGTGACATTTACAATCAAGATGGAGTACTGTTATGTTCAGCTACACTTGTAAATAACTTGTACTTGCTAAATACACAGAGAGAAGTGGTTTCTAACTTCACTAGTTCAGAAAACTTAAGCAATGCTGTCCTATGGCATAGGCGCATGGGACATTTGAATTTTCCAGATGTTAACAAGCTGTCAACCTGCACAGAGGGAGTGAATCTGACTCCTAACCTGAATCAAGGACCTGTCACATGCACTACCTGTCTCGAAGGCAAGCAGACTAGGCTACCTTTCAACCATGTTGGTTCCAGAGCATCAGCACCACTACAGTTGATTCACACAGATTTATGTGGACCAATGGAAACTTCATCACTTGGAGGTATGAAATATATTATTACCTTTATTGATGATTATACAAGAAAAGTTCATACCTATTTTTTGAAAGATAAATTGAATATTCTGAATGTGTTTAAAGACTATAAAAATAGAGTAGAGAATGAACTTGACAGAAAAATTAAAAGCATTCGCTCAGATAACGGTAAAGAGTTTTGTAACAGAGATTTTGATGGGTTTTTGAGCAGTAGTGGTATAGAACATCAAACAAGCACTCCATACTCACCCCAGCAGAATGGTCTGGCAGAAAGGATGAACAGGACACTCGTGGAAAGGGCTAAGTGTATGCTTTTTGATGCTAACTTACCTAAGAAGTTCTGGGCAGAGGCAGTAGCTACAGCTGCTTATATTATTAATAGATCACCTACAAAATCAATTGATGGTATAACCCCCTTTGAAAAGTGGTCAGGTAGAAAGCCTAATTTAATGCACATGAAAATATTTGGCTCAGAAGTCATGACCCAGGTACCTAAGGAAAATCGCAAGAAATGGGACTGCAAATCCAGGAAACTAGTATTTGTGGGCTATTGTGAATCTTCTAAGGGATATCGCCTGCTTGATCCTGGAACAAATAAAATAATAAAAAGTAGGGATGTCACATTCCTAGAGAACTTGCAAAATCATAATAAAATCTACTTACCATATGTTTCCAACAGCAGCCCTGCAGTGCAATTACCCTGTGAAGAGGAATCTAAAGAAATAACCATTTTATCAAGTGACGAATATCATTCAGATGACTCATCCTATATTCCAGAAGAAAGCTTTGATACTCCGGTGAGGAATGTAAATTTACGTCCTCGCATAAGAGCTGTACAGAAAGATGAGCTAGATGTGAGTTATTTTTGCCCAATACTTGATTTCAATGATCCTCAAACTGTTGATGAAGCGATGGCATCTCCACATGCAGAGCAGTGGAAAAGGGCAATGGATATAGAATATGATTCTTTGATTAAAAATAAGACATGGACACTAATGGAGCTACCAACAGGCATGAGAGTTCTGCCCTGTAAATGGGTATTCAAAACCAAGACAAATGAGCAAGGAGAGATTATTCGTTTCAAAGCCAGATTAGTAATCAAAGGTTATGCTCAAAGAAAGGGAAATGACTATGATGAGGTGTATGCTCCAGTTGTCAGATATACTTCAGTCCGGTACTTAATTGCACTAGCTGCTAAATACGACCTAGAAATGGACCAAATGGATGCCATCAGTGCATTTCTACAGGGTGATATAGACACTGAGATATATATGGCACAGCCAGAACAGTATGCAAATGGTTCTCAGGTATGTTTGTTACATAAATCTATTTATGGGCTTAAGCAAGCCAGCAGGCAATGGAACCTTAAATTAAACAAAACACTGCTTGAAATAGGATTGGAAAGATCAAAAATTGATTCATGCATATATTACATGGTTAATGAATCTGTAATAATATTTATTGCCGTATGGGTGGACGATTTGTTAATTTTCACCAACAATGAGAGCACAAAGTTAAATATTAAGAATAAATTAAAAGAAAAATTCTGCATGAAGGACCTAGGCGAAATGAAGCAGTGCATAGGAATAAATATAACCAGAGACCGTAAGAAAGGTGTGATCATGCTGGACCAGGAGAAATACATTAACTTAATATTGAACCGCTTTGGCATGTCTGACTGTAAGCCAGTTCGAACTCCCATTGAAGTAAATGAAAAATTTAATAAAAATTCTGATGATATAAATCACAATATTCCATTTAGAGAAGCCATTGGTTGTCTATTATATGTGGCACAAGTCACAAGAGCTGATATTTCATATGCTGTGACCACACTCAGTCGACATTGCAATAATCCAAACAATCAGCACTGGCTTGGGGTAAAAAGGATAATGAGATATCTTCAGGGGACCAAAGATCTTAAACTACATTTTGTCAAAGAGAACTCCACAGAAATAACAGCATATTGTGATGCTAGCTGGGCAAACGGTGAGGACCGGAGGTCGTGCACTGGATATGTTTTTCTGTTTCAGCAAGGATGTATTTCATGGAACTCATGTACACAGCAAACAGTGGCACTCTCCACCGCTGAGGCCGAGTATATGGCAATGGCATCAGCAACGCAGGAAGCACTATGGCTTCGGCAACTGCAAGCAGAACTTGGGTATGGTGAGAACAATGCACTACTCATTTGTTGTGATAACCAAAGTGCAATACGACTGGCATCTACGGACTGTTATAAGCCTAGGACTAAACATATTGATATACGTTTTCATTTTATAAGAGAAAATATTGTGAACGCAAAAGTAAAGTTTAAATTTGTTAAAAGTTGTGAAATGATAGCTGATAACTTAACAAAAGGGACTACCTATGAAAAACATTTGTATTGTATTAGAAAAATGGGTTTGCGTTCAGTAGGGTGTGATAGAATATGAGAACGCACCCATTTTCACATAGCAACACTGATCTGTGAGTGTGTACGTCTATGCTCTATACTCTTTGCCAGCATTCATAGGTGATAATATACCGCGCACTTTATTCCAATACTTAATATAGTTTTATTCGCATTATTATTGACCTCTAATATCATCAAGCATAAATCACGGATTCTATGTTTTCTATGAAGGTTTTACAATTATGGCAGAAAATGAGATCCGCCTTTCTAATTTATTCATAAATTCTTCTTGTAATATGCTATGGCACGGTGTGATGGTTGAGCCGGTCGGCTCATAGCCGGCGGGTTCGATTCCAGTGGCAGAATAAGTCTTTCAGTACAGAAAAAAGTGAAAATACTTGTTCTGAGTGTGGGTGTTGTGGGACCTTGACACCTTGTTCCCCTTAGTTTGGGGCGCTGTGTGAAACGTCCACCAATGTTTATTTATTAATTTATTTAGATATTGAGTATGACGGCGGCTACGTCCAGTTATAAACTCTATGCGCAGCGGGCAGTACCGTAATTTACCCTATGGTGGCATTTCAATTTATTACAGTGGCAACATCGGCAACTATCATTGCTCCCCCAACCATCTGGCTATAAAAAGGGACCGCTCGGTGTACTACGAATCATTCTTGCTCCAGACACGGCCCGGTGCACTTGCTGAAGGTCTATAGTTATATAGGTTGCAACCTACGCACAAACCCATTTCTCCTACAAGTATATTTTTCTATCATTTTGGATTCTTTTCAATTATTATTATTATATTATTTATTTATTATTATTATTTATTGGTTATTTAGTATACGGAATAGATTTTGTTACCAGATTTCGAAGGCTTGGCTTACTCACGTGATGACGTCACAGCTTTGAGTGATAACTCTGATGTGAATTACCTGAAACAAATAATAAACTTATTGTATAACTGAAAGCAGCCTGCGGTTTCACCCGCGTTTTTTCTAACACTCCATAAACCCTTCAAGTTGAATAAAAAAAAAAGTTTTGGCATATATATCCCACAAACAAACAGGCATACATACAATCAGTGAGGCTACGTTACACTTTCATAATTATTCACTGTTGAAATTACTAAAATGAAATATTTATAATTAGAAAATCAAAAGATACAAATTTTTATCATAACGAAGTCAGCGAAGTAAATGAAACCAGAGAATGGATCTACCGTATTAGAACAAAACAGAAACAAAAAAATAATAATTTAATTTTTGCACATTCTTGCTTACGCTCAACATTGAAAGGATTCATTTGCATTCGTTTTGGTCTAGTGTATATATATAGGCTTTGCACCGTGAAATATTTAAAAATGTATGTATAACTCTACCTTTCAATAGCTATAACAATTTGTTAGGGTTATTTTGAGGGGCCGGCGGCGAGGCAGACGTGAATGGCGATTTATTTTTCAGTAGCGTCCAATTTATTTTTGTACACCACTGCTGAATCGGGCAATAAAGCTCAAACCACTATTCTTGGGTTTTAAATACGGTAAATATACTGCAATTTATGAACGCCCATTTGGAACATGGTGCTGGCCTACAAGCACAGAGTATAACCAATCGGTTTTGGAGTATTTGGGCTTTATTTGGGTATTTTTATAGTCTGTGCCTAACAGTCACATTTTTAATAAAATTGATAGCGTGAATGCCTTAATAGCTAAATCAACTAAAAAAATATAATCGGCTTGATATGTACCAAGGAAATGCACAGGCCTTAATTTTATGTAACGTTTTAATTTTAACAATAAAATTAGCCCATCATCTGCAAGAACATTTTGTGTATAACACATAATTTTAATGCCAAACAGAACAATAAAGCCATATGTGTTAGTTAAGGACACGCATTGAATAAACACCATCCCAGCATTAGCGCAAAGCTTGTTTCAAAATTGGAACCCTCTGCAGGACACGGTTCACAATTTATTTTTCGATGGTCCAATTATTTTGGGGTGCGTTAGTGGCGCATAAATCTGGGACAGCTCCAAGGTGCGTGCGGACTTACAGACAGCCTCGTAATAGCTCGGACGTGGGCGTGCTGCGATAAGCCTCCAGATTTATTAACGTTTATTCTGATTGGAAATTGAAGTGATAAACAGCTGTGTTTTTTTTTCATAAATCTTTACGAATACGGGATAATCTTAAGACCAGAAATAGAACCAATCACGTTAACTTTTAGCAAATGATATTTGTATCATAAATATAAATGTTACTTCAATACTGAATTAGAATAAATTACCGAGGTATTTAATAAAAATCCATGTCGGTTTGTTTGTTTGTGCGCTTGCATATGGTATTCCAGAATGACTAAACCGTAATAAATTGCGTTTTGGACACATTGACAACAAACAAGATCTCTCTTTCTATTGGAGAAAAAGAAATGATCACCAGTAGGTAATGAAAGATTTTTTTTCCACTAGATAAACAAGAGAAAACGAAATAAAACGGGCAAGATAGCAGGGCGCCTCTAGTTAGTTATTAATTTACTAACAGCTTCAATGATTCAGTAAAGGTAAGTATCCACAACAATAATATCGTCAATGGTACATCTAACTTTTGCATTTGGACATTGCTTTTATATCAGTTCAATCCAATTTAGCTAAAAGCGAATACGAGCACCGTCAGCGATCCCAGCAATACCATTTGGACTTGCACATTTTGCCTGTTCTGAATGACAGATGTATCGTCATATCATATTAGGTGGTAGGACTTTTCTGCAAGGGTTCGTTTAGGTAGGCACCATCGACATCAGATATTTTGTGCAGTGTGTAAGCACTACTTTTCTTCTTCTCGTGTAAGCTAGTGGTTAGTCCTGGTGACAGAATTTTCAGGCCGATCAATAGCTTCTGGCCTAATGACCATTCTTATGACAACAGCAGAGACGTTTGCTTCGTAATACTTCTCTATGCACGCTAGTTAAGTTGAATGTTTCGTTTAAAGTAAGCTGGTAAGGCGAACGAAAGTTGAGGTCCCTCTCTACGTGAAGATAGAAAGAAAGAGTAACGTTTCGAATATAATAATAATAATAATGTGTGGACATTTCACACAGCGCCATCTAGCCCCAAACCAAGCACAGCTTGTACTATGGGAACCAGATAACTGATACAATACTTACATACTTTTTGTTTGTAAATACATACATGGAATACAATATAACACCCAGACACAGAACAAACACATATGTTCATCACACAAATGTTTGTCCTGTCCACAACCCATAGTTCAGAAGGCAGGGTTAACCAACTGAACTATCGCGCCAGTCAAATATTACTGTACGGGACACGGGGGACGGTACTGTAAGAGAGATGGAGCAAAAGAAGTTTTGCTCCAGTCGTGTGGTCTTAAGCACATTCTTTTTTTTATTTGAGTTTGATAGCTTCGTGACGTCTTAATATTCAGAGATACTTAACCCTGTGATGACCAATCAGTAGTTGCTGTAAATGTTTATATATAGTTATGCAAAATTCGTCTAGGTACCACTTTTTTGACAGTAATTCTGCCACCAAGCAGTAGAGCGCAAGCGCTACCGATTCCGATTCGAAGGGCATTGTAGCTACTAAAATTACTAGGCAAATGAGATTTTATGAATAATTCTCAGTCTATTAGTCAATAATTGGTCAATCTAGTAATATAAATCTTATTACTAGATTGTGCTGATGTCTCAGGATGACGTGCGCAGTGCAGTATCACGCGAAATTCTATACTAGACTTCCGTGTGACAATGAATCTGATATGGGCAGTCGTGTCGATTAAAATCAGGCGAGCGACTAGCATGTCATTTCGTAACATAAAAAAAAATGATCTAAACTTTAACGTCTGACTCTAACGTCATTGGTTCCACGAGGAGAGTCTAGCTTAGTCTTACAGTCAGTGGTCCGTGGCCATTCAAGGATTCATCCTTAACAGTTATACGATCTATGAGTCGTAGTGGCAAAATAGTCTTTTTTTTCCGATATCTGCCAGTGGTGGACATAAAGTGGCGAACTGTGGGAAAAGACGGTCAATATCCGTTTTCCGATTATGAGATCATTTTAGCTCTTCTTCATTCCTCTCTCGCCCCTGGAATGATTCTGTCTATGAAGCTTAGTTATTTTATAGCAAAACATACTTATGACACAGTGATAATTGGTATACTGTCTTTGAATACATTTATTTTGTAAAGAAGCTCCATCTCATAATAATCCTAGTATTTTAACATCGTGCTACAAACAGACACGTTAAGAAAGATAAATACTACGTCGTACGTCCTACCCAGTGTAAGTCTTGTTGTAGATTAGGTGGGCTTTATACAAAACTGTATACAAATACACATTCAACTATTCAGTAACAGTTAATAAAATAAAAAGGGAAGCGGGTAAGCTGTAACTTAGTGCCCGCTTCTGTACAAAAGCGTCGTTTCTATGCAGCAGAGTTTATTACTGTAGATAGTAGCACGGGTTTGAACGTTTTATGGAGCTATTTATATGCATAGTCAAATTGGTTTTAGTTACCAGCATAATACAGTTTGTTTTAGCTAGTGGAAGTGTAAGTTCTGTGTGTAACTTAGGTATTTAGGAAGTAGATATTAAGTCGGCTATAATCTCAATATTATTAAAGTAAAAGCATTTTGACTGGCCGATAGCTGTGTCAGTTTCTCAGTTTTGACAGCCTCTGTGGTGTGGTAGTTTGGCAGATCGGCTCCGTAGCCCGGAGGCGCCGGATTCGATTCGCATGGCAGGATAAGCCTTCGTGCTTCGTGAGTCTGGGTGTTCTGGGACCATGGTCCTCGTAGTTCCTTGGTCCCTAGACACAGGGAATCCTAGGTAGGGTCCAGGATCTAAGTATAGCTAGTTGCAATTTGTACAGCTAGCTGGGCGTATTATAATTGAAGGGTTGAGAATAAAAAGGGTTTAATTGTCAAATTGATAGTTTCGAGAAAATTTTCTTTAAACTTCAACGGCTTCATTTTAATGTAGAGTGGTTATAAGGTAATACAAAAGGTTTATGTAAGTGTCAGTTGCTTGAAAATGTTTTAATTCTATTTTAAAACACTAAATATTAATAATCTGATATTTACTACAGTACATTAATATGTTTTGGATTATTTTAAAGCAAAGATCTAATTCAATTTCTCAATTCAATTGTTTACCTGTTTGTATTCTTTAATATTGTTTACAAAATCAAATATGCGCTTTATTAATTTGGTTTAGTTCACTATGGATCTAAGATTGTTGGTTTTGTCATTTTTGAAAATGTTAGATTCTATAGATACTGTCTGTTTCTATATGTGATGCTACATATTATTGTTTTTAGTGTCAAGTAGATACAATTAGTTTTAAGTATACGATAAATTATAAATTAGTTTCATATCATGTATTTCTCATATAAGTGAATAGTATTCTTTTGAGAAATAAAGTTCTTAAACCAGAAATATAGTACTAATTCAGACAATTACTGTAAAATATAATATAATAAAATAAATAAAATAATGTTTATATGCTAAGCAAACTGTATTCCTGTGACAGATAAACCGTTTTTAGACTCAAAATCTCGAGATTTAAGCCTCATTTCGGTATTTTGAGAATGTATTATTGTAGATAATTTCACGCTAAATCCAACGATACCCATAAGTCATTTTGTGAAAAAAAATCAGTAAAACCTTTTTGTTCTCACGCCTTCAATTTTTACTCCTTTTTGAAATGATATGACAGAGGAAAATAATACGTCTTTTTTTCTTCTCCAGGTTGGCATTTTGGTAAACGTATCCGTCATTTAAATTAGACGTCGACATCCACAGAATACTATGTCGACATCGCACTCAAGTTATTTCAGCCACAGTCGTTGTGATATAGAATTTCCTCTAATCCAAATGTTTTTATGCCCCAAATATTCAGCTAGCCTTTTAGAGCCTCTCAACGAAGTCCCTTTTATGGATCATACGTAGAAGGAAATTTATTACGCCGTCATTCGACTGAATTCCTTCAGAAACGTTGCAGACTCACACGAAATGAGGGTTGGCAGATGTGTTACGGTTGTAATATAAAATATCTTTTATGATCTTATTAAAATTAAGTCCTTCTTAGTGTATCGATGACAAAATGTTAATAAGTTTCTGCTCTGAACTTGGCTAATCGACTGCGTTATTTGTAGCGCCCATAAGGTCTTGTTTCGACTAGCTAGGCGATCATTGTAACTTGATTGCATTGACTATAAATCCACTATCTTTGTGTAAGATAAATAACGGCTAAAACTTACGTCAATTAAAACTCGAAATTACTCCGACCAGGTTTCGGACATATGCGATGTCCTTCTTCTGGGAGCCAGTTACTAACGCAATCCGCGGCGGCTTTCGCGAGCGTCAGCACGCAACTGGCGCTACGATCGACCACAGCCTGCCACTATCTTTGCTTGATTGCAACCGAGAGAAACACAAAGTATGGATTTGACAGTTTGAATACGCAGTTTATGTGTATAGTTAGTATGGAATTTTTTCCTGTTGTATTGCAATCAAAGTTTCGTGATCGCCGCCTCAGATACCTTTATTATGTTAAGGAATGATATGACGAGCTAGTCGATCAACTAATGTTAAGCGACACGGCTGCCCATATCAGTTGCAGTGTCACTCGGAACTCTAAGTTTCACGTGACACTCCCCTGACATCATCTTGAGACATCACACAGGATTATTAGACTCTAAGATTAGGTCATAAAGTCTCATTTGCCCAGTAATTTCACTAGCTACAGTGCCGTTCAAACTGGAACATAGTAGTGCTTGCGTACTACTGCTTGGCGGCAGAATAACTGGCAAAAATAGAAAAACTTAGCAGATAAGTCCTATCACCTAGTGAATCTCTTGGTAGTCTTAAAACTTATGCAACGCTGACAAAAGAGACTTTTTGTAATGTCAGCGTCTGATATTCTGACATACATTATGTATACAGACTCAATCATAAATCTTCTGATTACTTACAGCGTATTGAGCGTTCCTGTGAGCATTGAAAATCGATCAACGAAAGAGCTGCACCAACGAATTCCCATAGGACAGCTCGGTTAGACCACGCAATATTCACCGACTAGTTCGGGTCAAACAGTTCAGACTTTCGAATGATTGGTTCAAATATAGACAGACCGTTATGTTTTTTTTTTTTTTTTTTTTTTTTTTAATGTTAAGGAATGACGTGACGAGCTAGCCGTTCGCCTGATGTTAAACGACGCGGCTGCCCATACCAGCTGCAGTGTCACTCGGAACTCGTAAAGTATAGAGGTTCGCGTGACACTGCACTGCGCACGTCATCCAGAGACATCAACACAATCTAGTAATAAGATTACTAAACTGTGAGATCAGATCATAAAGTCTCATTTGCCCAGTAATTTCACTAGCTACAGTGCCCTTCAAACCGGAACACAGCAGTGCTTGCGCACTACTGCTTGGCGGCAGAATAACTGGCAAAGCGGTGGTACCTACCTAGACGAACTTTGCAGTAAAGTCCTACCACCTAGTATACTGATGATTGCAAAATTGTCCAGTTTTCGTTAAAGTTTTTATTATATTTGACGGTTCCTATAACTCCTGATAAAATCTAAATACGTGAGAGTTTTTGCTGTGTCATTGTCATCGCTTGATATCATAACTTTAGAAACAGAATATATTATGATGGTGGTAGGACTTTTCTGCAAAGTTCGTCTAGGTAGGTACCACTGCTTTGCCAGTTATTCTGCCGCCAAGCAGTAGTGTGCAAGCACTACTGTTTTCCGGTTTGAAGGGCACTGTAGCTAGTGAAATTACTGGGCAAATGAGACTTTATGATCTAATCTCACAGTCGAGTAATATTATTACCAGACTGTGCTGATGTCTCAGGATGATGTGCGCAGTGCAGTGTCACGCGAAACTTTATATTTTGGAGTTCCGAGTGACACTGTTCTGTTATGGGCAGCCGTGTCGCTTAACATCAGGTGAAAGACTAGCTCGTCACAACAATGACTAACATAAAAAAAATAATAGATACCGGATTATATACACACATAACTTGCATCATAAATGTTCGAAATATGCAACAAAGCCACCAAACCGTGTTAAAATATGTAGATCGTAATCACAATATCACACTAATATTACAATATAAAGACGAACGTTTGTATGTGTGTATGTGTGTCTGTTGTTTACTCCTTCACGCTCAAACGGCTGAATGGATTTGGATGAAATTCGGTACCAAGATAGCTCATACACTGGATTAACACATAGGCTACATTTTATCCCGGAAAAGTGAGATGTTCCCGTGGGATGCGCAAATAATTAAAATGATCGTTACTCCTGCACGGAGTGCACTCAAACGGCTTATTAGAGTGAAATTTGGAATGGAGATAGTTTTTACGCTGGTTTAACACATAGGATATTTTTAACCGCGGGCAAAACCGCAGGGCGCAGCTAGTTTAAGTAAATACTTTATAATAATGGATGTAACTATAAATAAATATGTGTGGACATTTCACACAGCGCCATCTAGCCCCAAACTAAGCAAAGCTTGTACTATGGGAACCAGATAACTGATACTATACTTATATACTTTTTGTTTGTAAATACATACATGGAATACAATATAAACACCCAGACACAGAACAAACATCTATGCTCATCACACATATGTTTGTCCTGGGTGGGAATCGAACCCACAACCTGCAGTTCAGAAGGCAGCTACCAACTGAGCTATCGGACCAGTCAAAAAAACTTTCCAAATTAACTTGCAAATGTGAACATTGAACATTTTGTAGTCTCAAAAGACGATGAATGTAATAGACCTTGCGGAACGTAAAAGGATGCATTTTCTACGAAATAAAATGGACACTTGAAAATTCAGACAATTCATATTAATTTTGAGTGAAGATGAAGGGTCCAAATTAAGTTAGACAGATATTGTTATATGTGGGCATGATGACAAGGGTCGTGCGTGTTGGATCACTGTACCTACTAGGTATATGTATACCTACATATATGCCTTAATTTAGGTACCTTGTACCAAATAGGTATATACCTACATATATGCCTTAATTTAGGTACCTTGTACCAAATAGGTATATACCTACATATATGCCTTAATTTAGGTACCTTGTACCAAATAGGTATATACCTACATATATGCCTTAATTTAGGTACCTTGTACCAAATAGGTATATACCTACATATATGCCTTAATTTAGGTACCTTGTACCAAATAGGTATATACCTACATATATGCCTTAATTTAGGTACCTTGTACCAAATAGGTATATACCTACATATATGCCTTAATTTAGGTACCTTGTACCAAATAGGTATATACCTACATATATGCCTTAATTTAGGTACCTTGTACCAAATAGGTATATACCTACATATATGCCTTAATTTAGGTACCTTGTACCAAAAAGGTATATACCTACATATATGCCTTAATTTAGGTACCTTGTACCAAATAGGTATATACCTACATATATGCCTTAATTTAGGTACCTTGTACCAAATAGGTATATACCTACATATACCTTCGTTATTTTCATCATACTACAGTTTTATCTTGAAACGTTTTCGGTTAACAACTTGTGTGGGAGCCCGTGAAATGAATTTAATTTGTATCGAAATTATTTATAGCTAAGAAATATAACTGAATAAATTTGAAAGGATTTTATGATCCAGATTCCAGATTAATCACTAAAAAAAGATTTCCTGTGAATTGTATAAATAGAAGATTCATGTAAAAGGCGCTAAATTTACCCATTACTAGTTGCGTAGAATTTATACATATTATACATAAAGTATTTATATAAAGTATTCTAATTATTTGCTCATCCCACGAGAAAATTCCACTTTTCCGGGATAAAATGTAGCTTATATGTTAATCCAGTGTATAAGCTATCTTGGTACCGAATTTCATCCAAATCCATTCAGCCGTTTGAGCGTGTAACAAACATACACACATACAAACTTTCGCCTTTATAATATTAGTGTGATAGTGTGATAATACGAGATAGATACAAACCGAATTTTAACGTCGTGTGTTAAATAATTGGAGTTATTGTACTTACGAATAAATAGTTTTTCGTTTTTGTAGAGACGCTGATATTAGTAACAGGAAAAAAAATCGAATCTCATAGCTAGATGATATGCTATTTTAATCCCGCTCTGGTACTATACGATGACGGTCTTTTTGAGCAAGAGGAGGGAAAAATATAATTTTGTGACCTTTCTTAACTCAAGATCCGTTTATCAATAAAAATTATTCATAGCTTCGCAATGAAATTCTAGTAAGTAAGTTAAACAAACATCTTCACACAGGATCTAAACCGCCTTAGAGGTTCTGCCATGTAAGAATTTGATTTGTCGGATCAGTGAAAATCGAAAGGCACCGTAAATGGATAAGTTAAGTCCCAAACATGTATGTTTAAAAGGGTTTCTCTAGGAAAAGGTTAAAGAAATAACAAATGGCTTATTCCGCGAAATTCAAGCGTTCCCCCATTCCACCGCAAAGGCAACAAGCTTACGTACCGGCGAGTTTGGGACTTCAAAGCAATTGTATGAGCGAATCAACCGTCCTGCTTATCGAATAAGGTAAATCCATTACGCAATAAACTAGTAAAATCTTTACGTGACGGGAATCTAACGATTTACCCTAACATGGGTTTATAGGCGAGTCCATACCATAACAGGTGATTGCCACGCTAGAATTAAGTGGTTCAAGATTTTAAAGCCACTTTTACTGCAGCATAGTTAACTTTTATTACGGTTTTACACGACAACCATTGCTTTGTGTTGTTGAGGGAAAAAATGTTGAGTTGAAGGCGGACAGCGGTTGTGGTGGAATATTTACGATAAAGCGCAGCATATTACGCTAGAGAGGGCGATGTCGCGTGATTGTAGCAATGGATGGATTTTAAACAACGTTGCATTAAATGTTCTGCTTGTTAGAGCTTGTTAACCTAGCGACGTTAGTCACATTACCAAGCGGACTGATGTATTTTTATTGACTGTAATTAAATAAAATGCTTTTACATACCTATTTCAGCAATTATTTGTAGCATCAAAG
The DNA here is from genome assembly GCA_905220475.3 of Ennomos fuscantarius. NCBI lineage: Eukaryota > Metazoa > Arthropoda > Insecta > Lepidoptera > Geometridae > Ennomos > Ennomos fuscantarius. Next base: position 4,663,996 of record HG992029.1, read on the forward strand.
TAGCAAATCTTGCGATAATTGGATTTATAAAACACCAACGAAATTCAAAACAAAACAAAACAATGGATTTACTCAAGCGTGACCTCACGGAAGTTCATCTTAAATAGAAAATTAACAAGCATATCTAGTGTAATTCCGTTTATAGGAATTTCTATATTGGGATAGTTGTAAAGGATAGTTGCAGGTATATGTTATAAGTGATAAAAAAAATTGTTGTAATATTTAATTTCAAATAAACAGAGAAGCTAAAACATAAAATAAAATGAAACGAGAAATCAATACTCATATTTCATCGGTGTATTCAGAATTTCTAAACACGTGCTCTTTTTAAAATAGCAAATAAATGTAAAACAGCGGGAGTAGAAGTTGGGCTGTGTGGCGGACAGTAAATATATCAGTCTGACAAGGGCATTCATCTTGAGGATGGAGAACGCCCAGCCTTTAAACGATTTACGAGGGGCAGTGGGCTCTACTGGTAAACACCAACGGATCGAGTTCACGAACATAAATAACCCCATTTCTTAATCGGCCCTCTCTTATTCCCATAAAAAACAACACAAAGTAAATAAAAATGCAACACACGGCGGCGGCATAGCGAATGCAAATGCGCAACCCGAGCATCAGTTTCAAAATGTAAATTGAATGGTCAAACTCCGCAAAGATTCATGAATTAAGCATTCCCTTGAAATGTCACATTTAAGGACCGTACACAAACAGGTTTGGTTGGACGTTCTAATTTAATTTGCAATCTGACGGACCTTTGTTGTAGCTCAGCTGACGAACGGATAACGATGTTCGGACCGCACTTGTAACTTTACGAGCTTTTTGTCTGAGCATCGTAAAGAGGTTATTAATAGCCACGCATGGGAAGGTTTGTGTCATTTTGCGTACACAATAAACATTTGCGGATGGAATTGCGGCTCCGAGCATGCATAATGAACCAGCCGCGAGGAATATGTTACGCGGATTAGCCGTATCGTTATTTATTTTCATTGACAGCTCCCCATTAAGCTAGATGTTGTTATTCTCCGATCGAATATCGGATATAGGGAAAGAACGGTCATTGTTATTCGAATGAAATATGGGTGAATAGCTTATTCGTCGAGTATTGTCTGGTGGGACAAAGAGGCCGGCGCCGTCGAAACGGGGAACTTCTTACGAGATACAAAATTTAATTTCTATGACTTCGAGCTCGTTTCTTTCACGAGCACGGGAGCTTTTGTCGTCGTCGATAGCCTTTATGTGTACGGAGTTGGATACCAGTCAATGTAGAAGTAATATTGAGCGGCATTTGTACGAAATGACTAGCACATCTGCAGTGTTTCTGAACGCTGCCTCCGCTGAAATATAAAGAGAATTTGTTGAGGTGAAGTGTGCAATATTGTGTTTCATTTTTCTCTTGCCAGTGTCTCACTATTGTATGTAGGCTTTGTCCTCGCACGAACGGCACATCTTTGTCTCTTTGTTGCCAGATGCTGTAAAGATTCTTAGGTGAGATCGTTCCATTTTCGCTTCTATACAAAAACATTGTAAAAATGAAGTCCATTTTAAAACGCGAAGATTTTTTACACGCTCATTCCTCAGTAAAAAGCCGTTGGGTTAAAAAAGGTACATTTTAATGTAATTTGCAATCAGTTGAGTTATTTGCAGAGGGCCAGAGGCGACATCGCCTTGTCCACTTCAATGAGAGGCAAATCTCCAGTGAGCTAATATTTTCAAAGGGCTTTCAAAGAACAATGGCTCCAGGGTAATTTAATGCGCAGAATTACGACTCTCATTGAAGTGCTGTAAGATTAGCTGTACAGTAGACATATCAAATTGGTATACCCTTTTAAGTATACAATCGAAGTGAGTGGCTGGCGGCACGGTTAAAATGAAATGAGCTTTATTGAAGTGACTGTCCCTGTAAGGTTTATTCTATCCTAATTTAGCAGTCTAGTAAATTGTAGAGACTTTCTCCGATGTGATATTTTGTAAAAAGGACCATTATTTTTAGTATTGAGGTTTTGCAATTGAAATCGCTATTATTGTCGATCCGAGCATAAATTGAATAGCACTTACTCAAGATTAACAATAGTAGAGATTGCGCTACTATTGTTAATCTTGAGTAAATTATTTATTATTATTGATTATAAAACATGGAATGCTATTCCTGAAAATAAATAGTAGGTATAAAATGTAATACCATATGTCAATATATGTAACATATGGTATTACATACAGTATGCAGTATAATACATTGTTTTAATTTATTGTAATTAATTGTTAATCTTGAGTAAGTGCTATTCAATTTATGCTCGAATCGACAATAATAGCGATTTCAATTGCAAAACCTTAATACTAAATATATAATAGTAAACCATATGTATTGACATATGGTATTACATTTTATACCTACTGTATACTGTATGTAATACCATATGTTACACATATTGACATATGGTATTACATTTTATAGCTACTATTTATTTCCAGGAATAGCATTCCATGTTTCATGACTAAATATTAAAGGCCACCTAATAGTTATCATTATAATGGTTTCCATACTTATTTTATTTTATTTTTATTTATAATTTTCTATCGTACGTGTGGAGGCCACGGATAAATTATAAATACCTAGTTCTATAAATTACATTGGTACCTATGTACCTATGGATATAGTTAACGTAAATTTTCTGCAAAGCTTTTACAATAGGAATATTAAATTTACCGACCGTAATTCAACAAACAGGCAATTTTCTAGAACAATTCGAAACCAGGTAATTTAGAGTTTAGAGTTCCATTGTTTTCTGTTGAAACAATTCTATTTACTACACACTTTCTAGACTCAGAAATGTATTGAATTGAACTCTGGTAGACAGGAGATTGCATGCATAAAATGTATTTGCCTTCGGTAAATCTACGGTTACACGAGAGTTACACAAGTTTAAACTGGGATTTAGTAGACAATTATGAGAAACATTATTCATGATTCTATTATCTGTGTGGTATTTTTAGCGTTTTTGAAATCGTTTTCATCACGGTGGTCTCATTGACATGATAAAGCGAGGCTGGCCGAAAACGCAAATCAATAATTAGTTTTTGATGTGAAATTAAAAATATGTTATTTTTAAGCATATTTTTGAGTAGATTAATTAATCTGATACATATAATGATAAATACACTCGTAAAAAACCCATTGTCACTTCTATTTTAGATTTTGAAATCGTTCGTTGACGAAATTTCAAAGGTTAGGTCTGCGTAGGACTTACTAAGACTGTGCTGATGTCTTAGAATGACGTGCGCAGTTTAGTGCCACGCGAAACTTTATAATTTAGAGTTAAAAGTGGCATTGCAACTGTTACCATAAAGGTACGTAACGGTTAACATAAAGGAACGATTAGCTCGTCACGTCAACACAAAACTCAATATACAAAAATATTCATCAATAGTATTATACACACCGCTGAAAAAGGATGATGTTATTTGCGTCAAACTGACGGAGATCGGTGAAGTGGGTAGGCTTTTTTGGCTGACCTAAGTCTATACGATCGATTAGTCTAGAGATATCTAGCTCATGATAAATATTTGTACCTATATAACATATACAGTTATAGTTTTAGGTACATTTACATAGCGGCTCAAATTTCTAGACCGAAACCTTGAATTGGGGTTTAATTTGTACCAACTTTGCTCATTAGCTAGGAAACTTAAAGCTATTAACATGTACTTCATTGGTCTATGATGATATACTAGTGTTTATTTACTCATCCTATCTATACATATATATAAAATTCAAAGTCCTGACTGACCGACTGACTGACTTATATATCAACGCACAGCCTAAACCTCTGGTCCTAGAGACTTGAAATTTTGAGGTTGTGTTCTTTGTAAAGTGTAGGTATCCACTAAGAAAGGGTTTTATGAAATTCCACCCCTAAGAGGGTGAAATGGGTGGTTAAATTATTTTCCTATAGGCCACGCGGGCAAAGCCACGGGCAGAAGTTAGTTTATTATAAGTAAAGAATTGGATTTGCAAAACTTAGTATAATCTTAAAATACAGCATCTTTTTTATGTTATACGAAGCAAACAAGCACACTATCTTACTATAAGATGCAATCGCCGTAGTATATGGACATTTATTGATTGACAGCTTCTGTGGTGTGGTGGAAAGTCGGTTCATAACCCCTAGGCGGCGGGTTTGATTCCCGCGGCAGGACAAGTATTTGTGCCCAGGAAAAAAAAAGCGTAAATAATTGTTCTGAGCCTGGGTGTTATGGGACCACGGTCCACGTAGTTCCTGGGTCTCTAGACACAGGGGAATCCGAGTTAGGGTCTAGGATCTATATGTATGTGATCGTTAGGCGTTATTATTATTATCTAAATATATACCAACTCAAAGGTGACTCTCATCAAACATGAAAATTGACTCTCGAGTCAATTTTCATGTTTGATGTGACGAATGTCAAATATGTATTTTTTAATTCAGATAAACGTATTAGGGGCGTATTCATGAAAACTACTTAGGTCATCTTTTAATTCTTCTTCTTGCCCATCGGTTTGGACTCATTGCATTTTAGTGTTAGGTTATGTGCTTGTAATCCGTGTATGTTCTAGAGACTACAACATAAACTAACAACATAGGATAAGCAAATTTTTTGCCTGTGAAATTCAGTTGCTCCAACTTATTGTTTATTTTCGAAGGTTGATCGAAATAAAGACATTGGAACACCATATTCCTGAACGCCTAACTTCCTGATCCACTAACTTAGCATTTGGTGATTACTACTGGCCGAGTGTTTTATTTCCTGGCCACGAGCCGCCGATAACGAGGGGCGGGAATCAAAGCGATACCATCGCGTTTTAGTCACGCAATGCTTAACTGGCATAGCAATGTAGTAAGCACAAGAACAGAAACTGATTATTTGTTACTGTTCAAAGAAAAAAACTTTGGCCACCTTTGGGTACCTTTGAATTTAGTTATACACAACAGGTGTCCTACAGTTTTCTCTGCGGGTTTCCTCCAAACACATTATTTTCAGAAAGCTGTTCTTATAGCACCATAAAAAGACATCTTCTAAGTTCCAAGTCTCTACGTCCAGCGGTTTGAGCTGTACGTTTTCAGTCAGTCAGTCACTCAGAACAGAGTTTCATTTCTATTGATAGGTTGATTGAATGAAGAGCTGTTATCGGTGGATCAATTTTTTAGGTCTTTTATTAAGACAACTGTTTAATCTTGCTTTACTCGTAACCCTCGACGTCAACTGTTCCTTTAATCTTGTCAGTTTAATATGCCCTTCTGAGCATTCCTGTTCCAGTTATGGTATCTCTCTTCTTTCTAAGATAGTTTATTATATTTGAATTAGGTGTAGCACATATAAGTAAACGATAAGTTTTTTGGGCATCTTTCATAGTCTATTATTTAAAATTATGCATAACTGCCATGCCAATGAACCAACGCGTTGGTTCATTTCACTCCGTAAGAATTTCCAAAATTTAGTTTCTTTCAAAAGTCTAGTCTACGGAACAGTAAAATGATATTTAAACTGTATATTTGTATATAAGAAGAATATAACTGATTACACATTCATGAAGAGCAAAGATTTACAACAAATACTATTTCTTTGCTCGGTTCTACTGTTGAAGTCTAAAATATGCCGACTAATAATAAACACCTAATACTTATTAAGTAATGTAAAGTAAACATTATAAAGGAAACATTAGATAATAGTCATGTATTGTCTATTTACGTGAGCGGTTATATCCGTTTCAAGTCATTTATAAACAGAAGCTATGAACGCCTTTGTTTGTTTTATTTTTTGGTGCCAAAATCCTTTTGCCACTAGAGAAAGCTATATTGGTTGAGCTTAAATTAAAAAAAAAAACAACTGAAAATGTGTTTATTTACATTATTTTACGGTATCATAACTATGAAATCGTAATGACTACGGGTTCTAGAAAATCAGTTTTTTAAGGTCATGCGTTGACCTTAATCTCATGCTGAGTCGGGACCTGCACCCCTACCGCGTAACCGTTCTGGAAATCGGCTTCGCCTGCCATCCTGGACGCGCCAATTAACAAGTCCACGAGTGCGAGCAAGAGAGAACACGATTACGATCTCCACCAGACTTACGCGGTAAGGCCCCAGGTCATGACATCACACAACGTTACATCTGTTAATTTGTCTATTATTTCTTTCTAAATTATACTGCATTCTCCTATAATGTAATGTGATGTTGTGTGGTGTCCTGAATAAATGTCTTTCCTTTCTTTCTTCGTATTTTTGAATGGCGCATCCCACGTACAAACTATGCTTATTTGGGGCTGGATGAAGCTGTGTAAAATGTTCACAAATTATATACTACATTATTTCGTTTGGAGAAAAATTATTATAGCCTAAATGAGTACTTAATCTAGCTTTGTGATACTATATACTGTTATTTCCTTGTTACTTATCATAACATATGACTAAGTCCTTTTACAATATTATTTAAATTAGCATGCAGCTATTAACTCAACTATTTAATTTAACAATTTCAATGTATGTTGTTCGCGAATAAAATACATTGCAAAATGTAGTACCTAGTGATCGGGATTCAGTATCACACCTAATATTATAAAGGCGAAAGTTTGTATGTGTGTATGTTTGTTACTCCTTCGCGCTCAAACGGTTGAATGGATTTGGATGAAATTAAGAACCATGATAGCTTATACACTAGATTAACAGAAAGGCTACATTTTATCCCAGAAAAGTGAAATTTTCCCGTGGGATGAGTAAATAATTAAAATACTTTTTATCCGCGGGTGAAACCGCGAGGCGCAACTAGTCTGGTCTAATTACTGGGATATGGGTGTTAACGTGTAAACGCAACATTATTATATAGTCTACTATTTGCGAGGTGACATCTCTCTTTCCTCTCATGCGCGCCACGAACGGCTGTGATTTGTACCTATTAATTAAATATAAAGGAAATAAGACCAATTTGCCTCTAATTTATATTATTATTTATGTTACTCGATAACAATGGGTAAAAATTAAATAATTCATGGGGGATAATTAAATAAACAATAGAAACAACTACTTAAACTTTTCTAAGCGTTTCACTGTCCGCCTCACAAAATCTCACCACCAGGCATGAAACGGTATTTTTGTTTTAATTTGAGCTTGCAACATTGCCAATGATGCGAAACTGCTAGTTAGTATGCATGAACGCTTCAAGCGTCGCTTATAAGGAGCAAAGCTCGTCTTTACTTTACAATATGTAACTAGGACGCACGTTCTTTATTCATCGCAACTCGAGACCGCCTCAAAATCTAAGCTCTCCCCACAAACAAGCTACGAGATTCATACATATTAATGTTTTATCTACATTACCTAACGCGTAGGGGAGTAATGCCTGCTCTAATGTGTTTGAGGGAATTTCGCTTTCACCTGTCGAAATTGTAACATTTTCAACGCTCTCGTGTTGTACACTTCGCGACACTTTTGAGAGACACATTAATTTTAATAGCCGTGGTGGTGTATCTCACAGAGTTTGAATAGACAATAAGTCATAACAAGAACGATAATAGATATAAGAAAAGTTTTGGCGTTAGCGTGGCAATTCTTTTGATATCGTGTATTAACGTGTGTTATAATTTAAGGGTTGAGAATAAAAAGGGTTTAACTGTCAAATTGATAGTTTCGAGAAAATTGACTTTAAACTTCAACGGTTTCATTTTAATGTAGAATGCATATCTTTCTTAATATATATAAATCTCGTGTCACAATGTTTGTCCTCAATGGACTCCTAAACCACTTAACCGATTATAATAAAATTCGCACACCATGTGCAGTTCGATCCAACTTGAGAGATAGGATAGTTTATATCTCAATCTATAATAGATATATATTAAATACCCGTGCGAAGCCGGGGCGGGCCGCTAGTAAGGTAATAGAAAAGGTTTATTATGTAGGTTTCAGTTGCTTGAATATGTATTATTTTTATTTTAAAATACTAAATATAGTACTAAGTCATACAATTACTGTAAAAATATAATATATTATAATAATGTTTTTATGCTAAGCGAACTGTATTCCTGTGTCAGATAAACCGTTTTTAGACTCAAAATCTCGAGATTTATGCCTCATTTCGGTATTTTGAGAATGTATTATTGTAGATAATTTCACGCTGAATCCAACGATACCCATAAGTCATTTCGTGAAAAAAATCAGTTAAGCCCTTTTTGTTCTCACCCCTTCAATTATTACATAAACAAATATAATATAGCTAGATAACTCATATGAGTAGTAATCTGATAACGTGTAGTCCTTTTTGTGTGTAAGGGGTATGCTAAGGAAGAGGCTTTGAAATTTACCTCTAAGGGATCGAATGGCCGTGTGGTCTCGACGGGTGAATTGGATCACTCCATCTCTTTCCGTGGCTGCCATAAGAGCCGGCTAAGGGAATATCCAGGAAATGAAAAGCAGCATTCTTTTCGGTACATTTAAATCTTCTGCAATCACCAAGGCGCCTGTCAAGCGTGGTGATTATGGAAAACCACACCCGCAAGCGGCGGTTTTTGGAGGAGGCCTGTGTTAAACATTGGACGTTTTCCGGCTCTTGATGTGGAGGGGTCAAATGGGCTGTTAAATATTGTATTAACGCTACTAACTAGATAAATGGCGATTTTTTTAAATGGGCGTAAAACCTTTCATTGGCTTTCGAATGTTCGAGAATCAATGGAAGAATTTTACGCCCGTACGTTAATGTACTGTGGCCAAATTAGCTTACATTAATAAGTTTAAAACAATTTAAAGCATAAATAACTATATGTAAACATTTCACATAGCGCTATTTAGCCCCAAACTAAGCAAAGCTATGGGAACCAGATAACTGATACAATACTTAAGAGTAGATACTTTATGTTTGTAAATACATACATAGAATACAATATAACACCCAGACACAGAACAAACGTCGATGTTTATTACACAAATGTTTGTCCTGAGTGGGAATCGAACCCACAACCCACAGTTCCGAAAGCAGGGTTACTACCAACTTTGCTATCGGGCCAGTCAGTTTAAATGCCTTTTATATATTACACACCAAATCTGTAAGCACTTAACGTTAAAAATTCAAGTCTTCGAACGTTTAACCAGCTTGTAGACGACAGGCTTGCAGCGTTCGGTTAGCAAACATTGCAGGCGCCGCGCCAACACAAACAGCGACCTACCCGGGTCAATTAGCTGGTGCGGGCTGCGCTCGATGCTACTGGCCTCTATAAATCGTGTTCTAGACGTTACGTGTGTCTTTAGTTTTATAGAGAGCTTCTGTTTTTCCTTTTCCCTTCGAATATAGTTTTAGGGTACATTTAGCTCTAAAGGTTATCAAGAATACTATAATACTTTTTTTATGTTACGAAATGACATGACAAGCTAGTCGCTCGCCTGATGTTAAGCAACACGACTGCCCATATCAGTTGCAGTGACACTTGAAACTCTAAAGTAAAGTTTGGCGTGACACTGCACTACGCATGCCATTCTGAGACATCAGCACAGTTTAGCAATAAGATTACTAGACTGAGATTAGGTCATAAAGTCTCATTTGCTCAGTAATTTCACTAACTACAGTGCCCTCTAAGCCGGAACACAGAAGTGCTTGCGCACTACTGCTTGGCGGCAGGATAACTAGCAAAGTGGTGGTACCTACCTAGACGAACTTTGCAGAAAAGTCCTACCACCTAGTAAAGTAGTAAGTAAGTAACATACTCTATGGAATATGAACAACAGCCAGAAGACGTCTACTGCTGAACATAGGCCTCCCTATAAAGCGTCAGTGCCATAATTTCTACGACTCTAAGGTCCGTATTACAGAACGATGCTCAGTCATCGATCGGAAATATGCTCAAGCAGAAATTTCATTCATAAAGTCATCAATTTGTGAATGAAATCTTTGCTTGAGCACCGATCGATGACTGAGCATCGTTCTGTAATACGGATCTAAGATTCCGAGAAGAATGGTGCTGGCAATTTTCTGGATATTCCTTTAGTTGACTCTTTCGGACCCCAACTGGAAAAGATAGACTAGTCTTATTCTCACACCGCTGCGCTGGGATCTCGACTGAAAGCCACACACACACACACATACAAAATACATACACTTTGTGGCACAACCTTAGAATGCGCCTGCCGTTGAACGCGTCACATCGTAATAACTTATATCTAATATCACGTGTATCTTTTTTTATTGTTTGATAGGCCTATATATAGTTTGACCACTATCGCACATGATGGTAAGTGACGATGTGGCCTAGGATGTAACACGCTTACCTAGAAGATACTTGTTCACTCTCGATTTGAAGACTCCAAGCTTCAAAGTCAAAGTCAAAAGATTTTATTGCAAATAGGCTAATTTTAGCACTTTTACAAGTCAAAATTATATTAGGTACTTACAATTAAGTTATTTCACTAAGCATATAAAATTACAAAGTGCTTGTAGTTTATACTTAGGTTACAGCAGTTAGCAGCGGTTAGCAGTGCAATAGACTATCCTCAGACTAGACGTTTCGTTTTGTTCAAAGATGGGTATTTTGTTCAGGCCATGATCTAGGCCACATCGTCACTTACCATCAGGTGTGATAGTAGTCAAACGTACCAAACAAAAAAGTATTTTACAACTAAATGTATTGCGTTTAAAATGGTTTAAAATATTTTCAGGCTATGTTTCATAAGCAAAGCAAAGTCTGCAATAAGCTTTAAAGTAACAAAACCATTTCATACCCAACTGCTTAACGGCCGAAAGTACTCTACATAAGAACACGGTATTTTATCGCACATACTAAGCTGTGGTAGCTGGCGAGTGCGGAGCGTGGAGCGTATGCACCTAGATATTCGCAAAAGATATGTACTATGCGATTTATAGTAACAACCTATTTTATTGATATTTAGGTTGGTTATAGTTGATAACGAGAATCTGACAAGACTGTGACTAAAATATCACACTTCACACTAATATTATAAAGGCGAAAGTTTGTATGTGTGTATGTTTGTTACTCCTTCACGCTCAAACGGCTGAATGGATTTGGATGAAATTCAGTACCAAGATAGCTTATACACTGGATTAACACATAGGCTACAATTTATCCCGGAAAAGTGAAACGTTCCCGTAGGATAAGGCAAATAATTAAAATACTTTTTATCCGCGGGTGAACCCGCGGGGCGCAACTATATATGAGTACTTGGATGAAATTATTTTCATTGGATTGCAAGAAACAAATTATAAATGCAGTGATGTTGGATATAAATATTATCATTACTGTGTGAAATGTCCACGAATATTTATTCATTAATTATTTCTATTTGATAAAGAAATCACATCAAGCAATGTTCTAAAATAAATATCTATGGCTTTCGTACGTCTTATGCAGAAGGTATGTTCTCCTAATTGCTCAATGGATTCTTAAAATGAAACAAAAACTAATTAGTGCGTAAGTCAAGACACATATTATCTTTTTTCAAAGGTTAAATGCGACGTTCAAAAGAGATCAAGACTCAAGCTGCTACAGTGTAATTTGTAGGTTACATTTTACATGGAGCTCGGGAAGAGTGTTCATAATTACAAAATTTATTAAGTCAATGGCGGTCTAACGATGTTTCTTAGCAAAGACGAGACTCGTCAAACAAAACTCTATGTAAGTAGATGGGAAAATTTTACTTTATTTAGTAAAGCTTGTAAGTACTGAGGATGAACAGTGATAATACTTTCTTTAAAAAAAATTGTATTATTATTTTGGTATATCCGGTTAAATGTCAATTTGCAATTGAAGGGGTTAGAATAAAAAGGGCTTAACTGATTTTGTTCACAAAATGACTTATGGGTATCGTTGGATTCAGCGTGAAATTATCTTCAATAATACATTCTCAAAATACCGAAATGAGGCTTAAATCTCGAGATTTTGAGTCTAAAAACAGTTTAACTGTCACAGGAATACAGCTCGCTTAGCATAAAAACATTATTATAATTATTTTATTATTTCTTATTTTTACAGTAATTGTATGAATTAGTACTATATTTAGTAATTAAAATAGAATTAAAACATTTTCAAGCTACTGAAACTTACATAAACCTTTTCTATTACCTTATAAACACTCTACATTAAAATGACGCCGTTGACGTTTAAAGTAAATTTTCTCGAAACTGTCAATTTGTCAGTTAAATCCTTTTTATTCTCAACCTTTCAATTGTCAAGATGGTGACATTAACATTCAACAAAGCAAAAACAAAGTTATACCGGCGAATAGATGGAGCTAAACTAAAACAGTTTTACTTTGGTCGTATGGTCTATAGCACACTCGTTTTTTAGAGTTCTAAGTGGGACTGCAACTTTTACGGGCGGATTCATTTGGAATAACTTAGACACTTTTATCGTCGTCGCTATTTTGTTAGTACCTAACTAAAACACAGAGTATCATTTTGCATCAATCGCACCGCATTCACATCACCAATCGTTATCGCAGGTGATGGTGATTATGTGACGGACGTTTGAAGTTTATTGGTATACGAGCTTCTGCCCGCAGCTTCGTCCGCGGCGTGGCCTATGGGAAAATAATTCAACCACCCATTTCACCCTCTTAAAGGTGGAATTTCGAAAAATCCTTTCTTAGCGGATGCCTACGTCATAACATCTACCTGCATGCCAAATTTCAGCCCGATCCATCCAGTGGTTTGGGCTGTGCGTTGATAGATCACTATGTCAGTCAGTCAGTCAGTCAGTCACCTTTGAGTTATATATATGTAGATTCCCTAATTTTACTGCAGCTATTATGTAGACCTTTTGAAGTGTATTACATATAGAGTTCAGCTTTGCTATGTTGCTATTTAATGCCGTGTAACCGCATTAGTAGAGTCACTTTGCGGCTATTTAAAAATAATGAAAGTCTCACGAGCTGGAACGGAGCAGTAAAAGAATTGGATTTTAAATATAATTCCGGAACAGTGCCGATGGACTTGCATAGTCGCATATCTTAGCCGTTTTTATACAGCAAAGTTAAATGTAAGCGAAGTAGTTTAAACAAGGTAGTCGAAGTATCGTGGGTGCTTAATGGAATTAAATCCAGAGAATGTTTAACCACGTTCTCTCTAAACTTTAAGCCAGCAAGTCCTAAAGATACTTAGGGGTCCGATTTATCAAGCCAATGATGGATCCTGCCCACTGCTTACTCTTCTAACTTTATTCTTTTGTATACGATAATGATAATCCAGCATACCATTGTCAAATATTTTAAGTGTTTGTTTTATAAACATCCAGGCTTAAACTGACCACAACGTCTCGGTAAAATATTTAGTATATCAAGTATTAAGTATTAGTTATTTAGTAAGTATATCATGGTCTATTTTAATAAATAGTGGTCAGAATCATAGTAAACATTACATAAAATATCATTGCTCAGGAAACAAATAGATTTTTTTAGTTTGTAAATTATCGTATGGTGAATTTTATCAATCAAAAGTCGAAATTACTCCGACCAGGGCCTTACCGCGTAAGCCTGGTGGAGATCGTAATCGTGTTCTCTCTTGCTCGCACGCGTGGACTTGTTAATTGGCGCGTGCAGGATGGTAGGCGAAGCCGATTCCCAGAATGGTTACGTGGTAGGGGTGCAGGTTTCGAACATGTTCGATGTCCTTCTTCTCGGAGTTACTAACGCAAGCCGCAGCGTCCTTCGCGAGCGTCTGTACAAATAGTATGTCTACCTACTCTTAGTAAATATATTTGTGAAAACGTGGTACAATGTTAAGAACCACAAGCGGCGATATTATTATATATAATATATAGAATACTTTTTAAACCCCAACATGGGTGAACGCATTGAACTATTTATTTATAATTATGCGCATACTCCTTGAAATGGCAATGGTGAAATTTTGATACAGGGCGGATACCACTGCTCTTAAAATTGCTAAAGAATTGCGAGAATAGATAGGTACTTTAGAAGAAATAGAAGCAGGTCTTTTAGAAGCGTTGTTAACTAATTTATTTGATTGAAGTTTTTAAAATGAGAAATGCTGGGAACAAGTAGCGTGTTTATTTACCCCTCTCGGTTTCAACAATTTCCTCACAGCTTGTCATTTCCGCTTGTTAGTTCAGTGAGGTCTGAGTTGCTTTATCCTTTTAAGTTTCTGGAATTCTTGAAAATGTGTGGAAACCTTACCCGTGTGGTCCCACCGCTCTGAAAATCGGACCACCCCATTTCTTCTAAGAGCTGACTAAGGGAATATTCAGAAAAACCGACGCAGTATTTTCCTCTGCTCTGCTCCTCGGTATATTCACGATTCGATCACTAAGCTACCTGCCATCACTGGCAAGCGTGGTGATTACGGTAAACTCCATCTATAATATGCATCCAAATTGGGGTTTATGGGGGAGGTCTATATTCAGCAGTAGACATCTTATGGCGGTTGATATGTGTGATAGGTGTGTAACCAAAAATAATCTCATCGACAGCCTTCGTGGTATGCTGGTTGAACAGGTCGGTTCATAACCGGCGGAGGCGATGGGTTCGATTCTCGCGACAGGAAAAACATAGAAAAAAGCTCAAATACTTGATCTATTACTGGGTGTTGTGGGACCATGGTTCTTGTATTTAGAAGTCTTAGTTAGGGTTTAGTATCTATAATTATGTAATCGTTGAGCGTTACCGTAAAACAATTACCCATGATTCAAATTTTACTTTACATTAAAATTAATAAATTCATACACTAGTTCGTTAATACCTATTATGTAGTTCAATAATTAGTTAATTTGTAGCACGTAGTAGCTACAAACACGTGAAAGTTAAAGAAACTTTGTAGAATTAACGTGTTATCCGACAAAATATATTAGAGAGCGTACATACCAACTCCTTTTATCCCATTAATATCCCATCTTATGGTCCCTTCCCTAAAACTAAACAAAGGATGTTAGGAAGCCCAATTAGAACAATGAAAATAACAGTGAAAGAGGACGAACAAATAATAGGGGACCCTCTATTTATGCCCAAACTAACAGCGGACTTAAATGGCGGGCATTTTTCTAACATAATGCCAAGTACTTAGGAATAATGAATAAAAGGGCATCGCTAGAACCCTAACATTAATGAAGGTAAGGGGGTGCTCTCGAAGGAGTTACATAACAACTATGATAGGGATATACAATCTAATGGGTAACTTAAACAGTGACATAACTGGACGGGCGGCATCAGTTATCTAAGCAGAATGTGTATATAACATTACGTGACCCTGCGTGCCACCGAGTTGTCATACGACCCTATCCCTAGCCCTACCCGTGATAAATTTTGCATATTCTCGCTCACAAACATCTCAAGGACCAAATTGTAATTTATGAAGTTAGAAATAGTTCGCATTTACGCTTACATACACTTTATTGGCAAATGCACGAGGAACGAAAACAGGTGATGGGTGAGAAACCTACTCGTATTTTTTTTACATTAAGGAATGATGTGACGAGCTAACCATTTATCTGATGTCAAGCGAAACGGCTGCCCATATTAGTTGCAGTTTCACTCTGAATAAAGTATCGAGTTTCGCGTGACACTGGACTGGACAGCAACGCACGTCATCCTGAGACATCAGCACAATCTAGTAATAACATTACTAGACTGTGAGATCAAGTCGTAAAGTCTCATTTGCCCTGTAGTTTCACTAGCTACAGTGCCCTTCAAACTGGAACACAGCAGTGCTTGCGTATTACTGCTTGGCGGCAAAATAGCCTGGCACAGCGGTGGTACCTTTGCAGAAAAGTCCTACCACCTAGTATTGTATTTTGTATGACATATTAGTATTTAAATAAAACACCATTGATACGATATGTAGGTATGTGGCTAAATAACATGAAGTTTGAATTGAGTTTACATGGTGAGATACACTCACACGGTAAGTTTATTGCTGAACATATACATGCAGAAGATAATAATAATATAAATACTGTATAAGAAGTATCAAAGATCATAATAATGGTGGTAAAGTCTACGGCTGCAGATCACATTATTAGCATCAGCTGCAAACGTCTTGTGCATAATATCTTCCATTCGTCTACAACAGGGGCCAACCTTAGTATTCATAGGCTCTACGAAATTGTACAGTACAATGGATTTACTATACCCCATAACCATTTCTATATCAAAGACGGCTGCAAGAAATTATGTTACGAAGATGTTGAAAAAGAAAGGGACCAAGGACGTATTGTTGTTGGCTTGGCAGCCTCAGTTAGCGAAGTTTAATGAAACCCGAGATCTTTTTGTCGTCACTGGGTGCATACTGCAGAATTTCTCTAATCTAATTACGTGCACAGCAGTTCCACTTCGCTATTGTTGGGTACACTGTTGGATAACAAAGTTAGTAGAATTATTTCCGTTCCATTTATAAATTTTTGTTTAACGCCGCTTGATAGCGTATATTTTTGTTATTCGTTTGTGCAAAGCTTTAGCGTAATCGACATATACAAAATGGGTCTCGTTAAAATTGGCGCAAGCGTTTCGAGCGTTGACCCATCGCGGCAGCGCAAACTAACCGAGACCGCAAATCCGACGGATGTTAATATTCAAAACAAACAATATGGACGATTTGCATGGACAAAATTGCCTGAACCACCATCTGTAGCAAGCACAGCAATATTTTCTGCTAGAAAAATTGTCGCAATAAATTTTATTTTTGATAGAAAAAGTTTTGCAGAAAAGACAGGAGGGGAGGCTCATGCCAAGTCTCGTCTCTTGGGATACTAGGCCCGTAAGTCTTGAATTCGGAAAAGTTGGAGTCGATTAAAAGTGTGTAGCGATGCGATACGGAAACATAATATTCATGGTTCGAAAAACGTGTTGAACAAAACAAAATATTTATATAACTCTACTGTTTCCAACGCGTTTGTACTTTTGGAAGACAATAAACATAAAATTACTACTATCTTCGCCTGGAAATAGTTTTAACAAAGTCACGGAATATCAAAAGGAAAATCGAATCCGCACCAGAAATGGCGGTTAAAGAACTTTTATTGCTGCATGATAAACATTAACTTTCGCAATAATATGAGAATTATGCACTACTGAATGGTCGCAACGTAAGTCGTTAACAGGGAAACTTTTTGCGCATTGCCGAACCGCTGGAACGTCTATAAGGTCTTATTTTGTCATTTAAAAATCGAGTTCATTGTTTATGGTTCGCTGATTCAGAAAAATTTATATGCTATGTCAGATTTGCCAGAGATTATCTCGCTGGCTGTGTTCTGTTCATATCGCATGAAATTGTTATGAGAATGCACCGTCTGCTTTTAATTTCGATTCGGCAGTTTCGTTTTATCGCCTATGACCTGCTTTAATCTTTATGGTCACCTGTAAAAGTGTATTGCTTTGTAATAAACTCTATTACCTACTGGATTGATATCGTAAAAAGTAAGTGGGTGCCTTAGTTTATTTTAGTATTGATTTTAATAAGAACTCCTAAATTGAAACGATCTTGAGTGTGAAGAAAACATTTCATTTTTCATTGCGCACATTGATGATCATTACTCAGAGATAGCATTTCTTACGTATGTATCTACTCTTATTATTTAAAAAATATTGGAATAGCTATTCATTTTGCGGGAAATTGCTTAGTTTTATATGCTTATCAGAATTATTTTTTTTAAAAGATCATAGGCATACTTTATACATTTAAATTAATAACATTCAATATTATAGTGATCATAATAATAGGTCTTTACCTATGAAATTGCCGTATTGCAGTACAGACTTTTACAAACAAAAAAAAGTTTTGATTGGCTATGAATTCTAAATTCAAATTAATTTTGTTTTAAAAATATGACATTCTATTTACAATATAAGTCTTTTGTTTATTGATTAGCGTTGTATTTTCATTACATTTCAACATTTTTCCTCATAATGGATACTTTGAAATTCCGTGTAATTATGGAATATGAGTTCCGTCGTGGCACCAACGCGGCACAAACGACACGTAACATCAACGACGTTTACGGAGAGAACTGTACAAACGAACGTACAACCCGTTATTGGTTTGCTCGGTTCCGTTCTGGGAATTTTGACTTGAAAAATGAACCTCGTGGTCGTCCGGAAACTTTGGTCAACAATGATGAATTAAAGGCGATTGTGGAAGCTGATGAATCTCAATCTACAGCTGAGCTGGCAGCAGCTTTTGATGTTAGCATCAAAACAATATTGGTCCATTTGCGACAGATTGGCCAGATAAAAAAGCTTGATAGATGGGTGCCCCACGAACTTAACGATCGCCAGCGCAACGTACGCGTCGAGACTTGCCTTGCGCTGCTTAACAGGCACAGAAATGAAGGAATTTTGAACCGAATTGTTACGTGCGACGAAAAATGGATTCTTTTTGACAATCGAAAGCGCTCAGCAAGTTGGTTAGATCCTGGTTCGGTACCAAAGCAATGTGCAAAACGAAAAACGACCCCTAGAAAGGTGATGGTCACAGTTTGGTGGTCTAGTGCTGGTGTGATTCATCATAGCTTTTTACAAAACGGCGAGAGCATTACTGCAAATGTGTACATTGAAGAACTGACCACAATGATGGCGAAACTCGCACGTCTGCAACCAGCTTTGGTCAATCGGTCGTCTCCACTGCTACTTCACGACAACGCGCGACCCCATACTGCACAACAGACCGTCTCTAAGCTGCATGAGTTGGGTTTGGAAGCTCTCCCTCATCCGCCATACTCACCAGATCTTGCGCCTACCGACTATTACTTTTTCCAAAATTTGGACAACTTTTTAGCAATTTTTAGATTGGAAAAAAATTCAATTCCCGAGAGGCAGTACAAAACGCCTTTGAAGAGTTTGTTGTCTCCCGTCCTGCTGATTTTTTCAAAAAGGGCATCCATAAACTGCCACAGCGTTGGCAAAGATGCATTGATTGCAGGGGTGATTACTTTAAATAAAAGAAATAAATAAGTTCGAAAAAAAAATACTTTAACTTTTTTCAAACAAAACGGCAATTTCATAGGTAAAGACCATAATTAGTCTGGTTCAGCTAAGAATGAAAGTAGTGAAAAAATTATATCTATACATACTTCTACGCTTTAATATAAAAGGAGATAAATATACAACGAATATCACGTGTATGATATTTTATTAGTGCAGCAAGAGCAACTTAATAAGACAGCGAGAGTTAATAAACTAATAGTAAGTTCCGTTAATGTCAGCCGAGAACATCTTTGTTATTAGTAAGTTAATATCAACCGGGACCTTTGATTATGATGGTAGAACCATTAATATTCATCAAGCAATCAAATATTCTGTTACATATCCTGAAGCAAAACGATAGAGTATGCACATAAATCGGAATTCCAATACGCAGCGGGTACAAACGTATTCTTTCAAACAGTTGTGATTTTTCTGCCATTCCATTTTCATTTCAACACACCGTGCAGCGGTTGAAACATTATGATACTCTTTTTTGTGGTTAAAGCACATAGGATGCGATACAAAAAAGGATGCAAAAGATTCGCAAATTCTGGTATTCTTCGGCGAGATATCTCGTGATTTTCCATGTGATTTGCAGCTTCGTTAAATTGCGACAATTTTGAACGTTATTTCAAAGGAATAAGTTCTAAAGCCGTGTATATGCGTTGACTGCACCGTACGAGCGCATTGGTCGTTTGGCACGTACAACCTCCCGGTTCCCGGCAGGGCCTGCCAGAACGTCACTCTATTGTTAGGTATAGAAACGTTAACCAATTTTTATTTGTCGAATATTGGATACCTAGGGAATGTGGGACGAATATAGATGAGGTATCTGTGCGGGTGAATTGCCGTATACAGGGAGTAACAAAAACCCTGTTATATCCGCGAGCTGCGTATCCAGTGTCAACTCAAGGTTGTAGTAATACTAGTTCTATTTCAATACGAGACATACAAAACTTACGTGTGCTTTTTATTAAAACCTTTTATGCCGTTACTAAAAATGTTTACGACCTCAGATATTGACAACATAGGTACTTGCACCACCGACGCAGCCTGCTGCCTGTTGCCCGCACCCCGCACCGCCCGCCATGGTACGCTAAGTCTATTCAACCGCATACCTACTGCGACGGAACTAGAAGCTATTCCACAGATTACTTTTTATGCGTTTTTCATACGATTATGTGCCCTATACCACATACCACAACGTTGTAGGATTGCGAGACCGTAACATAATGACGTAAAAGATCTCTTTGACCAATAGTGGTAGGCACACAAGTGCTGCGCGCCTTTCTGCCACACTCTAAACAATCGAATTCACGTGTGATTTTGTATTGTCAAGAAACAAGATAGGTACGTAATTTTTAGCTCTTAAAAGAGCTTTCAAAAACACATCTGCCGGTAGGCGATTTTCATGTTCAGTCAATCAATCAAAATGCTGATTTGGCGGCCCCGAAGATGTTGTTCAATGTGCCGACCTTGGACTTCGATACATTTTTGACAACGTGTCACAATACTTCCGCGTACACGTTGCAGTATCAACGCGTCCGATTTTATGCTTTCAAATGCAGCAACTATGCGTGAGCGCATTTCGCCTTCGTTGTCGCAGGTCTTTTTAAAGACCGACTCTTTCACGTGACCCCAGAGATAAAAATCAAGAGGCGTGAGATCTGGCGAACGCGCTGGCCACGGTGTAGTGGAGCCTCGTCCGATCCATCTTTCTCCGTATTCTTGAGTGAGGTAATCCCTAACATTGCGAGCGAAATGCGGTGGAGCGCCGTCGTGCTGGAACCACATCGTTCTCATAAGAGACAAGTTTAGGTCGTCGAGTTCGTCACTAAGTTCGTTGCGTAAAAACTGCAGATAATTAGCTCCATTCATGGTATTGTTCAAGAAATGAGGCCCAATAATCCTATCACCGAGTATGCCAGCCCAAACGTTTATTCGCCAACGATGCTGAAAATGGCTCTCTCTTATTGCCAGGGGATTTTCCACAGCCCATACGTGCTCATTATGGCAGTTAAAAACGCCAGTTCTGACGAACGAGCATTCGTCGGTAAATAAAATACGACTCAAAAACTCTGCGTCATCTGTCACTCGGTCGAGAAGCCACTGACAAAATGCCACTCTGGGCTCATAATCACTGGGCAACAATGATTGCACTCGTTGATAATGAAACGGATGCTGACCGTCTTCCTTCAATGTCCTCCATACACGCATGTGATTAATTCCAATTTCTCTTGCCATGCTGCGTGTGCTACGTGTTGGGTCTTGCACAAACATATCGAGCACCTGTTCTTCAGCGTCATGTAATACTCGTGGTCTTCCAGCATCAAATCTTTGCTGATCACGGCCCGTTACACTACCGGTGTTGTAAACACGTAAGTGCAATCGCTGGAATGCCATTAATGACGGTAACTCAATTCCACGCGGAATAGAAAAATTATGCTCGTATTCTCTACGTGCTGCCGCATAATTATTGTGACTTCTACCAAGGCACATTAACATATTGTAGTATTCGTCGTTAGAATACGACATCACACTCGACACTAAATTCGCGACGGTCAAACTGGAAACGACTAAATTGCATGAGAGAGCACGTGCGACTGAGTGTAAGCCGCGGGCCGCGCCGCGCCTATGCCGAGTGATACCGCGCCGCCCGCGCACCCCATTTCCCCGTAGGCACACAGGTGCAGGAGCGGCATCCTACAAAAGAGCCGACAAAGGCGGCCCCCGTTTGTCGGTTCCGCGTTTACTTTTACCTTAGTTACTTAGCTATTTAAAAATAGGCACGGCTTGTGGCACAAACATTTTTGGGAAATGGTATTATTTTTTTGTATTTAGATACTGCGTGTAACTTCAGATACGTATAACTTAGGTATTGTTAGACATTTTTATATGACTACTTGTAATGATCTGTACACATACTTCATTTATTTAACAGGGTTTTTGTTACTCCCTGTATAGAGTTCTTGAAAGTTTTATCGTTGTTATTTTTTATAAGTAGGTATGTTTTTCTCAAAACGTATACGTATGCTTATATACGTATTATACTTAGTATTGTATATTGGTATATTGGTATTGACTAGCGACAAATGCAGGTATGACGATCTCATCTACTTTCTATGTGGTGTACTGATAGGGACAGTCTCAAGCTTAGAAAATATCAAGATCGGTCGACTTGTACTGATCACCAGGCCTGTATTTTTGGTCCGCTGGTAGATGAGGATCTAGCAGGTTAGTTTTTATATCCTTGTTAACTTAGCTGATATGCCTGTAGCATGGAAGTAACTTATACTAACACTTTTACCCATTCTGTTTAGTGCTGTACCAAGTTTTCCTGGTTTTCCGAACCCGCTGCCACCACAGCTCGTAATATGTCTTGTCCACCACTAAGTTCTCTTTTTTGCTCTGATGTTCTTTCTGAACCGAACACGTTTTTTACAAATCACTGATGAACATTCACTAAATTATTTATGACGTCATATTATATTAAGCCTTTTCTAAAACTCATAAAAGTGCGACGGAAAAAAACCGTTGTCAATTCCTTTTTTTTAAATAGCTGTTTGTTTGCTTTTAATGCAACATACATTTCAACTGAAGCCCAGCTGAATTTATCATTCAAAGATTTATGTGCGAACGTGAGAATCCGCGAGCAATCTCATTCACAGACATAAAAATGTATAGAGATAAGGCGCTTTTATTTTATGAATAGGTATACGTACAGCTGCAACTGTGAGGTCATATCGATATTTCAACTTCATTTTGAGATTCACGTATTCAAGGTTCAAGGTTCTCAAGCGATAGAGAATTTTGGTAATAAAATGCTTATCATTGTCCTAGAATGCAGACTTATTTGCAGACAGATTATAGAAACGATAATTTTCGAACAAAAATTTAATCACTCTAATAATACTTCGTAGAGTTATAAGAATCGTAAGTAGCACATTACAATATCTGCCCTTTGTACCAAGGTCACAGAGCTTCGCGTTCAATACCGTCACCGGAGAGGATACAACAGCATCCATCAATCACTGAGACAAAAACTAAGCTCGCTCGACGATACGATAGTAGACTCGATAGGGTACGCCAGTTGCCGCCTCACTCTGTCATAGTGCGCGATGACACCTCATTGATAGTTGTGTAGGTATATATTGTGATATACATTGAAAGGCACAAAGCTTAGCAGAATAATGAATGAAATTATATGTTGTAATATATATCTTGTGTGAAATGTAGTAGGTATATTATGCTATGTGTACATACACTCACGCACTCACCCACTGCAAGCGAAGATATTCCATCATATTCAATAGCAGGGGAATGAAGGGATCGTTGGAATTTCATCTCTCCTAGAGACTCCAGCTATGCCCCATTTATTTTAGTTTCTTCCATTTCTTATAGCCGAGAAATAGAGTAAAAATATTTGTGGTATTGCTCGGTATCGGGAATTTACAGAGCGTCCAATGAGTTATGGTGCGGCTCCGTTTTTATTTACGGCCAGTACTATTTAAAGTGGAAAATTGTTTACAGGGTACAAGCCAAACGTTCAGCTTATTTTTATAATACCCGAACGAAAAAGAATCATTGAAATACGTACCTAATGCAAATGCGATAAAATTCTGCACGAGTTAAATGTGTTGCCAAGTTGATTCCGATATATATTTTCTGGGGCCGTAAAATTATGCAAGGGCCGTCAAATAAGAACCAGGCTAGGTAAATATTTGCATGCAACGCAAGCAGCCCCAGTTTAGACAAAGGGAAGGAACAAAAGACAAAACAGAAAATGGAAACGCGAAGATGAAACGATGGGTGTTCGTATGTTCTAGAGCACGCGCTTTAGCTATGTTTTACAATATGAATATTTAGATAATGCGCATTAAACGGTTCTTTGTGTTGTAAAAGCTTTTTGTTGTTTGGAAAATGTACGCGGTGCAGTGAAGATTGTGTTACTTGAAGCACTTTTCTGATAATGGAGTAGACACAGTAATTGGGAAATTGCTTAAGGGATGGGTTTAACATATTAAGTAATATAAAAAAGTTTGTTATGACATAAACGTTTGATGTCAAATATGTATATGTAACACCCTAACACGTTTTGATGAGAACATGTCTCATTAATTAATATTATCAGTCACCAAACCTGTAACTGGTATATCGATCCAATCATAACGAAAGCAATGAGGCACAGATATTGACCCGGAAACTGTGACATGTGTCAAAGACATTTAGGTACAGTTTTTCCTTCTTTATCAATACAAATAATGTTTATTAGGGTTGCAAGGGTAGTGGATTCTTTCCTACTGATTTCGATAAATGCTATCTAAGTAACTACAAAAACAACACTAAAGCTGTCTATGAAATAGTCATATAATCTAAATCGATGTCTCATAGCGAAGCTTCTTATGGATTAATAAAAAAACTGGTGCACTATCAATATACTGCGCCAGTTTATTCTGAAAATCCAATTTCCAATTTTCTCAATAGAAAAAAGAGGTAGTATTTCTATTATTCAGAGACAACGACATTTCTATTGACCGCTTTCCTTTAGGAAGAATTGATTTGACACTTTAGTGATACTAGACTGGCCCGATAGCTCAGTTGGTAGTAGCCCTGCCTTCTGAACTGTGGGTTGTGGGTTCGATTCCCACCCAGGACAATCATTTGTGTGATGAACATAGGTGTTTGTTCTGTGTCTGGGTGTTATATTGTATTATATGTATATATTTACAAACAAAAAGTATTTAAGTATTGTATCAGTTATCTGGTAGCCATAATACGAGCTTTGCTTAGTTTGGGGCTAGATGGCGTTGTGTGAGATGTCCGCACATATTATTATTATTATTATTATTATAAAGCAAAATTACACGCCGTACTTGTATGTGTTGAAACGATAAAGTCTCTTCCCTAAAGCAAAACATTCGCATTTGCCATCTTTGGCTAGCTATATTTACAAATTAGGAAATAGCCGGCTCCGCGACAGGTTATTATTTTGCTGTCACGCGCAGCCCCTGGCTCGTGGGACCATGACATTTTGCGTCTTTACCAGATATTCTATATGAGACTATTGATTTTATATAAAGATGTTTTGAGAATATGTGGGAGACTGGTGAATTTTGGTATTCTGTAAATATTGACTGACTGGCTGGCCTACACTACTACTACTGGTACTACATTTGATCGTGATTAAAGTATGTAATATCTTTCCGCAGGGTTCAAACTATCTCCATATGATACATTAAGTTGGTTTTATCGGTTCAGCCGTGAATATGTAACAAACGGATGAGAGACGGACAAAGTTACTTTCGAACTTATTTTTAACTATATTTTATCTCTATCTACTAATAATTAGAGGATAGGAAGTGACTGATTACCAACGATTAAATTTAAAACGCCGTGAAATGGTTTTGTCTATATACTTGGATTTTATTATTGCAAATAAATGGAATGTGGAAACTAACGTTAGTAAAGGCTAAATAAAGGATCTTTTCAGAGGCGAAGTTTTAGTTAATTGCTTTATTTCTCGGCTGTTTATTTAGTTAATAGTTTGAATAGATCTCAAGTATATAATTTTCAAAGTATAAGTATTAACTGAAATTAGTGTGAATGGTGCTATTTCTATTAAACAATTTCGCAAGAGTAACTTTATAGCATAGCTTATAACTGAAACATTTTTCAAAAACGGAATCGAAAAAATATCAAGCACACAATTATCGAACCTATACAAAATTTCACAAGAATCGCTTGAGAAATGCGATATGTAGAGGATTAAGCCGGCAAGTTAGACAGCAGGGTGATCACGAAACTTTGATTGCAATGCAACAGGAGAAATTTCCATTCTAACTATGCGCATAAACTGTGTATTGAAACTGTCAAATCCATACAAATTTGTGTTTCTATTGGTTGCAATCGAGTTACGTGATCGCCCAGCTGGACAACGCCGGACATACGAAATCATTTTTGCCCAAGCTGAAACGGAGACGCTTCACTCGACCTTCACACTGCCTCGGTCAATAAAATAAATTTGTTACATACGTGATGCAAATGCATTATTTAGCTTACAACAGGGAAGCTTTTGACGGAGTCAGCAAAACATGGATTGTAAATTGTTTCAGACAAAAATCCTTATGCAGAAGCGAGAAGGCGCAGTACACACACTATATTATTTTTTATTCAATATGCAACTTTTACAACTACGAATAATCATTTACTAACCACATATTCTACGTCAGACGGGAATTACATCAACTTTATGATTAACTTCCTATCCCATGGGACTGCCGTGACCACTACCGCTCGACGTCGTGGGTCACATGTCCTTTTACCGCATTTGCGAAACCATTCCGGTTACCTGAATTAGGTAAATTATGTAGTATCTAATGATATTGGTGGTAGACACGACAAAACTACGACTCAAATAGGTCGGGGAAAAATCTTTACGCATTTTGAAATCGAATTTCTTTGGTACTGTTTGTATCTGACTGGTTTAGATACTTATATGTAGTTAGAAGAAAGCAATGCTTAAAAGTAAAAAAGTATTTTCCACTTTTTTTACATTTTGATAATGAGTTAAAATTACAAACTAATTGATATAATTTTAATGCCTTTCCAATTGTATGAATCCATTCCAGTAAAAAATTAGTTCTATTTACGCACAATCTTTAGTCTAAGGGAAGATAGAATAACGTTGGTTCAAGCATTGGTTCGAGAACGCTATAGAATAGTTGCATAAATTTTAGAGAACTCTCGAACGAAGAAACTTTTTCCTCGATCTAAATATTTAAGTGAAAATTAAAAGATATATTTAATCCTAAAATGTACTTCCACATATAATATTTAGAGATTTGCCCTTTCTGGTAGGTCTATTAAGGAGTAAAAAACACATTTAACAAGCTAACAAATGATTAAAGGCAGTTCTTCCCCATATAAAAACACAAGAAAAAATAAACAAAATAATTCATGCAAATTGAAATAAAGGGCGTATGTAAGCCCCCAACACATTTCAGCAAATATGCACATACAAAAGGACAAATTCCTTAGAATTAGCCGGGCGGGAGTAACGAATTTCGTAATCCTATGGAGGCATGTCGCCCTGCCATTAACCTCAGTTTTTGCAGTGAGCCATACAAGCGAGGCCTCATTGTGCTCCGGAATAAATTTACATTTACGCAAATTCTCTAGCTAGGATGGAAATCTTTTTGCATGAACGTGGGTGGATATGATCTTTTGAAAAAATGTATGACAACACAATAATTGTAGACTTGTGCACCGTACACGGGAGCATTGTAGTAAGTCGATGGCTTTAGGATTCAGGACATAGGGTTTACTAGCTGTCAGGACTTTTCTGCAGAGTTTATGTCTAGGTAGGGATTACCGCTTTGCCAGTTATTCTGCCGTCAACCATTAGTGAAGCACCACTAAATTCCAGTCTGAAGAGCTACAGTATAGTTGAAAAATCAATGCGCAAATGAGACTTTATGACCTGTATATCTCAGTCTAAATTTGATTACTAATAGACTCTGCTAATGTCTTAGGATGACGTGCGTAGTGCAGTATCACGTCATTTAAAGGTATATTTTAGTTTCCAGTGACACATGCTAATGAATAGATCGTCTCATCGTTCACTTACATTAAAAATGCTTTTATTATATGGAAGTTTTTTATTTTATTTTAAGGAATGACGTGACGAGCTAGCCGTTCGCCTGATGTTAAACGACACGGCTGCCCATACCAGCTGCAGTGTCACTCGGAACTCTAAAGTATAGAGGTTCGCGTGACACCGCACTGCGCACGTCATCCAGAGACATCAGCACAATCTAGTAATAAGATTACTAAACTGTGAGATCAGATCATAAAGTCTCATTTGCCCAGTAATTTCACTAGCTACAGTGCCCTTCAAACCGGAACACAGCAGTGCTTGCGCACTACTGCTTGGCGGCAGAATAACTGGCAAAGCGGTGGTACCTACCTAGACGAACTTTGCAGTAAAGTCCTACCACCTAGTGGTGAGAATTAGGATTCTACGGTATAATTTGGTAAAAAGTATTGTCAACGCAAGTGTCAATAGTATTACAGATGTACGTGTGCTAGTGATCTCTTCCCACCAGGGCCGTATGCTTATTCTCTACCTATAAAGCAAACGAAACAGACACATATGCTCACATAATTTAAGATGAAGATGAAAGCTAAGCAGCGTTTAAGCGTTTTTGTCGACAATAACTACCTCAGTATATACAAATAAGGAAATAGGTAGATACATAGATTGATAGATAAATAAAAAACAATAAGAATTGACCTACTTTTTTAAAGTACAATAGTTATAAATAAATAAGTTACCATTCTATTTGCGCTTAAAAACTCCAAGGGCTATTATTATTTATTCACGTTAGGAATCGGGTAATCACCCATATTATAAATGATACATTTTGGTTTTATAAACAACGCGCAACCTGGTTTGGTTGCGCGTTGTTTATAAAACATCTGGCCTGGGCTGGCCTGATAGCTCAGTTGGTAGGGCTTATTCCCAAAGTACTCCATTCTTTTGTTTATGAAAGATAAGAATCTCATACATTAGTTCCCATAATACTCCACAGAATTATTATTATAAATAATTTATTTTAAAATACAATTTTTCGGTTTCATTTTACTCCACGGCCATCTGGACCATTGTCAAAGTACTCGGATATCTAATTCTCAAACTGCTCCATCGAAAACAATATAGCAATTACATTTTAATAAAAAAGGTTTCATTTTGCTCCATGAAATATTGAGGGGTACAGTCAGTCACGTAAGTAATAGCTCTGTAAATGAAATTATGCTGAATAACAATAATATAAGTTAATGCCATCTATCTTACATTTACATAGAAGAAACATGCACAGCTGCAGTTCTTAGAATTTTCGGCAATATTGTAAAAGACGTATGTATTGTTTAGCTCTTGAGTTAGCCGTTGCTTAGTGCATCGGCTAATGTCAAGAGCAAAACAGTAAAAAAGAAAATCAGCACGTGGCTAAATGTAGTGCTTTAGCTCATCTTCCAATTGAATTCGTTGAAGATGGTTGGTTGGTAATAATGGAAGAATCTCCTACAAGTGAACCTGTCACTGAATTCAATAACTATTTTGTTTCCACCTGGCTCGAGAAAATACTTGATTGATACTGGCTGATTTTATGTTGTATGTTAGGTTTTTTTTTTATATTACGGAATGACGTGACGAGCTAGCCGTTCGCCTGATGTTAAACGACACGGCTGCCCATATCAGCTGCAGTGTCACTCGGAACTCTTAAAGTATAGAGGTTTGTAAGTTTTCATGTTTTTTAATTGTTTTCCTTGTATTGTTTGATTTTTAAGGTTTCATTTTTAATTATCTCGTTGATTTTGGCATGTAATAAATACTTATTTTTAATTATTAGTATAAATATATCTAATAATAAAAAAAAATTGCTAATCAAGTACTCTTGTATTTTATTTAAACTTCTCCTCATAGTTGACACACAGCTTTATTACAAGTAATACCTAGAATTTTTGCACCTGACTGTACGGCACCTTTTTTGGAGTAAAATGAAACATAAGAACAATGAT
This sequence comes from Ennomos fuscantarius, assembly GCA_905220475.3. Lineage (NCBI taxonomy): Eukaryota > Metazoa > Arthropoda > Insecta > Lepidoptera > Geometridae > Ennomos > Ennomos fuscantarius. The sequence goes on from HG992029.1 coordinate 4,693,521, forward strand.
TACAAATTCAATAAAAATTGCGTGGAGTTGTTTGAGAATGAATGTATGGCTTATTCAATTTCACGATACCGGTTACGTGAAGTACTTTGAAAATGCCGTGGAGCAGTTTGAAACCAAAATTATTATTCATTATTTTGATGTTTTTTTCGTGGAGTATTTTGAAACTATTTCTTGGAGTATTTTGAGAATAACCCGTTGGTAGTATCCCTGCCTTCTGAACTGTAGATTGTGGGTTCGATTCTCACCCATGACAATCATTTGTGTAATAAAAGCTGTTCGTTCTGTGTTTGGGTGTTATATTGTATTACATGTATATATTACACACATATATTATTTTATTACATGCATATATTTACAAACAAAAAAGTATATATGTGACGGCGGCTACGTCCAGTTATAAACTCTATGCACAGCGATCGAGCACCGTAATTTACCCTGTGGTGGCATTAAATTTATTACAGTGGCAGCACCGGCAACTGTTTGGCGCCCCTGCCTTTCTGGCTATATAAAGGGATCGATTGGTGTGCTACGGATCATTCTTGTTCCAGACACGGCGCGGTGCGGACATGCTGAAGGCCTATAGTTATATAGGTTGCAACCTACCTACCCACAACCCGTTCCTGCCCACATCAGAAGTGGGATTGCCCATTTCTACATCACTCTTCAAGCAACGCGAAACGTGACGAGACGTGATGTGAATGATGACGTGACGGCGGGTGACACTAATATCAAATTTAGTTGCAGGGTTAACCCAAACCAGTGAAAAAAAAAAAAATGGAAAAAAAGTAACGATTCGTTTTTTTTTTCGAGAAAAAAAGAGAATGTAAAAATGATGACAAGAAAAATGTGTCTGAATGCTAAAGGGATAATCTATCCGGACTAGCACTAATGGTCCATAAAAAAAAAAAGTTGGTTGCTAAAGGGATATCTATCCGGTCTAGCACTAATTGGTCCATTAAAAAAATTTAGGAATGATGATTTTTGGTTGCTATAGGGATATCTATCCGGTTAGCATTATTCGGTCCATTTTTTCATAAATGAAGGTATACTAATGGTCCTGAAGGGTTAACCCTGACGATGACTGGAAGGTTAAAATACTTTTGAGTAATCAAATTGAAAACTGATCTTTTGACTTTGACTCCAAGTTTAACTCAATTTAATTGTCAGGATGAACGAGCAATAACACTGACACTTATGTCCCTCACCAGGTGAAGCTAAGCGTACGAGGACGTACGCACGTCAGTATGGCCGTGACGGCGGCTACGTCCAGTTATAAACTCTATGCACAGCGATCGAGCACCGTAATTTACCCTGTGGTGGCATTAAATTTATTACAGTGGCAGCACCGGCAACTGTCATGGCGCCCCTGCCTTTCTGGCTATATAAAGGGATCGATTGGTGTGCTACGGATCATTCTTGTTCCAGACACGGCGCGGTGCGGACATGCTGAAGGCCTATAGTTATATAGGTTGCAACCTACCTACCCACAACCCGTTCCTGCCCACATATGTATTCCATCAGTTATTTGGTAGATACCCATACTACAAGCTTTGCTTAGTTTGGGGATAGATGGCGCTGTGTCAAATGTCCACACATATTTATTATTAGTATTATTATCATCAAAACAAGAATCTTTAGGCATATATAGATAATATTTAGGTATCAAATAACCATGTTTAACCGTATGAAAAATGTGCACCCGACACTTCTCGAATTAAATTTCGTGACCCTTAAATGTAGGTACATAGCAAAAAACAACATTATGCTTGATTTATCATATTAAAAGTGTAGTTAGCTCAATACCTAAAACGATTTGATAATTAAACGTCGACCCCCGAACAAAACCTTGATTAAGTCAAGAATTGTCCGAAAGAAAAAGAGGGACTCATAAATATTCATTAGTATAAATTTTAGACTGAAAAGTCATCGTTAAGTCTCTCCTATAAAATGGAGGGCGACCTTTAATCTATTTTCTTTACCTGTATTTTAGAGGAAAAAATCTTTTAGAAGATTTAACGGGTTTTGTGTTTCCATGAAAGGGTACAAAAGATTCTGAAATCTTGAAGCTAATTGAACACAGTTATAATTGAGAGCTATTCAATCATTGACTTTTACATTACATTGACTTTTATGAATTTTCAGAATCGTCAAATGGATTAAGTACTTAAAGTGATCACTACAGTAGTCGTATAAGCGTGGCATTAATCTACACCTATGGGCTCTGCTAAGAGTAACTTTCAAGAGAGAGAGCTTTAACTATGCTAAAATTGTTAGCAAAATTCAGGGTCCCAACTGTGTGCTATAACAGCGTAACTTCTACAAAGTTTCCATTTGCGACATTTAAAAATGAAGCAAAATGTTCGTTAAGAATCTATTTATTAAATCCCTGTCTCTAAGGCAATCCCTATCTATACAAATGTTACAAATTTAAAGAGTGGACGTTTGAATGTTTCAAGTGAGATTGCTCTATTAACGGCTGACCGCTGAGCAATTTCATCAAAATCAGTGAATTGCTATATAATATAATTTATTGTATATAATGCAGTGAATTATCTTCACATAAAAAATCTGGCACTGTTTAACTTTGTCCAAATAATTGATTGACTCAGGTATGACGTCGCGAAAGTTCATCTTAAATACAAAAAGATACAAGAATATATATATATATATATATTTTTTTTATGTTATTGAATGATGTGACGAGCTAGTCGTTCACCTGATGTTAAGTGACACGGCTGCCCATAACAGAACAGTGTCACTCGGAACTCCAACATGTAAAGTTTCGTGTGACTGCTGCACTGCGCACATCATCCTGAGACATCAGCACAGTCTGGTAAGATTACTCGACTGTGAGATCAGATCATAAAGTCTCATTTGCCCAGTAATTTCACTAGCTACATTGCCCTTCAAACCGGAACACAGTAGGGCTTGCACCCTACTGCTTGGCGGCAGAATAACTGGCAAAGCGGTGGTACCTACCTAGACGAACTTTGCAAAAAAGTCCTACCACCTAGAATATCTCGTGTTACTCAGCTAAGATAGCTAAGATCAGTTAGATTCTTGTTTCATTTTGTGTTTAAACTGTGTCCTGTTCATGCCAAAGGTCAATGTCATTAATAAACATTTTCAAACCTTTGAAAATTTTAGACGAAATTTTTCGTAGTAACTTTTTTAACAAGGCATGGATTATAAAATCCAATAGAAAAAAGAAAGTGTGAAGTACAATTTATTAAGCAAATTGATAGGTACGAACAGCAAAAAGCTTCTGAATATTAACCAGGTGGATGGTGTTAATTTATTGAAGACCTTATGTTCGAGAGGATATGATATAAATTTATATGTTTTGCGACGAACGTAAAGTGTTTTGGGTGAGGAAACATTGGGAGTAGGTACTTATGTAGGTCAACCACCCTAGGGAGGTGCTGCCGATAATTGGGACGTATGGTGCGGGAACTTTCGAATTTCTGAGAGCCTATCTTGCAGCGGTTTGATTTCGGTGTTTGGTGAGAGTTCCAAATATATTGTTTCTTGATCGATCCCTATTTTGTCTGTGTTCATGAAAAATGATTTAGTTCAACTTTTGTTGCAATTGTTTTCTATTCGTAAGATACATTCTTAGGAGGGTACTATACACGTCCATAATGGTTATTTATTAATAAAGTTGTCATTTATTTTTCTTAAAAGTATTTATAGATTGTTTTAAAAAATGCCCTAAAACTTTTGCCTTGTGTTTGTAGGTTTGTAGGTTTGCTATGCATCGATATATAATATATGCTATTGCACAGTTCGCTATGTCATTAAAACATTTTTTAATAAAGTTCCATTCGATATTTTTGTTTTGTAATAATTCGCATCCTCGCAAATAATTTGTTAGTTATTGTATATTAACAAAAGCATCCAAGACTAATCTATACATATAAAGTTCAAAATCCTAACTGAATGACTGACTGACTTTATATATCAACGCACAGCCTAAACCACTGGTCCTAGAGACTTGACATTTGGAGGGTGTGTTCTGTGTAAAGTGTAAGTATACACTAAGAAAGGGTTTTTTGAAATTCCACCCCCAAGAGATTTCACCCTGTTGGGTGGTTGAATTATCTATGAATAAAATTCTTCTTCGTTTCCTATAGGCCACGCGGGCGAAGCTGCGGGCAGAAGCTAGTACGAGTATAATGAAGGTGTTTTCATTCGTTTTTGGTTGGTAAAACAATATTATTATAAAGCAAAAGGTTATTTGTGAGACGAGCCTACTCAGGTGCTTGTTTCAAGCGCAATTAGGGGAGCCACCGACTGGAAGTTTTCAGCGCTACATTCCCCATTATGACTCCATGAATAATAATTAAAGTTTACGACTTTAATTGGTATGCCACCGATATTTAATGCTATTTGCATGTCGCGGGGATATTAACCTACCGGGCTATTACTTCAACTAATTGAGTTTTGTTGCCTTTCGATGTTGGGAACACATTTTGTTGTACACATAGCAATTCAGTATTACGCTGATTTACAGTTACATTCAGATGAAGTAAAACAGTTTGCGCGTAATAAAATCTATCTACCATCTTATAAAGAAGAAGAAAACGAAAAAGATCGCGTCGCCGCATTGTATTATTTTCCAAAACTTGTGTTGTTTTCAGTGCTAGTGCATAAAATTGGTGGCATTTTATTTGTTAAGTGCTGGACTACGGGCATGAGTGTGGGAAAGTGGTATAATGATGGTGAAGCGTTTTTTTCGTGTTGTTTCCAGAACTCCATAGAATCTTCTACCGCACCGTTTTACTAGGAGTATGACTTGACTAGACTAGACTATGACTTGACTTGATGACTTGGACTGTGATTTGACTTGACATATATGTATATTACTTAACTCGAGAAATTATCAATTACTTGACACTGGCGAAATACACAAAAGTGTGGAGCCATTAAAAAAAAAACATATACGAGAACCCGAAAAAATTGTTGCTTAGCTAAGTTGTGTTTTTATAGACTTTAGTCATACAGACGGGCATAAATCACGTTGTTATTGAGTTTTGACAGTAATTATATGAACGGTCCTATTCCAAGCGATTTATAATGTTTACCTGAACTTATACTGAGTTATTGTTATATATCCAGATGTAATAACTAGACTTTTTCGTGAAGTACGACATATCAAAGTAAACTGTCCGTAAGAATATTATCCTGTTTCATCAGGGTGCGTCAGGGTGTAACGAGGCCTTGTCATCTATTTTGTGTGGAGCTTTATTTAAGGGTAAATAATGTTTTTCGAATGTGCCGCTCCGCATCCCTATTAGGCAGATGGATGTAAAAAATTGCTGCAATATTGTTAGGCTTCCGTCATTTGCGGAAATGGTCGGGACTAGGAAAATCCAAATTCGAAAAATCGAAGCGGTCGTGTGCAGCAATCGCAATATGCTCATCCTAAGCCACACAGTCCGACAAATAAATAAAAGTGATTCTGTTTGTTTCGGCGACTTGCGCTTTGTGTGTCCAAAATTTTATCCAAAGTTGCTGAATAACTGTATAAAATTTTGGACACACAAAGCGCTGTGTGTTTCATTTATGTCTGTTGGTAATATTTATAAACCCATATCGAGGATGAACTCTGTACGATGCATAGATTATGTTACGCTAATTAATTCTACCCGTTACATAAATGAGCGTCAATACCAGCTTTACGACATATGATAATATTTCTACGTTATTTTCATCCCAGGAAACGTTTTGATACCAAATAATTCCCGAGCTTTACGACCTCGGAATAAAGGCGGTGCGGCGTGCAGATTTTTACGGATTTTTATTCTGTGCTCGCCTTTACTCCTCAGCGTCCCAGTACATAGCTATGTTCTTTCATAAAGGAAAAACGACTGAGTGAACATCGAACGAAGTTAAGATTAATACTCGAGCGCAAATCCGATTTTTTTTAATCATTGGCCTTGTGTCTTTTCTTCATCATCAGCTATGTCCAGTACATTGCTGCTGAACTAACCCTAATATACCTACTTACAATTTTTAATTGTTTACTATTATAGTATTTACTGAAATAATAACGAATACTGAAATAATTTACTGAATAAATAACGTATATGATGTTGAGGGGGCGGAAGGGTGAGAGAAGGCGTGGGTGTGGCAGGCAGCTATATTTTTCTAAAATAAGAAATATATTTCGAATGAGCCTGATCTGGCAATTCAAGTTTATTAACACGTTTGACTACGTTCTGTATTTGAGTTCAAAACCCTTTCCCAATTTCTATGCTTCAAAGGTTAATTTTATTAGGTTTCAAGAATTTATAGTCATTTGTCGGCAAACCATGATAACGAGGCCGATTGGTCATCGTAGCAGACTAGAAACGATCCTCTGTCATCATCATATTACGTTGTTCGACCTAGAATATTTTCGCTACTCTCAATAAGATAGTTTGATTATTTTTACTATTATTTATTCTGTGCATAAAGACCGATGATGAAACTGTGAACCGCCTGTAGGTATACTTGAATATCACTGTAGAAATATTTCTACCAAAATAGACACAAACAAATCCTTCGTAAGAATGAATAATTCTTATGTCTCTAGATTCGCTTGCTGCCTCTCCAGCTATCAATAAAGCCTTCACTGGCTGAGCTACCCTCTTCGTAGCCAAATACTCAATCTTTGGGCTTACGCGACACGGTTTCTTGCGGCTCCAGAATTTAGATTCCGATCTTCACCGTAATCACTGTTTAGTGAGCGCGTTAATCTTGGTTTTACTACTGGTCGTATTATATTATCTGTGGTTTTACCAAACTATGTCATCTGCCACGTCTTGATTTATCTTGTTTGTCTATATTTTATAGTACTGGCGTGATTTCATTTATCAATTTAGGTAGGTCCCTATCATTATCTTTTTTATAACATAGTATTGTACTGTAACAAATAAATTGTGTTACTTGTAAATTTTGTTTCTGACTTCGTGTGCTATTTATGCTGTAATTACTCAACAAATTGTATACAATATTTTATTTCTTATATAAATAATTTATCCGATTCTTCGACGTACGACGCACAATGCGTACGTACTAATACGTACGTGCAGGATAATTATTAATATAATAAATAAAATAATTTATCCAACTCATTGAAGTCAGGAACAAAATTTACAAGTCACGGTTTTACAAGTGACAATTTATTTCTTACAATAATACTATGTTATGATATGATATTAACTTGGACTAGCAACTTGATCAGCTTTTAGTTGTAAATCCATTGCATCTTCGTTCCACTGCTTTGAGTAAATATTGATGTTTGTCGATTTCATCTAACGTCTTCATTGCGTATACATAACATTCCTGACTTAATAACGAAATTGAGATATCAGAATTTTAACATTTAGATCAAAATTATATTAACGCCGATTTAGTGAAATAGGTATGTATCACAATTAATTCTCTTGTTTCTAGAATGTTCTAATTAAATTTACAGAGATTCTTGGTGCGAGTATTACGTGTATATTTGTTAAGTGTGACGGTAACTTAGAGCCTCTATACTTGTGTAATTTCAAGATTACTCCGATCAATTTCACTTATCCAACTTAGTGGTATCAATTTGCTTTGATACTTTAGTATCAAAGGGATACTAGTAGTTTAGTATTAACCATATCAGTTCTCAAGCCACATTCATTACTATAATTTTTATCTCGCTCGCAGTTCACTCTTATACCGCTTGCCTCTGCCTCAGCCTCTGTGGTGCTGTGGTTTAGCAGGTCGGCTCATAACTTGGAGGCTGCGGGTTAGATTCTCGCGGCAGGAGAAGTATTTGCACAAAAAAGCACCAATACTTGTTGTGAGTCTAGGCGTTGTGGGACCATGGTCCTCGTAGTTCCTGGGTCAGGAAATTCTAGTTAGGGTCCAGGATCTATGTATGTGATCGTTGGGCGTTATTATTATTATTATATGAGACTGAACCGGTATTTTCTAGGCAGATGTGTTCCGTCGTCGAATTCGTCGTCATTTATCATCAGGTGAGACAGTGGTCAAATGCAATCCTACAAAGGTAAAAATTATTAATGATAAATCTATTGTATTTGATTATTCTTTTTTTATTATTCATAATCTACTTTCATGCCAGCATTACTCTGATCGCGAATACTTAAAAAAGTGCAAAAATCTCATCAGGCAGTTTGACAAATAATTATTGCTGGAAAATAGAATCTAGTCATTGTCACAGAAATTATGAAACAAAATTATGTTTTTCATCGGCACAAAAGGACTCTTTTTTATACAGGAGCATCTTCTTTAGAGCGTATTAACTCATGGAAGTTTTAAAAATGGTGTAACTTTTTGCTCTAGTATCTGACGTTTTGTAGTCTGTCCCCAACTAATCCCAGGATTAAGCGGTTACGGTTGGAACCGGGAAGCCAGGAAGCCGGGAAACCGGGAAGGCTGGTAGACGCAATCAATAAGCCAGCTTTGATCGTACGCTAGGATCATCCCCGATAAATGAAGTAGGTCTCATCCGAGAAGTCCCCGGTCGTTTATTATGCAAGCACGTCGATGCGGCTCAGTGTTAGGTTTGTAATTTGCGATATTCGATGCAAGTAAAGCCAAAACAATGGAGTTCAGCACGTGATTGAAATTTGGTGAATATACTTTTTTTATAACCGACAAAGTTATTTAAATATTCCCTAGCATTTGATTTTTTTTTATTAATAAAGATAACAATATAATACAAGCACTATAATATTAGCATGTAATTATTAGTTTTATTTAATCACACTATCACACTAATATTATAAAGGCGAAAGTTTGTATGTGTGTATGTGTGTTTGTGTGTATGTCTGTTACTCCTTCCTGTTACTAATATCAGCGTCTCTACAAAAACGAAAAACTATTTATTCGTAAGTACAATAACTCCAATTATTTAACACACGACGTTAAAATTCGGTTTGTATCTAACTATCTCGTATTATCACACTATCACACTAATCACACTAATATTATAAAGGCGAAAGTTTGTATGTGTGTATGTTTGTTACACGCTCAAACGGCTGAATGAATTTGGATGATATTTGGATATACAAGATAGATTATACACTGGATTAACATATAGGCTACATTTTATCCCGGACAAGTGAAATTTTCCCGTGGGATGAGCAAATAACTAAAATACTTTCTATCCGCGTGTGAAACCGCGGGGCGCAACTAGAACTTAAATACTTTTTGATTGTAACATACATAGAATACAATATAACACCCAGACACAGAACAAACACCTATGCTATTCACACAAATGTTTGTCCTGTGGGAATCGAACCCAAAACCAGGTTCAGAAGGCAGGGTTACTGCCAACTGAACTATCGGGCCAGTCAAGCCAGCCAGTAAGGCATGATTGTAAGGTATGCTTTTTTAAACTCATCAAAATATAACCAAATTTAAACGGTAGCATGTACGTTAAATGTATTATATCGTATTTTATTCACATACATTTATTGTATCTTATTCGCTCCTGTTACTTTGGGACGACAACCCTGCTAGCTCGCTTCTTCACCACAAACACAATTGAAGGGGTGAGAATAAAAAGGATTTAACTGATTTTTTTGACCAAATGCTTATGGGTATCGTTGGATTCAGCGTGAAATTATCTTCAATAATACATTCTCAAAATACCGAAATGAGGCTTAAATCTCGAGATTTTGAGTCTAAAAATGGTTTATCTGTCACAGGAATACAGTACGCTTAGCATAAGAACATTACTTTATTTCTTTTATTATATAATTTTTTTACAGTAATTGTATGAATTAGTACTATATTTAGTAATTTTAAATAGAAATAAAACATTTTCAAGCAACAGAAACTTACATAAACCTTTTCTATTACCTTATAAGCACTCTACATAAAAATGACGCCGTTGACGTTTAAAGTCAATTTTCTCGAAACTGTCAATTTGTCAGTTAAATCCTTTTTATTCTCAACCCTTCAATTGCACTATTCTGTACATATACATTTGTATCTCTATATACATTAATTTTATTACTACTATAAAAAGGTAAGTAGACTACTTATAACCTAATTGCTTAATTCAATTGTTTTTCCTCTCTTAGGTCTGTATTACAGAACGATGCTCAGTCATTGATCGGTGCTCAAGCAGAGATACATTCACTAATTGATCACTTTATGAATGAAATCTCTGCTCGACCACCGATTGATGACTGAGCATCGTTCTGTAATACAGACCTAAGTCTGTCCAATATCCTGACATTCGCTCGTGTAATAAAAACTTATTTATTTATTAATTGGCTCCACACTTTGTGTATTTAGCCAGTGTCAAGTAATTGATAATTTCTTAAGGTAATGATATTTCACGCATATTATCAAGTCACAGTCCAAGTCATCAAGTCATACTCCTAGTAAAGTGGTGGCAACTTAACTAGAAGCTTCTATGGAGTTTTGGAAACAACACGAAAAGAATGGTTTCACCATCATTATACCACATTCCCACACTTATACCTGTAATCCAGCACTTAACGAATAAACCACCAATTTTATGCACTATCACTGAAAATAACACAAATTTTGGAAAATAATACAATGCGGTGACGCGATCTTTTTCTTTTCCCGCCAAAACTCAATAAAAACTTAAGATTATTTTATCGTGAAAATGTTGAGATCCTGGAATTTTAAATCTTATTCGGTCCTGCTACTTCGGGCCGATAACCCTGCTAGCTCGCTTCGTGACCACAAACACATTTGCACTATTCTGTGCTTGTCGAGAAATAAACTTTGTTGACAATGACTGATGCGGTGCCGATGTCCGACGATCCTTGAAGTTTCGATTTACGACTCGATCACGGTCCAATTCCGGTTGTTTAACTTTTGTAAGAAAACGTTCGCCTATTCGCTCCAAATTGTGATAGATTTTATAGTTTGAAGACTGAATCAATAGAACATATGTAGAACAATGGAATTTCACTAAACTTCAACTTCAAATCGAAAGTCGAAGATTCATACAAATGGTAAGTACTTAAATAATGTATTCCGTACATGTTTTTTGCTATCACAGCATGCAAATCTTATACTGACCCTTGTCAGCATGAAACTACAATCACAAAAATAAAACTCAATAAAATAAGCTAAAACGTCAATAACAAATCACAAAACTAAAATAACCTAAAAGCCACAGCACCTACATACTAGCTTACCTGTTGTTATTACTATTACCTACCTAACGTGACCTACCTAACCTAATATTTACGGTTCTGTTTGTTTTTTCTAAGTAATAAATATATTCTTATTTTTATTCTATGGTGTAGATAATTTATTTTCATGTTACCTATAATTTAATCTATATGCTTCACAGTTTCAAAATATCCTAACTAGAGATAAAACAAGTAACAAACACAAAGCGTAATATACCGACTTCAATTTGGTTTTCTCATGGATGCCATTGTCAGAACTAGACCAAATTGAAATAGGACCAGACGGGAAACACCACGCTTTGAAATAAAAAAGAATCAATAATTTCGGTTCACCCAATGGAAAGCTTGGAGGTAACAAAGGTTAAAAAAAAAAAACAATCAAATTGAGAACCTTTTTTTTTTGAAGTCTGTTAAAAAGTAAAATATCGCTTTTTGGATAGCATTTCTAGATCTTTCCGAAATTAGTTCGGTTTGTACCCAAATTAATAGTGTATTCTTGCAAATATACAAATGATTTTGATTTGATTTATAATGAAAATATAACATTTGCGAATTGCATCATGATAATCGAATCGAAACAGAATCGACGAATTAACGATCGATAAACTTTTTGCGGCAAGCGTGCAATTTCCCCGCGTGCCATTGAACAGGGCACAAGTTCACCCTTCGTTGACATTGTATCTAACTCAATTTCAAGACAGTGACAATGCGGCCAAACCCACTTCCAGTAGTTTCACTTTAGCTTCGAATGTAGGTATTTGATATCAACTTCGTAGTTTGGAGTAACGTCTTGTCCCGTTTTGAAACTGTATTGGAAGTGTGTCATTAATTTGATGAAAGATGCGTGACTGCCACGACAGTACCGCCGTTGTTTTTGTGCGTGTTTGTTTACCGTATGTCGTTGACTTGTCGTTCATATGTACCTGAAACAAAGATTTAAAAGTTGATTTAAATATGGTTCACCTTACTTTATGCCTTTTATTTATTTTCCTATCAATATATATAGACAGGTGGTGAGCAGGTCGGCTCGTAATCCAAAAGCAGCGGGTTCGATTCCCGTGACAGGACATGTATTGGTGTACAAAAAAGTGCAAATACTTGTTCTGTCTCTGGTTGTTGTGGGACCATGGTACAGAGTAGATACCATGGTCCTCGTAGTTCCAGGGTTTCTAGATACTGGGAATCCTAGTTAGTGTATAATCCAAATCCAAATCGTTTATTTGCAAATAAAACATGGTTGTCGAAGATTCATACAGATGGTAAGTACTTAAATAATTTATTCCGTACATGTTTTTTTGCCATCACAGCATATATAGGATCTATGTATGTGATCGTTGAGCGTTAGTTTTATTATTATTGTCATTATATAGTGAACTAGCTTCTGCCCGCGGCTTCGTCCGCATGGCCTATAGGACACAATTTTTTTTTTTATAGATAATTCAACCACCCATTTCACCCTCTTAGGGGTGGAATTGAAATTTTTACAGTAGAAAAACCCTTAGTGGAGACCTGTACAAAGACCACATCCTCCAAATTTCAAGTCTCTAGAACCAGCGGTTTAGGCTGTACGTTGATATCAACAACAACATAGTTGGTGTTTAGATGATTCCAAGTTGTCTTACTAATGCGATACAACAATAATAATGTTCATAATTGACATGTATAAAATATTGTTTGATTGTATATCTTCTTTTTTTTAGGGGGGGAAATGTTCTCGCACACACACGGGAGTGGTGGCAGGGTGTGGGACTCGAACCAACTAAAAACCCCCCCGTGATCCATCCGCCGCCGGGATGGGGCGAGATGGTGTCGCGGCTGCATTGACTATCTATTGTATATCTAACTTTAACCGAGATTAAATTATTTCTACATTTTAAAAGTTTAATAAAGTTCGCCACAAAAGGGTTTCAGTTCAACATTAGATAATACAATATGCATAAGTAGTTTACATTATAATCCTCTTGAAAACGTAATCTTATAGTAAAATTTGATGTGAATAATTTGGACGCATTAGCTCGGGTCTGGGCCTCATTAATGCGGTTTCAACAACTTAGGGGAAGCAATATAAACACTGACAACGACTTGTCGGTTCCGAGATTTTAGTAGTTAATGATGCAACGTCGTTAACTTGTGTTTAAAACCTTTGTATAAACCGGACGGGTGGGTTTAAGGATATACGTCTCTGTCAGATATCGATAGTTCGAGAGAGAAAACATGTGCGCAACTGTGAGGGTTTGCGGTAAGGCAAACTTGCTTGGCATGGCGCCTTGGCACAGCAGCCTATTTTATAGTAAGCTGGCGCCAACAACCGAGAGATTTACCCCATCTGTATTAACGCGCCACATTTATTAATAGCAACGAATGTTGTGGTTGGGTAATGTTTTTGGTGGGTAATGGCCGAAACATGATTTTGATAAATCCACAATCATTTTTAGCGGTCGCTCCTGAAGTAGAAAGGCAATGGGCGTACTCTAAATAAATGGCTGGGAATTATTAACTTATTGGAGGAATGTGGATATAAATAACGGCAATGGACGTGGTCATATTATTCTTCTGTAATATCCAATTCGTGGAGATATAATCAATAACAAAGGGCACTGTTCTCGATAATGCTGATTAATTTTTTAGTAAGATATTGTTACAACAATGGACACAAGTAGTACTTAGGTAGGTATCACCTAAGTCTGCACTCTGTTTAGGGCTAAGACAAAGCTTCGTTCTACAAGCTTTAAACAAAAGTAGACTACTCAACATTTACTCAGCTTTAATAATAAAGCTTAGTTTTATTCCGGTATGATAATAATTTACGTTTATATAAAATAATCCACGTCTATTTATTTTTCAAATAAAACTTCTGGTTGGGCCCCCAATTTTTTTTTTTGTAGTTCTGGAATTCAAAAATACAGATGTGAGCAAAGTTTACAATACACTTATTTCTTACAGATGAAGAGCTTCAATGATTTCGTACCTACCATTTAGTACTTGCATTTGGGTCATACATATTCAAAATTTCACAAGAGTGTGCTACTCTTTAGCAGAATTTGGACTTGCCATTGAGAATTCTGATGCGAGTTCTGTGAATTTCTTGAATGTTATATCATACCTATGCTTTCATATCCCTTGCATTCTACACCACAGTATATTCACATGTACCTACACATATTTGTGACAAACATTGCATTACGTAGCATTATATCCTCTGCATGTAATATCAAGTTACTGAAGTAGTGTAACTTGGTTGGGTTGAGGCACTGTGTAGTGAATTTCTGAGGTGTGTGAGTGAGCCATGTACTAGTTCTCCGGCGTCAGTCCCAAAGGACCCAAGCGATATTATATGCGGCGAGTTACCAACACCTCCAGTTTGTACGGTTATTGTGTTAGAACTTCTGATTTATGGGGTCAGCTGAACTACGTACTAATACATAGCCGTATTGAACGGGATCCTTACGAAATAATGGTTTGGGTGTAGGGTCTTTGTGAGTTTAGTTACATAATTTGCTAGATATTTGTGAGGAAATGTTTAATTAGAAACCAACTTGTTTATGAACCTTGCTAATGCATTTAGTAATGTTATATTTTTTTTATGTAATGGAATGACGTGACGAGCTAACCGTTCGCCTGATGTTAAGCGACACGGCTGCCCATATCAGTTGCAGTGTTACTCGGAACTCTAAAGTATAGAGTTTCGCGTGACACTGCACTGCGCATGTCATCCTGAGACATCAGCACAATCTGGTAAGATTACTAGATTGTGAGATCAGGTCATAAAGTCTCATTTGCCCAGTAATTTCACTAGCTACAGTGCCCTTCGAACCGGAAAACAGCAGTGCTTGCGCACTACTGCTTGGCGGCAGAATAACTGGCAAAGCGGTGGTACCTACCTAGACGAACTTTGCAGAAAAGTCTTACCACCTAGTAAAATGTTAAATGTTAAAATGTTATAAATCTAATTTTAGTGAAAATTAGGGACACTTAAACATGAAAATCAAGACATGAGGACGTGCAACGTTTCCGGAAACGATGTCATAGTGTAAAGTAGAAGAAAAACATAAAGAAGGCTGACACTGGAATAAATTGCTGAAGAATAAATAAATAAATATTTGTGGACATTTCACACAACGTCATCTGGCCCCAAACTAAATAAAGCTTTACAGCTTGTAGTATGGAAACCGATAGACAATAAACTGATAGAATACATTAGATACTTTTTGTTCGAAAATACATACAGACAATACAATATAACACCCAGTCACAGAACAAACACCTATGTTTATCACACAAATGTTTGTTTAGGGGTGGGAATCGAACCCACACATCAACCATGCAGTTCACACAGAAAGAGCTATTACCAACTGAGCTATCAGGCCAGTCAAGAGAGTCAAGAGTTAAGAGGGGAAGAGGAGAGAGAGAGAGAGAGAGAGAGAGAGAGAGAGAGAGAGAGCTTTCCACAACAATCGCAATTGTTAGCACAGTTATCTAAATAGACTGCGGCTGCCTTATTGACAAAACCGGAAAAAAGGAAATTACCGGTACCGGAAAATGCACGTAGATACGTAACTATCTGCTGAATTCATTGTTTTAATGTATGGCAGTTTCTAACTGACAAAGGATTTTCAAATTAATTCAAACAATAGAAAAGCCAATATTATCGCGATCGAATGTTATAATAGTGAGCTATTGTCGTATTGCATACAGTCATGTTATTTTACACTTACCTAATAATAGACAGGCTTTGTGGTGTCCTGATTGAACAGGTCGGCTCATAACCCGGATCGGTGGGTTCGATTCCCGCGCCAGGACAAGTATTTGTGCACAGAAAAAAAAGGGCAAATATTTATTCTGTGTCTGGGTGTTATATCGTATTCTATGTAAAAAAGTTTCTAAGTATTGTCTGGTCTATGCATGTATTTACAAAACAAAAAGTATCTAAGTATTGAATTATCTGTTCCCATAGTACAAGCTTAACTTAGTTTGTGGCCAGATGGCGCTGTGTAAAATGTCCACAATATTTATTTATTTAAGTTAGACTTTTACGGAATTAATTCGTCCAACGTACATTTTTAACAAATGACGTGATGAGCAAGTCGTTTCCGTAATGTTAACCTAACAAATTGAAACTCTGTAGCATGACACTTTATCACTAACTTGATTCATGACTCAAGCATCATAATGTTCCTAGTAATTTCTCAGTTGTATAAACTCTCTACTTTAACTACGTTATTTTTTAAAATAAATGTGTAGAATAGGTATTAAAAATCTTGAAAAAGTCACAGTAATGATTACTTCCGTCACATAACTAATTCGAAATACCTAGGGCTTGTTTCAGAATGTCCGGTTAAAGTTCCGGTTAAGCTAATAGGAACTTATCTGTTATTTAACCCTTCTTGCGTTCCACAATCACTGGAAAGGGCTGACCAACACGTTTAGTATCTATTAACTTAAATGGCAGATCCAGTGGCAACTAATTCGTTATTTGATGGATAAGAAGTTTGTTTTACAGCTGAAGTATGCTTTGAGCAATGCATCAAAAATGCGAGATTTTTTAATAAAATATTTTATTAAACTATTATTATATTAGTTATAACAAGTTTTCGTTACAAAAATCACACTATCACATCACACTAATATTATAAAGGCGAAAGTTTGTACGTGTGTATGTTTGTTACTCCTTCACGCTCAAGCGGCTGAATGGATTTGAATGAAATTCAGTACCAAGATATCTTATATACTGGATTAACATATAGGCTACATTTTATCCCCGAAAAGTGAAATGTTCCCGTGGGATGTGCAAATAATTAAAATACTTTTTATCCGCTTTTAAACCGCACGGCGCATCTAGTATATAGTAATAGAACTGAAAACCTTGCAAAAGTGATTGTATTGTAACATTATATGTAATGTATATATGTATGTAATATGTAATATCAATATTGTATCAATATACGATTAGGTAGCCAGATGAAAAACAATGAATATGAAACGTGATGTAAGCTAACCGAAAGTTTTATCTTCCACATAATTTACGTGATGGTTAATTACTAGCAACATTAGTTGCACATTTTGAAACAATCCCTTAATATCGTAATTAAATATTAACCTCTGAAATGCACACACAAAAGTAATTGCCAAGTTCCGCTAGGTAGCGAAACTAATTAAGCTTGCCTAATTAGCAATCTCAATTTGTATACGCAAGGCGCTTTCCCGAAATTTTATTAAGCTCCAAATTCTATATTTAAAGTCAATTACCAGCCTCATGAATGTTTCTATTTTCCTCTTTGTTTATCGCCCGATGAAAATAAAATCCGTTGTTTCAATTCATTCCGTCATTCGTAAATCGATTTGTTTGTTTATGGTGTGATAAGTAAATGAATGAAAGTTCACTTTGTAGTGTAAGTAATAAGAAGAGAGAAGGTAACATGTAATATACACACTAAGTATATTTAAATGACTTTCCAAGAACATATCTGGCCATGTATCAATACGGAACCCTATGTATCAATACATAGGGTTCCGGAGATGCACCGAATGAATTTCACAGCTTTGTTAATTTTCCTATTTGTATTTACTTTGCGACTGTGCACCTTAGGAGCGGTGCGGTCTAAGTTGTATTAGATGAACCATTTTCTTCCGTGTTCACAATCTCGTGATATTAGCAAAAAGATTAAAATATTAACAGGTACGTAAATAAAACTTGAAGGTAGTGTTTTTGTGAATATTATAACACCACCTTAGAGAATTTAACCGCTTAGCTTAGAAATTATATGAGCAAAAGAACATGGCAGAGAATACTGAACTGTAAACATCAGTTTTAAGGATTCCCAGTTCGACCCAAGAGTGACCTTTCGTTAGTTTTGAAATAACGAGCCCAGTTCAGTCTATCAGTTCTATCTGCATAGAAGTAAGTAACTAACTTTTCCACTACAGAACAAATACATTTAATAGCTGTATCGCAACCACGCGCCGAGTCTGCGAGAGAAAGCTCGAAGGCGCGATAAACTTGGTTTGCTGACGTTGATTTATGTCTCAGTTTGTTTGTCCGGAGACAGCCGGCTCCCAACTCCGGTTCATCCGGAATCCCGGTTAAGATAAGGCGTCTCTAATGCATACTACAAATTACTGGACGAAATTGCTGTTTACGCATACATGGGGGACGGCGGCGCTAAATTGTCTGGGGATCAAGGTTTGAAGTGCTTGCAGATATTATGACTACATTGCGATATACATGATGGTTGTGATCTCTCTGTCTAGTCTAGATATCAGTTGCAAAGTAGTAGAAACACACGCTAATTTGTATAAATCAACTTACACATAAAAACATTTTTTCTTTTTTTTATGTCATAAGGTACTGTACTCCTTCATTAAAATTACTATCTAGCTATTACTACAGCTAATAAGTAGTTTAAATTTGAAACTTAAACTGCTGAAGTACTCCTAAGAATATGTCCATTAATACCGTTCTTAATGTCTCTATATTAATTATTAAAATAATTAATTTAATTAAGGGGAATACACCTTGTTAATAACAAATGTGATTGTTATATTGAAGACCTTACCTTCACCATGCCTTCACCGGACTGTAGCTAATGTTACGTATTAGAACAAAAATTGTAGTCGTTTCAAATAAGTTTGAGTTTGCAAATTACTTAAACCGTTTTATTAGTTGAACCAAATTTTAGCATACGCAAAAAATAATCAAACATTTATACGGCCAAAAAAATGTATTGTTTACTCGAACAAAATTCATCCTCAGCATTAATTTATTACCAGACATGTTTTCAACGAAATGAAACAAAATTACGAAAATGTAATAAAGTGAGCCGTTTTTTATGAACACTATTATTACTACGTACCCAGTTAAAAGGGTATATTAGGCGCCATATACCTAATACCACGCGATCTCATAAATAAAACTAGTATCAACTACAAATGAATTTCTTGAAAAGGTCGTAGAAATTAGAAGTTTACGTGAGTGTCCGGTCACGCAAACCTCCAAACCCCTTGTACATATTTACCTATTACATTATTTAAGCGTGTTGGTAACGATGCCGACGTAACCCGACACCCTTTTGGTTACCTTATTGTTTTTGAAAAGCGAAATGAAAAGAAAACACAGAATAACTCAACTGAAAAACAAAAAACACAGTGCTATACACACGCACATTTAAATTTGAAAAGTTAGTTATATACAAAAAAAAAACGAGTGTACAGACTACACGACTGAAGTAAAACTTCTTTAGTTTAGCTCTATATCTATCGGCCGGTATAACTTTGTTTTTTTTTCTTGGTTTAATGTTAACGTCGCCATCTTTAAAATTGTAAATTGTAATTTTACCGGACATACCAACATAATAATACAATTTTTTTACTTTTTTATGTTGACAATGGAGATCTACGTGAATCAACTTCAACTTTCGTTCGCCTCGCATTCACCAGCTCACTCACGAAGTGAAGTTTTACTTCATAAATATGTTCTGACCTAACCATATCCATGTTTGTGGTTAATTTAATCATTTAATTATATGCCAATTAATTATTTGGTTAAAAATTGCATGTACAGTAACAGCAAGTAGAGGAACAAATTAACAAACAACTGACACGGAAATGAGAATCGAGTGGAAGCGTCAAAAACAAAGCGATCATCCGATGCCGACTCGTCATAAATCGCCACCGAGTGAATAATCGAATGGAAGGTACGTACTCCGGCCAGACGAACCGCACAGTCCCTGATATTTTCATGAATAACCGATATAAAATGTATTCTGCTTCGGTGAATAATTTATTCTCAATTGTCACCCCCGTATTCGTAACCGAACTTTGTTCACCAGGTGTTCGATCAACGATTACGAACAAGCGCTGTTCATGTTCAAATTTTGATTGGGACCCTTTTGGGTGGGGCCATCACATATTCAGGATTCGTTTCACATTACGGAAAGTAAAAACCTTTGTATTCGATTAACTTACTCGTGCTCCCAGATCCTTAATTAATATTTGATTTCAGGGTTCTTTAAGAACGGCATTTTATTCAAGACTTTCAGTGTACTTACAAGATTTAACTTTACTATCAAGTATATTTACGTTTCTGTGTAGTGAACGTAATATTGTTTCACAATATTCTCGCAACTGCAATACTTTATTTTCAAACTAAATACTACAATGATATAATAACTAATACTAAACACTACCTACTAATTTAAAAAAAACATTTGGACTATATACTGGCCGCGATGACCTATAGATAGTCCAAATGCTCCAGCACACTACCTGTAGGTAGCGTACCCAAAATGAACTAATTAAAAAAAAAAAGCAATATAATTTGTTATACATGTATGTATTCATTTATAATATATTTCACTTGATATTGATTTCATATTGACGTCAATAGATTATCCCAATTTACAGCTAGGTATATTTTTTGTCGATTTATAAATTCTTTTAAATACATTGCACCTTAATAAAAATCCACAGATACGACCCGTGCAGAACTCTGCTTTGCTTTTATTAAAGTAATTTTCTATTGTCATTCACAGCGCAATGATTAATTTTTAAAAAAACTTAACAATGATATAAAAAATTATTAAGAAAGACCACGGTGCTTATAAGGATTGTCAACGAGTATTCCCAACGGGTCGCGGTATTAATCAAAGCTTAAGAAAGCTAATATTTAAAGTGACACTGGCTGAAAGTTTGTAAACAAAAACAGAGGGCGGCTGCTTCGACGGAACCCGACGAAAAACTTGCTCCTCTGACATTGATGGATGCGAGCGGCAAAGCGCCAACGCCGGCCGTTTTGCTAAAAGGTAAACCCAAAAAGTTGGTAGGCACGTATACCTATTTGTAATTCCGAAACTGTTTAGGTACGCTGTTATAATTGAAATGAAAGCTGTGTATTTTATCACTTGGAAAACGAGTTTTGGGGTGGCAATAAAGTTTAGGAAATTATAAACAGTATTGTGTTTTGCAAGGTATTAAAGCGCGAAAACCACTTCGAAATTATCCTATAAAAAACTCCTCACTCGTATATTATTATTTTTTTAATACGTATTTATCATTTTTATTAAAAAGCAAAGGATTTATGCTGTCAACGCGTGAAACCTAAATTTGTACAAAGACATCTTGGTACAGTTATAAAAACCAAGGCTTTCTACTCCATGGCATTTTTTTTGCATCAAGCTAATTTCAAAATTTGTGTGTAATTTTCCATTACTTTTTAATAAAGCAAAAAAACAGGGCTTTGAAAATTTGAAATGTGGTCCATTACAGCCTACTTCGGTAAAGACGCCATGAGATATTAAACGAGTAATTTAAAAATTCTTAGGTATAAAGGACTGGCCTAATTATTGTATCTACCATTACCATCGTTATGTTCATTTTAATGGCAAAACTCACAACCCACCTTCTTTCCCAAGAAATCTTTGCCCCCGAGTTTCAGCGATTGACCGCACCCGAAAATTCCTGAAGTTATACCACAGAACTAATAGTAGTTACTTACCTACTGCGTAGTTGAACGCGTATTGATAATGAACACTCCCACAAAACGAATACCAGAGAATTGCAAATATTTTTAGTCGACCATTATACATACAGAGAAATATGCAGATATATATTATAGGCGCAAATATAGTAATCTCGGTAGCGGTTACATATTTGAGCCGTTTGGTGTTGAGACCCTGGGTCCTTGGGGGTCGGAAGCTCATCGCGTTTTCAAAAGTTTATCAGAGCGTCTGGTCGACGCGACGCGTGACCAAAATGCTGGCACTTATTTGGCACAACGAATAAGCATTGCAATTCAACGGGGCAATGCTGCCAGCATGTTGGGTACGCTACCTTCTGGTAGTGGGCTGGAGCATTTGGACCGTCTATAGGTCATCGCGGCCAGTATATAGTCCAAATGTTTCTTTTTTGTAGTAGGTAGTTTTTAGTATTAGTTATTAATTCATTGTAGTATTTAGAAAATAAAGGCAATCTGCCATGTTAAAAAAATAAATAAAATAAAAATACAGAGATAAGTCCTTAGCTTTTCTATTTTTCCTCAATTTATTTTATATCTGCACAGAACGAGTACAA
The DNA here is from genome assembly GCA_905220475.3 of Ennomos fuscantarius. Classification (NCBI taxonomy): domain Eukaryota; kingdom Metazoa; phylum Arthropoda; class Insecta; order Lepidoptera; family Geometridae; genus Ennomos; species Ennomos fuscantarius. Next base: position 4,715,759 of record HG992029.1, read on the forward strand.
CAATTAATGGGTATTCGTACATTTACCGACTACATTTCAGCGGCATGTTTGTATCCCGTTAGCTTATTTGCGCGGTGGAAACAACGTTAGCCTGGATTCCGTAAAGCTGACACGAGATGTGGCACTAATCCCATATCTAAATACTCGGTAATCACGGCGACCCCATATATTATGTGTGTTCTGTCATGTGGTACGAACAATATAATTTATCACGGTAAATTTTATATATAATTTAAAGCTTTGCTTGCAACCTTTTTGGTGATCATATAGTAGCACTTACGTGAAGCTCGAATCGACTACAGGGAGTAATAGAGATAAAAAGTTGTTATTACACAATAAACACTTTGTAATTTTATATGCTTGGTAAAATAACTTAATTTTAAGTACCTAATATAATCTTAATCTAATTAATTTTGACTTAGTGCTAAAAATAACCTATTGGCAATAAATCTTTTAACTTAGAAAATATCCATTATACGCAGAGAAAAAATATCCACAAGAATTTCTAATTTGTACTTAATACTTGTAGATACTATGTTGCTACTGATAGCAACATGGTATCTACAAGAAAATTAGGAATTACACAGTACAGTACAGTAGGAAAGTACTGATACTGTAAGCGATCTGCGTGAAAAATGTCATCCAAATTAGTAAAACTGATTTGGCGTAAAAGCCAAACAAACAAGCATTTGCGATTATTATTAGGGATTTTGTCGGGACTCGTTCCAAACTTTTCACTTATACATAGAGGTTTGGGACTCCAAATCTGACGGGAGTTGTCAAAGCGAAGCGCCGCAGATCTCGGAAACAATCGTCCGAACTCGTCCAACTCCAAACTCCCTCACCAATCGTTTGCGTTCAAATTGTCTGTTTACCAAGCAGAGGCACAATCCCGACGGCTGTTATCGTTGATTTCGAATCTGGACAGTTTTGTATACGTACGTACGTACTTTCAGTGTCTGTTACTTGAAAATGAAAAACAGGTTAACTAAACATGGCACAGTTACACAACGTTTTTAGAACAATTTTTTTGTCTACTATTTATGTGAAATATATATTATTGAACCCAGTGGCTTTGGCATGTATTAGTTTATCCATTATTTGCGCAGACTAACTTCGCATTTTAAGCTACACGACTGCCCATATCAGTTGCAGTGACACTTGAAACTCAAAAGTATAGTTTCGCGTGACACTGCACTGTGCACGTCATTCTAAGACATCATCGCAGTTTCGCAATAAGATTACTAGACTGTGAGATTAGGTCATAAAGTCTCATTTGCCCAGTAATTTCACTGGCTACAGTGCCCTTCAAATCGGAACACAGTAGTGCTTGCGCACTACTGCTTGACGGCAGAATAACTGGCAAAGCGGTGGTACCTACCTAGACGAATTTTGCAGAAAAGTCCTACCACCTAGTAATTTCTTGATTCTCTTGCCTTTTTTAACTCTGCACATTTAGTGAAGTTTCTACAATTAGAGTGGTGATTTTTTTTTCAGCCTCAAAGCTCATTCCCTAATTTGATAGTGTTGGAAACAAAAACAGTGCTGTGTTAATTAACTATTTTCGTCTACCGTGATCATACTAAAAACGATACAGTATTGTCATACTTAATGCAAACGTTCATTATTTCAGTTTTCCCTTGTTTATTTTTACAGACTACTTTTTACGTGGCGCTGCACTCGGCGGAGTCATTATAACTTCTTCGTATTTTTAAGAGCCCTCCAAGGCACACTTACAAAAAATAAATTTGAGGTGGAACCATGATTGCAAATTCTACTTTTAATGTTGTTTTGGTGTCGATACATATCAAAAAATAATGTAAAATATAATTTGCGTGTCAGGTGATAAAGCTTACTATCAATTTGTGTATTATACATATGCGTGTACACACAAATTGAAGTATGTAGTCGTTCTTGGAGTTCAGATGGCAAGAATCGTAGTAGACGTCCCACAGTTAACTTATTTATCAACTATGACTCTACATCTATAAAACCAAACGTCATAATCTGATCAACAAAGTTACGAGAGCCGTATGAAGGTAATAAATAGTGATCCCCAATCCCTTACCCTAATACAGACATCACGAATAGGTCCCATTCAATTGCTAATGAACGTAGGGAGAAGTAATCCGAAAAGATTGATTGAACAAATATATGGACGACAGTACTACAAAACAAAAACACCTTCCAATAAAATTAAGCTTGAGCGTTACAATCTTTTGTAGGTTATCTTTTCAATGATCGAAGTGGTCGCTTTTTACTATATTATACTTAGTGTATTTGTGAAAAGCTTAGTCCGAATTCATCACGTTACTTAAATCCAGGCGCTGAAGACAAACATATTGCCAGTCAAGACTTTTGAATATCATTGTTTGCCGCCGAGTACACAGTAACAGTAATCAGTTTCTGTTAAAATTTTATAAATAAAAGTTGTAAAAGCCCGCAATCACACAAGAACTGGTAAAGCGCTCATTGCAATTTTTTCTTTATGTGAACGCTCGATCATTTTGCACAACATGGGTACTTTATAGTGAAATACATACATAGTACGATTTAAAGAAACGTATTGGGAGACTTATCTTTTTTCACTTTTATGAACTGATAAGATATTGTTGGTATGAAAGATTACGGGCGAATCATCTGAGTTGGGATCTCTAATTGTCATTCAAATTATGTTTAGCATCCAAAAAATAGTTTATGGCATTAAACAGATTTTAATAAACTGTAATTAAGTAGCATTATCGTTTGCCTCCTTTTATCGGACTAAGAGAATGTTTTTTCTTTTAATTTGGGTTCATATAATATAATGACATCTTCCAACTCTTTTTTACGTCTATACTTTCAATACATATTATTACCAACATTTACATAATATTAAAGAGAGAAATAATACATGCATTTCTAACAGAAAGGTTTATTAAGAATAGCAATCCCGTCAGGTATTGTTTTACAGAACTGATTACCTTACATTCTGAGAAAATAAACAATAAATAAACTCATAATTTTCTTAATCCATTACTATCGCATCGGTAAACGCCGAGGGATTTTTTAATTTTATGTATCGTCAGCCATTTATGGGGCTATAACAGAAATCGAGTATCCACTATGATTAAACCAATAAATCTAGTTAACAAATTTCCGATTACAATTGCATCACGGCACTCCACATCTGTCGCTGTCTCTATCTATTTATCTCTCTCTCTCTCTCTCTCCTTCTCTCTTTATAAAATATGCTTCACAGCAGTACGAGTTTCAGGCTGATAATAATAATAATTTTATTTTTTAAACTATACGGAAATCTATCTTTGTATTGCGTCCCTTCGCCACCCTATATATTGATATTTTTTCTCTTTTCCTTTTCTTCCCTAACTAATTAACCCATGCGAAGCCAGGGTGGGCAGCTACTATTATAATTATAGAAATCATGAATTTGTCTGCTGTAGGTACAGGTAGGTGGATAGATAGATAGATAATCTTTGTTGTACACACCAAATAATACAATTGTATAAGATATACAAGGATGTAAAGTAATGGGATATATGTACATAGTTAATACACACATCGATAATAATAATTATTTTAAAGAGAATATAATTTTAAGTAGGCACTTACTGAATTATTTTGAATTAAAATAAATACCTACGTTATTCAGCAAATAAGTAAAGCTCTAACTGAGACACCACATTACCTGCACAGTACCAACAAATCGCGTTGTTGAAGCTACGACAAAGACTCAACTTATTCACTGTTTGGAGAGTACATCCTAATTTATATAGATCTAATAAGAAATAAGACTTTGTTTTATGATGTTAATATTTTAAATCTTCAATTTCATTTGACATATCAGTGTTGATAAGTCTCGAAACACCAAAATGATAATTTATAAATTCAGAACCTGCAGTAAATAATTTCTTGTTATGTGCAAAATCAACATCCACCTCCGATACAAGGGCCTTAATAAGAATTTTCACTTCTTGTTTAGTTTCTTCAGTCCATTGTTGCTTGAGAATATTTTCGAAATAGTTGAAATAATCCATTAAAATCGTCTGTGCATCATAAGTTTCACCGGCCACCCAAGCTTTAAGCTTTGTTTTAACATTGTTTAACTCCATCTCAATGTGATCTTTATCAAGTACTTGAAACGTTGAATCAACCATGTCTAAAAGCATTCTTAGGGCTTTTGTTTTTATTTTTATTTGTCCATCAGTACTTTTAAATATTTTTAACCTATGTAAAATAATACTAATTAGATTTGATAAAAATCTTCTTCCCTTTGTAACATCTAATGAGATATTTTTCAATTTGATACCTATTTTGTACGCACTGTCACTATCCATAATGGTTTTGAAAAACGGTTCTTTTATCCCTACAATTTCCTTGAATTCATTTAATATTATTTTGAAATTTTTGTCGGTAAAATTCAAAATCACATGCAACAATTCAGCCAAATGATCAGAGTAAGCTGGAAAAGGTCTACAAATATCTAATGTTCTACATATATAATTTAGATTGTAAATTTTTTCATAGATAGCAAATTCTTGTATTTTTTCTAAAATGGTATGATTTTCCACCTTCTCCCGTACACTGTTGTTTGCAAAGATCATAATGTTATTCCATAACTTTTTACATTCCTTAACAAAAATATTGTTTGATAATTCAATTATATTTAGTATGTAGAATTCCCTATCCATTACGGATTTAGCGTTTTGTTGCATAAACATTACATTGAAATGATGGTTCAATTTGAGACAGTAATTTCTAGAGACCTTTTCTAGAATTAGATATATATCATTTTTTTTAGTTTTATTGACATATAACATCATTTTATGACCCAATCTGTTTATTTTTAGAACTCCTTCGTTAGCCATTTCTTCTTTGAGCTCTAAAATATATTCAATAGGAAACCTGTTCATTACATCCATTTCAACACTTTCCTCAGTTTTGGACACGATAGCGGTTTCATGTGGTTTTTTAATATGTTTTGATTTATTGTTTTTTTCTATAAATCGTTCATTACTTGAATTTTGAAGAAATGCTTTGGAGAATTCCTTTATTACATTTTCTTGAAAATAATTTCCAAATGTAACATTTCTTTTTAATTCTTCATCATAGCACCGCGTTATTGAAAATACTATAAAGTAAATAATGAATGTAAAAATAGTCAACATTATAAATAAAATTAGCAATCAACTTCATTCTATTGCTCTAGATATTGCTGTAGATCGTACCGATCGTACCGAGACGTAGATATTACCTATCTATAGACTACAAAACCTGTTACAGTACGTAGTACTACTATTGAACCTAGCTACCGATATAACTGCCCAGTTCACTATTTACATAGATTTTAAAATTCAAATTATTAATTTCAAATTTTATATTATTATTAACAAAGAGTGTGTTGATTCATTATGAGGAGTAGGAAATCTCCCCAACATAATACGAGGTTTGATCGACAGACGAGTACAAGTACGAGTACCTTAACTAATATTGCCTGTGATCTCGAATCCAACACAATACTCTAATTGGAACTGTTGTAGAGTTCATTTCTATGCGGCTATTTGTTAAAAATAAAGTGACTTACGATGCAAAAAAACGAAATAATATATTATGAACAATATCATATTCTTGTACTGGGCCGCTCAGAAGTTTAAATAACTGCTAACAGTGGCTTGATATGCAATTACCATATTTCTGCATTGAGATAATAAACTTCATTATACGCATGATCAAGTTTGATAATAGGTGTATAAAAAAATCACCAATAATTAATACACCACATAAATAAGCACCTGTTATGTATTTATACCAATAGGTGAACGTGAGCGTGGTCGTAGATACGCCTCAATGACCGCTTGGTAGTCGCGTGCATCAACGAGTATTAAACATAAATAGGTAAACTTTTTTATACAACTTGACTATGAGGCGAATAATATTGAATATACCAGTGGCTCTCTCTAAGCATTAAGCTGAGACCCAACAGGTCTGTCTTTGAAAACGTAAAAATGTTTACGTCCTTACCCCCATGGCCTCGCAATTTGAAAATTTAGCAAAAATAGATTCATCAAAAAAGTTCTATGAAATTATCAAAATTTCATGAAATGGTTGGAAAATGCGGGCCTGTAGAGTAGAATAGTCGGACATCCGCCGGACATACAAAATTATTTTTGCCCAAGCTGTAACGGAGACGTTTTGCGCTCGCTCGTCCATAAATGTTTTTATAAACTTAGCAATGCATCAATAAAAAAAGTATCCTGACTATTATTATTTTAGTGTCTAAAGTATATAATATACTATCTAAAATAATCAAAATTCTATGTTGTAAACAACGTAAGTAAAAGTAATTCAAAACATTACATTATCTTATTCAATATTGGCTTTTTTGTCATTTAAGCTCTGTACAATACAAATATGTAATATTTTTATATATTATTTGTATTATTATAGCATGATAGGTATAAATTTTCACTTTTTCGTAACACAAACAAATTTGAACAAAATTCAGACGTTAGCAAATTTCGGGTCTGTTGACGTACATGTCTAATGATATCTAATATCTTATATCTAAGCGGTTTAAAAACCCTTTTCCAACAACTGTCTCCTATTCTAAAAAGGACGTACACTCAAAGCCTCAGTATTAATGTATTTACAAAAGTGTAATTACAGAATGATAGCGAGCAGGACCATACGGAAAGATTCATTGTATTCACCATTCATCACAATTTTCATTTGATTTGTTTCAGTATATTTGTTGTTTCTTCTAATTATTGAATAACTATAGATGTTATGCCTACTATATGTTAGCCTAAGGCTGATATAGCATGTACATGAGCATAATATAAATATTATGTTAGGTATTTATTATCTGAATTGATTAATTAGTCACCTATTAGGTCTATACAGGGTTTCTCGTTTAGTATAATTAATATATCAGTAACCTACAAATTTATATCTGATAAGTTAGTTGTTCCTCTAATAATAATTTTTATAGTTTCACGGCTTCTTCAATTTTAATATAGGTATCGTGCATAGTAGGTAAATTATGCAAATGAAGCTCAACTAAAACGGATGAATTGCTGCGAGAAATAAGTCTTGGTATCGAATTCGTGCGACTTATCTAAGGGCGATGCCCTCACCTTATGAATAGGAGTTCCCCAGAAGTCGTTGAGGAAGATATTCGAAATAGGCGTTTGCGGTCTCAAGTCTCGGTTTTCTTTTATGGCACTAATGTCATCGAAGACGAAGCCGCAATAGAGGCAGTTGTGGTAGACGAGGATGCAGGCCAAGACCAAAATAGCACCGAGACCTCTTCGTGGTGCTTCTGGTAAATCTTCTGGCACTTGATTCTGTCCTGTCAGACGTCTCCTACTGCGACCAGTTCGAGTTCTTACAGCGGACACCATCCCACCAAACCTGCACACTCCACTCACGCGGTCCATATTTAATCACTAAAGATAATAAAACACGTTACACTAAACCAGACTGTTCCTAAGCCCCATTGTCAGTCTACGATTCAAAAGAGTCCCAAACCACCAGGGCACCAGGAATGTTGAAGTAGCGAAAACACAATCACGAAGAGAACCGGGACTATAAATTTCGCTATACAAACTCAAGAGATCGTAAAACTGGCTAATGCGTAGAGCTGCACGGGCAAAATATAAAATCACAGTGTTGTTGTGAGTCGTAAGGTTACTCGCGATCACATGTCACTATTTTTTTTCGAAATGATTTCATTTGACATTTATGTTGTAATGCGTGTCGAACGCGCGCAGACACGCCCGGCTAACGGGGCAGCTCGCCGATGACTGCCGAAGTTGGACGAGCGAATGCCGCGTCGAGTCACGTGACCACTCGTTTTACTGCGGGTCGTTTCGAGATCGCGCATGCGTGCGGTGCTCGGGAAACGGCCAGAGGATGGCGGCAAAATATTTTTGTTGCTAATACCAGTTCACTCACTGTAGCTTACCTAAGTACCTACGTACCTATCCAGAGTATTCGAGAAACTTAGATTTTGTGACGCCGCGGTTTGAATTACATTTTCTCAAAATATTGTATTTCCTACCTTGTCTTGAAATTAGCGCGATTCATTCATAAATAAGTTGATATAATATAGACTCCAACCAAATTGAGCTTTATCAGAATGCGGTATAAGCCCAAATATTTACGTTTTTCTAAAATAAAATCTTTAAAATAATAAAAATAATAAATAATAATAAAATAAACACATTTGTTACAGACTGGTGTCCTAAAGGAATGAACAGATACAATGTTTATTTGTACATCCATATTTCACGTAAGCCATAACAAATTCGCAAAATTAACACATTTTTATGCGCAAACCGAGTTTAACATCAAAATATTATGATCTGCGGTTTTCAACTTCAGCAACAACAAACGCTACAAGGACAACGTCAAAAAAAAAACGATATTACGCGCCCTTCAATATAAAAATGCGTATATTTAATCCATCGCCCATAAGAGGAAAATAAATAAAAAACGCACATTAATCATAGGGTGGAGTAATTACACGATAACCTGTGTTTTCTTCAAGCCAATTATATTAAAAAGACTCCCAAGTTATTTGATTACATCTACCTGTATAGGAATAGAAGAAGTAATCACACTAGTATTATAAAGGCGAAAGTTTGTATGTGTGTATGTTTGTTACTCCTTCACGCTCAAACGGGTAAATGGATTTGGATGAAATTCGGTAGCAAGATAGCTTATACACTGGATTAACATATAGGCTACATTTTATCCCGGAAAAGTGAAATGCTCCTGTGGGATGAGCAAATAATTAAAATACTTTTTATCCACGGTGAAACCGCAGGCATAGTTAGTTAATAATAATAATAATAATATTATGTAAGGACATCTCACACAACGCCATCTAGCCCCAAACTAAGCAAAGCTTGTACTATAGGAACCAGATAACTGATACAATGCTTATTGATAATTATTGTTTGTTAATACACATGGAATACAATATTCATAGTTTTTTTTAACAATATAAATTCCTGCCTCAGGATTCAAACTATCTCCATACTTATCAAGACAGATAGGCCGTTTACTCGTGAAAAGGAAACAAACAGACACACAGTAATTTTCAAAAATATACCTAACTGTATAATGTCCACTACTAAACACAATTTCCTTGTATTAATATTAGAAATTAAGTATGGAAGTATAGACACAGATTCAATATTAGTAGGTACCATAAAAGGGCTTTATTTGGATTATGTCATGAAATCTAATTATTGTATAAAAGATAAAAAGCCATAGAGAAACTGCAAATGATAAAAACTATATTGAGATAATTTTTTTTTAATTTTTCTGCGGCGAATCAAATTAAGCCTTAAATCCGAAATGTATATATTTAAAGAGGCGCAATTAATTTGTGTCCTTTATAAAGAGATGAACTTTGCCGTAGGTACTAAAAGGGTAATGTTTTGTTAATCCTTACCGCTTCCGGCGGCGGCTGGTTGTGAAGGTGCTAGTCTTTGAGCTCATTACGTAACGAAACTCTTTAAAATAGCTTTATGAACTCGGTATGAATATAATAAAATAATGAATAGGAATGGATGGGGATTTGTTTACGTTTTGTCCATGAATACCCATAATAACTAAAATGGGGATTCGCAGACATACCCAATCCTCCATTATGGGAAAGTTATGTAGCTGCTAGAACCTGACGATATTGCAGGAACTAAGAACCTAAGAAGAAGACCTGTACTAGAATGTACTCGATGACTAATAATTATATAATTATATATATATAATATATATATATAATAACTAGTTGCGCCCTGCGGTTTCACCCGCGGATAGATTATTTTAATTATTTGCTCATCCCACGGGAGCATTTCACTTTTCCGGGATAAAATGTAACCTATATGTTAATCCAGTGTATAAGCTATCTTGGTACTGAATTTCGTCCAAATCCATTCAGCCGTTTGTGCGTGAAGGACTAACACACATACACACATACAAACGTTCGCCTTTATATTATTGGTGTGATTAAATAAAACTAATACTATAGATGCTAATATTATAGATGCGAAAGTTTGTGCGTGTGTTTATCGCTTCACACCGCAATGACTGAACGGATTTCAATGAAAATTGGAATGTAGATAGCTTATACGCTTAAAATTGTATATGCCGTTTTTTTGAACGGCCTATTAATGCTGTTGGTTACCAAGCTTTACAGTGTCACCGGGCGGGTATTTTATATGCCGGTGAAACTATGGGGCACAAATAATACGAAATAGGAGGAAAAGTAGATGGCACGTAAAGTAAAAAAAAAAATGATCAGAATTTTATTTATTATTGTATTTTATAATACAATACTTGTGTTTAGACACTTGAATATTCTTAGAAGATAATGCGTGTTGATTTTAGTGTTAATTGTTTATTTTAACCTAACATTCATAGCCATTTACACAGGCAAATAGACGATAGAGACAGACGGGTAAATTGATCTGCACGAGTGGATTTTTAAAATGGATAAGTAAATAAAACTAAGATATTCGAGCTATGGACCACTGGAACCTGCATACCTGTGTACAATAAAATACATACAGGAATTTAGATACAAATTAAACCATAGCAAAAACCAGGCTATCCATACCCATGGGAAACGAGACCACGCGGTATTTTTTCCAGGGCTGCCCAACTGCCCATCAAGGGTTGTCGCCTGCAGCTCGCGTCTAACGGGAGCGATAGCCCTGAAAAAAACTGGGTCCCGGCTCGCAGACCTCACAGTGATTGATGGAGAACCGGCCTCGAATAAACAGACCCTCACGTCTCCCACAATGGTCCTCAGGTGCTCCCTGATTTTTTGTTTTAAATCCACACCCGCTTGTCTAATACAGTGCTTGTGTGATGAGATTATGTATGTATGCGTCTTTTTGTTACGCTTTCAGTTGTGTAAAAAAATCAGAGGATTTACTGTATGTGCCTCCATTAAAATTAAAAGGGTACAGTTTGGTGATGACGTAAAAGCATTTGATTTTTTCAGTCAAAGGCGTAATATTATGAAATATTTTGAAGTATGTACGTATCATTTTAAAAGTGTGAGTAAAGATTGCTATCTTCGCGAATAGGTAACTTAGAACCATCTTGCACGTTTGAGTTTTTGGCGGGAAAACGATATAGATCGCGTCACCGCATTGTATTATTTTCCAAAACTTGTGTTATTTTCAGTGTTAGTGCATAAAATTGGTGGCATTTTATTCGTTAAGTGCTGGGTTACAGGCATGAGTGTGGGAAAGTGGTATAATGATGGTGAAACGTTTCTTTTCGTGTTGTTTAAAACTCCATAGAAGTTTCTGGTAAAGTTGCCACCACTTTACTAGGAGTATGACTTGACTAGACTGTGACTTGACTTAATGACTTGGACTGTGACTCGACTTGACACTTACATATATATAATATTAATTAACTTAAAAAATTAATTACTTGATATTGGCTAGTTACACAAAAGTGTGGAGCCAAAACCAAAATAAAAAAAGCCATCTTGCACGTTCCGTTTTAACATCGGATTAGTTGAAAAAATAACTAACCCAACGCTATTTCTCAGCTTATTTAGCACGTAAAAAAAATTCCACATATACCATTACATTTTTATCTCAGGCTTAATTTGTTTAAATGGAAGTCTTCTTCTTCTTCTCTCCGTTTAATGGCCTGCTATTGCTTTTTAGCGATAATTCTGTCAATTTCAAGTGAGGAATTTTGTACGGTTATGTCATGTCAAAGTCTTATTTTGTCAGTCTAAATGCCACAGTAAAATGGTGGATATTTTACTGAAGGCTCTAGGAAGCCTTGAAGAGATAACGAAAAGGCATGGTTTTAAAACTTGACTTGACTTGACTTGACTTCTTGGTTTATGGCTTCTGTGACTAGTGGTCACAATTCTGCCAATGTCCGTTTTAAAACTTGGAATCTAAATGGATGTCATAATAAATTAAACCTTGACATGTAACATTGACAACATCACGATCGACATACAACAATCATAGACAAATTAATGAAAAATAAGAGTAAAATTCAGTGATAAAACACTGCAATTTCCAGATATATCTAAGTGAAAGGATCTTCAAATAGAATTTTTTTATTGTTACATTGGGTCAAAGGAAGTCACTGGATAACCGACCTCGCATCAAATACAGTTTTAACTCGCGATTATTATAGCTTGGCTCACGTTTGCTTAACTGTGATACTAGGGCTGACTGCGTGATGCAATCTTCAGCAAAAATGTACCTAAGTAAGGAAATTACTTTTTACAAACTTTTACTCTGTCTGAGACTTCGCAGAGAAAAGTTAGGGAGCACAACACCCGGCGATATGCTAAACACCAGATTTGTAAAGTCTCCCAAGTGAAGTCAGAAAACAAAGAAATATTTCACTCGTGTAATGGATCGAAGTGAGCTTCAAACTTTTCACATTCACCAACTTCCCGAACAAATTTATCTCTAGAGGAGCTGGCGCAAATACATCAAACTTAAAGCAATTTCAGACACTTGTTTCTGAACGTTTACAAGTGGTTGGGATTAATCCTGTTGTAATATTGAGGTTTGCTAAATACTTGACGCGCTTTGATTTTAGGTAGTCGAGCAAACCAGAAATATATACTTTTTTTAAATTGTATAATACATTTGACCACTGTCTCACGTGATGGAAAATGACTGCTTGCCTATAATTTTAATACTTAGTCTCAAACATATGAACTTTTTTCGAGCAACATGCAAACGGCATTTGTTTGAAATAATAGTGCAATGAATTATTACACTATTATTTGAAACAAATGCCCTTTGTATTGCAAAAAGTTTTTTAATTAATTTCATTCGAATAGTTTCATATTATATTTTTGGTGTGATTACGAAACTTTGATTGCAATGTAATAGGTGAAATTTCCATACTAACATGCACATATACTGCGTATTTAAACTGTAAAATACATACAAATTTGTGTTTCTAATGGTTGCAATCGAGTTACGTGATCGCCCAATCTACTACGACTACTCATGCCACAGGTACTATACCACATACATATACTTATTACCTAATTCATAAATTTTGGTAATTAAATTTAGCCACACAGAAAAAAAAACTTCGTTAATGTAACTAAACTTTCGTCTACCTGTAACTTAAAAAAAGTGACTACATAACTTGAGTAATACCTAACCAAAAACAGTTGTAACTTGTAAAATCGTTGGCTTATAAATTAAACCAGTTTTGTCAAATCAACTTAACTGTAGGTGGGACCTTGCTTAATTTTTGTTGTGAATTAAATTACCGAAAAAGTTTGATTAAACATTATTTTCAGTGCAATTTGAGTGGAAAACTTATTGGTCAAATGAAGTATACGAAGTGAAGACAAGTGCTTACGTTTGTACTATAGCTGTAAGTTTCGTCGAACCTGCAATGATCAATGGGTTAATCCATCGCTACCAAAGTTAGTCGTGCATTGGCCGATGTCGGTGCTCGGGGTTAGTTACTAAGATTGATGCCATAAAACTTTTAAGACAATAAAGTTGGTTGGTCGGGCCCGTGGCAGTTGATCTCGTGTGTCGTGATTGTGGGGTGTTTTGATTTATCGCAACCAATGCGGAAGAAGCCGGAATCGCCTTCAAAAGCTTTTAATCAAATTGAATGTTGGCTGAACAACTCCTTAATTTTGATAGATGAGGATTTATAGAAAACAAAGTACCTAGTATCTTAAAAGCTTTGTACGCGAAGTGTGAACGGCTTGACGTTAATTGAAATCACGAGTTTCTTGGAAGGAATATTTTCTTTGCAATTTCAATAATGTTTGATAGAATTTTCCGGCCGACCTTTTCACAAAGTCTTGAGGAAAACTTAATATTTTGTATGCCTATTATTAGGTAAGTGCTATGAAAATTTCGATAAATACATCAACATCAAAAACACACAATAATCGTCGGTATAAATGTTTTATTAAGGTTTCTTAAGGAGTCGGAAAATGTAATTCTTATATGATGATTGTGGCGGCACAGAATGCTAAGTTGTTAAAATTACTCATTATATTTTATATCATTTTTATTAATGAGTATATAGCTTCAACGTGATGTGGTAGTTGAAGAGAGATGAATAACGTGGCCAGAGCACGATCGCCACGATAGAATTATATACGCGACCACAATGCTAATGACCACTGAATGGAAAAATAAGGTTTCAAAATAAAATGGGTGGTGTAAATTATCATACAAAATTTACAATATTAACCTTATTAGTTGTCGTAGCCCAGTATATTTTGCTAGATCTGGTCACCTCACACGGATAGAGAGGGCCATAATACCACGCTACACAGCCAGTTCGGGTTACAGGATGACACTAATGTCCTTGAATTTTGTGATTATTACTAGGTGGTAGGACTTTGTTGCAAAGTTCGTCTAGGTAGGTACCACCGCTTTGCCAGTTATTCTGCCGCCAAGCAGTAGTGTGCAAGCACTACTGTGTTCCGGTTTGAAGGGCACTGTAGCTAGTGAAATTACTGGGCAATTGAGACTTTATGATCTGATCTCACAGTCAAGTAATCTTATTACCAGACTGTGCTGATGTCTCAGGATGATGTGCGCAGTGCAGTGTCGCTTGAAACTCTATGTTTTAGGGTTCCGAGTGACACTGTTCTGTTATGGGCGGCCGTGGCGCTTAACATCAGGTGAACGACTAGCTCGTCACATCATTCAATAACATAAAAAAAAACATACTGGATTCAGACATTCTTCATGATGTTCACCTTACCCGCTGTATAAGCGAGTGAAAAATCAACACAAAACTTGGAAATTTGTTGCAAGGCCAAGTGGGGTTAGGTCTGGGTGCGTTGGTTTGAAACGGGTTACCGCTGCCAATAATTATTTCATAGCTTACAATCAAAATAGCTAGATTATTGTTATTCAACTGAATAACTATTAAATTTATACGTCCTTAACAATTATTTGCGAACTGGACGTCGTCGGCATCATCTTTTCGCTTGTCTAGTACCGCGGACTCACCACTGCAATAATTCACCCACACTGCTGGTACTGGCCTTGCTTAATGCATTCACTCACGAATGCCAGCATGTCGACATATTTAACAATAACTTAAGAACTATATGTAATAACTTTAAGATTTATACCTAAGTAATCATTAAAATAGTTAGCGTTTTGGTGTAAGCTAGCTATTATACATTAAATGATAAATAAATATTAATGAATAAACAAATAACAAATGCTTTTATTTTCCACAAAAAATAAGCATTGCCATTCAACGTAGTAATGCTGCCAGCATACTAGGGCACTTTCTTCTCCACCAACGGGTTATTTTAAATTTTTTAGATTTTATTTATTTTAAGTTCTTAGGTATAGTTTAGTTTTTAGGTCTAGTTTAGTTTTGTATAAACGATTATAAAATATTGTCTTATTAAATAAGCGAAATAAAATAACATACAAATATTTTACTTTTCATATATAATTGATCCTCAAATGAATCGAGTGAAGTAACATCTAGAAGCCTGCTCCAAATTAATATGTTTACTTTCCCGGTAAACGGTATCTCCATAAACGCACCGATCAATCTTCGCGTAATAGAAAACGATATGTTTGAAACGTAATATTGTGGGTGGTTTATTTAATATACCGCGCATCAATCACGGGAAGACTGTCGGGACCATGGTGACAGATCGGGAGCAACATGTGATGCGATACCTTAGTACAAAGAAGCTGGAAGGGACTTAATTCGGTACCAAGCGTGCAAGCACTGACTAAACATGAGCATAGTATCCGATCGGAATCAAATCGGTGCCATGATTATTGTAATTTAGCAAGTTATGAGTTATAATAATAATAATTATAATAACGCCCAATGATCACATACATAGATCCTGGACCCTAACTAGGATTCCCTGTGTCTAGGGTCCCAGGAACAACGAGGACCATGGTCCCACAACACCCAGACACAGAACAAGTACTTGCGCTTTTTTTTCTGTGCACCAAATACTTGTTCTGTCGCGGGAATCGAATCCGCTACCTCTGGGAAATGAGCCAACCTGCTTAACCACCACACCACAGAGGCTGTCAAAGTTATGAGTTTGAAGAGTAGAATTGCTCAGTTGTAAAGCGTGGAATTTTCAAACTGATGCTCCCCTGATTCAAGTCCCACTCGACTCTGCACTCATGATTTTTCAAGTTATATGCGTAGCAGATATGGAGCAATATATGATGCGATACTTAAGTGCAAAGAAGGTGAAAGGAACTTAATTGGGAACCAAGCGTGCAAGAACTGACTGAACTTAAGCATCGTATTATGTCGGTACCATGATCATTATAATTTAGCAACTATAAGTATTATTAGTTTGAGGTGTGAAATTTCTCAGTGGTAGAGCATCGAATTTTCAAACTGAAACCCCCTGATTCAAGTACCACTCGACTCTGCACTAATGACTTTTCAAGTTATGTGCGTAATTCACAGTCGACAAAACGGTGAAGGAAAATATATTGAGAAAACCGTTATGTTCAAGGATACAACAAAATTGAGATAGACCTTGTGTCATCCTCCAAACTGCACTTGATCGGCGCGGTGAATTATGGCTTTTAACCCCTGGAGAGAAGGCTCATGTCCAAGCAGTGAAAGCGTATTAGACCGATGAAGTATATTGTGATTCAAGTACTAGAGAATTATAAAAGAGAATTTAAGACTTGTTACACACACACCATCTCACCTGATAGTAATTATTTTGACGACAAGCTCTAGGATGCAGGATGTGTTATGGTTAGACAACTGTCCCACAAGAATATTGGTCAAATCATTGAGTCGTTGCAGATTATGTACACAAAACATGAAATAAACGATTTGGCTGTTCAAGAATAAATAATAATAATAATAGTTGTTCCTCTAGCCTCCAGCCTCTGTGGTGTGGTGGATGAAAAGGTCGGCTCAGAGGGGGGTTTGATTTCCCGACAGAATAAGTATTTATGGACGAAAAAAACGCTAATAAGCGTTAAGCGTAAGCGTTTTGATGAAAATATATTATTTTGACAGCCTCTGTGGTGTGATGGTTGAATAGGTCGGCTCATAACCCGGTGGTGGCGGATTCCCGCGGCGGTAATGTTTTTAAGTGCAAATACTTTTTTGTGTCTGGGTGTTGTGGGACCATGGTCTTGGTAGTTCCTGGGTCCTTGGATAGAGGGAATCCTAGTTATGGTCCAGGATGGTATGTGATCGTTGGGCGTTATTTATTATTATTATTTATTAAGTAACCTTTCCCTCTTGTTGTATATCTATGTATGGAGCTGCCATGGCTTCCTCTATTACTTTCCTATTTCCTTTTTGCTTAATAATATGGGAGAGTAAATCATTTTATGAGACAAATTGTATATTATGTTGGATGTTATTTTGATTAAATCATTTCATACGGTATCTGCAAAGACCAAGGTAGAGTGCCTGCAAAAAGATTATTGGTCTTTACCTATGAAATTGCCGTTTTGTTTGAAAAAAGTTAAAGTATTTTTTTTTCGAACTTATTTATTTCTTTTATTCAAAGTAATCACCCCTGCAATCAATGCATCTTTGCCAACGCTGTGGCAGTTTATGGATGCCCTTCTTGAAAAAATCAGCAGGACGGGAGACAACAAACTCTTCAAAGGCGTTTTGTACTGCCTCTCGGGAATTGAATTTTTTTCCCGCTAAAATGTTGTCCAAATTTTGGAAAAAGTAATAGTCGGTAGGCGCAAGATCTGGTGAGTATGGCGGATGAGGGAGAGCTTCCAAACCCAACTCATGCAGCTTAGAGGCGGTCTGTTGTGCAGTATGGGGTCGCGCGTTGTCGTGAAGTAGCAGTGGAGACGACCGATTGACCAAAGCTGGTTGCAGACGTGCGAGTTTCGCCATCATTGTGGTCAGTTCTTCAATGTACACATCTGCAGTAATGCTCTCGCCGTTTTGTAAAAAGCTATGATGAATCACACCAGCACTAGACCTCCAAACTGTGACCATCACCTTTCTAGGGGTCATTTTTCGTTTTGCACATTGCTTTGGTACCGAACCAGGATCTAACCAACTTGCTGAGCGCTTTCGATTGTCAAAAAGAATCCATTTTTCGTCGCACGTAACAATTCGGTTCAAAATTCCTTCATTTCTGTGCCTGTTAAGCAGCGCAAGGCAAGTCTCGACGCGTACGTTGCGCTGGCGATCGTTAAGTTCGTGGGGCACCCATCTATCAAGCTTTTTTATCTTGCCAATCTGTCGCAAATGGACCAATATTGTTTTGATGCTAACATCAAAAGCTGCTGCCAGCTCAGCTGTAGATTGAGATTCATTAGCTTCCACAATTGCCTTTAATTCATCATTGTTGACCAAAGTTTCCGGACGACCACGAGGTTCGTTTTTCAAGTCAAAATTCCCAGAACGGAACCGAGCAAACCAATAACGGGTTGTACGTTTGTTTGTACAGTTCTCTCCGTAAACGTCGTTGATGTTACGTGTCGTTTGTGCCGCGTTGGTGCCACGACGGAACTCATATTCCATAATTACACGAAATTTCAAAGTATCCATTATGAGGAAAAATGTTGAAATGTAATGAAAATACAACGCTAATCAATAAACAAAAGACTTATATTGTAAATAGAATGTCATATTTTTAAAACAAAATTAATTTGAATTTAGAATTCATAGCCAATCAAAATTTTTTTTTGTTTGAAAACGTCTGTACTGCAAAACGGCAATTTCATAGGTAAAGACCTATTATTATGTCTGTATGATAAAGTAGAATAGTTACCTCTACTCTACTTGTGATAATTATTACCACGCATTTTGGTCATACATGAGTCGCAAAGACTTGTTTAATTTCTTACAATTTTGCTTTTTTATACTATTCATTGAGTTTTCATGTTCACGAATTTAAATATCGATTCAAAATCACATGGTTTACGAAATTAATGAAGTAATAATGAAGTAAATTAATAAGTAACCTATCGATTTACATTCATAAATACCACAGTTGATAAAACAATGTTTTCACAAGCTAGCATAGTAATCTGTTTTGAAGTAAAACTTCTTTACGAACGCTTGACTTGGGGAGTAAGCTGGTGAATGCGAGGCAAACGGAAGTCCAAGTTGGTTCACGTAGATATCCATTGTCAACATAACAAAGAAAAAAATGTATTATTATGTTGGTATGTCCGGTAAAATGTCAACTTACAATTATAAAGATGTCGATATTAACATTAACCAAAACAAAAACAAGGTGATATATCTATATATATCCGATAGATGGCGCTAAACTAAAGAAGTTTTACTTCAGTCGTGTGGCACACTCGTTTTTTTATTAGTACTTTATATTATAATCTATAAAGTTAAATCTGGTTACATCAGCATTGCCGTCAGTCATTAATGAAAAAATATGAATCCATCAGCAAAGAGATAAGATATATTATTTTTTGTTTGCTCACGCTTACGTGGTACACTGTAATATTTCATCTTAATTTGGTAATATCAGGGTAAAATATTACCGTATCAAAGTTCCACGGGGGTGATTCCCATCCCTTGTTCTTCTTAGAGTTCGTATGGAAAACGGACAATATCGGGGCAGCCACCCGTCCCCGACGTAGGTATTCACTTGAACTACTCGAGCACCGAACCTCTAACGGGAAAGTTTTGATTTAGTGCTTATAGCTGTCCCGGTCGGGAGCCCTCTTTAAAGTTTTAGTCGAGTAATAGAATAAAACTGGTCGAACAATGCTCGTGTTCCAGCATTCATACTGCTTCAGTAAACCATTACAGAACGTCCCAAGTTATAGCTGGCAACGCTCGGCGACATAAAATCTAATGTTGCCCCATCGAATGAATATTCTAAACTTGGTTGAGCTGAACCAACGATTTGGACCGCTCACCGATAGTCCCGCGAGGGAATAAAGGCTCAGCATTTTTGAATTCCCGAGTTGCGCTGGCAAGGTGGTTTCGGAATTACCATTTTAGGTAAGAAACGCCACCGCAGATGTGGACAGTGCAGTTACGTTGCGAGTCGCTTTAAAACTTGCCGTTTTTATGCAAAATGTTTCAAAAACAGCTGAAATTTCTGCTTACGTGAATTTAACGCTTGAATATCTTATCTATCCATCATACCTCTGTCCTACCTCTTTTTAGTGCCTTGTAAACTAAGTCAGACTTTACCAAAATCTTTGTAATGTCTAATATCTTTATATAACCTTCCTTCATGACGCATTTCAGTTAAAAATGAGCCATTATTATAATACTAGCCTAATAAAAAATGTAATCATTGTAAAGGTTGCTTTACGACCTAGTAAAATTAAAACATGGTTTCATCATTTTGTTCTGGTTTCTCTTCTTATTTTGGGAAGATGTCCAGTTAGAATTGAAGTGTGAAGAAGGTCGTCTGAATTTCTGTTTTCGACATAAATGAAGTCTTTCATTGTTAAGGACGAAATCCGTCGGAAACAAGTCATTGGTTTAGTGACAGTAGACAATAGCTAATGGCTTCGTATATATTAAAAGCTTATTTAAATACACGACTTCGTAATATTGTGTTTTCCTATCTATGAACATAATGAAGATTAATTTGTAATCAATTAAAGAAAACTTTTGAAACATTCAGAAAAGTAATAATTTTTAACACCTGTGGCAAGGGTATGAGAAAATATATATATTTTATTTACTTAATACAAGCTAGGGTACACACTATATTGTAAAGATTAAACGGGTCTATTCACGCCAAAAATTATCAAACTAATTTTGACTAACCTCGACGTTTCGACTAAGTTACATTTACAATACGAGTTCAAGTCGTGAAAGTTTAAATAGTGTTAGGGTAAACACGGACTCAAGAAAATTGATTGACTTGGGACCAATGACGGCAACGACTGACTATGGATGTTGTATGGACAAATATTTTCTCATCATGTACTTATCTACAATCGATCCTTTACAATTGCTCTAATATAATAATATAATAAATATAAGTAATCTATTTGTTTTTACAATAAAAAAATAAATAAATAATTTATTTCGTCTCAATTACACAGATGTTCGGTACATTATACATATTATTTGTGTAATGCAATAGTAATGCTTGTTACATTTTGAAAAAAAAAAGCTGACTGTCAACGTGTTAAAAAAGATATATTAAAAAACGAATACCCTAATACTAAAAAAAACTTGAGAGGTGTCAAGGGACACCCGGATAGAACGAAGTTCCTTTCGATTATTTAGTGAAGGAATTGTAATATTTTTTTAATTTTATTTATCATAGTATTTTTTTTATTATTAACAAATATAATGTAAATAGAAATAATATTAATATAATATGAATGCGAAATAGAAAGACGAAACGAAAATAACTGGCTTGCTTTCTATGAGAGAGAGAGAGAGAGAGAGAGAGAGAGAGAGAGAGAGAGAGACAGACAGACAGACAGAGAAACACGCGCACGCCGCACGGCTTCAAAAAGTGTCGTTACAACTTTTGGTCTGAATTTTTTCCGTCTAGCCCCTTTTTGCAACGCGCGATAAGGAACTTCGTTCCAAAATCACGCCCTACGTAAAGTAGGAAACAAGAAAGTGTTCTTATATAAAATTGTTACAAGCAATATTTATTCTATTAAATAAATAATACAATATTTATAATACTACTTTATTGAACACCAACTAATGCATAACAATGCACCTATAATAAAATAACGTGCGCTAATATATTTTAGTATCCATAGCACATATTTATTACTGTTCTGAAGATTGCCGTGTCGTGGATCGAACTAATAATCATTTGATAATAATTGCCTAAATTATATACAGCAAATTTTTTACTGCAGATTGTCGTACACTTCATAACTTATTCCTACAAAAAAATATAGATAAAGCAAAACCTACTCGTACGAGTGCTGTCGTGTTCTCACCATCCATTTTCAACAACGTAATACAAAATGTAATTCACAAAGTCGGGTAATAGTTTTGTGCTGGTCTCTCAGTCTATTACAAACTTTTGTTTCTACCAAAGCTCACAAAGAACAAGAACAAATGGGATCAGCTTGAAAAATGTGTAACAATAATGGAATGGAGAAACTTGAAAGTGACGTTGGGCCATTAGGCACTGCGGTGACGCCGACCGACGCCGAGCGACGTCGGGCATCGAGGCTAATGAATCAAAAGTTTCACCCAAATGGAATAGGTTCGCTTGAAAACTTTCCGAATCCGAAGATGGACTTCTGCGATGTTTGCTGTTCCGGTTTGCATTTCTGTTTTGTTGTATTAAACAACATAACAGAAATATAGCTGTGTTCAGCTTCAAGGACAGGACAAGATACAGGGTAGGTATATCTGTGGACGGATCCGTACGGTGCTAGTCAAAGTATAATCTGTGATTCGAGGCAGCGTTTACAACGGTTGACGTAATGTAATTTTTCCTTATGTGATTAATGTTATTGTTCGCTGAAGCCAAAATATTCCGAGATATTTCGCTACCTTTTTTTGCAAGGATGCCTTCGCAGTAGATTGCTATCTAATTTTAGAACAGGGATGATAGGTTGGATTCGTGCTTCGATTGACTCCAAGTTTGGGTCTATCTTTTCTTCTTCTTATTTAATATTTTTCCATTGATTAAACTATCTACGTTATATTGTACGCTTTATGAATTTATTTTCTCAAAGAATAACAAATCAGTTAGAGGGAAAATACAATCACACTAATATTATAAAGGCGAAAGTTTGTATGTGTGTATGTTTGTTACTCCTTCACGCTCAAATGGCTGAATGGATTTGAATGAAATTTGATACCAAGATAGCATATACACTGGATTAACATATAGGCTACATTTAATCCCGGAAAAGCAAAATTTTCCCGTGCGATGAGCAAATTATTAAAATACTTTTTATCCGCGGGTGAAACCGATTTAATTGCCTAATTTAAAATAACTTAGGTCGTCTGTCGGCAAGTCTATTCGTTACCTTTAATTCTTCTTTTAGATTTTTTTATCACCATACTCTCACTTAAGTCCAACATTTCTCAAATGACTTAAAATAATAATACAATATCTATGTATATAAAAGAAAGTCGTGTTAGTTACACTATTTATAACTCAAGAACGGCTAAACCAAATTAGCTGAAAATTGTTGCGGAGGTAGCTTAGAACCAGGAGTCGGACATATAATTTTTATCCCGTTCGACCACGTTTTGCTAATTCACCCGTGCAAAGCCGGGGCGGATCAACATGTACAAAATAAATGATACAAACTTAATTTTAATTAAAAAGAAAAGTAAACCGGCTATTATTAAAATTATGTCATTTTTGTGTTAATATCAACTTAATTTTGAGTATCTAAGATAATGGGTGTAAGTAAATACGAGTAATAATAGTTACTTAATGTTACTTTCGTTTGAATTCTCCATTGGCAGAAGATATTTACAGAATATTGTTCATTCCATTCTACGGCACCTATATATTTATAACCTACAAGTTCGTGACTGAATCACATTTTGGCAATCGCATAAGTAGGTTTGTTCCGTTCGCACTTTTCCACGTCATTATTCCGCGACTTCGAATTGACAGCAATTTTCTTCAGGGAACTTCTACAAGTACATTCGATTTCAAGCGAGTGACTAAAGGAACTAAAGGAACTTGTCACTTACGAACTTGCAAGACTTGAAGTTTTTGAAAGTCGGGAGCTTGTAGATCAAACGTGGGGTGTTAGTATTATTAAAAAACTGTCTCCCACGTTTCTCTGATTCGCCGAAGTTTCAGACACATTTTTGCAAGGGCTAAGTTTTAACGAGGTCTCTATTGACTTGTTTGTCGCGTACTTATAAAACTTTATTTAAATAAATGTTTATACAATGTCGTGAAATATGAAAGCTACTTATTTTTTCTCCGTCACGTGCCCAGCACAAACAAACGCGAAGGGTAAAAATCGACTTCAGACTTATATGGTGGTGCCTTAAGTAAAGTAGCTGATTTAGGGATCCCGCCCGGTGACGCTATATAGGTCGATGACACTTACAACATTAACCCATTAAAAAAAAAATGGGCTGATGGATGCGGGTTCATATCGCAAGTGATGATTTTTTTTTAAATATTAAAAATGTATCTGGTTGGTACCTACTAATACCCAATATACCTAAAAAAGTTATATAAGTCACAACATAGCAAGAGTCATAACTTCTCAAATAGAACCAAAACTAAACTCTACACAGAAAAACGACCAGCAATATAGCGTAACGAAACGTCGAGCGCCATCTAGTTTACCAATGAAAAGATTCTATTTCTTTCCGCTTTGCCACTGACCTCGAGTTCGAGTTGCTGGTTACTGGTCCATTTGCTAATTAGACGGAGTACAGTAACCTTACCAATGTAGCCACATTTCATGAAAAATATATTTAATAGTGTTTAGGTAAAACATTCAGTTCACTGATTCATTTCAGTTCAGGGATCTATTTTATTGGTGTGGATATTCTTAACTCTTCCTAAAAGACGCAATTCCTGTCTAATTTGAGGTTTACTTAGTAAGCTGTATGTAAGAAAATGTAACCTAAGTAAATAATTTAAAGTTCTTATTTTTTATGTCTTTATTTTATCAGAAGTTGCCTATTGGAAACACGTAATGTCTGCTTTTATATTATTTATAGTTATAGATGGCACAATTAATCAATTAAGTTATATTTAGTTGCGCTTTTTTTAACTATAATTATATAACTATATTTTTAATAACTAAAATATTATATTGATTATTGATATTTCGATCTGTTAATTTACTCCGTCTTTTTTAGCAAATGAAGCTGAGATGAGCTGTATTTTTTCCATTGAAAATTCTAGGTCTGTGTTTTTTGTTGCTAATTGTAGGACTATTAGAATAAATCTAAAATTACGCTCATTAGAATTTAGTTTTATTACTTTTAATAATGGTGACGAGCTTGTCGTTTGTCTTGAGAAGACATGCAACCGTCTACCCAAGAAATCTCGAATGACTCGATGAGACATCTTTTGATAAATGGAGTAATCTCCAACACTCAACATGTCACAAACTGTCACTGGAGCAGCTGTGCCAGCCATATTCTGCTCTTTTAACAGCTTCTGTGGTGTGGTGGTTGAGCAGGTTGGCTCATAGCCTGGAAGCGGTAGGTTCGATTCCTACGGCAAGTATTTGTACACGGAAAAAGCGCAAATACTTGTTTTATATTAGGTGTTGTGGGTCCATGGTCTTGGTAATTCCTGGGTCCCTAGATACAGAAAATTATCGCTAGTGTCCAGGATCTATGTATGTGATCGTTGAGCGTTTGTTTGTTTGTTTTAAGGGATGGTTAGGGTATATGCTGGCAGTGAGAAATGCGTAAGCATACCTCATTATTATCAACCTTATGTAGACTAAATAGGTAATTTTACGTACATAGACGTACAGCTAATATATTTATAGTTGTAAAGCTGTATACAAACTTCATACGAAACACCAATAAGCGAGCATTTGGAGTACTTACTAATAAATAATGAAACCATCACCGTATTCGGATCACGTCATTCAAGCAGCTCCCTTTTGGGTAACTTCTTCCTGTCAAATCTTTTTAAAAACACCCCTCTACGCACGTGACTTCTATATCACACTATATATAACGGTAGCCAGTGGTAAAAAGTAAAAAAGAACTCTGTATATAGATTGTTTTTGTGTACTAAAGTTTCTTTATAGGTGCATACAAGCATATGACCCACCTGATGGGAAGTGGTCACCGTAGCCTTAATGCATTCCAGGATTATAGTAATTATCGTGGAATTAATTAGTTTTACTTCATCAATATTTTTTATCGTAATTTAACGTTACTCCACTTACGTGAATTTTACTAACTACAGTGCACTTCAAACCGGAACACAGTAGTACATGCACACTACTGCTTGACGGTAAAATAACTGGCAAAGCGGTAGTACACGAACTTTGCAGAAAAGTCCTATAACCTAGTGAAGTAAATTGACTATTATAACGTTAAAAATATACATCAAGCGGTAGTTCTGTGTATACCAGCCACAAAGTGATTATCTTTTCTCTAACCTGTGGGAAAAACTAGTAACTTCTAGCGCGAAATAAGTGTAAATAAGAGAAGATATTGTTATATAAAAGGTAGGTCTTGGAACTACAACTAGCAACTCTATCTATTGACGTAGAGCTCACGTAAAGTAAGCTAGAATAGTAGTATCTATATATAATAGATAAATTATGCCATAACTCAAGTTTTGTTAAAAACGTAAGTAAGATTTTGATAAAACGCAATAAAACTTCCATGCCATGTCATGCTGTCCATTATTTAATTTTAAACGTTATTTGTATCAATAGTGTCTTGTGACAAAAGGTCTTGGAAGCTTTTCTACTGTTATTTATTACATAATCAAAAACGTGCTTAAGTGCACGAATTGAAATTTTTGTGTTGAGAACGTAAAACGGATCTCTCTTCAAAGGAGGGCAACAAAGATTTTTCTCAATTGTATCAGATAATGCGATGTATAATTACCGCTATGTGAGACTTTTCTGTTAATTTATGAATCACTAGTTGGGCTCCGCTGTTTCACCCGCAAATAAATAGTATTTTATTATTAGCTCATCCCACGGGAAAATTTCACTTTTCTGGGATAAAATGTAGCCTATATGTTAATCCAGTGTATAAGCTATCTTGGTACCGAATTTCATCCAAATCCATTTAGCTGTTTGAGCGTGAAGGAATAACAAACAGACACACGCACATACAAACTTACGCCTTTATAATATTAGTGTGAATTGTGATTTTAATTTTAAGAGTTTTTGACTTTTGTTAAGATAATTACGTCTGAAAAATGTTTTACATCTGCCAACCCATCATACTCGTACCGTTGCTAGAACGCAAAACTATCAAGGGTTATGAACTGTACTATTAAGTACCATCTATTCTGTGTCATTACATGAAAAATATAAAAATTTGAAATATATTATTTTGACAGTCTCTGTGGTGTGGTGGTTGAGCAAGTCGGCTCATAGCCCGGAAGTGGCGGATTTGATTCCCGCGGGGGTACAAGTTTTTAGACATAGAAGAAAGGGCAAATACTTGTTTTGTGTCTGGGTGGTGGGACCATAGTCATCGTAGTTCCTGGGTCCTTTGAAACGGAATTCTAATAAGGGTATAAGATCTATGTATGTGATCGTAAGGCGTTCTTATTATTATTATAAATAATTATTGTTTACAGTAATTTGGAGACGGTTGCCACCCAAAAATTGCTTCATTTAATAAATGAAACATATCACCCACAATTTTAATCTTCCTCGTATATTATTTGTGTCAAAATGTCACCTTAACTTCACCTACTAATATAACCGCAAAATTTACTGTCGGCTCGAGCCTGAATATGATAGTGTACTATATTACTCGATATTACTGCTTCCGTGGCTTCTCCATGCATTTTATTACTATTCAGATAGACACTTCGGGAAGCTCATAAAGTACGGGAGTTATGTCGAATGGAGGCTTAGCTTGTGACGGTTTCAACTGATGAACTCGTATCTTGGATTATTTCTCACCTTATTGAACTCCCTTTTTTCTCATAATTGATTGTTGCTGATTCTACCTAAATTGATATTCCTCGTTGATCGATATATAATAGATTTTAGTGTCGAGTAAATGGGAGACCCTGAAGAGAGAAATGAGGAGATAGCCATAGAATTTAAAAAAATATTCCTGTATTTGTTTATATTATACGTGCATTATACGTGACTGGGCCGAAAGCACAGTTGGTAGTAACCCTGCCTTCGGAAATGTAGGCTGAGTTTGATTCCTACCCAGAACAAATATTTGTGTGTTAAATATCGGTTTTGGTTCTGTGTCTGGGTGTTACATTGTATTCTATGTATTACAAATAAAAAGTATCCAAGTATTGTAACAGTTATCTGGTTCTCACAGTACGGCAAAATAATATTATAAAAATTAAAAATAACTTGTTGGTGGAGAAAGTTCCCAGAATGCTGGCAAGTTAACAGTTTTTTTTTTAATGTTAAGGAATGACGAGACGAGTTGTCCGTTCGCCTGATGTTAAACGACACGGCTGCCCATATCAGCTGCAGTGTTACTCGGAACTCTAAAGTACAGAGTTTCGCGTGACACTGCACTGCGCACGTCATCCTGAGACATCAGCACAATCTAGTAATAAGATTAATAAACGAGTTACGTGCTGACGCTCGCGAAAGCCGCCGCGGCTTGCGTTAGTAACTGGCTCCCAGAAGAAGGACATCGAATATGTCCAAAACCTGGTCGGAGTAATTTCGACTTTTAATTGACGTGAGTTTTAGCCGTTATTTTTATCTTACAAAAAAGATTAATAAACTGTGAAATCAGATCATAAAGTCTCATTTGCCCAGTAATTTCACTAGCTACAGTGCCCTTCAAACCGGAACACAGCAGTGCTTGCGCACTATTGCTTGGCGGCAGAATAACTGTCAAAGCGGTGGTACCTACCTAGACGAACTTTGCAGTAAAGTCCTACCACCTAGTTAGTTTTGTTTTGGTTTTTCTATTCCGTGATTTTAGTATTAGTAAATTGTTACAACAATAAATCTCCAACAAAACTTTACGAGGTGTGTACTACAGTAAAGATTATTTTTTATGTTACCAAGCGTAAATGTTCACCTTATTTTTCTTTACGTATTTTATGTAGGCCCCGCACACCTTTTACCCGAAGTTATTAGAGAGTGGTTGTTGCCTGAAATGTATCCACCTGTTCGTTCCCAGCTTGAATAATATTTTGTGGCTGTCAATATTCGGCTTTTAATGCCTAGTTGTAACTACTGCAAATATTTGTCTAATTTATACTTCGGAAAATATTTTCACCGGGTTGAAATAACATTATTAAATTGTAATAATTCATGTTTATGAACGTTCTAAAATGGTTAAGAATAATATGTTACGTTATTAATCACTATTTTAATTAATAATATACACTTTTTAAAACTCATTGAATACTTTTTTGTGTATAGGCTCTACACTTTTGTGTATTTAGCCAGTGTCAAGTAATTGATAATGTATTAAGATTAAGATATTTCACGTGTTAAATCACAGTCCAAGTCGTCAAGTGATAGTCTAGTCATACTCCTAATAAAGTGGTGGCAACTTTACTAGAAGCTTCTATAGAGTTTTGGCAACAATACGGAAAGAAACGTTTCACCATCATTGTACCACTTTTCAAGACTCATGCCTTTACAGGATTACTCCATGCCCTTTACGAATAAAACGCCACCAAGTTTATGCACTAACACCGAAAATAACACAAGTTTTGGAAAATAATACAATGCGGTGATGAGATCTTTCTCGTTTACCCGCCGAAACTCCGGATACGCATTTAACATGTTAATATGAACTACAGACCCCACTATTGGCAACATTATTTCGTGTTTTGACATTTTTTAGCTGTCAAATCGTTTTTTTTTATAATTTTGTGTATTTAGCCAGTGTCAAGTAATTGATAATTTATCAAGTTAATGATATTTCACGCAAATATGTGTCAAGTCACAGTCGAAGTCATCAAGTCAAGTCATAGTCTAGTCAAAGTCATACTCCTAGTAAAGTGGTGGCAACTTTACTTAAAGCTTCTATGGAGTTTTGGAAACAACACGAAAAGAAACGTTTCACCATCATTATACCATTTTCCCACACTCACGCCTGTAATCCAGCATATAACGAATAGAATGCCCCCAATTTTATGCTCTAACACTGAAAATAACACAAGTTTAGGAAAATAATACAATGCGGTGACGCACTCTTTTTCGCTTTCCCGCCAAAACTCATCGTCAAATCGTTGATCGAAATATTTTGATGTGCAAGCAGGTAAGTATCTGTACATAGTATTAATTATACATTCTAAGGCACTGCATAAATTGATATGGAGGTGCCACCGATCTGGAATGGTGGTATAGTGAGTATTATTGATTACATTGACTCTATCTGATTACTTATTCATTTATTACAAGTTTCATGTTTTATCATAGTCCAACGATCTACACATTTGACTGTATGGTATGTTGCAGATAAACGTTAACCTATTCGTACATAAATAATGTTTTATTTATTTATTACTTTCTATGGGTTTTCGTTTGGCTACATACCTGATGGTAAGTGACGATGAGGTCGAAGGTCGAGCACGTTTACCCAGAAATAACCTAATTACTCTTGGCTTAAAGACAGTTATGTATAAAGGCTAGTATTGTTATGCTTTATGTAGTTACATTATTTTCTGATATAGGAATATGCATATGATGGCGGCTACGTCCAGTTATAAACTCTATGCGCAGCGGGCAGTACCGTAATTTAGCCTATGGTGGCATTTAAATTTATTACAGTGGCAACACCGGCAACTGCCATCGCTGCCCCACTCATCTGGCTATATAAATGGAACGCTCTGTGTACTACGATGATTCTTGTTCCAGACACGGCCCGGTGCGCACGCTGAAGGCCTATTAATATTATATTATGGTAAATTATCTCATTAGTATACCGTAGTTAAGTGCACCCCGTCTATACGACTTTGTAATAAATCCTCTCCGTCCAAAGGTTGCCTGGAAGAGATCGCTTTTAGCGATAAGGTCGCCCATTGTTCCCCACTACTTGTGATTCATTGTATTATTTGATAGTTTTGTTATTATGTGGTGTGTACAATAAATAATTTATCTATCTATCTATCTAAGGCTTATTGTGAAAGGGTAACAATAAAGACAGGTTAATTTAATTTACTCACGATCCATTTAATCAAAGAACAATTCATATTGTTTCGGTAGGTACCGTAACATAAAACGGTATGTACCAAAAAGTTATTGTACACTTACGTAAACCGTTGGTATTAACAAAACACATTTGATTACTCAGTTAAGTAAATTAAATCTCATCGGTATCGAAGTACGTCGTAAAGTAGGATGTTAAGTGGCGTTGAACAATTTAATAACATTAAAATGGCCGGTGAAAATGTTCAGGCTCCGTATTTAATTAACCCGCCGTCCTTTTGTTTCGACCCTTTGCCACAGTAAAAATAAAACAGTATGTGTTATTTACAGACACGCAGTTTGTGGGTGCAACTCATGTAAGGTTTGCGTGTACTTCGCATGTTAGTCTATCAATCTCGCATATAAATTTGCTGATATTTCATAACATTTTCAGGTGAGCTAAATGATATGATGAGTGATAATAAGAAAAATAATCGATGACTTAGCTTTTTAGGTAATGTACACAGTTTTTTTAATTGTCATTGTATCTCTTTGTTGACTACCGTAATTATTCTAAAAGGGCGTAAATCTACGCTCTAAGGTCGATAACGTTTATTCCACATCTTATTTATTTTTTATTTTTTTAATAAGAACTCCCAACGATCACATATATAAGTATGTGATCATTGGGCGTTATTATTGAATGATCAAACGAACTTACCTGAAGTGAAGTTCGATCTTAATTATCTTGACTTCGTCGAAGAGATTTATTTTTAACCATGTAGTAGCCCTGCTACGTCACACAACCTGTCGCACAAGCATTCAGAGTGTATAGGAAAAAAGATATACCTGTCTCTTTCCTATACTGACTTGCTAACGTTGCCGGGTTGTAACTTCATTCTTTTTAGAGTTAAAGAACCAGAAGCAATATTGATATTTAGAGGGTGATTTAAATGCAAAAGGGAAGGGTGGGACCCTAAATCTCTTCGACGAAGTCAAGATAATTAAGATCGAACTTCACTTCAGGTAAGTTCGTTTGATCATTCAATTATCTTGACTTCGTCTTCGAGATTTATTTTTAACCATGTAGATGTTCAGAGATTACTATCAATGTTGCGCGAAAATAACAAAAAGGTAATTGGAAATAATGTTTTATTGAACTATTTTAACAAAAAACAGTATATTATTTTAATTTATAATTCTTAAATTTAAATCAAAATAATGATCAAGAGCTAACTAATAGATTAGTTGTCGAATCAACAATCGATCTATTGTAAAAATTGGCGAAAACAGCAGATTGGTCTGTCCAGCCGGCTGCTCTCCGAATGACATCGACACTTACACCAGCACGAGAAGCGGCTGAAGTTGAAGCGTGCCTTGTACTGTGAGAACTGAATATTGAAGTGTCGATACCACTCTCTTGTAGAGTCTCCTTTATCTCCCAGCGCCCAATGGTCTGAGATGAAGCAGCTCTATGAGGTTTCTTAGAGGTCAAAATCAGACGATCCTCGTTCTTAGGTCTAACATAAGAAGATGTTGCCAAATACGTTTGTACTTTAGCGGCTGGGCAAATACTCGGTTTTTGATGAAAGTAAGGTAGATTTAAAATAGGTTGAGCCCGACCA
Source organism: Ennomos fuscantarius (assembly GCA_905220475.3). Lineage (NCBI taxonomy): Eukaryota > Metazoa > Arthropoda > Insecta > Lepidoptera > Geometridae > Ennomos > Ennomos fuscantarius. The sequence goes on from HG992029.1 coordinate 4,748,079, forward strand.
ATTCCCGAAGTTTTAATCAAATCTGATATAGCTATAACTATTCGGTCATTGTAAAATTTTATATTTGATATTTTAATTAATGATAGTGTTTGTGTTCTTTGCCCAATTGCTAAAGCTAACAGCATCACTAATTTCTTACTTAATAACACTAAACTAAGGGAATCATTCGAAAAGTTACTTATATAATCCAAGACAATGTTAGGGTCCCACGTGACATTGTAACGGGGAAATACAGGCTTTAACCTAAAAATGCCCTTAAAAAATCGCTTAACTCTATCATCGTGACCAATGCTATCGGTGGAAATCAAAGATATGGCTGATCTATGATTGTTCAGGGTTCCGTAAGACGATTCTGATTGAAAACATCCTGTGAGAAAATTTAATAGTGAACCAATACTAACTTTATAAAAATCGCAATTATTCCAATGGCAGTATTGCCACCACAACTTTAAACTTGAAGTGTACTGAGCTATTGTATTTCGGGGTAAAGAAGAGAGCATTACATTAATGGCCGATTCCGGTACTCCTTGCTTGATAAAGCCTTCGCGGATAACACACTCGCCGCCAGGGAAAGTTGACGATGCAGCGGGTATGTTGAACTGAAAGTAGATGAAAGGAGATATTTATTCGGAGGAAATATCAAAGGTTCAGTTACAGATAATGACTTAAATAGAGGGTACCAAGGCTGCGACGGCCATTGCGGTACGATCACAATCCCAGTAGCTCCGTCATTAATAATTTTATTTAAAACTTTTAATATCAAAGCGAACGGAGGGTACGCGTAGAAGAAAAAGCATGACCAATCTATGGTAAAGGCGTCAATATTAAATGCATATGGATCTCTCTTCCAGGATATATACCTGGAGCACTTGGCATTGACTCGAGACGCAAAGAGATCTATATCTGGTTTACCGAAAGCACGTAAAATTTGTAAAAACGCATATTTAGCTAGCTCCCACTCAGTGTCTATGTTTAATTTCCTAGATTCACTATCAGCCTCAAAATTTAGGGACGATTTAATATATGAGGCGAAGATGAATATTCTCCTTTTGTCATAAGTTTCGTCACTGTCCTAATGTCTTCCATTTGAAATGGTCGACATGTACATATTTATTCAATTTTTAAGTTATAAAATAAACCTCTCATACTACCATCGCTTTTTGGTACCAGAAAAACATCAGACACAAACTATCCGCTAACTGATTTACATTTTCTTATAGCTTTTATGTCTAGTAAATGTCTTATTTCTCGATTTAGCGCAAGAGATTATTCTACTGAAAAAACTCGTTTCGGGTACTCCTCCGGACGTTGTTCTGGTATAGTAGCGAACGAGATAGAATATCCTGGTACAGTGCTTAAAATAAAGTCATCGTCGGTAATAGATCGCCACGATTGTACCTAAGTAATATTTGAGGCGACCGGCGTGTACCTGTGATTGTATATTCATTTCTGTGGACGGTCGGCTGGTGGCGGCGGCGGGCGGCGAGCGGGCGGCGGGCGGCGAGCGGGTGGCGGGGGGTGCGAGTGTGGCGCGGCACCCGCTCGCCGGCCGCGGCTCTGATATGTCGCTCGCTGCCCACCGCCTCGATGATGCGGGTAGGTTTGACCGACCCACTGTGGGCGCGGTCGAGTCGATGGGCCCTTGTAGTTTAAACTGGAAGTACTAGAAGTAGACGCCGTGGCTTGAATTAATTGACTCGTCTTCTTGATGCCACGAGAGTTTTTTACTACATCACCTAAGCTCTCTCCAAATAAAAAATTATCTCTCTTCCGATTTTTAAAAGGGTCCGTTAATGATTTATCTACTAACGGTATGATGACCGCACGGCGAGTGTCCGTTTCGGCGTAGTGGGAATCGGCGATAAGTTTTCCCGCGTCGTTTAAGGTACGAACGACTTCTGTTATATCAGGGCTCTTTTTTAAAAGACACGTCATAGCTTTACCTAGGGCAGACAACGCTCTGCCAAGCTGATCTTGTTTGATGAGCAAGCGTTTATCACGCAAACGGCAGTTTTCCACGAGCATGGCTACGATTTCCGGGTTTAGAGTAGGGGCCTTTGCTAAAGGCATGTTTTTGGGACATAAATATTTTTTTATGAGTTCTTCCCTAGTCTCTTTCTTTAGCCCATTTACTAAAATTTTTTGCAGTCTCGTAGCGATATCAGTATGCAAGTCATCTCCATATTCTACTGCTTCCGGCTCGACGTCGCCGAGGGCTTGCAATAGTTCTGTATCAAAGACATCGGAGCTGGCGGCTTCGGCAGGGTTTTCTTTGTCACGAGGCATATCGTCGCGTTCTTCAACGTTGATCGGTACGGCGTCGGCGGGGGGATTATCGCTTATCATACCATCCAGATTACTAGCAAAATCATCAAACTCGTCGGGTACCAGATGCTCTGGAAAAAAAATTAAATGCTTAAAGTAACATCATTTTTGTTTTAAACAAAAGAAAAAAATCCATTATATAGGATGTGGGTAGGTAGGCAAACTTGCAGCAATGCAAATTATAAGCAATATTATAATCTTCACTTATTGTGGGTAGACTATAATTTTGATCACTGTGCAGTAAACATAATTTCTCATGAAACTGTGAGAATGACAAAAATTGATCGTGCTAATTAGCTGACGATTGAAAGTAATCCCGAAGAATACAACGGGATTAAAATGTAAGCTTTCTTTCTCGAAGAATTCAACGAGAGAATTAAAGCAAAGTAATAAACACCTTCAGGTTGCACATCCTCTTCATCGCTGGAGTAGATGATCCGCTGACTATTACGACGTCGCCTTTCTTGAAGTTTTACTTCATATTTTTTCATTTTCCTCAACCACCGCTCTTCCTTTGTTTCGTCGCGCTTGCGTTTCGGCATTTTTCTTGCTTGAACACTTGTGCAGTCGGCGCGCGCGCACGGACAAGAATGAAGTTACAACCCGGCAACGTTAGCAAGTCAGTATAGGAAAGAGACAGGTATATCTTTTTTCCTATACACTCTGAATGCTTGTGCGACAGGTTGTGTGACGTAGCAGGGCTACTACATGGTTAAAAATAAATCTCGAAGACGAAGTCAAGATAATTGGAAAAAAAAACTATTATACATGTATATTAATTTAAAAAAGGCGTGAAACAAACATTGTCGACCTTAGGGCGTAGATTTACCCCTTTCGGAATAATATACGGTAGTCAACAAAGATATACAATGACAAAAAGCTGTGTACATTACCTAAAAAGCAAAGCCACCAATTACTTATTTTTCTAGGAGGAATCCAGCGTCCAGGATCTATTCCTGGACCCTAACTAGGATTCCCTCTTGTGTCTTGTGTCTCCCACAACACCAAGACTCAGAACAAGTAGTTGCGTATTTTTACCTGTGCACCAATACTTGTCCTGCCGCGGGAATCAACCCACCGCCTCCGGGTTATGAGCCGAATAAGCAAACCTCAGAGCCTGTCATTGTATCTCCTTGTTGACTACCGTATATTATTTTATAGGTAAATCTAATCCTGAGGGTTGACAGCTTTTGTTCACGACTTTTTAATATTAAGTGGTTTGCATTGAAGAAATATCCGTGGACCTACTATCATAGGTAGTTTTTGTTTCCTATAGTGGGTATATTTAATTTCATTTATTACCGACTTCCAAAAAGGAGGAGGTAATATGTTCGTCGGTATGTGTTTTTTTCCATAATTTACATTTGTAACCACTCGATTACATTGCGCACTCGTCGATCAACTGCCCCAACTTTACTGTGTCTCCGTAGGTAACAACACCCAACGAGTTTTATTACGTGTTATTATTTTCAGAAATTGTTCGAAATTCAAGATTAGCACGCTCCCTGAAATTTTATACTTTTGCATGACCCGATTTTCCAGAAAATAGGGATATTCTATCTATTTATGAGATTAATTAATTTGAAATATATACCTTTATGTTTTATTAATGAAGCTGGGGTATGATTTTACCTTTTATTTTGTATAATTCTAATATTAATATTTACATTAGGTAAATAATTATGTTGTATGCACCTGCGCATTTTATCTTTCTTTTATAGACATAATGTGGTCAAGACTAGCTTTCGTTTTAAAGCACACTTTATATTCTATACTATATTTACTACTATATTATCTTCTATATATATAAAAATCAATTGCTGTTCGTTAGTCTCGCTAAAACTCGAGAACGGCTGGGCTGATTTAGCTGATTTTGGTTTTAAAATGTTTGTCGTAGTCTAGGTTTAAAAGGTGAGATGAGAGAAGAAAAAGAAGTATTGTCTTGGACAGGGTTAGGGTGTAAAAGTATTAACCCGTGCGTAGCCGGGGCGGGTCAGCTAGTATACTATATTTCTAGGTCTCCCTCAGTCCAGTCTATTTACTAGACGGTGACGTCAGGCTTCTTTGTATTCTACTTTTCCTTATCCAAGACTGGTTGCGTCCCGCGGTGTCACTCACGGATTAAAAGGTATCCTATGTGTTAATCCAGCATATAAGCTATCTGCATTCTAAGTTTAATTAAAATCCATTCTGAAGTACTTGCGTGAAAGAGTAACAAACATCTATACATACAAACTTTCGCGTTTATAATATTAGTAAGGATTTATGCATACGTCTTCAAAGACATTGCATGCCGTGATGTCCCAATGAGCCTGAAGCTGATGCAACACCTGAGGTGCAAAATTAGTACTGTTGCGACAGCACTGCAACACACAACACACTCGCTACGGTTCGACATTGCCTTAATGCGACACTAAAGGTTTGTATATTTCATTAGTCGTGAATTGCCTTCTGGGCTGGAGTCAGAATACTGTAGTACCCACTTGTTTACCTATCGCGCGTCTCTCAGGATGCCCATAGCTTTATGCAGCTAAAAATACATCTCGTTCAAACAATTTTCAGGGATATTTTTGCGACATTTTTTTATTTTATTTTTTTTATGTTAAGGGATGACGTGACGAGCTAACCATTCGCCTGATATTAAGTGACACGGCTGCCCATATCACTTGCAGTGTCACTCGGAACTCTATTGTAGTTTCGCGTGACACTGCAGTGCGCACGTCATCCTGAGACATCAGCACAATCTAGTAATAAGATTACTAGACTATGTGATTAGGTCATAAAGTCTCATTTGCCCAGTAATTTCACTAGCTACAGTGCCCTTCAAACCGGAACACTGCAGTGCTTGCACACTACTGCTTGGCGGCAGAATAACTGGCAAAGCGGTGGTACCTACCTAGACGAACTTTGCAGAAAAGTCCTACCACCTAGATTCTTGTGTCTGTAAAAATCCTTTATTTTTTTACAAGCAAGGGCTTGTATACCTACCATAGTGCACCTATGACGCTAAAATAATTACCATTTAACGAACTCCCTCTATAGTACTACTGGCAGGCTCAATAGTAAAATAGAAAGATCTTTTTGCCCGTTGTATCCAGTTGTATACAGATACGAATAGATACAACGGGCAAAAAGATCTTTCAGCAACAGTGCTGGTCGGCCTTTTTATATATATATAGTTTTATTTTACTAAGTTTTCTTTTCTTAATTTTACATGAGCTTAATTCAATTGGACCTGTTCTCCTCATCGGTATCGTTAAGTCTTCTTTTATACGGAACGTTCGAGTCTTTTCATGGTATTAGTTACAGAACCTATCATTATGTGTGCCTCGACACGGTAATAGACAATTTTTTTATGACTGTACCAAAGTATCAAAATAATAGTGTCTATTAATAAATGTATCGAATCCAGGAAATTACGAATAGCGAAAATAGCGAATTAATTAAAGTACCCAATTAAGGAGAGTGTCATTTCTAGGCAACGTTACATGATTGAAACATCATAAATAACATATAATATGTCCTTATAATAAATATAAACACGGCAACATTAAAAGGAAGTTAAATATACGAGATCAAAGATACCGAAATCATCACGTTGCATATTATAGGTTATGTTACAAGATGGGAGACCCGTTTATGCTCGTACAAACAAAGATAAAAGAAGGTCCAAATTAAGCTTGTGCCAGTCCCAAGATTTCCAAAGGGCTTACCTACAACTCCCAGCTTTCTAGGTCGAAGGGTTTGCACAAGGGCTTCAAGGGGATCCGTTCTAATTATGTAGATTGAGACGACCCGATCATTTCGTCAGTTGTAGATTCGTGAGCAGACCGAACTTATGTAAATATCTTTCTATACATCTTTTTATGAGATAGAAAAAGGACTCCATTTAAAAAGTGTCCTTGAATCTAAAATCATGTTTTCACCTTTGAGGTTGCCGGTTTTTATGATTTGGTATTAGATGCCTATGACGGTGGCTACGTCCAGTTATAAACTCTATGCGCAGCGGGCAGTACCGTAATTTACCCTGTGGCAGCATTTAAATTTATTACAGTGGCAACACCGGCAACTGTCGTCGATGCCCCACCCATCTGGCTATATAAAGGGATCGATTGGTGTGCTACGGATCATTCTTGTTCCAGACACGGCGCGGTGTGGACATGCTGAAGGCCTATAGTTATATAGGTTGCAACCTACGCACAACCCTTTCCTGCCCACACCTATAATAATAATAAATAATAATAATATTTTTCTGTTTTGGTGTCTATTTATATTCGTTTTATAGTAGATGCATTTGCTTACCGATTGTGTGATGCCGGCCCTTCACACGTGTACAATTTGTAAAAACGTCACTGAAGGCTCGTGTTTTATTAGGTGGTAGGACTTTTCTGCAAAGTTCGTCTAGGTAGGTACCACCGCTTTGCCAGTTGTTCTGCCGCCAAGCAGTAGTGTGCAAGCACTACTATGTTCCGGTTTGAAGGGCACTGTAGCTAGTGAAACTACTGGACAAATGAGACTTTTATGATCTGATCTCACAGTCGAGTAATCTTGTTACCAGACTGTGCTGATTTCTCAGGATGCTGTACGCAGTGCAGTGTCACGCGAAACTATATATCTTGGAGTTCCGAGTGACACTGTTCTGTTATGGGCAGCCGTGTCGCTTAACATCAAGTGAACGACTAGCTTGTCACATCATTCACTAACATACAAAAAAAGTATATAAATTCTGGAGATTTTAGTTGATACGAAGTATCCTCCACTTGGACATATATATTTGGACACGTGTGAAGAAGCGGCATGAGAAGCATATCTTTAAACAATGCCTGTAAATGCTAGAATCATAACAGCAGAGAAAACTAATCAATATACGTACTAATAGATAATCCGTGAATAAATTACTGGCGTCTGGCAACTGCTGATAGGTATTGACATATTAGGCACGTCTTTCCCAGGTGACTGCAGCAGTTATGCAGGCTGTAGACAAAAGATAAGCGGATAATACTTATAGATCTAACCAGCATCTGCTATGGAGATCACTGTATTATTAACAGAAATAAATTTTCTCGATTTTTTTAAATCTATGTTGGGAAGATAGGCTCTCGTAGAAGTGGCGACCACGAACCAGAAGATGTAATAGGCCGGTCCTCTAATAGGTAGACCGAGGACCTGGTTGAAACCTTGGGGAGCCGTTGGATGCAAAAGGTAAGCAGCCGCTTAAAGTTAACGCTTTATGAAGGAGGTCTATGTTCAGCAATGGAAATCTTCCAGCTGACGATGATATGTTGAGCTATTATTGTCATAGTGTATGCCTTAATTATTCGAAATACAAATAAGTGTAAATATGCCATGATTGACGTTTCCAGTAAAGTATAATCAATGCGCAAGCTGAAATGACACATTAAGCCACATTGCTTGAAAAACCGAAAAAAGGTTATCAAGGAGCGATTACAATCAACTAGTTGCGCCCCGTGGTTTCACCCGCGGATAAAAAGTATTTTAATTATTTGCTCCTCCCACGGAAAAAAAATTACTTTTCCGGGATAAAATTAATGTTAAGTGAAAAGGGCATCAATTGACATGAAGTATCGTGACGTCACCACACGTGTAGATTTTTAACCTTTTCTACCTGATGTATGGAGCTCTTAAAGAGTTCGTAAATTCATAGTTAAATCTAAAGATTTTAGTAAAAAAGCTAACGTAATATTAGATAAAATACTATGACGGTCGTTTAAATTAACTTACCTCTAACACAATTACGTCGCGTCACAGTCCTTTCCAATAAGTAGCGAAACCTCCATGCTGATAAATTTCGAGAAGCGAAATACGAAACTGAATTATTACCCCAAAACCCAAACATATCGATCCCCACGGATAGAGTAGTTTTAGATAACCGCCCCTTGATTCCAAATATTTAAGGGTGCCTGAGGCGCGCGGAATAATTGCATTCTCCCTCGATCCACGACCCGAATTAGAAGCCATTACTCGATGTATTTTCGATCTTAGAGTATTGGAGCTCTTCTAAATATTTTTTGTTGAGTTTTGATGGTAGATAAGTGAATTTTTGACGAAACGTATGACGATGTAAAAAAATTCTGCGTGAATGGTTTAGCTGATACACATCAAAATTATATCATATTGAATCCAAAATCCATTTTTACGTTTTATTCTTGTAGGTATTAATAGAAGACTAGCGGCTCACACCGGTTTCGCACGGGTTTTATGTACATATTTATATATTCCATCATCTATGTTCATTAGGGATAATGTAGGATCCTAAAGGTAAAAGAATTTTTCAAATTAGTCCAGTAGTTTCAGAACCTATTTAATGTAACCAAACAATCAAATCTATATTATATTATAGTTTCGATCTTAGAGTATTTCCATGATTTAGATGATATCGAGTACGATTATGGACTTTTTTGTAGTCTGTACAGCGTTTTATTAGTTTTTTATATTTATTGTATCCTATACCTAAGAACTTAAAATAATTAAAAAATAAAAATTTAAAATAAACTGTTAGTTGAGGTGAAAGTTCCCAGAATTCTGGCAGCATTACCACGTAAAATGGCAATGCTTATTTTTTGGGCAAAATAAAAGCCAGCACACTGGTCACCTGATGCTTCCATCAAACGTTTGGCCAAGTCCCTATATGTTGCCATGGCAGCCGACCCCCATGGACCCATTGTCTCCATTCCAAACGGCACAAACATGTAGGCCCTTTCAAGGAGTGCACTATATTACATGGATTTTTCAAACAAGTTCCATCAATATAGCTGGTAAGAAATATTCATACGAAACCGAAGACCAGGGCCAGGGCTATATCCAGCAATGGACTAGTATAAGTTGATAATGAAATCTTCATCAACCCTGATATCAAAATTGACCATTTTCTAAATATAGCACAATCAGCGGAAACATTAAGTAGCAAAACAAATCAAGCTGGCTTTTGTTTACCATTTATTGCATAAAAATAACAGCTTGCATTTTTGTGGCTATTGGGCCAGTTACAAATACAGTCATGACTGTATTCAATTTTTACAATTTTAATTCAATTCACACAATAATTAATTTATAAAATAGCTGCAAAACATGTTTTGCTTCACAGAATAGTAGGTTAGCTTTGGCTTTGTAAAAGGACATGCAATTAAATTATTCTGCTAGAACGCAACCAAACAACCCTTCGTGTGCTAAATCTACTGTTTGTAAAATTCATAATAAATTTACTTGTGATTTTTACTGGCACGAAGTGAAAAGCTTTTGTTTTGAACTTAAATGTTCATCAGTAGTAGGTAAAATATTTGGCTATTTACGCTCTTTGGACTGTCAAAACATATTACGAATCTAAGTAGAGTGCTAAAGCATTTAGGACTATACATCAAGCCCTGTTTTCAACCCTTCTTATTAAAACTCTATTTGGATGCTGCCTTTTGTATGCGGACGCGATCTTCACCAAACGAAAGGTTTTATAATAATTATTAGGTCCTTAAATTCGTTGTTTTATTGGTTACAACCAATAAAGAATTTAGCCACATTCTCCCCTGATGCTAAGCACTGATGTGGTTTACATACAAATACATACACAGTTGATTCATAGGAATGCTTGCCTATGAGTTAACTATGTTTTTAAATTTATTTTTGTACAATATTTATGAATCAAGCTCCATTCTGTATAGTACATATTCTTCGTAATTGTTCCCGTTAAAACCAGGAGCAGTAGTTACCATCACTTGCGGCAGTTGCGGTTTGAGTACAAACACAGCCTCACTTCCTCTTTGGGATTTTGTCACAGTTTATTCAGTCAGATCTTGTTCTTTACCGAAAAGCACTGTTGCAGTTCTTAGAGCGACATGGTACTCAGGTGCTTAGTTTTATTTATATAACTCTGCAAACACCAGCATTACACAGGATATTGAACAATTTCCTGTTGTCTGTAATTGCTTTCATTTCCCTGATTATTGAAATGAATTGAGTAACGAACTTATGAGATTTATAATCAGGTTCTCTAATTAAAAGATAATTATATAATTTAATTTGAAAATAATGATAGAGATACAAAGAAAACATTTTATTGTTTCACGGTGAGACTTCTTTATACTCAGAGTACTTTTACTACGTAATTCTTTATAGAAACTTATTAAACAACGGACCTAAGAAATCATAAGAATTTTAGTGTTGCTAGTAAGTATCTAAGAGTAATTATAACAAACAAAATAATTACTTGTATAAACGTTGGAAGAGCTGCAAATTTGATAATATCTACTACCTTTTAAAGTGTTAAGACGGACCAGTGATGTTTTAATTTTAGAATAAGATACGGCCTTACGCCAAATAACGAGTAGATCTTTACTCGTTTTTTACAAAAATCTAGAAACATTCAAAGCTAAGTACTTTTCATATAGAATATCTATTGCTGAATCAATGCTGGAACCTTTATGGGCGGTTATGATTCTTTAGACGACTAGCTCATCACTTCAGTCATAAGCATTTTAGCTTTGGCGTCACAAAGCCCTAACAAGCGGTTACCGTTTACATCTTATGTCTTCCTCAGGATAGTCACTAAGCTACCAGCCCTCTTATGAAGACCAAGGTAGTTAAAATTAAATTAGCTATTTACCATATCGAGAAAATTGGTAACACTTTTACCAATTGATAATCCATGCATAAATGATGGTGGTTTGCCGTTATAAAAAAAAAATCAGTGCTAAAAGAGCTTACTGGAAAAGACGACCATCTCCGTAAGTTAATTGGTGCAGCAGATACTGTAAATGTACAGTTGATGACTGCAGCAGCAGCCGATGCAATCGAATACGGGGAAGTTAGAAACTCAGGTAATACAGTCTTACGAGACTTGGAATGAGTTTCCCAGTTTGTTTTGTTTGTTATGTTATGTTCGTCCTTAGGGTAGAAGGATGTAAAGGAGGTTTTGGCATAAAATTGTGATTATACTACTTAGAATTTTAATAACGCCGTGAAATCCCATAATAGGAGAAGGGTTTAAAATTTTGCTTCTTGTTGCAACTGGCGCGGCCGGCTCGAAGGCTATGACGCATCTTTTTTTTTTTCACTTATTTCTGCCAAGTACCTACATCAGCTTCCCTTACCACTATCTCACTAGATGGTAAGTGACGATGCGGTCTAGGATGTAAACAATCTCGATTTGAAGACTCCTAGTAGTTCAATAAACCATTAAACTCTATGCACCGTCTTTACTCTTTGTGATTGCCATAACGTCATCATCTTACTTGCTATTTCGAAAAGTCCTATGTACCAAAGTTAGTGCCCACAGTAACTATATAACAATTACCAACTAATGGTTAACATTAGTTGTTGTTCAAATAAGTTTTAACCCTTTACTTTGTATTAGAACAACAGAAATCTTAATCCAGCCAGACATGCTATAAATCAGAGTTATTATTATAACGAACACTGGAGAATAAACTAAAATGAACGGAATATAACGAATATATCTTTACAAAATTTTTAAAACAAATCACGTGATCAAAACAAAGGTTACTTTAAATTCACAAGCAAACAACAGAAGAAATGAATGTTGATCCTAATGCTTTATTGAAGGGAGCCCCTGGATTGAGATTTATAACGTTCGCCTTCCACTAACGAAGTTCTATTGGATCTATCGCACTTCTCCCGCCGTAATAGACGCTATAAACAACAATTCCACTAAACAACTAGTCGATATTGTTTTTTATCTGTTGCTTACAAAGAAAAATACTTGAACAAAAAGGTTCGTTAATTTATCCGGGTTATTGGTTTATAACATTCTACGTATCTTCCAGGTTTCAGAAAATACAAAAATATAAGTAATGGGATTAAAGATAAAATTACTTTTATACTGAAGATCTAAAGGTCTCTGGTTCGATCCCGGGTTTCGGCACCAAATTTATGTTATCGAGAAACATAAATAATAAGATAAATTTAGCCGCAAATTGGTTTTATTTCTTTACACTTATTAATAGGTACAAAATCACAGCCGTTCATGGCGTGCATGTGAGATAAAGAGAGAGATGTCACTTCACATATCGTAGATTATGGACATAATGTTAGGCGATATTAAACAATCTGTGGTTAAAAAAAAATGTTGCGTTTATACGTAAACAACTTTATATGAAAAAATTAAGACCATATTATATAGTGATAACTTCCAAATATCGTAAGGCTTTCTAAAGAACAATGGCCTACACACATACACCTAACGATCTAAAAAGCTAGAATATCGGTTGCAAGTGTTTGTAGTTATTCGTCTCTGAGGTGACGTTTTCGCTGTCAGATTATGTAGATTCACAACGATTAAATTGAAAACACCGTCACAAGAAGCCAGTGTCAACATAAAGCGCGAGGAAACACAAATCGGTGAACACAATCTAAAATTTAAAGTGACCTGGCTTGCAGTGGACGTCCCAATTAATATTTATGTCCATAATGGAACCGAGAGGTCAAATTTAGTTGGGGCTGGGAGTTCTAAAGATAGGTACCCGTTTCAAATGTTTGAAGCGTATTATTGAAATCAAACAACGGACAGCGGATAGGTAAAGTGTTTTATTGAAATCAAACGTTTGTTGATTATACATAAATATTTAATAAATGTTCCCTAAAAATCTATACATATAAATTCAAAGTCCTGACTGACTGAATGACTGAATTATTATATATATATATATATATATATATATAGATTATACAATTATATCAACGCACAGCCGAAACCGCTGGTCCTAGAGACTTGAAATTTGGAGGGTGTGTTCTTTGCAAAATGTAGGTATCCACTAAGAAAGCGTTTTTCGAAATTCCACCCTTGAGAGGGTGAAATGGGTGGTTGAATTATTATCCTATAGGCCACGCGGGTGAAGCCGTAGGTAGGAGAATAGAAGCTAGTAGATAATAATTAATTAATATGTATAATTATATAAGTTATTGTATTACTTTTGCCGTGTAGCCCCAGTGTGTGAACAGAACTACCCCTTCCTGTAGAATGGCCAGCAGAATTCTCGTCACATAAAAATATTTTGCAATCGCCAATATGTCTGCCAGCGTAGTGATTTTGGCAAATCTCCCTCCTTTCGGCCTATGTTCATCAGTCAGTCTCCCAACTGTTGACGTGTAATGTGGTGTATTAGGTACTTTATTGAAAAGAATCCAGTTTGTGATCTCAGTACTTCAGACCTCAGTATTTGAGTATTGAGCGGTTGTGACTTATTACGACGAGTATATAGATATGGTGGGTATCTGGATGAACTCTGACATAATACTTAATTGTATCTTCATAGAATTATTACGAAAATTATATGAGAACTTAAGCAATTTCAAATATTCCATAAATACTTGAATTCACGCCTTAGTTGATTTAACTAACTGATCTTCACTTACGCCCCTCCGCCCCCTGTGATCGGCTCGTCGCTTCATTAACATACAGTTTAATTGGTTTGAATGCGTTAATAAAAACAGTACTAACATGTTACAATTAATATATATATATAATTAATATAATAATATAATTAATTTACTTAATCAATTTACTTAATTATAAATAATATAATTAAGTAAATAAGTATATATTATATATATATATATATATATATATATATATATAATTATATATATATATACTTATTTACTTCTACCTACTCCTACCTACTTGTTTTCGTAATGAGCGAAATCAATAAAAGATGATACCTACTAACAAACACATCATTTATCGTCTAGAGGACAGTCTTTGCAGTGTAGTGGTTGAGTAGCTCGTTTTATAGCCAGAAGGCAGCGGGTTCAATTCCCGCAGCAGGACAAGTGTTTGTGCACTAAAAAATGAGCGCTGATACTTGTTCTGAGTTTGGGTGTTGTGGGTCCATGGTCCTCGTAGTTTCTGGGTCCCTAGATACAAGGGAATCTTAGGGTCCAAGGTCTATGTATGTGACCGTTGGGCGCTATTATTATTATTTATATAAGAAACATATCAGTTTTATGTATTAAAAGAAGGACATAATCTTAATTAGTAAAATTTTCGATCATGGAAGAAATATTAAACGAAAATACAAAAAAATACAAAAGTTTTTGAACAGATTATGAATCGAAAGCTGGAAATTGATCTGCAGATTTTGCACTTCAGTAATTGAATTTGGTATTAAGAACAATTTTGTAAATTCAGGAGTAAAACGAATTCAAAAGATTTTGCGAGGCCCAACGTCTTCATTGAAATTAATACGTCACTTTATTGAATCACTATTTTATTGCGGATATTTTATGGATTACATTTGATTTGATTGAATAAAACCATATCAGCAGTTTTGGCGGGAAAACGAAAAAGATCGCGTCGCCGCATTGTATTATTTTCCAAAGCTTGTGTGGTTTTCAGTGTTAGTGCATTAAATTGGTGGCATTTTATTCGTTAAGTGCTGGATTACAGGCATGAGTGTGGCAAAGTGGTATAATGATGGTGAAACGTTTATTTTCGTGTTGTTCCCAAAACTCCATAGAAGCTACATGTAAAGTTGCCACCACTATACTAGGAGTATGACTTTGACTAGACTATGACTTGACTTGATGACTTCGACTGTGACTTGACACATATTTGCGTAAATATCATTAACTATAATATACGAAATGATTGAAATCAATTGCAAAAAATAATATTTATCATCGATATATTACGCCAAAGTACATGCAATTAATTACAGGAAGATGTGAATGCTCTCGACTCTGCAATATCCGCTTTCCAATGATCTCGAGCCCACCAAGTGGCTCACTATGTAAATACAGACTGATTGGTTCAACCTGTACGGATTAAGCATACAAAACTTTATATTGACTCAAATATTAGAAATGTACAACCCTTGTAATTACAATTTACGTCACCTTTAAGTTCAATATTGTAAATTAATTCCCGATACATGAACATTATTTGATACTTTCCCATTACCATCAGTTGGGACCTTCTTTGTATTAAATCTAGTTGTATTATCAGAAATCCTTGCAAATTATACGTTCTCAAATAATTATCACATTATTAGGTTTAACGAAATTATTTACCCATAAAGAACATAATTCACTTATAATGGGCTTAAGTATGTATAAATTATAACTAAATAATCTAGTTACAATTAATCTAAATATTATCCAGATAGTCCGGTGGTAAATACGTTTAAAAAACATTGGCATAAATATATTTTTTCAGTTTAGTTTTGAACATAGGCATGGTTTTACAATATATAATTTGGTAGATCATTAAATAATTGTGCACCTTCATAAATAATGTTGCTTTTACCATATCAAGTTCTTGGAGGATTTAATTTTTTTTCTAAACAATTTCACCTTTTACGCTTAAATCACCTGACATCAGAGTACACTGGCAACAACAAACAAGTGGGAAACTTCGACCCATATTGACCTCCAGCCCCGCTAGCAAACAATAGAACTTCGCACATTCTTCTACATCCGGACAAGGCCTAATATCCGGGCGTGCTAGCCAGCAAACACGACTTGATGTGCAAACAGAACTGGCCTAACTTCTCTTAATTGTTTGCTAGCTGAATTGTAACAAATCACTACCGACACCCGTTGAATAGGAGCTTTAGAGTCGTCTCGTCTTTCAATTTTAGTTTATGTTTAGAATTCTTGTGGCTGCAAAACTAAATCTCTCATATAATTTTCTTGTGTTAGAAATCTACTCATGTCGGGTTCAGCTTTTTTAACACGATTATTGATGTCACTACAGGTGGCTTTTAAAAGAACACAGAATCACATGTTTTCGGCTGAATAATTATTTCAAGGTCATCGATCATATCTTCCCGACCACAACTCTTCGATCACCAGATTCTTTCTCATAAGTAAAGTATCAAGTACACTTTTACAAACATTTCTGAACAACCAATTCCTAAAATTCTACTGATTTGTAAAAAGTCAATTGTCTTTTTGTTATTGTATTAGCCACGCAAACAATCGGTTGTTGAAAATTATAATTGACCACAAATCTCTGTTACTATTGTGATTTTTTAAAGTTCAATAGTTTGTAAGACAATCTATTTTCTTACCGCAAAAGTTCATCTAAATAAAGTATGTCTTTACTTAAGCTATTATTATATTGAATTTTCTTTATAGGTACATAATACTTAACCTATCAAACGACAAGAGATGCTAACTTACACTACGGCAAATGAAGCGACAACCGTTCAGACTTATGGGCTAGTTTATAAGACAACCATTAAATGTAGACCTATGTGAACCTCAATAGTTACCCCATGGTGTAGAAATTAAGTGTTAAGATGAACGCTAGTGAGGTTGAGTTAAATTGGACGATGAGTTTGTAGGAATATACATGTAAGACGGTGTGTCTTCCGCCCGCGACAAGCGCTGTTGAAGGAAATGACGCTGGGGGAGAACGGAAAAGCGTTCATAACTTGTCTGCTGGAAAACAAGCGATAGATTAATTTATATTGTTGTTTATCTGAATACGGGTTGGGATTAATGATGAAACAGGTAGAAAAGTGGGATAGAATGAAGAAAAGATTATCTGTTATAATATAGCAGCATTGTGTGGAGTTATAAAGCTCACCAAGCTCACTCGTAACTACATCATCTTCGTTAAGTTTTAGATACTTCATGGGGTTAAAATACATCTGTATACTTAATTATGCTATCGTAAATAAAACGCGTGCTAAGTCATTTAAAACAAAATCATTAGTTTGCATTCATTTTATTTCAACTTCATCACAAAACAGATCTGGATCTGGATGGAGCTTCGTTTACTCCCGTAAAAAAGAACACCGAAGATAATAGGTCTTTACCTATGAAATTGCCGTATTGCAGTACAGACTTTTTCAAACAAAAAAAAGTTTTGATTGGCTATGAATTCTAAATTCAAATTAATTTTGTTTTAAAAATATGACATTCTATTTACAATATAAGTCTTTTGTTTATTGATTAGCGTTGTATTTTCATTACATTTCAACATTTTTCCTCATAATGGATACTTTGAAATTTCGTGTAATTATGGAATATGAGTTCCGTCGTGGCACCAACGCGGCACAAACGACACGTAACATCAACGACGTTTACGGAGAGAACTGTACAAACGAACGCACAACCCGTTATTGGTTTGCTCGGTTCCGTTCTGGGAATTTTGACTTGAAAAATGAACCTCGTGGTCGTCCGGAACCTTTGGTCAACAATGATGAATTATAAAGGCGATTGTGGAAGCTGATGAATCTCAATCTACAGCTGCGCTAGCAGCAGCTTTTGATGTTAGCATCAAAACAATATTGGTCCATTTGCGACAGATTGGCAAGATAAAAAAGCTTGATAGATGGGTGCCCCACGAACTTAACGATCGCCAGCGCAACGTACGCGTCGAGACTTGCCTTGCGCTGCTTAACAGGCACAGAAATGAAGGAGTTTTGAACCGAATTGTTACGTGCGACGAAAAATGGATTCTTTTTGACAATCGAAAGCGCTCAGCAAGTTGGTTAGATCCTGGTTCGGTACCAAAGCAATGTGCAAAACGAAAAATGACCCCTAGAAAGGTGATGGTCACAGTTTGGTGGTCTAGTGCTGGTGTGATTCATCATAGCTTTTTACAAAACGGCGAGAGCATTACTGCAGATGTGTACATTGAAGAACTGACTGACCACAATGATGGCGAAACTCGCACGTCTGCAACCAGCTTTGGTCAATCGGTCGTCTCCACTGCTACTTCACGGCAACGCGCGACCCCATACTGCACAACAGACCGTCTCTAAGCTGCATGAGTTGGGTTTGGAAGCTCTCCCTCATCCGCCATACTCACCAGATCTTGCGCCTACCGACTATTACGTTTTCCAAAATTTTGACAACTTTTTAGCAGGAAAAAAATTCAATTCCCGAGAGGCAGTACAAAACGCCTTTGAAGAGTTTGTTGTCTCCCGTCCTGCTGATTTTTTCAAGAAGGGCATCCATGAACTGCCACAGCGTTGGCAAAGATGCATTGATTGCAGGGGTGATTACTTTGAATAAAAGAAATAAATAAGTTCGAAAAAAAAAAAACTTTAACTTTATTCAAACAAAACGGCAATTTCATAGGTAAAGACTTATTTCTTCGAAAATATTACTTAGAAAACAAATAACATTTTGAGACTTTGACCTTTAGTAAATTAGCACACGTCAACGATGACTTTGACTTGTTTTGTAATTCTTATAAATCTTACATTCAGGCAGCTTAGATCTTTATATATATTATTATCATGCGAGTCCAAATTTTTACAGTGCACCAATTCGAAACGGATATTTTGATTTTAATAAATGATAAGCCATTTGATTCGTCTAACACGTAGTATTGCAACGAGGTCTTATTTTTACTAAAAAAATATTGTTTTATTTCATGATAATGCATTAATGTACTAGAGACACAGATCAACCAATAGTTGGTGCTGTGCTAGAAATTTACACGTTTCTTCTTCATTTTTATTCTTTAGTTTATTATTTACAATTAATGAACCATTATTGAGAAAACACTCAGATACGCGACAATGAATTCTAGCTTATGTATAATAAGCTATCTTGGTACTGAATTTCAACCAAATCAATTCAGCCGTTTGAGCGTGAAGGAGTAACAAACATACACACAAACACACATGCACACATACAAACTTTCGCCTTTATAAGAATAAGAATAAGTTTATTTGGCAACAAATGTCAGTTACAAAAAAGGTTATTCATGTAATTTGGACGATTTAACAGTTTTACTCAGGTATGTATGTATACTTATACTTAAACATAACAACTGTATTATAAATATTTTTAACAATGTTATCTATAAGGTTATTAATAGATGCTTTTTTTTCCCCCAATGCAACTTCTCACTCTTCTTCTTTCTTTATAATAATAGTGTGATATTTTTATCGCAGAAAATTAAAGTCGTATCTGAAATGCATTATTTGTCGCGAGTGTGTATGTAATAGCAAAAAAAGTATAGTGTTTTCGCCTTATGATTTATTTTTTCTGGATATGACAGGGGCGCCCAACGTTAATGTATATTTGTCTGTTTGCACAATGTCATCGCGTTATTTGCCCGGGTGAAACAATCAACGGGAAATGTGTTTGCTTCCGGGAGTGATAAAATATTTGTTGTTTTTTTTTGTTTTTGTTATCAATGGGACAAGTAAAGCTAATATAGGCTTTAGTTGGTTAGTATTTTTTTATTTCAGTAAAACATGTGATGAGCTAGTTGTTCACCCGATGTTAAGCACTACGGTAGCCCATAACAGCAATTGAAGGGGTGAGAATAAAAAGGATTTAACTGATTTTATTCACAAAATGTCTTATGGGTATCATTGGATTCAGCGTGAAATTATCTACAATAATACATTCTCAAAATACCGAAATGAGGTTTAAATCTCGAGATTTTGAGTCTAAAAACGGTTTATCTGTCTCACAGGAATACAGTTCGCTTAGCATAAAAACATTATTATATTTATTTTATTATATTATATTTTTACAGTAATTGTATGAATTAGTACTATATTTAGTATTTTAAAATAGAATTAAAACATTTTCAAGCAACTGAAACTTACATAAACATTTTCTATTAACTTATAAGCACTCTAGATTAAAATGACACCGTTGAAGTTTAAAGTCAATTTTCTCGAAACTATCAATTTGTCAGTTAAACCCTTTTTATTCTCAACCCTTCACGTGACACTGTGCATATCATCCTGAGGCGACACCATCATAGTCTAGTAACTGTGCAGATGATGATAAAAGTTAACTTAGTTGGTAGTTACCCTGAATTCTGAGCACCCAGGACAAATATTTGTGTGATCGTTGTTGATTCTATGTCTGGGTGTTTATTGTTTTCTATGTATATATATATATATTAGGTCTTTACCTATGAAATTGCCGTTTTGTTTGAAAAAAGTTAAAGTATTTTTTTTTCGAACTTATTTATTTCTTTTATTCAAAGTAATCACCCCTGCAATTAATGCATCTTTGCCAACACTGTGGCAGTTTATGGATGCCCTTTTTGAAAAAATCAGCAGGACGGGAGACAACAAACTCTCCAAAGGCGTTTTGTACTGCCTCTCGGGAATTGAATTTTTTTCCCGCTAAAAAGATGTCCAAATTTTGGAAAAAGTAATAGTCGGTAGGCGCAAGATCTGGTGAGTATGGCGGATGAGGGAGAGCTTCCAAACCCAACTCATGCAGCTTAGAGACGGTCTGTTGTGCAGTATGGGGTCGCGCGTTGTCGTGAAGTAGCAGTGGAGACGACCGATTGACCAAAGCTGGTTGCAGACGTGCGAGTTTCGCCATCATTGTGGTCAGTTCTTCAATGTACACATCTGTAGTAATGCTCTCGCCGTTTTGTAAAAAGCTATGATGAATCACACCAGCACTAGACCACCAAACTGTGACCATCACCTTTCTAGGGGTCATTTTTCGTTTTGCACATTGCTTTGGTACCGAACCAGGATCTAACCAAGCTGCTGAGCGCTTTCGATTGTCAAAAAGAATCCATTTTTCGTCGCACGTAACAATTCGGTTCAAAATTCCTTCATTTCTGTGCCTGTTAAGCAGCGCAAGGCAAGTCTCGACGGGTACGTTGCGCTGGCGATCGTTAAGTTCGTGGGGCACCCATCTATCAAGCTTTTTTATCTTGCCAATCTGTCGCAAATGGACCAATATTGTTTTGATGCTAACATCAAAAGCTGCTGCCAGCTCAGCTGTAGATTGAGATTCATCAGCTTCCACAATCGCCTTTAATTCATCATTGTTTACCAAAGTTTCCGGATGACCACGAGGTTCATTTTTCAAGTCAAAATTCCCAGAACGGAACCGAGCATACCAATAACGGGTTGTACGTTCGTTTGTACAGTTTTCTCCGTAAACGTCGTTGATGTTACGTGTCGTTTGTGCCGCGTTGGTGCCACGACGGAACTCATATTCCATAATTACACGAAATTTCAAAGTATCCATTATGAGGAAAAATGTTGAAATGCAATGAAAATACAACGCTAATCAATAAACAAAAGACTTATATTGTAAATAGAATGTCATATTTTTAAAACAAAATTAATTTGAATTTAGAATTCATAGCCAATCAAAACTTTTTTTTGTTTGAAAAAGTCTGTACTGCAATACGGCAATTTCATAGGTAAAGACCTATTATATTGACAAACAAAATGTATCCATGTATTGTTATCTGGATCACAGGGATAAAACTTATACGATATTTATTTCGATTTAGATATTAGTTGTAAAATATGGATACCTTGGTTTAGGGCTAGGAAAAATAAAAAAAAAATCACTTTGGGAAATGTTCGCAAATATTTATTTATTTATACATTTTTTCAATAAAAATTTAGTTTTACTCCCATTTTCTTCAAATATAACATAATCATAAAAACCTCCAAGTCATTCTTTTTCGAAAAGTACAGAAATCTTTATGAAGTTAGAAGTCTCTTGTTTTATGATAATCTTTGCCAATAACCAAGAAAGTAAAACTGGTACAACGATAAAAGAATTAATAAGTAAAACAGACATTTGCTAAAGTCGTACATGCATCTGAAACTTTTGGATTCTGATAAAAAATATAAGCAGTACCGCAGTGTCCTTATAACTTCAGTATTAAAGCCTAAGAGAATTTTGCCTATATTGATACTAAAGTCTAGACAAGGTAAGTTGTGTAGCGTCTTGTAATTAAGGTTTGGTTGAAACCTACTGCAAAGTTTGAGTTAGATATATTCTACGAATTTGGATGCTAAGCTTATACGTCTGAATTTAATAAGGTCTCTTTAGATAACTTTTGATGATGAGACATTCATTTGCTCATAAGGTTCTTGGTAAAGATTTGGTAGGTAAATAAAAGGTCTACAAAAATGGTAAAGGTAAAAATTCGACAAACTTATTTAAAACGTTTAATAAAATAAGTTCTACAATAAGGTATGAATACTAATTAAGTATAATTAAAACTTAAACTTACGGTGGTTTTGACAGTGTTAAATTAAGTACTTAATTTAATAAAGTTCGGAAAATACGAAATTGTTTTCGAAAATAATATACATCTTGAGTTGTACACAATTTTCCTTAGTAATTCTAACATAATTAAATTACGTGAAAAAATTCCTTCTAATTCTTGTATATGGTTGCTTCTTCTTCTTCTTTTTTAACAGCTTGGATGAGGATTAAAGACATAACGGCATTTACAACCTGTAAGAGATAAAAAAATTACATTGAATTTTTACTGAGCATGGAGGTAGGCAACGTATCGGCAGCGCAGGCAGGCGTTGCAGGTGTCTATAGGCAACGGCAACGGCTCACTATATAGGCGGGCAGTCAGCTTGTTTGTATGTCCGTGTTATAAAAAAAGACATTAACGTGAAATATTTTTATAATGCAGAAAAATAGAATAATGTTTGAGGTTCATACAGTCTGGGTTTATTGCAGAATCTTCTGTCTTGTCCTGCATCAAGTGAGGCCCAAATGATTTATGAGCTGGCGACACCCTGTCTCCAGCTCATAAGTCATGCTTTAATTTTTTTATTTGTTTTGTTCCTTGTTGGTTTTATCTTTTATAAATAGGGTGTGTGTATGTACAGTTAGGATACAATGGTACTCTATTTTTTTTAAATCCTTTTAAAAAATAATTTAAAAAAAGTAGAGTACGAGGGTGCACCAGTTGATATATTTTATAGATGTTACGGTTAATTTTTAACCCCCAACGTAAAAACGACTGGGTGTTATAAGTTTGACGTGTCTGTCTGTCTCTCGAACAGATGAAGCGATTTTGATTTTGTTTTTGGCAGATTACATACTTTTTCACAACTCCCTCATAATGGGTATCAAATGAAAAAGCTTGACTAGTAGAACATTATGATAAATTTCAAATTCAAGATGGCCGCCACCACAAAATGGCGAATTACATATCCTTATGGCTTTTAAAATTTAATTATTAACTTATTGGGCTTTTCAAATATTTTAATTATAACTTGTAATTAACTATTAACCTCCCAGCAATCCAGCCTTAGAAATTTGTAGAAAATACTGATATCTATTCGATAGTATACTTACAGAAATCATACAAGAAGCTAGCACGATGCCTGCCAGCCAGCCAGTCTTGCCTTCCAGGTACCAGGTCAGCTCGTCCACACACCCATGGAAGTAAGCATTACCGGTGACAGAGTCGCGGCACTCGGCTGGAAGAGGCTTGTTCATGTTGATGAAGTCCATGGGACCTTCAGCGCCGCAGCAGCCAATCTGGAAGACAATTGTATAACTTTCACGGATTTCTTTGGATCTCCAACAATTCTTAAGAATAATGAATATGGTATGTAGTAGGAAAAGTTTTGGAGGTTACTGTTACGGACATGGTGACCTAAGTACGTAGAGCTATTGACGAGCATTTGAAGAAATAATAATAATAATAATAATTAGGTGTTTACAAGAAACATGGTAAACTGCGAGTGAAATCTCGGGGCACAACCATACATATACTCGTAAGTCGTATCCCACATGTGCGAACAAAGAGATTTGGCTCCACATTTATCATGCGAACAGCCAAAGAGTGGAACGCTTTACCGGCATCCGTATTTCCCGAAAACTACAACCTTGGAGTCTTCAAAATCTGAGAGTGAACAGGTATCTTCTAGGCAAGCGTGTTACATCCTAGACCGCATCGTCACTTACCATCAGGTGCGATAGTGGTCAAGCGCGAGCCTATCAAACAATAAAAAAAAAGAGACTGTAGACGTCAGAAGTATTAAGAGTAAGGTGGTTTCATAATTGGCAAAATATACATATGTACGGCTGCGGAATTTATAGCTATATATTTATTTACGTATTCTGTTTTATATGTAAAAAAGGTTTTATTGATATAAATTTTCATCATGCATTTCAGAAAATTATTTACTCTTTCAAGTTGAAAATTTCATAAAAGTGGATTCAGCAGTGCAGGGCAGAGTCCAACGCTCTTTCGCTGCGTCAACCGACCATTCGGCAAATGCGTTTGCTGTTTGCTTCGTTACGTCCCCTCAGTTTTGTTCAACGTTTTTCTAGTCACAGTTTGACGGAGAAAATCATATTCCTGGCTACACTATGTTCGTACAACTGTGATTGGAAATATCGTACTCGTATTTCGAAATAACATTTTTAGGACTGTGAATGATGAATGGGGACGACGAAACCTTTGAAAAAAATAAATGGATCGGGTTGAATACATTTCCAGTTTTCAATCGTATTTTTGAATTCATCGTCATTATTATTTATTAGCCTGAAGGAATATAGGCCTCAGCAGCCAGTAGTATTAATTTATAGAATACAAGCTTTTGTCCGCAGCTTCGTCCGCGGCGTGGCCTATGGAAAAATAATTCAACCACCCATTTCACCTTCTTAAAGGTGGAATTCCGAAAAATCCTTTCTTAACGGACGCCTACGTCATAACATCTACCTGCACGCCAAATTTCAGCCCGATCCGTCCAGTGGTTTGGGCTGTGCGTTGATAGATCACTATGTCAGTCAGTCAGTCACTTTTGAGTTATATATATTTAGATAAATATTAATTAATACTGATTCCAATGGGTAACGTAGTATGTCTTTGATAAAATTTGAAGACAAATTTACGTTCAAAAAATTTAAGAAATCTGGTCTCTCCTGACAGCTATAATAATAATAACACCCAACGTTCACATACTCTTACATAGATCCTGGACCTTAACTACGATTTCCTGTATCAAGAGACCCAGGAACTATGAGAACCATGGTTCCGCAACACCCATATATGGTCAACATCCCAGACCTGCGACTTCTACTCAGTTATTAGAAAGTTTATTTTCGACTTGATATAGTAGGACAGCTCTACTTGCACTAAAAGATATGGTAAGAGTCGAGAAAGAGAAAAATTAAAGGAACGCTAAATACTCATAAATAACCGAGGGTGCATTCCATCAACGATGTGGTTGTAGTCATCAAGGATGCAGTTGGCCGTTAAAAAATCTATTCAGCAGCATGATCAGGAAGACATGCTGCACTAATCGCAGATGCATCTGTTGGCATAAGCTAGTGGAGCGGATGAGTTATTGGAAAGGTTACACTTACACCTTCTTGCACCATTCTCAAGATCTCCCTGCTGCCTTCATGCTGTGGATTGTTCATCAGTCTCACGATGACGTCTCTGATGAGTGGCTGGATACTGGAGTCGTAAGTAGAGAAGTCGAGGACCACGCTAGCGCCGACCAAACCAAATACGAATATCGCGATTTGGGATGCTATGTACTAGAAGAATAATATTGATATCAGTTTTGTTTGATGGCATTTGAGCTATTATTTCGCAACCTTGATATAATAACATGTAACTAATAATAACATGGCCATAATTACATAATTAAATCATAATTGCTAGTTAGTTAGAGATTTAAAATGGAAGATGCATAAGCGTAGGCCGCCACCACACTAGGAAGACCGAAGACCTGGGGGGTGATCACGAAACTTTGATTGCAATGCAACAGGAGAAATTTCCATACTAACTATGCACATACACTGCGTATACAAAATGTCAAATTCGTACAAATTTAAAACTATTGGTTGCAATTGAGTTACGTGATCGCCCAGATGGTTGCCATTAGATGCAAGAGGCAAGTGACTGTTCCAAGTGGAGCTATATGTGGTAGGCCTATGTTTGACTGCGGACGCCTCTCTCTCGATGATGATTATGATATAAACATATAAATATTGAGGATTACATTAGATATTGCTCTCAAAGTCAAAGTTCTGGTTTCTTCTTTTTCTGGTCAATGTTAGTGGTCACCAACCCTAGACATTATTTAGGGTTGGTGACCACTAACATTTCATTTCTGGTCAATGTTAGTGGTCACCAACCCTAGACATTATCTAGGGTTGGTGACCACTAACATTGTCTAGGGTTGGTGACCACTAACATTGACCAGAAAAAGAAGAAACCAGAACTTTGACTTTGAGAGCAATATCTAATGTAATCCTCAATATTTATATGTTTATATCATAATCATCATCGAGAGAGAGGCGTCCGCAGTCAAACATAGGCCTACCACATATTCACATATAGTTTCACATATAGTTAACATTGACTCATATAGTTTCAAAAGTGTGGAAGCATTTACAGAATATAAAAGCACTTACAGCGTATAAAAGTAAGGTATTTTCCATAAGTGCAGATCCACAACCAAGAAAGGCGACGACCATGACTCCTAGAGACGCGATCAAGATGATGTAGATTCCAATAAAGTACTGCTGGAGCTCCAAGATCCTCATCCACTCGTTGAAACCTGGCTCTATACAGATCCATAGACATAGAGCAAATACTGATACGCCGAATAACTGGAAAGAATAAATATCTTTCGTAAATAATAAGCAGTTTAACAATTATTATTATGTTATAATCCACAGATTCAAAAAAATTCCCAGACAGATCAGGAATTAATTGTTTTTTCGATATATTGATTTAAACTGTTGAGGTAAGTCACTGACATAGCTCAGTGGATTTGTTGGTTGAATTGTCATAAGAGTTGGTCATAATTATCTGCTGCAGAACTGAATATCATGCAAAAGACGTGTCTAAAAGTGGAGATCGTGAATCGGTAATCATATAGAGCACCCTGCAATGATTGAATGACGTACCAATGGAAATGTAGATGTGAAGATCGGTCCAATGGAGTGCCTTGAGAAAGACCTAATGTTCAGCAATCGAATACAAAGTATAGAGAGCTGATGATTAACGACGTGAAATAAAATTTTAGCCACACTTTTAATTAAATAAAATATAAAAATATTGTTATATTTTATGACTAAACTTTTCACTAAACTAAGTTTTCGAGACCCGTTCAAAGTTGAAATGATCTTTATATTGCTGAACTACTCTAGACGGTCGTTTTCATGCAATTATTAGGAAAGTGAAAAGAACGATCATGTATTATTTCCAAAAGGTTCTTATAAAAACTCGCAAATATCTAATGGTTTCGATATTGTACCAAATCGTAATCCTAATCATAGACAATTCTAAAACGATCGTAGTCTTTTTGACTTAAATAAAAGCGATGACAACATTAAGCAGTTGGTCCTGACTGTTATCGTAAGACAATAAAAGTTAAGTCAAATTACTTTTGAGTGACCTAAAAGTTCTGAAACCCAAGCTGACCACTTGCCCACACGAAAAGAAAAAAGGAGTGGCAATATTATTAGAACAGTCAAAAATAAACTAATTCTAGTTTACAATTTAGCAATAAACGAAACAAAATCGTCCCCATTATCTACAAAATTGTAGATAATGGTGATGATTTTGTTTTTGTTTAAATAATAATTTAAAAATAAATTTTATTATTTAATGACGTAGAAAGACGAAAAAGACGCCAACTAAATAATAAATAATGGTAATTTTAATTCAATACCTCCTAGTAGACCTAATAATATTAACCTTAATATGACGAGACAAGGCAATCAAATAAATAAAACTGTAGTCAATATTTAGGTTAGTGGCTGTCAGGCTTTACAAAAATAGCACCAGCGCGGCGCGGCGGCCGTCTCGCCAATTTCTGTCTGGACTAACGATCATTAAACTTATTCCAATAACTTTATCCCTATCTATTCGCATAACAACAGAACATATTGGTTAAGATAAAAATCCTCTTTATTAACCCTTGCCTGCCAAAAAAAGCTTTACCGAGAAACAAGTTCTCGGTAAAGCTTTTTTTTCAACAGACTACAGACTTTTACAGCGTCACTAGGCGGGAGGGCAGGCACTTAAGGCGGCCAGCCGTCAACAGTGGAGGCAACTCACTCAACGGCACCCTGGAGTGCGAGCCTCGGCTTGGGCCGTTGCCGGGATAAAAGGATCGAGAAGACTATGTCCACTGGAAGACTGGACCCTATGGAACGTGTCTTAGTAAAGCTTGTTGGAGTATCTAAAAGCCAGGACAAAACTTAAAACAAAGGAAATAAAAACATCTTTACGGATCGCTAAAAACGATAAACTAGCCGCGTGATAAAAACGCGAGCTATTGCTGCTAGTCGGTAAAAGTTTTACAATCTCATTAATGCCGTGAGTGTGCTGTCAACTTTTGTTTACGAGACGGCGATCACGGCAGCTTTACTAATAAAATGTGATGTCAAGTTTGTTGAATTATTAGCCAGTTAAAATCTATCAAAAACACAGTTTTTTTAAATGTTTTGGCTCCACACTTTTGTGTATTTAGCCAGTGTCAAGTAATTGATAATTTATCAAGTTAATGATATTTCACGCAAATATGTGTCAAGTCATAGTCGAAGTAATCAAGTCAAGTCATAGTCTAGTCAAAATCATACTCTTAGTAAAGTGGTGGCAACTTTACTTGAAGCTTCTATGGAGTTTTGGAAACAACACGAAAAGAAACGTTTCACCATCATTATACAATTTTCCCACATTCACGCTTGTAATTCAGCACTTAATGAATAGAATGCCACCAATTTTATGCACTAACACTGAAAATAATACAAGTTTAGGAAAATAATACAACGCGGTGACGCACTCTTTTTCGCTTTCCCGCCAAAACTCAAAAGCACAGATTCAATAATAGTACTACGGGTAAGTTAGTGCAATGGGCATATGTATAACTACATGCACTTACATATTCTGTAAGTGAATTATACTGCTAGTTTTTATAGGCCGCATCATAACTTTGTTTGCACAGTTTAAACCAGTAAAATTGTGCAGGTAGCTTAATCATTTCGATAGGTTTTCATGTAGATATCTACTTAAAAGAACAATGTTTATAGATTTACATAAGAAAATTATCATTGGATTTGGAATTTAAAATACCATAACATACTAAAAGCTGCGCTCCGAATCAAAATCCATCCAATCATCCTTACATACATACATAAAAACTTTAGCATTTATAATATAAAGTAATAGAAGTAAGAGAGATAAATAAGTGATTACACCTGCTAGGCACAGCAATCCAACAGCTAACATTGATACAGCAAAGAACTATTGCAGTAAAACCGGGCGTAAAACCTAGTATCACGTAATAGTCTTGTTTTTCCTCCCAGATAGCTAAAGATAAAGCGGCTATTGCCACGGTGATATTTTACACGATTGTATTTGGCCATAACATGGTAATATTTGTGTTTATGTGTTTTGTTATAGTCAAATTATATCAAGGTCGATAAAAATGCGATGTAAACAAATCTTGAACTTTGGCTAAACAGTGCGTAAAGGTCATATTTAAAAGATACTGTAATACATAAATGACGAAGGTCACATGTGATCAACTGTTTATACTTATAAAAGAAATAATGCTTTCAGCTTTTCAGCTCAAAATATATGTTACCACTGGTGGTACTATCAGTTATCCTGTGGTGCTGGGACGCGGGCCTTCTCTCAAATGGAGTTTGGAGATAGGTCATTGAGATATATGTAACGCAAACCAAATGATTTCAAAATTAGCGCTGCTGTGTTAGTTAAAGGTGCTACTAAGCGCCCTCTGCTGGTTTTACGAATGATTCTCTTTGCATCGTACAGATATATGTCTCTGCGTGAAATATGTTTTTGCTAAAATAAAACTATATACTTGTAATTACGAATAACTTTATAATTTAATTCAAAACTAATAGTAGGAAGTAGTGTTGGCTAGTAGAGTGTTCTCGAATTTGGTGAATCTTGACCATACCGATTTCCTTACAAATCTCACAATGTTTTCATTCACCGTTGTAAGAGCAAACACAAATTCCGCACATAGCTTAGCAAAGTAGGTTTTAAAGTTGCAGGGCTACCGCTGAGCCACACTTGTTTATTTTTGCTTTGACAGCTTCATTGGTTGACTGGTCCGATAGCTTTGGTGCCCTTCCCCTGCCTTCTGAACTGTAGATTGTGGGTTTGATTCCCACCGATTCATCACCGACTCGCATCGATGTTTGTTTTGTGTCCGGGTGCTATAATGTATTTATTTACAAGCAGTAAGTATCTAAGTATGGTATCAGTTATCTGCCTTCAATGTACATACTGTAATAACGGTTTATCTGTCACAGGAATACCTACAGTTCGCTTAGCATAAAAACATTATTATACTATTTATTTTATTATATTATATTTTTCCAGTAATTGTATGAATTAGTACTATATTTAGTATTTTAAAATAGAATTAAAACATTTTCAAGCAACTGAAAGTTACATAAACTTTTTCTATTACCTTATAAGCACTCTACATTAAAATGACACCGTTGCAGTTTATAATCAATTTTCTCGAAACTATAAATTTGACAGTTAATTCTCAACCCTTCAATTATGTATCTATTAATTTACGCAAAACGCATTAATGCATTAAATAGCTATCTCCCTTTTTTTTTTCTATATGATCTGTTTTCGATATTAAAATCTATTTTGAATGTCGAGTAACAGACTAAATACACTACATTGACTCCACAGAAAATATATCAGTGATTTATTCGAATTCGACATTTCCAACTTAATCCTATGAGGCAAAAGGGTGAAGGCAGTAAATCTTCCCAGCTCAGGCTATTTTCATCTGTATTGATTTACAGAAAGTCCGCGAAGTTCAGGCATATCTTTTATCTTGGTCGTACCCTATTAGTTCGCCAATTTACCACAAGTAACATCGTGTTTGTGCCCTGAGGCAGAGATTGAAGATTAGACATGTAGCCTGAAGTACGAATGATATTGAGTATCACATATTTATTTTTATTTAAGCACTTATCACGATGCCAAGATGTTTCTTATAAAGTTGGGTGGATTTCACACCATTTTTTGAAGTTAAAGGTGAACAAAAATCATGGAACTGGCGTCATTGTCACCGAACGCTTTTCATGAGCTATATGTATACTGTGTATATATGTGAACAAAAAGCGTGAAATCCGCGTCATCGTCACCACACGTTTCCCTTGAGCTATATGTCACAAGTTACATAGTTTCACTTCTATAGGCATTCCCCAAAGAGTGCCCTGCACATTTTGTTTGTGTGTATAATTTCAGGCAAGGTAATTTTGTTCCTTCCGTCTAGATTACTACGAGTTTAAATGTAAAAAAGTTTGTAGCAGAGCCTATATACATATTTTTGTAATTATTTATTGTTATTTGTATTACTAGCTTCTGGCCGCGGCTTCGCCCGGGTGGCCTATAGGAAACGAAGAATTTTTTTCATAGATAATTCAACCACTCATTTCACCCTTTTAGGGGTAGAATTTCGAAAACCCTTTCTTAGTGGATACCTACACTTTACAAAAAACACACCCTCTAAATTTCAAATCTCTAGGACCAGCGGTTTGTGCTGTGCGTTGATATATATAAGTCATTCAGTCAGTCAGTCAGGACTTTGAATTTTATATGTGTAGATACCTAATATGCTTACGTTTAACTACATTTCGCCTGTTATTAAGTGATAATGTGATCAACGATATTGCACGTACATATTTATTTTTCTATTACATAACAAAAACAATTCTTAAGTGTCCTCTTCTTTCTTTCCTCCCATTCTTTTATCAGTTCTGAACCTCCACCGCCCATCAGAATCACTCAGGCCATTCTATCTAACGACAGCAGTAATGTCGATTAAGACGCAAACTAATGCCTTCCTTTCACCAAAGATACCCACCATTAGGGATGTAAGAAAAACAATTTGACAGCGCAAATACAAGAAATAGGTAAATGTACCTCAATCTGGGACGGAAGAGCGAAACTAAAGAACTGGGCCGTATCATCATTATACTTTGTCTGCAAAAAGCGTTGTCGAGACAACCATGGTTGGGAAATGCAGAAGCTAAGCTAGCGCGTTAAATACAATTAGGGACATAAAGCCAAAACGTTAATTGTAAATATGAATAGCTAGATTATCTATTAGATAGATACTAGAATTATTCCCGACACGTAAGAAGAACAATGGCCGTTGACGTACGCACTGAGCAGTTTTTTAATTCCTGCTAATTCCAGAATACTAAATAGTTAATAAAGCATCTGTTATGATTCTATAATAACTGTAGCATAATATTGTGCTTACTTTATTTACTACCTTGGAAAAAGCAGGACTTGAAAACCGCTCAGTGCGTAGGTCCACGGCCAGTGTTCTTACGTGACGGGAAATATATACGTTCATAATGAACTATTGAAGAAAACCTCGGAAGCAACGTTGCGAAATGAAAATAAACAATTGAAATTGAAGTTGTTGAAGTTGAATCTTTCCATCCAAAGATTGATTAGAAGATATCGCTTTTAGTCCACTCTAAGTTTCTAGCTTTCATTTCTGATATGTAAGATAAGATAATTTTTATTGCCAAAAAATTAAATGTTACAATTTGTTAATTACAGTGCAAGCATAAACATTTCCTTCAAACTATACTTAACTATGAGCCCCAAACTAAGCACGAAGCCTGTGTCTTGGGACTCTGGTGTAAATTATCCTAACATAAATATGGAGAAACACAGTAAACTAAAGATAATTTTGTGAGTGGCAACAATAGAAACAAACTTTAGGACTAAAATTTAAAAAAAATTATAGATACGCTAAATAAGTACTTATGTAGAAACTAATTGAATCAATAATTATTACGTAAAACCAAAGTATGAAACTAAAATATTACCAAAGAATTTTGAATATAATACAGAATTTTGAATATAATACAGAATTTTTAGTATTGTATTGTATTGTTGTATAAATTATATCGATGAAACTGGTGCCATTAATAAATTACGCAGATAAAGGCCTATATCTATAGTACGTCTGATTTTCGAAGATTCAGCAAGTATTAGTTTCAGTTCCACTAACTAAACCTTTACTTCTATTTATGTTAATATTTATATTTTGTTCTTTGGTTCATCATACTTCGATCGAGTATATTCATTGATTTGGATTGTCTGGAAGAGATCGCTTTAAGTGATATCACCACCAATTGTGACACTCAGTTATAAGATTTTGATTACTGATTTTTCCTGTAATATGGTGTGTTCAATAAAGAGTTTACATTTCTATCCATCTATATTTTGCAGGCCCAGCGTATAATAATAATAATATCTGTGGACATTTCACACAGCGCCATCTAGCCCCAAACTAAGCAAAGCTTGTGCTATGGGAACCAGATAACTGACACAATACTTAGATACTTTTTGTTTGTAAATACATACATAGAATACAATATAACACCCAGACACAGGACAAACAGCTATATGTATACTAAACATTCAACATACAGCAACCATTAGAATAAATAAGAAAAAAATCAAAATAACTTAAAATGTAAATGTAAATGTAATATTTTGATAATTATGTAGAAAGGTTGAGATATTTTTATTATAAGCTATGGCATTTTTGAAACGAGCTCTTTAAGCGTATAAAGTAAGATATTCGACGCACGTAGAGTAGGTACCTACCATCACCGCAATGTGGATTCAAGGATACATAACATTCAACGCGCTGATCTTATTTTGTGCTACGACTAAAGTGACTCAACAGAAATATACTCCAGTACAAGTACTATTATATATTCTGTGACTCGAGTCCGTAAAACAAAAACCTGAGTCACTGTTTCAGTTAGCTACGAGGCAACAAACGTCCCGCTCGCAATCCATTAAGGCGCGCCAAATGACGCGGAAAGTTGACTATAGGTAGGAAATGTCGAGGAACAATGCGGTTTGCCTATTTGCACTCTGAATTAACATTCCTGGATTGTACTTTCAGGATTGGATTAACAGTCGTAATAAGTTTCTATGTATAGTTAAGTTAATTGTCTCTTTCATTCTTCCTTCCATAAATAGGTATAGCAAGGGAAGAGTGAACCGGTATCTTCTAGGTAAGCGTTCCATCGACGACTGCGTCGTTGCTTACCAATCAGGTGAGACAGTGGTCATATGAAACCGTGTCGTATCTAAAAATCACACTAATATTATAAAGGCAAATGTTTGTATGAGTGTATGTGTGTTTGTGTGTATGTTTGTTACTACTTCACGCTCAAACGGCTGAATGGATTTGGATGAAATTCGGTACCAAGATACCATATACACTGGATTAACATATAGGCTACATTTAATACCGGAAAAGTGAAATTTTACCATGGGATGAGCAAATAATTCAAATACTTTATTATCCGATCTGTAACGGGCCAGATAAGGTTAATAACCTATGATGAAGAAATTGTATGTAGGACTTTATTTTGGGGATGATCAATTTTTTCGCATAGGTTCGGTGTTGACTAAGCTAGTTACATAGGTTCTTCACCACAAAACATAGAGGGTGTACAATCCATCTTCCTTGCAATGCTAGTATTCCTTGGGGTATTTTGCTTGGTTCTGATAGGCGAATGTTTTTTAAAGGAGTAGTTTTTGTCATGTTTTTGTTTTATGTATTTTGTTAAAAAGACAAAAGTCAATTTTTTTCAGTAAAGATGATAGATATGAGACAGAAATGGTATGTTCTATGTCATTATATCAAGACAAAACCAGTTATAATTACCAAAATTGCCTCTCTGACCTCCCGTTTTTAATACAGGTGTCGTATAAGGACTAAAGTCTTCAATCTGAAGAATTAAAAAAAATATAAAGTATTTTGTATTATTTGTACGGGATTTACTCACGTTTAAAATTGGCCGGACTATCCGACTATAGTCCCGTACAAATAATACAAAATGTGAGAAAACCACGTTAGTTTCCATAATAAAATATAAAGTATTCGACCGTGACTGGTTTCGTACAAGGATAAAAAAGTCTTCAAACGCAACTGGTTACGAACCTCCGGTTTCGAACGCAGCCGAAGTGGCTAAACTTTACCGATCGGTTAGGAATGGCTAATCGTTCTTCGTTATGAGCGCTACTCTAAACTAAACTAAAAGCTTGCCAAAAAAAAATATTTAGACGGTAGAGGTACAAAAAATATGCTATTTCAGTGGCTAATACATAATTCAAGAGAGAGTAAGTGCTTTTAAAGAGTCTAGAATACTAGGCGGTGACATCAATAGATACGTGAGATCTGCAAAAAACAGAGAAAACAAAAGAAAGTGACTTTGATAAAGGTCCCTTTGTGCGGTGCTCTTTTGCTTCGAAATATGGAAAAGAAACTAGGCACCTAATAAATATTTTAAGATAAATAGGAGTATCTATATTTGTACACTTAAATATATACTACCTCACAGCAAAGCTTGACTAACCGTCTTTAACGATGATTAGACTGAATGTTCACTGCGGTACTTTGATGGATGACTGTGATAAAAATGATATTTACAACTGAAGCACTATTTACCAGGTGGTAGGACTTTTCTGCAAAGTTCGTCTAGGTACCACTGCTTTGCCAGTTATTCTGCCACTAGTAGTAGCCACAGTAGTGCAAGCACTACTATGTTCCAGTTTGAAGGGCACTGTAGCTAGTAAAATTACTGGCCATCGAGACTTTATGCCGACTATATATTATTAATACTTCTAGGCAAGCGTGTTACATCCTAGACCGCATCGTCACTTACCATCAGGTGTGATAGTGGCCAAACGCGAGCCTATCAATCAATAAAAAAAAAATATGTTTAGATCTACTCGTGAGAACCTATAATTGGATTACTACGGTTAAATTGATGTATATTTTATTAAGATAAGCTATTGGTTCTCCTACAAATAAATAAAAATATATAAAATAAAATGGCCTGATCTCACAGTCCAGTAATCTAATTACCAGACTGTGATGATGTATCAGGATGATCTGCGCAACGCAGTGTTACGTAAAACTTTATATTTTAGAGTTCCAAGTGACTTTGTTCATTGCGGCCGTGTCGCTTAACTTCAGGTGAAGGACTAGCTCGTCACATCATTCAATCATCAAAAAAGGTACCACGTTTCAGAGGGCACGCTATATTATTTGTCCCAAATGTTGTCGTAAGACAACAGTCGCTAACCCCATGAGGTCTATATTATATCAAAAATTCGAAAGTCATTCTGACTGTTTACGTTTTCCTACAAAACACAGCTATACAATTATTGAATCATCTATCATAAAGATCAAGGATAGATTGGCGTATGTGTAGGCAGAAACGGGTTGTGCGTAGGTTGCAACCTATATAACTATAGGCCTTCAGCATGTCCACACCGCGCCGTGTCTGGAACAAGAATGCTCCGTAGCACACCAATCGATCCCTTTATATGGCCAGATGGGTGGGGCAGCGAAGATAGTTGCCGGTGTTGCCACTGTAATAAATTTAAATGCGGCCACAGGGTAAATTACGGTACTGCCCGCGGCGCATAGAGTTTATAACTGGACGTAGCCGCCGTCATATGCAATAATTGTGCGTGAAACCGTGGCGGTAATGCTTTTTTTAGACAAACATATTTTAAAATGTTTGGTTTTAAGCTACAGCTGAAAGAGTACTTTATGCTTCGGCGTCTATCGGTGGAATGGCCAAAATTTATGGAAAATGGAAAGAATACGATGAATGCTCTAAACATAAATTTGAATCTAAATTGCGAATAGCCAATGTTTGATACGAAAACTACGAAAGCAAGTGAAAAGCTGGAAAGCTGCTATAATGATGAAGTTGACATCGTCACAAACTAAGCTTATAATATATTAGGTTTAACACATAGGATACTTAATACTTTATACCCGCGAGTGAAACCGCGCGGCGCAGATATAGTATATTTAGATTTCATCGAGCAATTTGGGAATTACGAAAAAGTGATTACTCATACCAGAGCTAAGAATTTTAGAAAAAATGTCATAAAGAAGACAAAGACTCTCGAAACTATTATATTATTACGATGTAATCGTTTTCGTTATATGTTATCTAAAATACTGAACGTCTAGCGTTGGATAAGGGATGCAATGGAATGTTATTGTTATTGGGATGAACGCACGCTCGAACGTAAAATTTTATATTATAATATCAGAAAATGTATGAGAGAAACCCTCATTCTGAAGAGTTTATCATAAAAAATACCAATTTATATATATATAGATAGGTTTGCGCGATAAAATGATAGAATATGACGTTATTTTCGTACAGTTATTTTTTTATCAAAGAAATTTTTAATAAACATTGTATGTGGGGTGCATTTTTCAAGGAGGGCGTGGATGGCCTAATTTCAAAGTTATATGTCTAAAAAGCTCAAAGGAATCTCGAGGATGATTTTAAAGAAAACCAAAATACAATAATCATTCCATTTTTAAAAATAAATGAATCGGATTTTTTAATTTTGATAATAAAACTCATACTATAGGTGCTTCGGAAATTTATTTAGTTATCTTAATGCTGGACATACCATATTTTATGATTGCACCATTCATGTTGGATGAATATAACATATTTATAAAAATCTCATTCTCATAGGCCAATCAAAAAGGGTGCTATTTTTTATGCATCGCCCATTCATATTATTAAACTATACAATATTGGTCTTGTCTTGTCTCACTTATGACAAAAATTGTTGAGCCATAGTGTTTGGAATTGACATTGAATCTAACAATTTGGAAAAGTATGGCCTATTATATATTTTGGTTTGGGGGCGAGTTGGCTGGACTGCAGTTGCGACCCCCTCTCGCCCCGGTACGGCGGAAGAGAGCTCACGGGGGTTTTTAGTGGGTTCATGTCCCACACACCCCCGGCCACCACCCAGGGAAGTGCGAGGGCATTTTGCCCCACAAAAAAAAAATGTTTTGGTTGTTATTAATATGTTTCAAAACACTCAGAAGATATCTATGCTGATACTTGAATACCAGCGCAATTAAAATGAGGAACAAAGTTATTACCGAAGACATTTTGTATTCACATCATAGTAATGTCAGTGTAACTGCGTTTTGCTCTTTTTCGGGAGCCAAGGAGGTGCTTTTTTGGGGCGTTAAAAATTTATGACGTCGTAAAAAGTCACCGCGCTCGTTTGCCGACGCAAGTCTAGCGAGTATGAAGCTACATTGTAACGCTGACGTAATGTGCTGAATAATGATCCGAAAGTGAGCATGTTTGAACCATCTAGATGTCTAGGTATTCCTAAGATAGATCCGATGAAAAAAGTGCCAAAATTATTCCAAAAAGCACCCTTCTAATATTTTTAATTTAACTCTTTTTTTGGAAATTGTTTAAGAAAGGTTTTGCTAGCCATCTTCAAAATCTATATCTCCTATATATAATATATGAACTAAAGTCTTAAGTTAAGGTCGAATCGTGGATATTTTGCTAAGCTTTGAGCGTTAGGGATTCAGTCACACTAGTAATGTTTCAGGTTTTAGGTAGTGGTTCCATATAGCGTCTGAAAACGAAATATAAAAATCCACTTCACAGAAATAACATGCCAGTTGGCCAACCCTTTTCATTCGGTTTGTATAACCTATTTTGGCGTAAAACTATTATTTCGTTGGATGTCCCACTTTTCCACGACAGCACCCGTCACCGGGACCTATTGTATCTCCCTAGAGACACCTGCAAAGCTGGAATAATAAAGAGTTTTACAACGTCTCAAAATGGGACTTTTTCTCGCAATTCAACCGCTACGTGCACTTAAGGGATTTGAATATCTTACGCGGCACGCTTTATCTATACCGCGAAGAATCCGTCTCTGCGCTTCTTCGAAGCAATTCCCTTAACATTTTGACGTGTTAAGTTAAGATAGATTTAAAACATTTATCGACGTTTCAGACGTTTTGTTTCAGAATTACCGGGAAACTTCAAGTGTTTGACTTCCCTTTTGTAAACACGATTGTTAATTTCTGTTCTGTGTTCATTCAATCTATATAGCTATTTTATTCTAATATATTTGATTACAGTAAATACTCTTTTTTGGTACTCATCTACATATTTTAACGTATCTAATAATAATAATAATAATAACGCCCAACGATCACATACATAGACCCTGGACCCTAACTAGGACTCCCTGTATCTAGGGACCCAGAACCTACGAGGACCATGGTCCCACAACACCCAGACTCAGAGCAAGTATTTGCGCTTTTTTTTTCTGTGCACAAATACTTGTTCTGCCGCGGGAATCGAACCTACCGCCTCCGGGTCATGAGCCAACCTGCTCAACCACCACACCACAGACGCTGTCAAAGACTCGCACACAGTTATTTTCTTTATGGCCAATCACCTTAATTGAATGTCTAAAAAAAAAAAGTGAGCAAAAGTATTTGCTTCAACTTGCAAGCTTTGCTTTCATTTGTCCAGATGTACATACTCGCGTATAGGTCGCATTTTACAACGATTATTGACTAAACGTACTATACAGGTTCTACTAGTTAAAGGAGTTTTTTATTAGTCATCAGAGATTTTTGATTGAAGACTTATTTTCCCCAAAAAGAGGGAGGTAATATAATATTTGATAAAAACATTCAATTCAAACAACATAATATTATTTAGTAAACATAAAACAATGAAAGTGCATAAAACAAAGGACTTAATCAAACAAACCACTACCAGTAGGCAACGTGCCCATTATGCTGGCAGCATTGCCACGTTGAATGGCAATGCTCAATCTTTGGCCGAAGTAGAGGCCAGCATTTTGGTCAATTTCAATTTCAAATTCAAAGTTTCAATTCAAATATTTTAAGTACCAATAAAATCAGACAAGGATTTGTCGAGATATAAGGCCGTGAAGTCTGAGATCGGAACGTACTGAGTACAACATCATGCCGAGTGGTTGCAAACACGTTCGTGTTTCCTTTCGCAGCACTACTAACAGTATCTTATATCATATCGTACTATTTAAATCGCAGTATATAATTACTCGGCAACGTTGATTTTTGACATATTTATATAGAGAATCTGAGACAACACTGACGTTTGTAGAGCGATTGGCATCGCAATTTAAATAGCAGAATAGCGTTAACTAAAACAAATTATTCACACAGGCGTGTTATTCAGTACTATTTACTAGGTGGCAGGACTTTGTTGCAAAGTTCGTCTAGGTAGGTACCACCGCTTTGCCAGTTATTCTGCCGCCAAGCAGTAGTGTGCAAGCACTACTGTGTTCCGGTTTGAAGGGCACTGTAGCTAGTGAAATTACTGGGCAATTGAGACTTTACGATCTGATCTCACAGTCGAGTAATCTTTTTACCAGACTGTGCTGATGTCTCAGGATGATGTGCGCAGTGCAGTGTTGCTTAAAACTGTTTTAGGGTTCCGAGTGACACTGTTTTGCTATGGGCGGCCGTGGCGCTTAACATCAGGTGAACAACTAGCTCGTCACATCATTCAACTATTGAATAGACAAATATCACTAAGTTACATATCCTTCACTTGTTTTTTTTTCTTGAAAGTTTAATCAACAGCAGAAATGTCGTTGAGTGTTCTGGGTATCGAATAAATAGAATTCATGCGAGCAAAGTGACTCCTTTACTGTTACGCCCCGAGACTTAGTCGCGACGTTTACAGGGAAGATTGTGGAAAAATAAATTTTGCAAATGGAATGAGACGCTTGTGTAGGGTTGGCACTTTTCTTTAGGCCACGAGAAAGAAGGAGGTACATTAAAAAAGAACATAATTAACACACAGCTGCACCGCCCTGGAGAAGAACTCCACCAGTCACTGAGGCCACCCACTGAGTTACTGCTTTTGGGTTGAGGCTGTGTTGATGATATAAAGAAACACACAGGTCATGACTATGGCCGAGGTAGAAACAAAAGAGGTTGACTCGAAATGTGAGACTCATTCTTCACTCGTTCTTGGCGAAATTAGTTTATTAAATCCTTAATGAAGAAGGTCATGTAATAAGGTTTATTGATAAATTTGAAGTAAATAGTAGATTCAGTTACTTTTTGTTTGGTTTTGGCTTCACACTTTTGTATATTTAGCCAGTGTCAAGTAATTGATATATCTCAAGTTAATTCATATACTATAGTGTGTCAAGTCAAGTCACAGTGGACTGTCATCAAGTTAAGTCATAGTCTAGTCTAGTCGAGTCATACTCCTAGTAAAGTGGTGGCAACTTTACCAGAAGCTTCTATGGAGTTTAGGAAATAACACGAAAAGGAACGTTTCACCATCATTATACCACTTTCCTACACTCATGCCTGTAATTCGCCACTTAACGAATAAAATGCCACCAATTTTATGCACTAACACTGAAAATAACACAAGTTTTGGAAAATAATACAATGCGGCGACGCGATCTTTTTCGTTTTCCCGCCTAAACTCCCAGTAGATTCAGTTGCGGCGTTGTTAAAATAATATAGCATTAGATTTGGGCAACCCTAAGGCCGACTTAGCGCGGCGAGCATTTGAAAGCTCAGCGTTGTTTCATTACACAGTAGATTTTCTCCTTTTGATGTCGTCCTCAAAATTTTTGCTCGCGCCTTTGAATGTTCGAAAGGCGTCTGATTGATCATGAGGTTTCTGATGAAGTGATGAATGTCTTACTGAAACGATTGCGAAGTTTGCTTTTTTGGACAAATTGTGAATCAGTTGAAGTACTTCTATAGTATCAAATAGGTCATTCTTAACATCTTTTTGTTTGTTTTAGCTCTACACTTTTGTGTATGTCGCCAATGTCAAGTAATTAATAATTTCTTAAGTAAATTATATTTGTAAAATAATGCAATGTGGTGAAGCAATCTTTCTCGTTTTCTCGCCAAAAACCTATCATAATGTAGTGTGTATTTTTTGAAAACACAATATTTCCATGGCATTCCTATACCATTCGATGGCCGTTGTGAGCTTTGTACCGATAATCCATGTGAGTAAAACAATGACTTTTTGTGTATTAGATACGAACATTTTGATTCAGATATTTGTATATAAACCTACCGCGGGAAACTTATATCATCGGGTAGTAGACGCTAATTTTTAGCAAATTATTATATATTAATTTTTAATATATAATAATTTGTTATTTAAATTATTATATTTAAATTATATTAAAATTAGCTTCCACGTAACGTTTGACAGCCTCTGTGGTGTGGTGGTTGAGCAGGTCAGCTCATATCCCGGAGGCGCCGGTTTCGATTCCCGTGACAGGACAAGTATTTGTGCACAGGAAAAAAATCGTAAATGCTTGTACTGAGTTTGAGTGTTGTGGGACCATGGTCCTCGTAGTTTCTGGCTCCCTAGACACAGGGAACCCTGGTTAGGGTCCAGAATCTATATATGTGATTATTGGGCGTTATTATTGTCTTTTTAATCTCTTAACAAGTTATTTTGTTTAAAACTTTAAACTCCACCGACATTCCCTCTATCGACTAGAAATGAGATCTTTAAACAGCGGAATAATTCTATTGAGACATAGCTAAGAACGCTCTTGATCAAGTCACCTTTTAAACAGAATAATTGAAATCGGTTTATCCGTTTGGGAGCTACGCTATAGATAGATCGAAACATACTTTAAAATTATACACCTCTTGTTGGGTCAGTGGATTAAAGCGTGGCAAAAAAAACCTTCGTTTGAAGCTCTTTGGAAATAACAGAATATTTATTTGGTAGGCTAATATCGGTGTGCTATTTCCCAAAGATTCATTAGAGAATACTTTTTTAGCTTATTAGCAACAACAGAGAAAACCTAATTAGTTTTCTTAATGAGCTTGTCAGAACGGTTTCCAAATTAGATTAATAATTTTAAGGTAAGGTAAAAACTTAGTTAACTACTTAATTAGATATTGTAATTATTTTTTAGATAAGGTTATTTATGTCTGTTAAATCACACTAAATTATAAAGGCGAAAGTTTGTATGTGTGTATGTATGTATGTGTGTATGTATGTATGTTTGTGACTCCTTCACGCTCAAACGGCTGAATGGATTTGGATGAAATTTGATACCAAGATAGTTTATAAGCTGGATTAACATATAGGCTACATAATATCCCAAAAAGCAAATTTTCCCGTGAGATGAGCCTATAATTGAAATACTTTTTATCCGCGGATGAAACCGCGAGGCGCAACTAGTTAAGCAATAAAATGGTAAATCAGCATCCGAAATCCCTAAATCACAGATTAGGAAAAAATTACGGATGGCAAAGTAGGTAATTTTTTCGATCTGTGACAATAATAATTCATTCATAATTGATAGTAAAAAGGTAAAATTGTGCACAGTTTTGATTACGAATTTTGTTTTCTTCGTCAAAAACAAGTTCAGAAAGCGCATTCACAATTCGCTAGAATTAATATCTGGCGT
This sequence comes from Ennomos fuscantarius, assembly GCA_905220475.3. Classification (NCBI taxonomy): domain Eukaryota; kingdom Metazoa; phylum Arthropoda; class Insecta; order Lepidoptera; family Geometridae; genus Ennomos; species Ennomos fuscantarius. Next base: position 4,791,457 of record HG992029.1, read on the forward strand.
CGTTAAGTGAACATCCAAACTTTTTTTAAATTTCACACTTTTGTGTATTTAGCCAATGTCAAGTAATTGATAATTTATCAAGTTAATGATATTTCACGCAAATTTTTTTTTTTTTTTTTGTGTCAAGTCACAGTCGAAGTCATCAAGTCAAGTCATAGTCTAGTCAAAGTCATACTTCTAGTAAAGTGGTGGCAACTTTTATACTTGAAGCTTCTATGGGGTTTTGGAAACAACACGAAAAGAAACGTTTCACCATCATTATACCATTTTCCCACACTCATGACTGTAATCCAGGACTTAACGAATAGAATGCCTTCAATTTTATGCACTAACACTGAAAATAACACAGGTTTTGGAAAATAATACAATGCGGTGCAATCTTTTTCGCTTTTCCGCCATAACCCCAACATCCAAACTTAAGCAAGGAAATAATTTTGACAAGATCACGACTCCCTCGAGCGAACAGATACGGTTCAATGAATCAATTACTGCAATATCTACTAACAATTAGGAGCACATCTTGTGCAAATATTATTCAAATGAAGCATACGCCTGAGCTAAGTTCGCCTTTCTCAGTACGCTTCTAATAAATGCATTTATCTTGTACCTAGCGTGTGTTATTGGAATATGATTGGGGTCTTTGAAGTGTGTCGTATTCACAGTAGAGAGTTCTAAGTTTGTAATGGAGATGGGTATGAAACTTCGGTACTCATTTAATATGCTATGACAGATTCTCAGGTTTATTTCAATATCGTTACTATTTGTGTTAAGTATAACATTTATACTATACTAATAAATTAGGCATTTGTTAAAATTTCAACTTCTAATTCCAAATTTCCAGAAGAGAGGAAAGCACCAGCAGTTAAAACAGGTTTTGAATAGGTCGTTATTTGAATTGGAATCAAAAAATATTTACAAAGTCGCCCCCATTTACCCAAGTCTTCGTGCAATATAGACAACAAAGATAAGGAAGTGAAAAATTATGTGTAGACCTTTCAAAACTGCCCCCGTCAAGAATGGACCTACAGAAAATACAAAAATTACTGGTCGATGAAAGTGCTGCTCAAACAATAATGTTATCTGGTTACCATTAAAGATCAAAGTCCATCAAAAGTTACACCGTGAAATCGCATCGCATAAGCAAAACCTTACTCTAGCCTTCGTCTTGGCTGCAATCCAAAGTCAATTATCGACTTCGGGTGGGAGCGACTTCGGCAATTATTTCTCATTTGTGCTGGAACACCTTAACGAATATTCAGGTGCGGTTTGAATGACACTTGACGTCGGTTCGCGCAGTTTTTGGCGCGCAGTCAGCGCTCCAATTTATAGAACGAGTTGGATGATTTAAGTTGGAGTGCTGGTTTGTTCTCTGTAGGTTGGGGCGGGTCGGCGCGTATTGTTTGTTAGCTACGGTCCTTAATCAAAAGTTTAACCTAGCAATCGATTTTCATCTTTAAGCACCATTGCTTTGCTAGTAGATTTTGGAGTTGAGGATATTATGCCCTTGGTACATTCGGTATTAACATTTTTGATGAACCACTCAAACTAATCATATCACAAATAAGTTGCAAAGTTACATCACACCGACATGGTCTCCATGTTCCAAGCTATATAAATCACGAACAAAGTTGGTGGCAAGTTACAGACATTAGCGACACGCGGCGTCTGCAGTAAATCGCACTCGCAAGTTGGTGCCCGCAAGTAACGTTATTGAGCGGGGTTAATTAGTGAAAGTAGTACTTGTGGGAAATAATAACATGTTATTGCTGAAAACTAGGTGGTAGGACTTTTCTGAAAAGTTCGTCTAGGTGGCTACCACCGCTTTGCCAGTTATTCTGCCGCCAAGAAGTAGTGCGCAGCACTACTGTGTTTCGGTTTGAAGGGCACTGTAGCTAGAGAAATTGCTGGGAAAATGAGATTATGATCTGATCTTAGAGTCAAGTAATCTTATCACCAGACTGTGCTGAGTTCTCGGGATGTTGTGCGCAGTGCAGTGTCACGCGACAATTTATATTTTAGAGTTCTGAGTGACACTGTTCTGTTAGGGGTAGCCGTGTCGCTTAACGTCAGGTGAACGACTATCTCGTCACATCATTTACGAACATCTGCACTTTTTCAAAATTATATTATTTAAGAGTAGGACATTCATAAATCAAGCTCCCATTCTGATTATCGATAGAATTTACATTGACGTCGGAGCCCATACACACATACTTGTATAAAAAAATTGCGCGTATTAATAATAATATTTATGGACATTTCAAATAGCGCCATCTAGCCCCAAACTAAGCAAAGCTTGTGCTATGTGAACCAGATAACTGATACAATACTTAGATACTTTTTGTTTATACTCGTAAATACATACATATAATATCATATAATACCCAGACATAGAATCAACACTTATGTTCATCACATAAATGTTTGTCTTGGGTGGAAATCGAACCCACAACCACAGCTCAGAAGGCAGGGTTACTACCAACTGAGCTATCGGGCCAGTCAAGACATTATTTGACGTAGATGTATTGAAGTTGACGATCAGCATAACCTACGCTGGTATTTTATGTAACAATAACTGGTTAAATGACTCCTAATGAATAATAAAATGCAGATTTGCGTCATGAGTATGCGATGTCCTAAAAACATAGATTAATATAATCCGGAAGTATCATTTTTCAAATAAATAAGCAGATTCAGCACGAAACTGATACTACGTTATTTCTACGCATGATTCAGCGTACGTATGACTGCTTTATACTTGGAAAACAGGACAAGTGGCTTATCAGGTAGATAACAGATTCTTTATGCTTTGTAGCCTGGCCCTTTTATTCTAGGTTATGAATGATAATGAAACTGTTTTAATCGATATAGCCGCGCGATAAAAATAACCATGAGGATATTTTGAATGAAACTAAATAACTTAAGAGTTAAGACTGTAAAACATTTAACAATTAATTTTATACTTTAACACAAAATAATGAGATATACTTGCATAGTAGTTATATTAGACATTTTTCTTAGAAATCTATCGAAATACGGCAAGGAACCTTAAGGTATAATTCCCAACTCGACACTAACTCTTCTGTGAAACTAGGCCACCGCAGGCAAACAAAGTTTCCGCCAAAAAACAATTGACGCAAATTAAGACGATTTGGTGGGAAAATGGACACAAGTGTCGGTATTGCAGTAATCGCAATCTGATGATCTATAGCAAGAACTATAGTTATACAGCATTCTATTCTCCGCTGTGCAAACTCTTCGCAAATGGAAGCACGTAGTACCTGAGCACTAGACGTTGCACCCCCGTACCAAGAAACCAAGTTTAAAGCCAACAAACGAAACGTTCACGAGTCTAACAGTGATTTCAATTTGTGCAATCCTCACCCACAATACGACGTTGAAGCAAAACAAAGTGTACTTGATACAATAGATGTTGGATTCAAGTTTGCCAACCGCCGGGCCAAGGCCCTCTCCCGTTCCAGCTCCAGCCATTTCACTTTAACAGCACTTCACAATATTTAATTTTCGGAAAGGAATTCGCGGTCCATTCACGGCCCGAATCGAATTGTAACTGTTGGGTTATCAGTGATAAAGCGTTACACACCGGACTAGTGCCTTATCTTTGTTTGCTATGATAAAAACCTACGAAAAGATTATGGGCATGAATTGCCACACCCGGTATTTTGTATGTATTCCATTGTCAAGTTACAATATTGTGTTTGCTTTTTTTACCATGTTTCTCTTTTATTCTTGTTTGTAATATGTAGTGAAATATTTCAGGCTATTTAAAAAAATTGCTATTGAAATACTCTTGTCTTTACTTTTTTTAATTTTTGTTTACATTATATTTGAACACCAACTCGCCTAATAAGTGACGGTGCGTCTGATAATGGAGCTCGTAAATGTAAAAGGTACCTTTTCACTTGCACTTGCACTTCCACACTCATGCTTTATTGAAGTAAAACTTCTTCATGCACCTTGACTTGGGGAGTAAGCTGGTGAATGCGAGACGAACGGAAGTTTAAGTTTGTTCACGTTGATCTCCATTGTCAACTTTGAAAAGATTTTTTTTTATTATTAAGTTAGTATTTCTGATAAAATTACCATTTTGATGGTCAAGATGGCGACATTAACATTAAAAGCAAAAACAAAGTAATACCGGCCGATAGATGGAGGTAAATTAATGAAGATTTACTTTAGTCGTGTTGTCTAAAGCACACTAGTTTTTTTTTATATTATTTGTGTTTGTTTTAATGTTTACAGTTTTGATTGATGATGAGTATAGAGTGATAATTATATTTTTTATTTTGTACTACGTATACAGTTGGAAAAGAAATCGCTAACTGATTTTCATTTATGATATTTTACATTCCCTTATCTGGCCTCATACATATTCCTATCCCTAGCCATAATACATTTAATCCTACCCCCAATCCCTTAATATTATGTTGCGCAGCAATAAATATCAGTGAAATACAATTTCCGAAATAAATAATCCGGCTTTTCTATATTCATGCAAGCAATCTTGGAAATTTGAATATCCTTTTTTTACTCTTATTCGAATCGGTATCATTGCAATTCTTTTTTTCTGGCAGTAATTTTATAAGGGTACTCGACCACGCTGATATATCAAGCCCAGCGATATAGGATCCGACCGAGACGTGTTCGAAATCCGATAACCGGATTCAAACTATATACGGAATGGATGTGGTCGATATAAAGCTGTAAACATAAATAAGGAAGAAATACGGCGTTTTAGAAAACCCCCACGCACGCAGCGTAGAGCATAAATCTTTGACTTGCAATACCTATCGTAAAATTTAAAGAGATGCAGTGGTTTGCGGCTTTGCCGGATGGATACAGTTAAAAGCAACGCCGTTCTCAAATAACAGCTTCTCAGTTTTATTAATAACTAATTGCGCCCCGCGGTTTCATCCTTTATCCTTTTCATTTTTATTTGCTCATCCCACGGGAAAATTTAATTTTTCCGGGATAAAATGTATCCTATTATGTTAATCCAGTGTATAAACTATCTTGCTACTGAATTTTATCCAAATCTATTCAGGCGTTTGAGCGTGAAGAAGTAACAAACATACACACATTAACACAAACACACATACCTACATACAAACTTTCACCTTTATAATATTAGTGTGATGTGATTTACATAAATGACTATTTTATATCAATTTACTATCTATGTGTATATTTAGCTATATCTTGTGTACTATTATTGTTGAGTAGTTACTATTTCAGTAAATAGAAGTAGTTATGATTTTTAGGTTATTTTTTTGCATGCAATAGCACACTTTCGTCATAATTCTAAAATCCGGAAAAAATCTCAGATACTTCATAGTTACTTTAAAAAATTGAATAAATATGTTTGTGCAGACATATAACCTAGATTAATCAAATTCATCATGTCCGATGTCAGCTTATGAGTAAGCTTTAAACACAATAACGGACATACAAGAAAATCGATTTGATTCACAACTTTCCTGCCACAGTGAACTAGTTCCAACTAACAGTAAGTAAAAAAACAGTGATAACTTCTATTATACCATATATATTACGAGCTTCTACCCGCAGCTTTACCCGCAGCGGCGTGGCCTATGGGAAAATAATTCAACCACCCATTTCACCCTCTTAAGGGTGGAATTTCGAAAAATCCTTTCTTAGCGGATGCCTACGTCATAACATCTACCTGCATGCCAAATTTCAGCCCAATCCATCCAGTGGTTTGGGCTGTGCGTTGATAGATCACTATGTCAGTCAGTCAATCAGTCAGTCACCTTTGAGTTATATATAGCTTCTTAATATATATAAATCTCGTGTCACAATGTTTGTCCTCAATGGACTCCTAAACCACTTAAGCGATTATAATAAAATTCGCACACCATGTGCAGTTCGATCCAACTTGAGAGATAGGATAGTTTAAATCTCAAATTATAGTCGCAATTTTAATTTATTGCTAATTATTTGTCTGTTATTATTTGACAGTCGCAATTATCTGTTAACTCCAAATGATTCTAACAGATGTCGATACCTTTCGACTGGGTTGAGTAAGTAATCAATAGATGGCGCTGCTATGGTAAATCTACGAACGTGTCATATAAGCTACATTTCAACAGCATAATTACCACGTGTTGTTGATAAACCAACATTTTAAGTAGATGGCGTCGGTGCGTGATACATTGTTTTTCGTATATTATAAAATGTTTAGTAAATAAACGTCCACCCGAGCGAAGCCGGGACGGGCCGCTAGTTTACATATAAGATAATTCATATTCCTTAAAAGCGATTATTACTTGAGACGTTGTTATATCATTTCGCTAAACAAAAAAAACAAACCAAACAAACTGATTTCCAACAAAAGAATCCGGATAGTTTTCATAACAAAAGTTTTCTCGTAGGCGTCGCGTTGGTTTCAATGCCTCGTACAGTGCACTCTCACTTGAAATTAATCTGCAAGAAGCCACCACGGTGACTATTTACAAAGCGACCTGAGAGCGTATTCCCCTTGGCTCCTCATTTTGCTTGCGACATGTTTTAGGGATGCTATCTGTTTTAGGAAATTTTAAAAATTAACTTACATTTTTTTTGATATCCCGTTGGGCTCTGCACCAATGGCTGTTCAAGTTATATGCAGAATTTGGTTAAGGAATTTATGTTTAAGAATCATATTAATAAATAAATTTGAATTGACCAGTCTGATAGTTCAGTATTAGCTCTGTCTTCTGAACTGTAGGTTGTGGGTGCCTTCCTTTTCACCCAATGACACTTATAAAGGTCGGTAGAGATAAACAACATTAGTCCGTTCGAAAAAGTCTGCAACAGTGCGTACGTAATTTTCATTTGCCTAAATGCGCAAGAGTTTTGCTATGGCGTAGTCCTCTAAGAAGCAGTTTGGCTTTATTGGAAAGTGAAAAGAAGTGTCGTATAAGCTATTGAACAATCACTTTATATATTTACTAGTTAGTTTTAGTTTTTTAATTTGCCAACCCTGTGCGTTTTTCCAACGAGACCCGTAGACATGAGTAAATAATTTTCCTGATTACCGAGCCATCTTCGCAGCGAAGACGTCCCCCCGAGTCTCGGGTCCCGATCTCGTCGACAAAAATATTAAAAACCTTCGCCTCGCCTAAACTCTCAATTGGAGTTGCCTGTATAATGCTCGTCGAGGCAAATTGATTTCCCGTTACGTAGAGATGCAACTTAGACCCGGCGCACATTTTATACATTTACAGTTTTTGCGTTCGTTGATTTTTCTGTCGGTAGGTAAGTTTTATTTTGTTTTATTTTTCTAGCTCCGGCGCAAAATGAATAGTAGTTCCTACAAGTATTTTACTAATTTGATTTAGAATACTTTTGCGTTAGAATAATTACTACCATAGACACATATACCATAGACAAAATAGAAAAAGTTTGTATTACATTTCGGCCTTAAATCCTCGTATTTCTCAGCCAAAGCTACGCTAATTATTTATACATATCACACAGCCGTTGCTTGCATCAAACCTAAGCGACTTAACTTTATCTTCACCGATTGCGTCGAGTGTGCGTAGTTTGTTAGTATGAAGCCCAGGTAAGTTTGCGCGACGTCAGTTCAATCCCGGGAATGGAAATAGACGCCAATATTGCATACTATTAATTTGCAGTGAGTGTCGTATTACTAAACAAGCCAACCTTTATTAAAACAGGTTTGATGATATTTGATGTTTGTTTGCATTCAAAACGTATATTAAATATTTTCTTATATTTGTAGTAGGTAAATTCATTACAGAAGGTACGCAGTATCCAAATTTCAGGGTATATGTTGATGACCAGTCAATAATAAAAGATACCCAATTTTGTTATAATAATCTCTCTTTATATCAAATACTAGGTTATTTTCTTGCATAGTTATCTGATTACGCGTTTGTTAATAAATAATTGTCTTTAAGTTAATCTGTAATTTGTTAAAACAATTGCTTTGGTAGATAATAGTATGGATGTTTAATGAATATAGAGGGCTATTTTTTATTATATCATATTTATTATATTTATATATATATATATAAAACTCCTAGTTTATACGTGTTAAATTAATTGTAATTAAGTAACTATGTATGTGAATAGGGATACAAGAAAATTAAATATATGTTAGTGTTTTTATATGTTATCTAGACAATCTATATTTAAGCTGCGTTGCACTGCCCTGCAAAAATTTCCACGTTACACCCAAGTTATCTGGAAGATAATGCTCTCTAGCATTAAGTTCGCCTATGTACCTACATTTGTTGATTGTGCTATAAAGCATTTTCTATCTATCTATCTATCTATTATTATTTAATGATATTGTAAAAATACTTTTATTTTCTGAGCCGTCATTGAATAGGTGGTAAACCGACTGTAGTATTTGTTCATGTAAGAAAATATGAAGATTGAATTCGCAGTGGCTTGTTCGGGTTGCAGCGTACAATAGAATCTCAGTAACAGAGCTAATAACGATATTAAAAACCGCACAGTGGGATTATTCCGTCGCTGTACACTGAAAAAAGTGTAGAAAAATCACGGAAATTGTACGAATGGTAGTCGCTTCGAAGAAATTGCTTTGTGTGTTGAACTCGTGGCCAGGTGGAAAGTATACAATTTAATTTCGTCGGAGCCGCTTCGGACGTAACGTAATAACGGGTCGCTTCTAACTAAATATTTGGAGAGCTGTTCGTGGTTGGCTTAAAATCTATGTTTCACAAGAATCCTCTAAAGTAAAATGAATTTTTGGGATAGTAAAATAATAATAATAAATATGTAAACATGTGTGGACATTTCACACAGCGCCATCTAGCTCTAAACTAGTACCTCCAATTGACTGGTTATAGTGGCCTAGTTCTATCATGCCTATCATGAAAATATTTAATATAGTGCTTTAGATTTAAGAACTATAAAGAAATTAACTATACCATTTTACATTTCCCCAACCGCCTTTTTTTTCACTCCGCATTTTGTAATTCATTAATTGCCGAGTATAGTCAAAATGTAAATTCCCTTGTTTACTTAAATTTCCATTTCTTTGTTGCATAACATGCCCGCTCCCGCTGGCTCCTGTAAAACGCACCATACGTTCACGCGTGGCTAACCACGAAGCAAACGTATTCCTCCCCTCGTATGCCATTGCACAGCCTGATTCTATTAACGCAACAATTTCTCTAATCTCGTACATGCCTTTTACATTAGTCTGGATGTTGCTATTCTTTTCCTGGCAAAGGTTAACATTTACACTGATTGCTAGTCCAGTTGGGTGTAAAAGGCTCATAGCTATTATGCTATAGGAAAAGTGTATTGATTAATCTTTTGATTTTGCTTGGTGGTGGTTTTGGCAGCAACTCATTTTCCGCCCACAAGTAGAAAGCTATTAAGGTGACCAGCTCTTAGAATTTGCAAGTTGAAATGGGCAGGCCAGTTAGCTTGTAGAACTAACTGACAATTGATGAATAAGAAAGGTTTTTTTTTACTTCAAACTTATCCAGCATTTGACCACGCTCTCCCCTGATGGGAAGTGGCGATGCGATCGAAGGTGTAGCATGCTAGCCAAGTGAATACCTATTCACTCTTCTCTTGAACACACCTGGGTCATATTTCGCCGGAAACACAGACGCTGGCAGGGCATTCTATTCCTTAGCCGTTCTAATTAAGAACGTATTTTGGGTTATCGAGTGTCAACTACAAACTGGAAGACGCGTAAGCCGGTCTTCGACTAGGTGGACCGACGATCTGGTCAAAACCGCGAAAAGAATAAACAAATATTTCCATCCGCTTAGTCTTTAAGGACAAGAAACAAAAATATAACAAAAAATCGAGATCAGTGCTTGAGAGAAGTAGAGCAAGAGTTAGTTCAACTGAATTCGGTCCGGCCAATTGTTTGTATGGAATTACCCAACCAGGCATAATATTGGCAGTGGCAACAACAAGGGGCTGGTTATGATGATGATATGATATTATGTGATGATAATGGTATGGTAACTATTAATAATGTTATATATAGATATGTAGAGTTCTGTCTGGGTGTTACATTGCATTTTATGTACGTATATACAAACAAAAAGTGCATAAGTATTTAATAAGTTATCTGGATTCCATAGTACAAGCCATGAATGGTGAGCCATTAGATTTAGTACAATCTGTCACGTTCCTTGGCATAACTATAGACTCTAAATTACAGTGGGGTCCTCACATATCAAACATTGCTGGTAGATTGAGCTCTGCTGCATATGCTGTGCGTAAAATCAGACAGTTTACTGATGAAGCCACTGCAAGATTAGTATACTTTAGTTACTTCCACAGTATTATGTCATACGGCATCTTACTGTGGGGTAAAGCCGCGGACATACAATCAATTTTTGTCTTACAGAAAAGAGCAATTCGTTCCATTTATAACATGAAATCCCGCGACTCTCTCAGGGAACGATTTAAGGAGATAAATATTCTTACAGTGGCTTGTCAATACATTTACGACAATTTGATGTACACTCGCAAAAACATTAGCTCTTTTCCCAGATATTGCGATATTCATAACTTTAATACTAGGAACAAAAATAAATTGAAAGTTCCAAGATTCAGACTGCAGAAAGTTAATGGTTCATTTATGGGAAACTGTATACGCTTTTATAACAAGTTGCCCGACGGTATCGAACAATTGTCAATGCGTAAATTTAAATTATTCATAAAGTCAAACTTAATGAAAAAAGCCTATTACACAATAAATGATTATGTGTCGGACAAAAAAGCTTGGCCTGAATATCCCAAGCTTAACGGTATGAAATCTTAGGTACTTTGCCTATTGCCTATTCCTATCTATGAATTCAGTTTCTATTTGTAATGTTTATAATAAGATAATCACGGTATTTTTCTTGCACCGGTGTGACGTGGTGGTTATTTTTGTAACATATTCATTATCTCAACTGTAATGAATTATATACATTGTAAAAGACAGTAGAAAGAAGAAAAAAAAAAATACATCACTGTAAAGTTTCTTGTAGCTTCTTCTTTACAGTTGTAATCGAAGCTTCGGATCAAAGTTTTCAATTCTGCATTGTGCCGGATTGCTTGCACCAGTAGTGAGAAAGAGAACTGCTTTTTTTTTTCAAACTCATATATTGTAATGGCCTTGCTATATTATTTGACAATAAGCACTTTGTAATTTTATATGCTTAGTGAAATAACTTAATTTTAAGTACCTAGTATAATTTTGACTTGTAAAAGTGCTAAAATTAGCCTATTTGCAATAAATCTTTTGACTTTGACTTTGACTTTGACTTCAAGCTTTGCTTAGTTTGCGACTAGATGGCGTGTGAAATCTCCACAAATATTTAGATAAAATACTTTTGTTTAACTACCTAAAGTTCATATCCTACATAGTTATTTTCTGAAAGGGTAATAAAAGAAAAACATAATCAACACAATGACCGCTGCAGCACATTTCATTAAGTATACTGAATCTGTTGAATCACGCAATATATATAACAATTTTAAATTTTTGTCTTATTTATAGAGGTTTGATGAACCCTCTACATTAGGAGCAGGTGTGAAAATGAATCATTAATGACCTCAATGCTGCATTAATCAGAAATCACACCACAAACGAGGTACGAAAAAGTAATATCACCCGAACGTAGGTGTAGTCGGAAATTGGTAGGTTTCGAGTACCGTGTTCGTTACAAGCGATGCCCGGATCGAACCCCATACATTTTACATCAGCAAACGAAACAAATCTTTATTTGCACGCTGTCTTCCGGTGCGAAGATATCTTTCCTCAGTTGTTCAGTCGGTTGTTATATGTTTCAGTTGTTTCATGTTTCTTAATAAAGTTTGTGCTTGGGATTCAGTGTGGTATTGAAACTATGCTATTATCGTCAACATGGAACCTTTGAAATATTGACGTAGGTACCGTAGACAGCTCATGTAAAGAGAATTTTAATAGCATCCCACGCTTTTAGTGGTATATCATTTGATTACCAAAACATGATTAGGTACTGTGGATACACAGTATTCGATACGCGCAGTTTAGCAATGGAGAGTCGTTCCAGTACGTGCTGGACGAAAAGGCCTTGAAGAGTTTTGGTGAAGGCATAACAAGTGCTCTTGAAATATTCCAAATAGTAAAAACTTAATAAATAAATATGTCTGGACATTTCACACAGCGCCATCTAGCCCCAAAATAAGCAAAGGGAACCAGATAACTGATACAATACTTAGATACTTTTTTGTTTGTAAATACATACATAGAATACAATATAAACACCCAGACATAAAACAAAACATCGATGTTCATCACACAAATGTTTGTCCTGGGTGGGAATCGAACCCACGACCTGCAGTTCAGAAGGCAGGGATGCTACCAACTGAGCTATCGGGCCAGTCAAACTTTAGTAGTTAAACGAACGTAAAGACAGTAATTTTAAAGTATGAAGAAACTGCTCTCTTTCTAAGTTCTAGTGGAGAACTGAAAAGTGCTCAGTAGTAATTAAAAACGGAGCTTAGCATAAAGTGTGGCAATTGCTCAACGTCGACCAGTCGACTTTTAAAAATTTATTTTCTCCCTAAAACTCCACTTTTGAAATAGTTAATTAACAGTATTTTCTGTATTCGTGAAATGAAATAACATTTCTAAGCTGCCGAGGTTTATATAAAGGAATCAGATACAATAAAGCCTTTTCTAGAAACACGAATATCATATTCATATTCGTAATCGCAGACTCAGTTGACGCGCTCCCGTTTTCGGATCTTGTATTCTCGGCGGAATCACTTCTTATCTTTTGCACGGGAATGCTACGCCAAAACAAATCACTGACGCGTCTCCTTGATAGTCAACAGCAAACTTTTCATTAATATTCTATTCATATTCAAATCTGATTCGAGAAGCGTTATCGTACAATTCTTGGATTCAGATCACGCGCGTTGAGGCATCGATCTCTTAGCGAACCACAGCACGGATTTTGGAGACACTAAGACTCATGATTGCTTATATTATCAAAGTTAACTGATATGATTAATGTACTGCTTGTTTTGGATTACGACAAACAGGTTTATTAGCGATGAAAAGGGTAAATTGCGTTGTGTCTAACCAAGTTAGCGAACGATGGTATGACAGTAATGAAACTAGACAAACTTGTTGGTGGCCTATACGCGTTTGTTCCGTAATTACGGCCCTTTCAGTACCTTAAACGGTATGCCTCATCAAGACTTGGATGGAAACCAAACAAATGATATGATGGTTTATTATAATAATGATGTAAAATAATATAATAAGAAAAAATAAAAACAAATAACCCGTGTAATCCTTTGATATGTATACATGATACATCATTACTACCTGTGGTGCTATTTGTAGCCTCATCAGAAATACCAGGAATATTTATTATTGCGCGATATAATACTATAAACTGTCCTTGTGAGAAGGCACTTAATTATTTAACATTCTACTTATTTAAACTTGAAAACTTAGGTTACTTGAAAACTTAACTGAGGTTATACTTTAAGTAATCTTTTAAAATGATTATTTTTGTCTATGCCAACGTAGGAAAAAATTTCACGTTCAAATATGATGCATAAAAGTTTAAATAAATAAATATTTGAAAACATTTCACACAGCGCCATCTAGCCAAAACTAAGCCTAAACTAAGCCAAGCTTGTACTATGAAAGCCAGATAACTGATACAATACTTAGACACATTTTGTCTGTAAATACGTACTCATACATAGAATACTATATAACACCGACAGATACAGAACAAGCATCGAAGTTCATCAGACAAATGTTTATACTGGGCGAAAATCAAACCCACAACCTACAATTCCATTCACACCTTCAACTTTCATATGCATACAAAAATGAGCAAATTACAAACTCCCGCAATATCCGCAACAAAAATCATTGAACCGATAATAATTATCATCACATATTTACACGCAAACGCAAGGGGCACCATTGGAGTTCGAACGCCATAACCATTTATGATTCATGTTTATTCAGGCGTCGCCCGTGGTGCCTTTTCAGTCGTAAACCCAATGTATGTTTATTAGCTTTATGATCATTGTGTTTATGTATCGAGTTGGATATGTATGCAAATGAGATACTGATCAACTTTATTGTATTTAAGAGTCATAACTACAGCTAGTGGATGGCTAACACTCACGAAATACAGTCGAATAACTCGACCGGTGTTCGAGCAATATAGATTGCCCATCATCAAGGAGTACGCGCGCCGGCGGTGGCGACTCGGCGCTGACCGAGCCGTTTACTAGTTATAGTTATGAATATTACTTACACCAGTTTCTATAATATTTAAGAGTCACCCCTACATTAAATTTGCGCTTTTGATAGCGGCTACTGACTGATGATGATTAACCATAGATTAGAGGACTTTACTTGAGGTTTACGAGGTCTGTTATTAAACTATTATTTAACTTGCAAATTTCAAAAGTTACGTTTCATTTACTTATTAATATATTAGTACTCCAAGGATTTATTTAAATAGTTGTACATTTAACCAAATACAACTCCTGCCAAAGAATACAATTATCACTTGCGGCAATACTCCGCTTTTAATTATATGTACGAGTATATAGAAACAGACATTTTAGATTTTCAAATAAACAGACAGAGGCAGATGGATGGAGTATCCTATTAAGAATTTTGGCGTTTTTTAAACAAATACGTAACTCAAAATATAAAACCTAATTAACCATCAATAAACAGCGTTTTTGATGTCATTTTTACAGTTGTCGATCAAATTCAAAACTGTAATCTATTTTTTAAATTAAATTTGATATGAAAGATACCATTAAAGTAAGTAAACCAGTCAAAAATATAACCAGCATTAAAGAGATAAATCTTGCTAATAATCTGGCTGACGCAACGTGTAAAAATAATATCCGTTGGGGATAGGTACAGAATAACAGCTAGACAAGATAAATAAAATGTATCCCTCATCGGGGAATGAGCTTGACAACCATAAAATTATACAATGTATGATTTTATGCTGTGCAAATAGTTGTGTTGACAGATTTTAACATAAATACGTTTTTGTTTGTCTTTGTTACTTTTTTTTTCTTTTCTCTCTCTCTCTTATGTGAAAATGAGGAAGCCTACATTTACTAAGCATTTAATTTTAATTTAACAGGCAACGTACCTTTATTCTCTAAACTGATGGATATAATGGACAGTTTATTATATAATAATTCAGTGATTTAAAAATTCATTTGGATTAATATGCTACTTTCCAATATATGCATACCACGGAGCCCCCGTATATTCGTCATCCGGTAACATTTGGTTAAACATACCCTCTGATGTACTTGATAAAAGAAAAACTAACTTTACTAACTAACTTAACTTTACTTTAAACCAACTACTACAAGACTATCAACTACTACTAGAAGCTACTACTGCTACTACTACACTACCTACTACAAAAACATTTGGAATTAGAGGAAAAGGAACTGAAATGCATTTATAAGTTGTAGATCTATCAAAGATCAAACGATCATTAAAGACTAGACACGCTGCATCATAAAGCATACGTCGCTACTGGAATTGATAGCATTCCAGTCTGGTTCGTTAAAATGACAATTTACAATTGTCAAGATGACGACATTAACATTAAACAATGCAATAGCAAAGTTATACCAGCCGATAGATGGTACTAAAAAGTTTTGCTTCAGTCATGTGGTTTAAAAGCACACTTATTTTCTTAATGATTAGTTATAGGCAAAATATTTGACCAGTGACTCGCCTGATGTTAAGCAATGACGTGCTTTAAGATGCGGCATGCTTGCCTAGAAGACACCTGGTTACTCTTGACTCGTATACTTCCAGGTTATACAATAGTTACCTGGAAACAAGGACGCCAGCAAGCTTCATTCATTAGCTGTTTGCATTATGAAGTTTATTTTATTTTATTTTTTTATTTATTAAACAAAAACCACAGTTCTTAAAATTAAACATAGTGTCGATTCTGTGTCGCATACTCTAAAACTAAATGAAATTAATATATTTCTGTCTTTTTCATTTCCCCTTTATCAGAAGAGTACCGCCATACCTTAAGTTTATTTTATTTTTAGAGAATGCGACACAGAATCTACACCACTATATATCTTAATTATAATAATTTACAGCCACATACGGTTTTACATTTTTTTAATAAGGTAGGTACATATTGTGTTGTTCAACTGTCATTGAATGCTGTCAAATCAAATCAAAATCATTTCAATTCATTTCTATATTTTTTAATTTTGGAACTATATAGAAGTTAATAGGTGCCTTGTTTTCATGGTTTTAATAAAAATATATGAGGTTTAAAAAAATCGAATATAAAAAACAAATAGACATACCAATTAAATGTTGATTAAATAAGATTGTAATGGCAACTTTTATTAGTATTTGTAATGTCTCTGGGCTGCGTAAAATAAGTTTAGAAAATATACTCTATGGTAATCGTATTAGAATGGAACTGTACTTGTTACTGTGTGATTGATCTGAAGAAATATAATAACGCTATTAAGAAAGAAGTTGCATCATTTTAATCATAGAATTCACCCTACATTAGCCGTTCTACCAGATCCATCGACCATTATCTTCAATAGGTCATGGGCCCAGAACACAAAACAAGAAAACGGCTATAGAACAGAACACAGCACAGAAAATGGAGGATGAAAAGAAAAATCGTTTTGGAATTGTCCCCTTCGCCGGTACAGATTTTGGTAACTGGTTCTACCGTGTAAAAGTTGTCTTAGAAGAATACGACTTACTTCAAGAAATAGAAAAGAAAGAACCAGGCGCCGATAAATCGAAAACAAGAAAGTGCAAAAGTATCATTGTGCAAAGCGTCGCCGACAGCCATCTTGAGATCATTAAGGACTTAGAAACTCCACGAGAAATTATAGAAAAGTTAAAAGCAACATATCTGTCAACGGGAATTACATCGCAACTCCTAGCAAGAAAGAAACTGCTAACATTAAAGTACAATGAGAAAGCCACACTCAGTGATTTCTTCCTAGAATTTGATAAGCTTGCGCGTCAACTGCGAGAATCCGGAGCAGACCCCTCAAGAGACGAGCTGATATGTTATATTCTATTGGCTATGCCGCCATCCTATGGAAACATAGTCTCAGCCATAGAAACGATTAACAGTCAGACTTTGACAATGGAATTTGTCCGTAGAAGGCTGCTGGACGAAGAAACTAAAAAGAAGGGACTAATAGAAAATGAAGAAAGCATTGAAGTATTTCAAGCTAGAAAAGAAAAGCGCCCACTAGTATCCAAACCACCAGAGAATAAAAAAAATAACAGAGAGGAGAAAAAGCCTTTTCCCTTTGATTGCTACAACTGCGGAAAAAAGGGCCATATGAAGTCAGAATGCAAATTTAAGAAGTTCTACAAGAACAGAAACACTATGAACACAGAAACAGAAGGTCAAGAACAATCCGGACTCTCTTTTTTCACAACAGATAAAGAAATTTTGGTATCTAACTCAGAAAACATGATAGAATTTATATGCGACTCTGGAGCAACAGACCATCTGGTCAATAATGAAGAATTTCTACAAGAAACAGAAATACTACAGAACCCAATTACAATAAATACAGCAAAACAAGGTGAGAAGATAATAGCAACAAAGAAAGGAAAAATCAGAGAAAATAACATCACAGTAAAGGACATATTATATGTACCAAACAGCAGATGTAACCTGTTGTCTGTAAGTAAAATGGAAAGTGCTGGGTGCAAAATAGAATTTGATGACAGAAAAGTCAAAATATACTACAAAGGAGAACTAGTGAAAGAAGGAAAGCGTGAGAAAAACCTATATAAGATACAATTCAAGCCAGAAAGTGAGAAACTAGCACAAAAAGCATACTGCGTTGGAAATGAAGAATATGAGTGGCACAAGAAATTAGGACATGCAAAAGTTACAGAAATTAAAACAAAGAAAGTTGATTTCATATGAGAATAGTAATTCAGAAGAACTATGTGAACCATGCTTAAAAGGAAGACAAACAAGGCTACCCTTTCAAGAAAAAGAAAGAAAGAACAGTAATACATACTGATCTATGTGGACCTATAACCATTCCCACACATGATAACAAGAAATACATATTGACATTCATTGATGACTACAGTCATTTCGCATACATATATTTATTAGAAAGCAAAGCAGAAGTACTTAAATTTTTTAAATATTATGTGAACACAGTAGAAGCCCAATTTGGTACGAAAATATCAAGGTTGAGAAGTGATAATGGAACGGAGTACAAAAATAAAGAATTTAATGATTATTGTAATGAGAAGGGAATACGAAGAGAATTTACTATGAATTACACACCACAGCAAAACGGAGTGTCAGAAAGATTCAATAGAACATTGGTTGAAAAAATAAGAACTCTGTTGGCTGACTCAGTATTCAACAAAGAACTTTGGGGCGAAGCGGCCTACACAGCAACATACATAATCAACCGACTGCCAACTAGAAATGGAATTATTCCAGCAGAATTATGGTTTGGAAAGTCACCAGACTATAAAAAACTTCAGTGTTTTGGGACCGAAGCTTATGTGCATCTCCAACCACAATACAGAGAAAAAGGAAAATTTGAAGAGAAATCAAAGAAGTATTATTTGGTTGGATATTGCAATAATGGATACAGACTATGGGATATTAATGAAAAAAGAATCATAAGAGCTAGAGATGTTGTATTCAAACAAGTTCAGAAAAATAAACAAGAATCCTTTTCCCATCCCTATTCTGAAGAAGAAAAAGAACTGTCAAAAATACAACAACAAAGATCAGAACTGCCTGAACATAAAGAAAAAGAAAACATGGAGAAAACACAAAGAATTCAAGAAAATTTAGAAAATGTGGAAAGTGGAGAAAATATACCTAAAGAAGAAGAAAAAAGAACAAGAAAGTTACCATCATACCTAAATGACTATGAGATATATCACTGTGCACTATTGTGCATGGGAGAACCAAGTACCCTAGAAGAAGCTTTAGAAAGTAAAGAAAAAGAACACTGGAAAGAAGCAATGAAAAATGAACTGCAATCACATGAAAAACACCAGACGTGGACCAGAGTAGAAAGACCTAAAGATAAGAAGGTTATAGAGAGTCGATGGGTGTTTAAAAGAAAAGAAAATATCTATAAAGCAAGGTTAGTTGCTAAGGGCTTTCAAAACCATGACTACGATGAAACTTATTCACCTGTGGGACGATTGACCACACTCAGATGCTTACTAGCACTTGCAAACAGAGAAAGCTTGCATGTGGAACAAATGGATGTAAAGACAGCCTTTCTCGATGGACACCTTCAGGAAGAGATATATATGAGCCTACCAAGAGAAAATGGTCCTGAAGTTTGTAAACTTAATCGCTCTATCTACGGCTTAAAGCAGAGCCCCCGGTGTTGGAATGAGGCATTCCACTCATTTATGATGAAGAAAAGCTTCAAAGTGTTAGAACATGACAGTTGCCTTTATGTGCAAAATGAAGAAAACAGTGCTAAAGTGTATTTATTTCTATATGTAGATGATATTCTACTGATAAGCAAAAGTAATCTTAAAATCAGTGAGGTGAAAAGTGCACTATCAAAAGAATTTGATGTTGTTGACCTTGGACCTGTGAAAAAGTTTCTAGGCATAGAAATAGAGAGAGACTTTAAGAATAAGAAGTTAGTGTTACACCAGAAATCTTACATTCATTGTGTATTAAATAGATTTAATATGAAGGACTGTAAAAGTGTATCAACCCCATGTGAAGTTGGACTGAAATTAGATAGGCCTGAGGAGTTCTCATGTAAGTTTCCCTATCGTGAATTAATTGGTTGTCTTATTTATCTGGTTATATGTACAAGGCCTGATTTGTCCTATACTATTAGCTATTTTAGCCAATTCCAGAATAATGCATGTGATGAACATTATACCTACCTGAAAAGAGTGTTAAGATATTTAAAGTCAACAGCTGATTATGGTTTGTTATATGAATGCAAACATGATACTGAAAATATTGCTTTAGGATATTGTGATGCAGACTGGGGGACCAACAAGATAGATAGGAAATCTATATCAGGTTATTGTTTTTTCTTGTACAATAATATTGTCTCTTGGTGTACTCAAAAACAAAAAACAGTATCCTTATCATCTGCTGAAGCCGAGTACATGGCCCTCAGCCTTGCATGTTGTGAAGCTGTATGGTATAAAGGTCTTTTGTCTGATCTGGGAATTGAATGTAAAACTTTAACTATTTGTGAAGACAATCAATCATGCATTCATATTGCTAAGAATAGAGAAAACAGTAGGAGAGTCAAACACATTGATATAAAACATCACTTTATTAGAAATTTAATTGAAGAAGGGCAGATCTCAATTATGTATGTACAATCTTCAAACCAGCTGTCAGATATTTTTACAAAAGCACTATGTAAAACTAAATTTGAAAACCTACGGAACCTTTTGAATATTAAGAAAATATGTTAATGTCTATGTACTGTAAGTGATTAATAATTTAAATTTATTATTCAGCTTATACCCATTGTAATGTAAAGATGATACACCTGTTTAGAATTTGTGTCAAAGATTATGTATAATGCTAGATGGAAATAAAAGTTGAGGAGGAGTGTTGATTAAATAAGATTGTAATGGCAACTTTTATTAGTATTTGTAATGTCTCTGGGCTGCGTAAAATAAGTTTAGAAAATATACTCTATGGTAATCGTATTAGAATGGAACTGTACTTGTTACTGTGTGATTGATCTGAAGAAATATAATAACGCTATTAAGAAAGAAGTTGCATCATTTTAATCATAGAATTCACCCTACATTAGCCGTTCTACCAGATCCATCGACCATTATCTTCAATATTAAACTAACTCTCCCTAGAAACCTATTTATTTTCAATTTTTTATATCAGGTTGAAATACCAAAAATTGGTTGATTTAGGATCATTGAAAACACCCACATTATAGAGAGAGCTCGTCAAACCCTCGCGGGAGTTCGGTTCCGATAGCATTCCGTTTAAGAACCCTGTAAAATATTTTACTCGATAAGGTTATGCGACAGTCTGAAAATTCCTTTGTCAGTTATTTAAAACTGGGCTCTTCAAACTTGAACTGTCTTAAGGAAGTTCGTTTGAATCTTGAAGTTGTAAAGTCTTTAGAAAATGTATAGTGATAATGTAAGTTCTACAATTGAATATCATTTGTTATGTAATAAATTAGGAATTTGTATTTGTAAATACGATCACAGATATTATATTTATATACTTATTTTAGGCAAGTAAACTTACAAGACTGTAATCCCATAAATGAACCAGATCAATTTTTGACATATTTACTAGGAAACTGTATCAAAAATACTCAATTTTGTAAATTCACAGAAATGTTTCCTTTGAGTAAAGTTTACCATCAATATTTACAGTATACCCTCTGTAAATAGTAAGTAAATCAAATTCAGTTACTTTTTGTAATGTTTGTTACTTGCATTAAATAAACCTTATAGACATTTACAAAACAATATCTTTTGCTTGATATTCTTCAGAGTATTGTTTCACAAATTCATTTACGTCATCAGTAAACCTCCTCATTGATCATCCATCCCACCACCTCATTTGTTTTATCAGCTTTTATACTCACGACCTCCCACTCGCTATAGTTGCGAGTCTCATAATGTTTTTGAACTCCACGTTTATGATATTAGCGATGTCATAAATATTACAATGACTAAAAATACTAGACTTCACACAGGTATTTTAGTTTATGCAAATTCTTTAAGCGATTTATTGAAGTGACAACTTCTTTAGGCGCGCTGAGCACTTTTTAGATGTTTTCACTTTTTATTTTTAATGAGCTATATGTATACTGTGTACATATGTGTACTTAATGGGTGAGCAAAAAGCGTGAAACTTGCGTCATCGTCACCGCACGCTTCGCATGAGTTGTATGTCAAAAGTTAGTTAGTTTTCACTTCTATTGGTCCCCAAAGTTCCCAAAGACTGCCCCGCGAGTTATTTTTTTTCTTAAGTTTCTGCAAATAAAAAAGGGAATGAAACATACACATAAAGAATATTATGTAAATAATAAAATGGTACGGTCACAACGCTTTTATACTCAAAAGTTAGCCTTTACTTGGCCTATTTCTCGTTCTGTCGCACGTTAAACTGTATGCATTGCACTTTATTTAAGCGGATGCTATTGATGTCTTCTTTCTTCTTTAATTCTTTAATATTTATCAATTGAAATCTGCTATACGATTTTTATCTATATTAACACAGCTTTCAGCTAAGTGATATACCAAAGCAAATAAGGATGTAGCGTAGCTTTCACAGACTTTCTGTAAGTGTGTGCGTAACCCAAATAAGGTCCTTTTTAAGCCTTACACTATATAAATGTTATCAAAAATCTAAGTGTCATCTTAGTACACATCGGGCCGTTCCACATGGGCGTTAAACATGATAAATTTGCGACAATATTTGTATGCGTGTCGCGGCAAGAACGCTCGTTTATCAATACACCCATCGGCGGATGCGACATGAGAAAACATTCTTGGAACGTACAATGAAATAGGGTTGACAACAAACTTTTTTTAAATAATGAAAATCTTTTATATAAACCAGCTTACACTATTCAGCCACATTTTTTCTCGAATATAACCAGTAATTATAAGCAGCTATAATTGCTATTGTAATACTCATATGTCATATTAATTTCTTTGTCATACGATGATGAATAAATGAATGTATAACTAAATATTTTTGAACATTTATCGAGCACCATCTAGCCCCAAACTAAGCAAAGCTTGTACTATGGGAACCAGATAACTAATAGAATACTTAGATACATTTTGTTTGTAAATACATATATGGAATACATTTATCCTATTATAATAATAGCGCCCAACGATCACATATACAAGGTGGAATTTAATTCGTTATTTTCCTTTAATGTGTGTATTCAGTCCATGCTATAGAATGCTCCCATATAACTAATTAAAAATACTTATGAAATAAAACTTAAATCTAGGTATTATCAAATTTAAATTCTAAAGAAAAGCCTTGTGACATTGAACAAAGCAGGTGTTTTATTGTCTACGAAACATTTACAAAGCACTCAGCCAGTGCCCGCGCTGTGTTAAACCGTTAAACAAACATTTCGGCTGTCATGCAGTTATTTTAAGAGACACTAAATACTAAAACAAAATATTTTTTTTTTTAAATTGGACCTTGTACGAATATTCTATAGCATGGTCTGTGTACATACATACGAGTACATTTAAGGAAAAGAGCGAATTCAATTCCACCATGTATAGATCCTGGACCCTAACTAGGACTCTCTGTGTCTAGGGACACAGGAACTACGAGGACCATGGTCCCACAACACCCAGACTCAAAACAAGTATTTGCTTGGTTTTTTTACTGCACACATAATTGTCCTGCCGCGGGAATCAAACCCGCCTTCTGGTTATGAGCCAACCTGCTCAACCACCACGCCACAGAGGCTGTAAAATAGTTCGGGAGTTTTCAAAGCCCTGTTGTCAATCACCATCAGATGAAACAGTGGTGAAATGCAATCTTACCATAGGTAAAAAATAATGAAATAAAATGAGTTCAAGACAGCAGACGGCAGAGTGGTAGTTGGTTAAGCACCTGCTTAACCACCACTCCACAGAGCTGTCTTGAATACACAATAACTTTACGCAAACCAAATATATTACTACACAAGTTGATGGACCTCCCTTGCTACCTGTGTAACTAATAAAGATTTTATTTATATTTATATATTCTTATCTCCATATAAATAAATATCTAGTTCATGAATATCATAGATAAGGGAGGCAGCCCTAAGCATAAAGATACTGTTCTACGTTTCCACATATTACAAGTGGTATTGTGAAAACAAAATAAAATCACATGTGGGAGTGATATTATTTTCTTGTATGACCTCGTAAAGTTCAAATTGCAAGAAAATAAACAATATGAACGATTGAAGAATATTCTCCAAAGGCGAGTAAACAAAATAGACTTGTTGTCTTGCGACTTGTTTGTGCATTTAGCCCGTGTCAAGTAATTGATAATTCTCAAGTTAATGTTATTTCCCGCATATACTCATATATGTCAAGTCACAGTCCAAGACATCAAGTCAAGTCATAGTCTAGTCATACTCTAGTAAAGTGGTAGCAACTTTAATAGAAGCTTCTGTGGAGTTTTTCACCATCATTATACCACTCTCCCACACACATGCCTGTAATCCAGCACTCAAAGAATAAAACGCCACCAAGTTTATGCACTAACGCTGAAAAAAGCACAAGTTTTGGAAAATAATACAATGCGGCGACGCGATCTTTTTAGTTTTCCCGCCAAAACTCTACATTTATTTACTGTTACTATATCTTAATCTACTATATGAAAATCACTTTTGCATCGTTCGGAAATCACAGATTACAAAAAAAAATACTCTGTGTTGGCAACACAGATTCGAGGAAAAACAATTGAATATTTTGTCTTTGGTCAAGAAGGTTACACTTAGGCAATAGTCGATTTTTGGCAGGTTTTATATATTACATATCAAACCTAAATTCCTACTTACTTATTACTGGTAAAGATTATTTTTTTGTGAATAGATGTATGTTATTGGTTCATCTTAATTTATTTATTTCGTTAGCGAGATCAGTGCTCCAAACTAAATTAAACAGACCGACCCTCCAGGCAAGAAACCAACTTCAGCGATGACTCATCTTCAGAAAATGAAACCTTAATTTATGTATTTCGAGCTTATATAGTCAAGCCGTCAACATGTGTAACTACCCAGTTACATGCAATCAAATCGTTCTGGCAACGTTTGTATTTAGGGGCTCCCAAGATACAGGCTAAGCCTAGTTTGGGGCCCATAGGTACCTAATTGAGTTATTATACTGCGACAAATGTTATGCCATTACTTAAGATTTAGTATGTAAGCTATGGAAATATTATTTATTTAAATTTATTATTGTATGTATAACTCACCAATATTTTTTTTTGTGGATAATAACAATTTTATGTTTATGTTTATGTTTAATCACGCAATCAAGGTTTCCCAACTTGCCTGAAAATACCATTTTAGATTAATTAGGTGTCTATATTAGGTTATAGCAGTGATATTTACAATTTTTTTTTGTTTGGTTTTGTCTCCACACTTTTGTGTATTTAGCCAGTGTCAAGTAATTGATAATATCTCAAGTTAATTAATATCATATAATGTGTCAAGTCAAGTCACAGTCGAAGTCATCAAGTTAAGTCATAGTCTAGTCTAGTCAAGTCATACTCCTAGTAAAGTGGTGGCAACCTTACCAGAAGCTTCTATGGAGTTTTGGAAACAACACGAAAAGAAACATTTTACCATCATTATACCACTTTCCAACACTCATGCCTGTAATCCAGCACTTAACGAATAAAAAGCCACCAATTTTATGCACTAACACTGAAAATAACACAAGTTTTGGAAAATAATACAATGCGGCGACGCGATCTTATTAGTTTTCCCGCCAAAACTCTACATTTATTTACTGTTACTATATCTTAATCTACTATATAAAAATCAC
This sequence comes from Ennomos fuscantarius, assembly GCA_905220475.3. Classification (NCBI taxonomy): domain Eukaryota; kingdom Metazoa; phylum Arthropoda; class Insecta; order Lepidoptera; family Geometridae; genus Ennomos; species Ennomos fuscantarius. The sequence continues at coordinate 4,817,054 of HG992029.1, forward strand.
TTTTGCATCGGTCGGCAATCACATATTACAAAAAAAAACATACTCTATGTTGGCAAAACAGATTAGAGGAAAAACAATTGACTATTTTGTCTTTGGTCAAGAAGGTTACACTTCTCGGCAATAGTCGATTTTTGGCAGGTTTTATATATTACATATCAAACCTGCCAGGGGTTTTGGCGGGAAGACGAAATAGATCTTGTCACCGCATTTTATTGTTTTCCAAATCTTGTGCTATTTTCAGTGTTAGTGCATAAAATTGGTGGCATTCTATTCGTTAAGTACAGTAAATATTACAGGCATGAGTATAGGAAAGTGGTATAATGATGGTGAAACGTTTCTTTTCGTGTTGTTTCCAAAACTCCATAGAAGCTTCTGGTAAAGTTGCCACCACTTTAGTAGGAGTATGACTAGACTAGATTATGACTTGACTTGATGACTTGGACTGTGACTTGACTTGAAACGTAATATCTAACACATTTTAACTTTAAAAATTATCAATTACTTGACACTGGCTAAATACACAAAAGTGTGGAGCCAAACAAAAAAAAAAAAACAAAAAAAAAGAAGCTTGGCTTTATGTCAGTGTTCGTGGAATAGCCATTAGTTGCAATAGTGACATAGTAGGTAGTTAGTTTAGAAACCAAGAACAATAAAAATAAATAAATTAAGGTATTATTTAAAAAAAAAATTGTTAAGAGTTTTTCATGAAAACATTCCAAGGTGAGTGGTTATTATTAGGGTAAAATATCTGATAGATATAATTTAACGCATCAGCTACACATTGATCCTATACTGCAACCGGACCCAGCCTTATAACTAAGCAGTTAAACACGACGTCAATATGACGTCGATCGTGACATTCGTCATTTTACGCAATAAAACGAACATTATTATGACGTACGGTACGACTATTATATTCAATTGAATGAACACAATATAAAATATGAACTCGTCTTTATTGTTCTTGTATAACATCTTTTGTTGCGTCCTACTAAATCAGTCAGCAGCAAACTTGGAATTGTTGAAGAGAGAATCCTTAGACCCTCGTCGCTCACCTGATTGCGGAATGCAAATCGCTCCCGCGGGACCTTAACCCTAAAATACATACACATAAAGCTGTTTATCCCTCGAAATGGCCTATCCGAGGACCGCCAAACCGTAACAGACACGTGAGAGCTTGAAATGGTTTTGAATAGTTTATAGTGCTTTATTTCGCTGGTCGTTTTATTATTTAGAGGCTTTCTGCGGAGAGGCACGTCCGGAATCACTCTTAATTTTTGGTGATTTTTTCCTGGTTTGGTTTTGCCTCAATTTGGGAGTTGAAACGACTGGCTGCTTTGTGGTGAGAAAACTAGTGAATACTTTAGTATTTAACATACAAGGTTAATTTGTCACTAAAATTGCTTCGTTTATCCTTATACTAGGTGACTGACAACGAAAAAATCTAAAATACAGTTAACCCTGGTTTCCTACTAAATACGTAAAAGTAAAACCTTGACAGTTTGTTTGTGTGGCTTTCCCGGTAAAACGGTTAGACTAAATTTGATGAAAATGTGAAATGAAATTTTTTACACAACTTCTTGTACTACCGGGATCAGTACAGTATATTAATACTTTTATCCCAGAAAAGTTGCAAGTAAAAACGCTATTTAAGCATAGCCTTGTTGGCAACACAACAAAAATAAGCAGTAATTGTCAGGAGATACGGGCAATATGGTGAACAAGTTGGCTTCCGGACCACAAGGTGTAGGTTTTGGTTCGGTCCCTTTATAATTTAACTTTCTCACGAATAAACCAGTAAACCGTTCGAAGTGTTTCTTTCTCCAATCACTACTCTCGAAGAAGTATACAGTCCACGCTCCACCAGCTGAGGCCTAACTCATTAATGAAGTGGCGCGCAGGCGGTATCTTAACACAATTTTGAATTCATGAAAATCTATGCAATATCACAAACCGGCCACTCATAGTACAAAAAAGGTGTATTTCATTAAACCAAGAAATACTATTTATTTATAAATACTGATAAATAAATAGAAATACTGGTCATTTACTAATCTTGCCTAAAAAAAATAATTCTCTAAGCTAAAACATTTTATTTCAACAATTTATTCACTTCAAACAGTGAAAAGTACAGACTGTCAAATTAACCTCCCACCAACAAATGATTCGACAAAATTAATGATTGTACTCTAATAAATAGGTAGAATTATTCAAAGCCCCAATCTATTTAGAACTAGTCTAACTCGAGCACGCGATAGAACGACAAAACATTATTTTTACACAAAGGCAAACACTTTTTCGTGACTGGGACTTGAATAATTTATATCCTTAGAAGCCTTTGTTGGCACTGGAGCTGCTTTGTAATTTGTATCTCGTTTACTGGTTCAGAAAAAAACATTCTAGAGAGTGAAAATGCTAGTACGTTATTGGCGGCTCGCTTCATCAGCGGATTTATTGTTAACGTTAACGCCAATCAATACTATGCTTATTGAACCTTTAATTCTTGAACAAAATTTTGACTGGCCTGATAGCTCAGTTGGTAGTCGCTCTGCCTTTTGAACTGTGGGTTGCGGGTTCGATTCCCACCCAGAACAAACATTTGTGTGATGAACATTGGTGTTTGTTCTGTGTCTGGGTGTTATCAATATAACACTTATTCACATATTCTTGTGACGATATCATCCTCCTTTTTCATCATTCCAGCTTTCCACCTGCTTTTGTAGTTTTAGCATCAAATATTGGCCATTCACAATTTAGATTTAAATGTATAATAATAATATATAATAATAATTTAATGCTGCCAGCATTCTGGGCACATTCCCCTCCACCAACGGGCTATTTTAAATTTTTAGTTTTATTTTTTTTTACTTTAAGTTCTTAGGTATAATTTAGTTTTTTAGGTCTAGTTTAGTTTTGTATTAACGATTATAAAATACTTGTGTTTAATGTAATAAATATCACGATTTAAATTCAAGTTTAGAACACTAGTCGCATTTTCGATACATTTTTGGCATTCTACCATCGCATGTGGAAATATAATAAAGTTCGTTCCTCGCTTTCTCTTTTAAAACAATATTAATAATAATATTATATTAGTTTGGGACTAGATGGCGTTGTGTGAAATGTCCACAAATGTTTATTTATTTATTCACAAATCCGTCCATTAAATTTTTGTGAAAGGGGAAGTAATTGTTTTTCTATGACGCTTATATGTTGATAAATAATTAGGAACCCGAGAATTAAATTCCTTCATATTTTTTATTAAAATTTCATATCTTAAGCTCTAAACGTCGTCGTTCTCAAACTAATACGTTCCCTCTGCTGGGACATGGACCTTTTTTTTAAATAGAGGAAGTGTTGATCATAATCCATCTATGTTTAATTTGTAATTATAAACTCATGTATTAAGTAGAGATTTACTAATTTCTGAAGTAGACAAGTGTGCTAATATTATAAATGTAAAAGTTTGTGTGTTTGTTCTCTCTTCAAACCGAAACGACTGGGCGGATTTGAATGAAATTTACAATTGATAGTTTATACACTGGCTTTCATGTGACTGGACGCAGCTAGTAAAATATAATACCTACGTAAATCGGACTTTACGAAATACGCGGATTTGAATAGACTGATGTCGATTCTGCGTTGTATACTTTAAAGCTAATTAACATATTTCCGTCTTTTTCATTTCCCCTTTATCAGAATACTTTAAGTTTACTTTAGATTTAGAGAAACACAGAATCGACACCAATGTCAATATGCTGACGTAGCAGATGTCAGTAATTTACATACTAGGAATAAAAACCTCCTTCAACTTTACATGGGAAGGTCTTTGAAAAAAATCCGAAAATGGTGGTTGAGATTTTTTTTTTCCATAACGCGTATATTTTTTCACGTGTAATAAGGGTGGATTATTATCCTTAAGTGTTCGTGAACGAGTACGAGTGTTGGCAAGTGGTTCTAAGTTTTAAACCATGCCTTTTTGTTTTCTCTTCATGGCTTCCTAGAGCCTTCAAACAACATCCACCATTTTACTGTAGCATTTTGACTGACAAAATAAGACTTTGAGATGACATAACCGTACAAAAGTTCCTTACGTGACATTGACAGAATGATCAATATGGCAATAGAAAGCCATTCAATTAATTATGAAATTTTGAGTTTTGGCGGGAAAACGAAAAAGATCATGTCACCGCATTGTATTATTTTTCAAAACTTGTGTTATTTTCAGTGTTAGTGCATGAAATTGGTGGCATTTTATTCGTTAAGTGCTGGATCACAGGCATGAGTGTGGGAAAGTGGTATAGTGATGGTGAAACGTATCTTTTCGTGTTGTTTCCAAAACTCCATAGAAGCTTCTGGTAAAGTCGCCACGACTTTACTAGGAGTACGACTTGACTAGACTAGACTATGACTTGACTTGATGACTTGGACTGTGACTTGACTTGACTTGACATACATATATATTACTTAACTCGAAAAATTATCAATTACTTGACACTGGCTAAATACACAAAAGTGTGGAGCCATACCAAAACAAAAAAAAAATTATGAAATTTACATGAACTGCAACACAGAGCGTAAATTACACTCTAAAATCTTTTCCAGGTGCAAAGTAGTTGCATTCGTTATTATTCTGGAATTCTGGATAGAAATTACTATTTGGTCTAAAGGTCATCACGGCCAGTATATAGGCCAAATGTTTTTTTTTCTAGTAGGTAGTGTTTAGTATTAGTTGTTATACCAATGTAGTATTTAGTTGAAAACATTAATGTTAAACGTTCTAAAATAATTGCGGAATATTACCAACAATCACAACTAAGTTTGAAAATTGTCAGCAGTATCGCCTGCTTATGGTATAATAATAGTCAACGGATTAATTTTATTATTAAAAAATGTTAAATTAATTTTAATTTTAAATTTATCTGTCATTAATCAAAATAGTATTATAGCAAGTTATTATGTAGCTTTTATTTTTCAAAGTAACATCCCCTTGCAACCAGGTAATAGGGTGATTTCAGGCGAGCTATAAACAGACACAACTCAATTTCATCTGGCGCGAGTATAATTGAATCCGAGAGGGCACCTTCCCTCGGCGCTGTCGAGGAAACTGTTTTTGACTGTACCTACCCTCTGAATAGTACCTACACACTGCGATCGGATTGATATAATATATCCGGATGATCTTATCTCTATCATTGCTTGACACTTTTGACAGACTATATGGTGTGGTAGTTGAGCAGGTCAGCTCATAACGTGAAGGCGGCGGGTTCGATCCCGCGACAGGACAAGTATTTGTGCATAGAAAAAAAGCGCAAATACTTATTCTCTGTCTATTTTGGGACCATGGTCCTCGTAGTTCCTGGGTCCCTAGACACAGGGAATCCTAGTTAGTGTCCAGGATTTATGTATGTGATCATTGGGTGTATTTACTATTATTGTTTTACCAAATGATACTGATGCCCATTTGTACTAAAGTTAATTAAAATACAGCTAAGTAACACTTTCCCCAGAGTTCTTTATATACGTTTGTTAAATTCGTATCAGCTTGGCAGACGAAATACTGAACGCTCATTGGTCAGCGGCTGTCTTAACCAATGAGCGTACAGTTGGCATGTTGACTTGACACGAGTTTGAAAAACGTACTAGAAACCGGGGGCTAGAGAGATAAGTGCGAACTTAAGAGCTGCCAAGTTTTAGTACTTTACTTCTTGTTTATCCTATTTTATACTTATTATAGACAGTGCGTAATGTGTGTTTGTTATCACTCAAAGTTGGAACATACCGCGGTAAGCCGCGTGATCTACCAAGCGGTATATGTATACGCAGCCAGGTCGCCGCGGGCAAAAAAACGTACCCGAAACCCCCGTGCGATCACGTCAGTTTTTATCAACCTTCAGAGCTGAAATAATAGCTGAAAATATTCCCATGTAATTTGTTATTATATATTATTAAACCCTGATAGGATACTTTTAACACAGTCACAGAATAGATTGACGCATTTAGGTGTTAAATTATGTTTGTAAAATGTTTATATATCTGGCTATAACCGCCATTTGAGTTTTTTAAATATCGCGAGTCATCCGTCTAGATCTAACCACCTTCAACTGTTTCTGCGAATTTTCAAAACCAAAATCGCATTCTGTGAGTATACTCGGGATGCAATATACCTAGGTAGTAATTACTAGCGCTCGTTTACTAGCTACCTTTATGTTTTGTATGAAATTAAATTGTACGGTTCATGAGGCGCCATTAAAAGTTTAGTTGTAAAACTAACTATCGTTGAAATTGTTGTAAAAGGGAAAGTCCTTTTTTAGTCATGACAAATAATTGAGAACCCGAGAAGTAAATTCCTTAATTACTTTTTAAAATTTCATATTATAAGCTCAGCATCTAAACGTCGTTGCCATTGGTTGTGGTTGGTTTCAACCAATATGTTCTCACTGCTGGGAGACGAATCTTACCTCAAATAAGGAAATGTTGGTCATAATCATGATGAAACCAGCATATTTAAGAATCACACTATTTGAATACATTTGTGTCATTCACTAAGGCGTACTTTGCCAGCGTTTTGGATGACACAAACGTACTCAAATAGTGTAATTATTGAATATGTTGGTTTTAAAAAAAAAATTATAACGGCTAAACTCACGTCATCAAGTCAAGTGCTGACGCTCGCGAAAGCCGCCGCGGCTTGCATTAGTAACTGGTTCCTAGAAGAAGGACATCGAATACGTCCGAAACCTGGTCGGAGTAATTACGACTTTTTAGTTGACGTGAGTTTAGCCGTTATTAATATTACGAAATGTGTCTTACACACGATAGTTTTCAAACTAAAAATGCTGTGTTTTTATGAATTTACCTTCATAGTTGTAAGAGCGATTCAGCAGAGCCGAATCGGATTCGAGCTTAAGCTACCATTGAACCACACTCACTCTACGTCCACAAGTGATGTTTCTGTTCTAAAATTGAGTTTAGCCAGATACCAAAGAGGCCATGTTTCCCTTCTATACATTTAGAGCTTAGCCGTGTGCCTCACCAGCTGTTACCTAAAAGCCGTTGGCTTATATTATCGGCTAATCCGATAATGTTAGGTGCGGTTTACACTTCGCCGTTTCGTCGAACCTTTTACTGTCACTTTAAGCTTAAAGGGTTCGCAAGCTTTGCTGTATTGATCAATAAATATTTAAATTGACTATTGTTCGCAGATTATAGGCTGCCTTGCCTTGATATTTTGATATGGCTTAAAACTTTTTTCTTACTAGGCGTAGATTATTTCACTAAGGGCATGTGATTTTTTCATTATTTTATATAATATTAAGTAGGTATTTTAAATTTGCACATCAGATTGGTAGGGTTCGTTTTAAATAAATATTGATGGACATTTCACACAGGTTGTGGGTTCGAGACCCAAGACAAACATTTGTGTGATGAACATCGCTGTTGGTTCTGTCATCATCATCATCAGCCTATATTAGTCCACTGCTGGATATAAGCCTCTCCAAAGGCAAGCCACTGAGCCCAAAAACTAGGGGCCGTGATATTTGTTTGCTTGTGATATTGGGAGGATTTGCCCATAATCACCACGCTGGGCATACGGGCTGGCGATCGCAGAGCGCAACTTGTACCGGTGACGCTGCTGCCCGTCACCGGCCAGTTGTATTTTGTTAAGTGCGCTTGTCTGGAGATGGTTATATCGCCATCTTTCGGTCGACGGGTGTAAGTTTTTTATCGTCATTTACCTTAGTCGCCTTTTACGACACCTCGGTAAGAAAGAGGTAGGGACTATTCTATTCTGCCGGTCACCTCACGGTTTGCTCTGTACCTGGGTATTATATTGAGTTCTATGTATATATTTACAAACGAAAAGTAATAGTATACAAGTATTATATAAAAAAAAAGTATTTAAATATTATATCAGTTATCTGGTTCGCATAGTACAAGGTTTGCTTAGTTTGAGCTAGATGCGCTGTGTAAAATGTGTACAAATATTTATTGTATTTTATTATTATTGTTTTTATTATTATATAAATTATCTCTCTGATTTATGCTTTACATAGAGGTTTAGAGTCATTAAGTTTAGTTTGCTTTTAAGTTAATGAGTGCTTGTGATAGTCGTTCTTTTGTTTTATTATGGAAATAGATTTTTTTTGGTGATAATTAAAATCAACATAAACATTTTGAAAAAATAAATAAATTATTTACTTTATTTGGTCTAACAGAAGATTTTTTTTGCAGACAATTATTCACTTGCTTTTAAATATTCATAGTTGTTTCCAGATAACTACAAATAAGACTATATCTATACATTATGTTCATATAATCTGGACCTCTATATATGAACTAGGGATTTTCGTTCATACTAATTAATTACGAAATCTCAAAATAATAAAACAGTAGTTATTAAAAAAATAAATATCATTTTTCTTTGGTAATGTGCCTGGATAGAAAGAAGTTTACCATTTTCATTTATACGCGGAAGAAACTATGGAGTACTGCTAGTAATAATAGATTTAATAAACAATTAAAAGTGCACCACAGTGGTACGCATAACTGTCGATCTCTTAATACGGGTAATGGTTTGCTTAATTATTCTTTAAATGTTATAAATTATTCTAATTCTTATATATTTATATATATCTTATTGTAGGCAACCCTGACATTTTTATATAATTTAATTTTTGCATTTATTGTTTACTTTTGAATTTGAGTTATTCGCGGTGTTGCGAGACGAATAAATACGAAGATGCACGAACTCGCAATGCCGCGAGCTCGGGTGCGAGCGGCGCGGCGCGTGTGCGCCGCCAGTTTTGTTCTTTCTTTAGTGTAGTCGTATACGTCGCGGTGTGTGCGCGCGTCCGTGATTAATAAATAGTGTGAACTCTGCAAAATCGTTTATGTTCTTATCCGTTCCCGTAGCCACCGACGCATTCTTCGAACCCTGCGCCAATTACCTATACTTATATATTCTTATATCAATTTTTTTTTAATTATGCACTATGGATACTGACTGTGACTGTGAAGTTGTATAACACTAAAGAAAACTTTTAAACTTGTGTCGTTCCATCATTATGTTAAAGATTTTTATTAGGTGGTAGGACTTTTCTGGAAAGTTCGTGGTAGGTACCACCGCTTTGCTTTTTATCCTGCCGCCAAGCAGTAGTGTGCAAGCACTACGGTGTTCCGGTTTGAAAGGTGCTGTAGCTAGTAAAATTACTGTGCAAATGAGACTTTATGATCTGATCTTACAGTCGAGTAATCCTATTGCTAACTGTGCTGATGTCTCAGGATGATGTGCGCAGTGCAGTGTCACGCGAAACTTTATATTTTAGTTCCGAGTGAAACTGTTCTGTTATGGACAGCTACGTCGCTTAACATCAGGTGGACGACTAGCTCGTCACATCATTCAATAACATAAAATAAGAGTTTGAAGTTTTATGTTATTTATTTTCCAAAAATATAAAAAAAGGAATTATTATTATTATGCTTCAAGGAATAGACGGTGTGAAACTGCAAGGCTGTAACACCTATACATTATTATACCTACTCTATAGGTATTTATTTGGCTAGCATACTACACCTTCGATGGCATCGTCACTTCCCATCAGGCGAGAGTGTGGTCAAATGCTAGACAAATTGGAAGTAAAATAAATAAATATATTAATACTAATTACTTACTTTATATACCTATATTATAATAGGTGTTTACCTATGAAATTGCCGTATTGCAGTACAGACTTTTTCAAACAAAAAAAAGTTTTGATTGGCTATGAATTCTAAATTCAAATTAATTTTGTTTTAAAAATATGACATTCTATTTACAATATAAGTCTTTTGTTTATTGATTAGCGTTGTATTTTCATTACATTTCAACGTTTTTCCTCATAATGGATACTTTGAAATTTCGTGTAATTATGGAATATGAGTTTCGTCGTGGCACCAACGCGGCACAAACGACACGTAACATCAACGACGTTTACGGAGAGAACTGTACAAACGAACGTACAACCCGTTATTGGTTTGCTCGGTTCCGTTCTGGGAATTTTGACTTGAAAAATGAACCTCGTGGTCGTCCGGAAACTTTGGTCAACAATGATGAATTAAAGGCGATTGTGGAAGCTGATGAAACTCAATCTACAGCTGAGCTGGCAGCAGCTTTTGATGTTAGCATCAAAACAATATTGGTCCATTTGCGACAGATTGGCAAGATAAAAAAGCTTGATAGATGGGTGCCCCACGAACTTAACGATCGCCAGCGCAACGTACGCGTCGAGACTTGCCTTGCGCTGCTTAACAGGCACAGAAATGAAGGAATTTTCAACCGAATTGTTACGTGCGACGAAAAATGGATTCTTTTTGACAATCGAAAGCGCTCAGCAAGTTGGTTAGATCCTGGTTCGGTACCAAAGCAATGTGCAAAACGAAAAATGACCCCTAGAAAGGTGATGGTCACAGTTTGGTGGTCTAGTGCTGGTGTGATTCATCATAGCTTTTTACAAAACGGCGAGAGCATTACTGCAGATGTGTACATTGAAGAACTGACCACAATGATGGCGAAACTCGCACGTCTGCAACCAGCTTTGGTCAATCGGTCGTCTCCACTGCTACTTCACGACAACGCGCGACCCCATACTGCACAACAGACCGTCTCTAAGCTGCATGAGTTGGGTTTGGAAGCTCTCCCTCATCCACCATACTCACCAGATCTTGCGCCTACCGAGTATTACTTTTTCCAAAATTTGGACAACTTTTTAGCGGGAAAAAAATTCAATTCCCGAGAGGCAGTACAAAACGCCTTTGGAGAGTTTGTTGTCTCCCGTCCTGCTGATTTTTTCAAGAAGGGCATCCATAAACTGCCACAGCGTTGGCAAAGATGCATTGATTGCAGGGGTGATTACTTTGAATAAAAGAAATAAATTAGTTCGAAAAAAAAAATACTTTAACTTTTTTCAAACAAAACGGCAATTTCATAGGTAAAGACCTAATATATATAGTATATATACCTATCATCGTCTCCAGATAGATAACGTTTCTCTTGCTCATTCATTTTATTTATTGCATTCGTAATACCTAAAGTACCATCAAATATTTTACTAGATTGAGACGAGCCAACGCTGCCATCGTATTTCTTCAACCTACACTGATAATATTCTGGACACGCACAAGCAAGCTTATCGGATGGACGTCCCAATCGGAATCTAATCCCTGCACTCCTATGGCCAGCTTTCATTAGTCTAATTGTCCTCGTCTAAGTCTACTCAAAGTAGCCCGTGATCTTATCTATCAGACCGTCCGTCCCTTGTCCAATCCAATCTCATTACACTTACATCAAGCTGTATATGAAAACAGTAACCAATGTTCCTTAAAAAATATTGGATCCGCGGTGCTGTGCGTTTACCTAAACGCCTTTTTTTAACGGATTAACGCTGTAGGTTTTTACCGACCTTTACAGCGTCACCAACTAAAACGCCAGCCGAGCCTGGTGATTAATAATCCCTCCCCCTAATGGGAGGCCTACGTCTTCTGATTGGTGATGGCCATGCCATGCAATCAGAAGACGAATAAACAGGTTTATTAGAAGTGGGTGCCTTCCAGATAATGATCATTTTAATCATCATCATCATCATCATCATCAGCCTGTGTTAGTCCACTGCTGGACATAGGCCTCTCCCAAGGTACGCCATTGAGCCCGGTCTTCAGCTCTTCTCATCCAATGCCAGCCACTCGGCGCAAGTCGTCGCTCCACCTCACTCATTTTAATACCACCACCATATTATCTCCTTGGTAAAGGTGAAGTCGGTCAAAAGTACAAGATACAAGAAACAAGCCATATAAAATGGCTGCGTTGACCAGACGATTAAGTAAAATAAATCTCCGAAATTTAATAATTTCTTAAACATAATGGTTTAATTACACGCCTTAATTAGTAGGGTAGGTATACCTAATTGAAATTCATAATTCCTAATTCAAACTCAGGCGTAATATATAGTTGTTATGTGAACAAATTCCAAGGTGTGCGTAATTCCAACTTCTACATTAATTTGGGAGAATTTATGTTCTGTTTAACATAAATCTTATACTTTTTCCTTGATTTTGGCCAGACAAATGGTATATACCGCCATGTGTTTGTTTTCCATCCTTGTTGTTTTGCTTAGCTTTACTTAATTGGGTTGAGTAATTAATTACATTTTATTGCTTATATCAAAGTAATATAAAAGATATAAAAGATCTGGAAGTGATATTTTGGTCAGCGTCAGGCTGACCAGGCTGAGCGTCATTCAGGCCTCACAATATAATCATTCGAAAATAAAGCAGAAAATAAAATTTGTAAAATTATGATCATCAGCGTTCCCCGTTACAGATGTCAACAATAGTCAAGAAAACAATATGAGTTATAAATTATAACGTAAATAATTTAAATCATAATTTATGAAAATTATGCGTTATATGTCTCATCCTATGGAATAAGCCCTGCTTTAGCTCTAATTAGTAATTTCTTTAATCTTGAAGAACAAAAATAGAATAGTATCAATTCACTTCAGAGAACACCCTTTTAACGATTAGGACATTATCAATTCCCCGAAATCGACTATCAACATACATGATCGGAAAAAGGAAAACGCGATAGGTGAAATTGAAAAGGCAGTATATCCATCAACAGACGAATCCACAACGGAAGTAATTCCGAAAACACGATCCGGAGATTTCGGCTGATATTCGAGCAAAGTCAACTTCCACGGGAGATTTGTGTTCGAAAATGGATTGAAGTTGGACTATTGTCGGCGGAGCCGCTGACTAGAAACTAAAATCCGATACTGGTGTCTGCGAAGCTGGGTATTTGTAGGATATTCAGTAGGGACGTTGTTAACAAAGCAATCAGTTTATTGCTTTTCATTATTATCTTTGACTTGCTACTCTTTGCTTTGATTTGTGCTGACTTTGTTCAATAAACAACGTTCTGTTTGTTTGAAAAGTACTTACTCAAAGAGATGTTTCATTAGGTTAGAACAAAATGGCGCGATCGTGTCTCAAGCGTGGTAGGATGCTATCGTGCCATTACGTAAAAAAAAAACGGGCGTGATATAGACATTTTTCACACTGTATTTTTTTAGAATAAGCTATAAAATTAAAAATTTGAATATCTTGTATTTGAAATTTATGAGTTATATTTTTATGGTGTATATATAGTATTCTACTAGTCAAGCTCTTTCTGACCCATATTGAGGTAATTGTGAAAAAAATATGTCATGCACCATTTTGTGGTGGCGGCCATCTTAGACCGATTTTCATAAAACATTTAAAAAAAATCGAAATCAGTTCATCCGTTTGGGAGTTACGATGCCACAGACAGACACACATACAGACACGCCAAGCTTATAACACCCCGTCGTTTTTACGTCGCTGGTTAAACATAAGAATGAACGTAAGTGAGTGAGTGAAAATATTTTAGACTCAACAAAAGGCTTTGATTTGAATTTGTTGGTACTGTAAGAACATTTGTCTCTATCTGCATAAAAAAGAATCACAAATGGGATTGTCTGTTTCTATCTATTATCACGATTGTATGAATCATTACTAATTATTTAAATATAATTTTTTTAATAAATTCACTATTATAAAATGTATAATCGAATCGTAATAATTGAGGTGGCGTTCTCTACAACTCTACCAGCCTTATTAATAAACATGGACTAGCTTTGGACTAGTTACACCATCTTTTGTCTCTTTCGATCCAGCTGGAATATTTAGCAGGATCGAAAGAGACAAAAGATGGTGTAACTAGTCTAAAGCTAGTTTGCGTTTATTAATAAGGCTGTATATGTGTAAAATATTCGCTATTGACAAAACGACGTTGTAAAAATTAACGTACATGTATAGGTAGGTTTCTAGATGTTTCTGACAAGCAATATTAAGAGAAGCATAATTTAACTTCCTGTAAAGAAAATACAAGAGTAATGACTAAATGATTTAATGCCACAAGCATATTTACGGGTCTCCTGATAGGAAAAGGTTATCATAGCTTAAAGAAATTTATATCACTAATGCGTGCTTGCCCTAAAATGTCGTTACTTGAGATACTGGTATAATGTCTAAGCATCAGCGGTTTTTGCATTGAATGTCGATGGCAGGCCCATCATCATAGCCTGTTCGTGACGCGCTCTACCACTGAACTGACTGAACTTGCTCATTGTTAAAGCAGTGTATTAATGCCAAGCAAGTTTACTTTTAACTGAAAGTGAGCTTAAATTATATCTACCGGAAAGGTTAAACTTGCTAATCAATCGCTTAGCTCTGCGTACCTTGTGTTGCGTTTATATGTTCCAAACTGGATATATTCGTGTTATTGACTGAAAAGCTTGTAGCATGAGCAAGAGCAATTCTGTTTTTTTTTTTACTATTTCCATTTACTTCACACATTTTTATCTAAATTATTTTTCCCTTTCTATTACGAAAAAGAAGTGGAAATAAATTTATTTATTTTAGTTATGTAGATGATAGTGCATTCAGAGAAATATATTTTTGTGCATTTTAATTATGAGTTCAGAGTGCCTATAGGATTTTATGAGAACGTGCGTGGTACGTCTTTTGTTTAAATAACGCTCAATGATCACATAAATAGATCGCTTCTTTTAAGTTATTTTGAACCTGTCTGACTCATTTATTTTAGAGATTCATGTTGTGTGAGGTTATTTTGATTTTTTAAATCAGAACATATTGTCTTTTAGTCTATGAGTTGTGGTCTTATGTATAAATAATTAATGATATGGTAGAATATCCTAGGTAGTTATTTTACATGACAGTGCATAAGAGAGTCGACTAAAATCATTTAATCTTTCTCTATCAGTTCAAAATCTCCATGAAAATATCGCAGTGCAATTTATTTAATGTCACAATCTATGTTTTTCAAAACACGGTCATTCCCGTTAGAGAAACTACCTCTGAAGTAAATTAAACACAGACCAACTCGCTAACGCAGTAAAACACACTTATCACTGAAAAATGAAGTCTTGAATGCATAACATAAAATTTTTCATATAAAATATGCCATAAAACGATAAGGACGTTGCCCATAAACCCCATGAATAGGAGACCCGTGATAAAAGTCTTAATATCAACGGGTAAGATACAATGCGTTTTACACAACAATGCCTTGAGGTTTTGAGAAGGATTTACACTTTTTTACCTCATTTATAAGGAACTAATTCCTTTTACGCATCTTCCCATGATGACTTTTACCATATTTATAGTCTACTGTTACGTTTAACTTTTAATTTTAATTTTATTAACTGTTAATTTTTAATCTTACTGTTAATTTTACGGTAATTTAGTATAATGCTGCGATGTGACGTGGTGACGTGAATACTAAACAGTTGGCAGGCATTTGTTTTATCACTGAATATCTACTTTAATATATAAAACTGAAACATTGTATGTATTTTGTTTGGTTATGTACCTTTTGCTCCTAAATGACTAAAACAATTTTGCTTAAATTTTGCAATTAGATTTCTGACACCACTGAAATAATGATAGTGTACATCTTATCCCTATGAGAATAAAGGTCAGTTTGGGTGAAGCAGGTGGTGCTTTTGGTGTTAAAAAAATTTGTGCCACAGTTATACAATCCACGCTGAATCTATCTTAGCTTGACTTGAAATACATCACCTGGCTTTAGAGCGAGAAAGTAGTTAATATTATTTCCTAGATTAGCAGGTTCGATATTCGTGATAGACCACCAAAACGGTCAAATAACTCGGAACACTACAACAGGCTTTAGTGGTAAGGTTCTAACCATAAAAACAAACCTGCTAACCTCATCACGGAGCTGAACAGAAAATAAGATAAAAACTTCCCGCATAACAGAACAAACAAGAGTTCAGCCGCACTAAAGATGCTTTCGATAGTACACTCCCCTACATTGTTGTTTTCCACCAGACGTTTATTGGGAATAAATTCAGTGCTTTACGCGCTGAGATGTTGACACCTACACGTTTTTACGCCTCCGATAATATTAGGGTGAGGGCCCCCTTGCTTTTATAGTGGCTTGTTATAAGACGTTATAGTAAATTAGGAACTACGCTCTGTTATGGGATGACTTTATTGAATTTTCCTGTCGAGATAATACGATGATATGGTGAGAAAGGAACAGATTTTTTCTTGTAGAAAACTGATAGACTATATTTATATTCTTAGTTCTTTTCTCAAAATTTCTGAACTCAACTCCACCTTATTTACATTTTTAGTCAATTTTTTACTTCACTTACATTTTCTTTGAAAAGCCTAAAAAATAAATCTAACGTCGATCAATTCTAGATACATTGTGATATATTAAGATATATCACAATGTATCTAGCTATCTATCTACCTTACTTCAAAATCTTGTTTATTTTTCATAAAAATTAACAAGAAAAAAACTTTCAAAATGCCTACAGTCAAGTTAGTGGATATAGAGTGGAGCCAAAACAATTTATAAAATACAACATAATTAATTAAAGTATTCTACTGCAATATTTTAAAGAATTTCTTTACTCTTTAAAATACCTTGAAAGTAATTTTTTATCAATCTCAACTGAACAAGCCTCTTTTATCAAAGTATCAGATGTACCACTCGAACGACAGTAAAAGAAACGACTCCGCAAGCTTTAAAACCTAATTGAAACGAAGTTATTAAAGCTTTATACCCTTTTCATTTATACAATAAAGCAGTGGGTGGCAATGTGGGCGTATTGAAATGGTTAATCCATAGAGACAGTAAATCAACTTCAATCAAACATAAAACCCCTTTTATTTTACTTCGTTCGGTCGTTGAAGGCAGTCTTGCAAAGTTTGGATTTTAGTTTTATTCTCTAAGGGACTCTATAAAAAGTTTATTTTCAAACAGTGCTTTACGTTGAGGAAAAGTTTGTCGTAATGGCGTGAGTAGGCATTTTGAAAACCTAATAAATACTTGTACCGTTCAAAAAAGAGTAGACAATATGTTATCAGAGGTTGTTCTCTATCTCTAAGCTAATTTTTATACCAACAAAAAAGATGCAAAAACCGAGCGTTAGACCCAGAGAATGACGTGGTTTTCAAATTTCCTGGTTCTTTAAATTTTATAGAAGTTATATAATTGTTGTATAAATAGTTCCACATAAACAAAGACGTGAGCAGCAGTTTATATACAGCGCCAGCTGTGTGAAATGTATACAAGTATTTATTTACATTTATTTATTTAATATATTGCTATATATACAAACTGCTGCTAACCCCAAACTAAGCAAAGCTTGTATTATGGGAACCAGATAACTGTTACAATAATTAGATAATTTTTGTTTGTAAATGCATGCATAGAATATAATACAACACCCAGACACGGAATAAACATCGATGTTCATCACACAAATGTTTTTCCTGTCTGAGAATCGATGCCAAGGCAGTAAAAACTAGATTTTACGTTAAAACAAAAAGTCCAGATGTATTCAGTTTCGCTACTGCATGTTTCTACTGTATCGTGAGCGCATCGGAGGGTTCATCAATCCCTGCTTGATTTCAATGAAGCGTTTTCTTATTCAAGGAGTTCCGTTAAATAACGAGCCTTATTAATTATCAATACCAATACTATTGAAGTCAGAACACTTTGAGATTGATTAATAGAGATAATTATATTGAGCTACTAGCTTCTGCCCGCGGCTTCGCTCGCGTGGCCTATAGGAAAAGAAAAAAAAATTTTTCATAAATAATTCAACCACCCATTTCACCCTCTTAGGGATGAAATTTCGAAAAACCCTTAGTGGATTTTTTTGGATTTTTTTTAATGGATTTTTCTTTTTCTTTCTTTCTTTCACTTTACAAAGAACACACCCTCCAAATTTAAAGTCTCTAGAACCAGCGGCTTCGGCTGTGCGTTGATATATAAGTCAGTCAGTCAGTCAGTCAGGACTTTGAATTTTATATGTACAGATGAACTCAGGCACGTTTCGATGCGTATTTTAGGAAAGGAAATTGTATGTTGAGTGAGTTATACAGATTTATTATTGTCATTTCGCTTAAACCTTTATTGAGCCGACGGCATAAGACTGGAACAACTTACCAGCGTCTTTGTTTCCTGAAAAATATAATTAATAATAATAGTAATAAATAATAATAATACCGCCGAACGATCACATAGGAGTACATAGAGCCTGGACCCTAACTAGGATTCCCGGTGTCTAGGACCCGGGAACTACGAGTGCCATGGTCCCACAACACCCGACTCAGAACAAGTATTTGCGCTTTTTTTATGCACAAATACTTAGCCTACCGTGGGAATCGAACCCGCTGCTTCTGCTTATGAGCCGACCAACTCAACCACCACGCCACAGCCTGTAAAATAATTAGTTTTCAAAGCCCTGTTGTCACTCACCATCAGATGAAACAGTGGTGAAATGCAATCTTACCATAGGTAAAAAAAATAAACGAAATAAAATGAGTTTGCTACTGTTGAAATTTCATTCATTTTCAACAGTCTGAAGACGTCCACAGCTGAACATAGACCTCCGTGGCAGAGCGCCACTTTGAGCGGCTTCTTGCCTCCTGCTCGATTCTCATCTTGATTTCCGTGGGTCATGGATTCGAATTCCTCCACGATCTTGAGATTTCTGTGAAGGTGATGAAAATAATAATGAAAGCGTAGCTTAACCATAGAGCATTTTCTATTGCTCACTTAGTAAAATAAAAAATCTATCGCCAAGCATTTATCACAGCAACTACATTTAGTGGGTTAACCAGGCTTGATAGGCATGTATATGAAAATACATGTTCGTGTAAGAGCCGCTAAGTGTTAGATCCAAATTAAACTTTTTTAGTTTTTATTTCCATAGCATTAAGAACTCATATCCTATTGGCTAACCCTCTATCAAACACTATATTATACGACCACGTGCGATGGTTGTAACATTGTAAGTAATAGGTAGATATAGTAACGAGGCACAATTAGATTTACATTCTCGTAACCACGTAGTATATGCATAATAAGATTAGTGGTACAGATTACCACAGGAATAGTAAAGGGTATTACGATTCCGTCTCGGGAAATGTATGCGTACGGAGTTTGGTAATACGATTGTACAAAGATATATCTTGAATAATTTAATATTTATTAGGATTAGTTTGCGATATTTTCTTCCATTCACCGTCTATGATACCCCAGTCCATACAGAGATGAAAGTTTCACTGAGGTTGTGTATGAGGACGGCTGAATTTTAACCCGTGACTTTTTACATCGATTACTTGTCCAATAATGTTTAGATTACTCCCTATAAATATGTCGAGGGATAGACAATTATATATCATGAAATAATTTAATCAACATAATTTGAATATAAGCCTACCTGTAACACTCAATTTAGAGATCATAATAAATAAAATTGAAGGGTTGAGAATAAAAAGGGTTTAACTGTCGAATTGACAGTTTCGAGAAAATTGACTTTAAACTTCAACGGCGTCATTTTAATGTAGAGTGCTTATAAGGTAATAGAAAAGATTTATGTAAGTTTCAGTTGCTTGAAAATGTTTTAATTCTATTTTTTTAAATACTAAATATAGTACTCATTCATACAATTACTGTAAAAATATAATATAATAAAATAATTATAATATTTGTTTTTATGCTAAGCGAACTGTATTCCTGTGACAAGTAAACCGTTTTTAGACTCAAAATCTCGAGATTTAAGCTTCATTTTGGTATTTTGAGAATGTATTACTGTACTGTACTGTAAATGCAACGATAACGATAAGTTATTTTGTGACAAAAATCAGTTAAACCGTTTTTGTTCTCACCCCTTCAATTGTTTGTGGAATGGATTTTAATGTGTCCACACATAAGGTCACATCTACAAAGATACGTAAATATGTGGACGTTTCACATAGCGCTACCTAGCCTCAAACTAAGAAAAGCTTGTATTATGGGAACCAGATAACTGATAGAATACTTAGATACTTTTTGTTTGTAAATCACAACACAGAATACAATATAACACCCGAACACAGAACAAACATCGATGTTCATCACACAAATGTTTGTCCTGGGTGGGAATCGAATATTGATTAAGTATATAGGCTCTTAAATACGAATGTCGTTTACAGGTTCTATAGGGATGTTACCTCGGCTGCTTAGTTAGTGCAAACATATAGTGGACGAATTTGAATCGCACTAGTAACTAAAAAAAAAAATCTTGGTCCAAATATATTGTTGAATTCTGGTCGCCTGATGCTTCCTTTGCTGGCTTTTATTTTGCACAAAAAATAAGCATTGCCATTCAATGCTGCCAGCATTCTGGGAACTTTCCCCTCGACCAACGATTTATTTTAAATTTTTAGTTTTCATTTATTTTAAGTTCTTAGGTATAGTTTAGTTTTTAGGTCTAGTTTAGTTTTGTATTAACGATTATTGAAATAAAAATAAATGACTACGTGTTGAATTTGATGTAAATGTTATAAAAATAATAGGTCTTTACCTATGAAATTGCCGTATTGCAGTACAGACTTTTTCAAACAAAAAAAAGTTTTGATTGGCTATGAATTCTAAATTCAAATGAATTTTGTTTTAAAAATATGACATTCTATTTACAATATAAGTCTTTTGTTTATTGATTAGCGTTGTATTTTCATTACATTTCAACATTTTTCCTCATAATGGATACTTTGAAATTTCGTGTAATTATGGAATATGAGTTCCGTCGTGGCACCAACGCGGCACAAACGACACGTAACATCAAAGACGTTTACGGAGAGAACTGTACAAACGAACGTACAACCCGTTATTGGTTTGCTCGGTTCCGTTCTGGGAATTTTGACTTGAAAAATGAACCTCGTGGTCGTCCGGAAACTTTGGTCAACAATGATGAATTAAAGGCGATTGTGGAAGCTGATGAATCTCAATCTACAGCTGAGCTGGCAGCAGCGTTTGATGTTAGCATCAAAACAATATTGGTCCATTTGCGTCAGATTGCCAAGATAAAAAAGCTTGATAGATGGGTGCCCCACGAACTTAACGATCGCCAGCGCAACGTACGCGTCGAGACTTGCCTTGCGCTGCTTAACAGGCACAGAAATGAAGGAATTTTGAACCGAATTGTTACGTGTGACGAAAAATGGATTCTTTTTGACAATCGAAAGCGCTCAGCAAGTTGGTTAGATCCTGGTTCGGTACCAAAGCAATGTGCAAAACGAAAAATGACCCCTAGAAAGGTGATGGTCACAGTTTGGTGGTCTAGTGCTGGTGTGATTCATCATAGCTTTCTACAAAACGGCGAGAGCATTACTGCAGATGTGTACATTGAAGAACTGACCACAATGATGGCGAAACTCGCACGTCTGCAACCAGCTTTGGTCAATCGGTCGTCTCCACTGCTACTTCACGACAACGCGCGACCCCATACTGCACAACAGACCGTCTCTAAGCTGCATGAGTTGGGTTTGGAAGCTCTCCCTCATCCGCCATACTCACCAGATCTTGCGCCTACTGACTATTACTTTTTCCAAAATTTGGACAACTTTTTAGCGGGAAAAAAATTCAATTCTCGAGAGGCAGTACAAAACGCCTTTGAAGAGTTTGTTGTCTCCCGTCCTGCTGATTTTTTCAAGAAGCGCATCCATAAACTGCCACAGCGTTGGCAAAGATGCATTGATTGCAGGGGTGATTACTTTGAATAAAAGAAATAAATAAGTTCGAAAAAAAAAAACTTTAACTTTTTTCAAACAAAACGGCAATTTCATAGGTAAAGACCTATTACATAATGAGAATCCTGAATTATCGGATCTGCAGATAACCTAATAATTTTTTTTTTGTTTGGTTTTGGCTCCACACTTTTGTATATTTAGCCAGTGTGAAGTAATTGATAATATCTCAAGTTAATAAATATCATATAATGTATCAAGTGAAGTCAATTCATAGTCCAAGTCATCAAGTTAAGTCAAAGTCTGGTCTAGTCATGTCATACTCCTAGTAAAGTGGTGGCAACTTTACCAGAAGCTTCTATGAAGCTATGGAAACAACACGAAAAGAAACGTTTCACCATCATTATACCACTTTCCCACACTCATGCCTGTAATCCAGCACTTAACGAATAAAATGCCACCAATTTTATGCACTAACACTGAAAATAACACAAGTTTTAGAAAATAATACTATGTGGCGACGCGATCTTTTTCGTTTTTTTCTTAACCTAATAATAACAATAACGGCCACCATTTATGAACTCCTTACACAAGATAACCTCAAAAAACGTACACAATTCAAATACAAACTCATTTAATGTTTGCCATCCGTTTTACAAACTGTAACATAACAATAATAACAAATAAATCTTGTCTGGTCGTTGTTTGCGTGGGAGTCAGCAGGTCGCGCCGTGTTTGTCGTTTTTCCAATAGATTTGCACTAACAAGACAAATAGATACGCTTGGCACAGACCGGAGTACGGTTGATCATATTTCGTTTTGGTCTAGATAAATAGGAAATTGCAGAATGTGTTTTGTGTTAACGCTTTGTTTAGAGGAATCTTGCGTTGAAATGCAATGAACCGAGTGGAAGTTACTTTATGGAAATGCTTTCGAAAATTACTCTAGAAAACATTGCTATAGAATACAGATTTAAAAAAATTAGATGGAGCTGAAGCAAGAGAGATAGAGGTAAAGAAGTTGTGCGGTCTTAAGCACACTCGTTTTTTAGTTTTACGCCCTGACCCTGTTTATGGGAAGACAAAAGTGAAAAGAAAAAATAAGGGGAAAAGATGAATGCATGGGACAGCGAAGGAAAGCAGACGTCTAGATAAAGATCATTCTAAAAAATAGTTATAACTATACCAAATTTCATCAAAATCAGTCCAGTACCAGATTTAGCCCAGCAACCGTTTTATTATATGTTATATGTATAGAATGTAGATAAACAAGTGAGCATCAAAAGCTAAATTTTCTACTTCAGTCTTAAGTTACGGAAAATGTGGAAATATTCTAAACAAAATTTTTATACGATGCAATGTTCTACAACTTGCAACACTAATATTACTTAATCCTGTTATACAAAGAATGCTTTTGACATTTCAATTACTGTTTATCTTTGAGCTGGCTCTATACAAGCACCGTATAAGAAATATACGCAGTGAATCAAGTTATGTCATTTTAACCTATTTCCCTTAGTCATCTCATCACGCGTGAACAGATGGAACATTTTCGCTAAGTCTTTTTAGTTGTGTTTATTATTGTCAGGAGAAGGTTCTTATGAAAGAAAAAATTAAGAAAGTTGAGCGAAGAATCAGAAAATTTTCACCACGCAGGAGAAACCGTGGAGTGCATATAGTAATCTATAAAATTGATGTCATTCAATAAAAACATAATTAATATCCTTATATGCACATTCATTGACTGTTAAGCAGGACGAAGTTCGCCGGGTCTGCTAGTAAATAATAAGCGTTTGAAGACATTTCACACAGCGCCATCCAACCTTAAACTAAGCAAAGCTTGTACTATGGGAACCAGATAACTGATATAATACCTAAGATACTTTTTGTTTGTTAACATATACATAGAATACAATAAACCACCCAGACACAGAATAAACACCTATCACACGAATGTTGGTCCTGGGTGGGAATTGAACCCACAACCTACAGTTCAGAAGGTAGAGCTACTGCCAACTAAGCTATGAGGTCAATAGATTCTATCAACCTATTTGATATGATTTTAGATTAAACCAACCGTTCTTTATTTAAAAAATTTCAACTTTGTTAAGCTTTTACAGCGTTTATAGCAATACTATGTACATAATTGAAGGGGTGAGAACTAACTGATTTTTTTCACAAAATTACTTATGGGTATCGTTGGATTCAGCGTGAAATTATCTTCAATAATACATTCTCAAGATACCGAAATGAGGCTTAAATCTCGAGATTTTGAGCCTAAAAATGGTTTATCTGTCACAGGAATACAGCTCGCTTAGCATATAAACATTATTATAGTTATTTTATTATATGGTCTTTACCTATGAAATTGCCGTTTTGTTTGAAAAAAGTAAAAGTATTTTTTTTTCGAACTTATTTATTTCTTTTATTCAAAGTAATCACCCCTGCAATCAATGCATCTTTGCCAACGCTGTGGCAGTTTATGGATGCCCTTCTTGAAAAAATCAGCAGGACGGGAGACAACAAACTCTTCAAAGGCGTTTTGTACTGCCTCTCGGGAATTGAATTTTTTTCCCGCTAAAAAGTTGTTCAAATTTTGGAAA
This sequence comes from Ennomos fuscantarius, assembly GCA_905220475.3. Classification (NCBI taxonomy): domain Eukaryota; kingdom Metazoa; phylum Arthropoda; class Insecta; order Lepidoptera; family Geometridae; genus Ennomos; species Ennomos fuscantarius. The sequence continues at coordinate 4,841,289 of HG992029.1, forward strand.
AAGTAATAGTCGGTAGGCGCAAGATCTGGTGAGTATGGCAGATGAGGGAGAGCTTCCAAACCCAACTCATGCAGCTTAGAGACGGTCTGTTGTGCAGTATGGGGTCGCGCGTTGTCGTGAAGTAGCAGTGGAGACGACCGATTGACCAAAGCTGGTTGCAGACGTGCGAGTTTCGCCATCATTGTGGTCAGTTCTTCAATGTACACATCTGCAGAAATGCTCTCGCCGTTTTGTAAAAAACTATGATGAATCACACCAGCACTAGACCACCAAACTGTGACCATCACCTTTCTAGGGGTCATTTTTCGTTTTGCACATTGCTTTGGTACCAAACCAGGAACTAACCAACTTGCTGAGCGCTTTCGATTGTCAAAAAGAATCCATTTTTCGTCGCACGTAACAATTCGGTTCAAAATTCCTTCATTTCTGTGCCTGTTAAGCAGCGCAAGGCAAGTCTCGACGCGTACGTTGCGCTGGCGATCGTTAAGTTCGTGGGGCACCCATCTATCAAGCTTTTTTATCTTGCCAATCTGTCGCAAATGGACCAATATTGTTTTGATGCTAACATCAAAAGCTGCTGCCAGCTCAGCTGTAGATTGAGATTCATCAGCTTCCACAATCGCCTTTAATTCATAATTGTTGACCAAAGTTTCTGGACGACCACGAGGTTCATTTTTCAAGTCAAAATTCACAGACCGGAACCGAGCAAACCAATAACGGGTTGTACGTTCGTTTGCACAGTTCTCTCCGTAAACGTCGTTGATGTTACGTGTCGTTTGTGCCGCGTTGGTGCCACGACGGAACTCATATTCCATAATTACACGAAATTTCAAAGTATCCATTATGAGGAAAAATGTTGAAATGTAATGAAAATACAACGCTAATCAATAAACAAAAGACTTATATTGTAAATAGAATGTCATATTTTTAAAACAAACTTAATTTGAATTTAGAATTCATAGCCAATCAAAACTTTTTGTTGTTTGAAAAAGTCTGTACTGAAATACGGCAATTTCATAGGTAAAGACCTATTATTATGTTTTTACAGTAATTGTATGAATTAGTACTATATTTAGTATTTAAAATAGAATTAAAACATTTTCAAGCAACTGAAACTTATATAAACCTTTTCTATTACCTTATAAGCACTCTACATTAAAATGACGCCGTTGACGTTTAAAGTCAATTTTCTCGAAACTGCCAATTTGTCAGTTAAACCCTTTTTACTCTCAACCCTTCAATCATCTTATCCTAACTACTTCACTTCAAGTCTTACTAGATATTTTTTGGCTATTGTTTTATTGGTTACGCAACACTTTAAGTTAGATGTTCGCAGCTAGTGCTCGGATTACATGAAACCGGCTTAGTTCGCTTTACACTTTTCGTATAACAAGTGCTTAAGTTGCAGTACTGTTTAGCACTGTAGTACAGCGATGGAATCTAGCTTTTCTGAACGCCAAGCCAGTCATGATAGCGATCTCTGATATATGTGTTACTTCGAATCTAACGTAAACTTTGATTAAGAAAACAATGGATCTTTTTCTGCTACTGTATGATTGCAACTACGAAAAAATATAAAAGTTTTACCATTACTTGAGTGATCCTATTATGCTTTGGTTCTTCGCCAGCCAATTTTGTTTCCGTGAAAATGTCGATATCCCTGTATATAAAAGAGAAAATTCCTCAGTTTGTGTATGTTTGTTTGAAATGGCTGAATCTATTGGGATGGAAATGTTCACACGGGACTCAATCAACTTATATAGAATACCTACTGTTTATCTTAGGGAATTGGAGAGTTCCGGCAGGAAACGGATTAACCAAAAAAGTTTTAGGTAATACTTTTGTACGACCTTACACGTACATATATCTGGAAAGATGATATCAAATTTCATAGTATTTTATTGAAGATAATTGATGCAGAGACTGCGCTCACTTTGATCGATGAAAAATAGTTTTTCTTCGTAGTTTATGGTACCCTAGATATAATAGTTAATGTAATATCTTAAATGTACCAAATACAAGTAGGTACTTATACAACATCATAATTGAAGGGTTGAGAATAAAAAGGGTTTAACTGATTTTTTTCACAAAATGACTTATGGGTATCGTTGGATTCAGCGTGAAATTATCTACAATAATACATTCTCAAAATACTGAAATGAGGCTTAAATCTCGAGATTTTGAGTCTAAAAACGGTCACTGGAATACAGTTCGCTTAGCATAAAAATATTATTATATTTATTTTATTATATTATATTTTTACAGTAATTTAATGAATTAGTACTATATTTAGTATATTAAAATAGAATTAAAACATTTTCAAGCAACTGAAACTTACATAAACCTTTTCTATTAGTTAATAAGCACTTTAGATCAAAATGACGCCGTTGAAGTTTAAAGTCAATTTTCTCGAAACTGTCAATTTGACAGTTAAACCCTTTTTATTCTCAACCCTTCAATTATGCACAGACTGAGCACAATTATATCAAAAACGTTAGTATTCGCGGGGTCTGTCGTTTGCAGAACTACTAGTCTACATACTGCTATATTTCTTCATTTTCATCCCGCACTTTAAAACCACGAAAGTATGAAATTGGGTTTCACCACGATTAAATCATATCCAGTCCACGTAAAAACGTGTACAGTTTCCTAGAACCTAATTTCAGAATAGATGGCGCTGCCAACCTCGTAAGTTAGTTGTAAAAGGTGAAGGATAAATTTGGACATAAGACCGACTTGTCACGGTAGCTTAAGAAAAACATGTCCCAGCTTGGTAACGGATGAATACGAGTTGAGTTTATGATTCAAATTATTCAATGCGGTTTCGAAAAAAATAAAGTGTCTAATAAAAACTGGAGCTCTCGTTGAAGAAATAAATCTAAAAGGTTTGAAAATGTTGACAAAAACATTTTTGGGTTTTCATTATGTCACAGTCTAATCTTTCTCTTTACTCATAGCTTTTCAAAAGCCTCAGGCAAATTTTGTTTCTTATAAGCTTGGCGTAAAAAAATATAAATGTTATTGTTTGATGGCGAAAACATACGTGTGTGAAACATTATTTATGCATTAAATACGTACCTGAGTTTTGGCGGGAAAACGAAAAAGATCGCATCATCGCATTGTATTGTTTTCTAAAACTTATGTCATTTTTAATGTTAGTGCGTAAAATTGGTGGCATTTTATTCGTTAAGTACTGGATTACAGGCATGAGTGTGGGAAAGTGGTATAATGATTATGAAACGTTTCTTTTCGTGTTGTTTCCAAAACTCCATAGAAGCTTCTGATAAAGTTGCCACCACTTTACTAGGAGTATGACTTGACTAGACTAGACTATGACTTGACTTGGACTGTGATTTGACTTGACACACATATAATTACATATACGATATGAATTAAATTGAGAAATTAATTAATTGACACTGGCTAAATACGCAAAAGTGTGGAGCCAAAACCAAAACAAAAAAAACAAAAAAGAATTCGTTATTCGTGTACTCATAAACGCATTTTAATATAAAAGTGGCAAAGTAAGAGACAACGACAATTTTTCAAAGATAATTTTGATATAATTATGTAAATAGTGGAGCGAAGGCGAAGCCTAAAATCGTACCCTAGGAGAGGCCTATGTTGAGCAGTGGATTAACACAGGCTGTTGATGATAAAAGTCAGGGTATAAAACAAGATTTTTGACCTTTTGTTTTGATAAATATTTAAAGGTGTTTTTTGGGTGATTGCATTTTGTGGTACAAAGAAAATATGTGACGAGAGAGAAGTACACACTACGGCCTTACTATAGTAAAATATACTTTGTAGATACAGTGTAGGTAGGTATTGTAGCATATTATGGGAATGTACGACGTGTATGTTTATTTTATTTATGTATATATATATATATAATTAAATATAATTAACATTATATTGTAGAACAATTTTTTGTAATAGTTTTATGTTGTTTTGATTTATCTGCACACCGAAGCCCAAAACTAAGCTATAGATTTCCTCCAGTGCAAAGGTTGTCTAGAAGACATCGCTTTCAGCCATAAGACCGCCTATTTTACAGCCTCTGTGGTGATGCTTATTTGAAAGTCTCTGTGGTGTAGTGGTTGAGCAGGTCGGCTCATAGCCCGGAGGCGGCGTGTTCAATCCCCGCGGCAGGACAAGTATTTGTGCACAGAAAAAAAAGTGTAAATACTTGTTCTTTGTCTGAGTGTTGTGGGACCGTGGTCCTCATAGTTCCTGGGTCTCTAAACACAGGGAATCCTACTTAAAGTCCAGGATCTATGTATGTGATCTTTAGGCGTTATTTATATTGATTGTACTAGTATTAGTCAATTACGTAAGTTTTTCTTTTTTAACATTTTTTCCGGTGTACAATAAAGTGTTGGTCTACTTATCTATATCTACCTATACTTTTTTCATTTATTCAATATAGGCAAAGCATTTGACCACTGTCTCACCTGCTGGGCGATTACGTAACTGGATTGCAACCAATAGAAACACAAATTTGTATGTATTTGACAGTTTGAATACGCAGTTTATATGCAAAGTTAGTTTGGACATTTCTCCTGTTACATTGCAATCAAAGTTTCGTGATCACCCTCCTGATGATAAACAATGACGTAGTCTAAAATGGGGCATGCTTACCTAGAAGAGAGAATATTATTAGAATATGCTGTCACAAACAAATTCAGAAGTGAACAACTTTATTGCAGTAGGTAATCTCATTAATGGCCACAAATAACTTTCAATGCTCAAATTTATGGCGCGTAAATGTTTTACGTACATTTTTTATAGTACCTTTCAAGAAAATAACAGGCGTTTCAAGATAAAGCGCTTTTCTTATTTTTTCCCCGTCCAATACCGAGAATGTATTCTCTAGACCCAGCAAATGGGATGGTGTAAAAAGCCTTTCCAATCTGAACGTCTAAAAAGAATAGAATAAACAATAGTACCTTCGAGAAAGTTTTCTTATTATTTAAGAGGCTCTCGATGTTTAATGCATGAGGTACCTACGATTTATATTCCAGATCGAATAAGGCTGCCGGTATCACTTCGATGATTGCGTTTCTGCACTCAACTTTATTTGGTTTGGATGTATAGCTACTGTGTATTCATTTGTTTTTGTTGTAAACCATTGGAAAAGTTTTTGAGACTTTTTTATACTATCTAAATATATATAACTCAAAGGTGACTGACTGATTGACTGAATGACATAGTGATCTATCAACGCATAGCCCAAACCACTGGACGGATAGGGCTGAAATTTGGCATGCAGGTAGATGTTATGACGTAGGCATCCGCTAAGAAAGGATTTTTCGAAATTCCACACTTAAAAGGGTGAAATGGGTGGTTGAATTATTTTCCCATAGGCCACGCCGTGGGCGAAGCTGCGGGCAGAAGCTCGTTATATTATATTTTTATATGTCACGAGTTAGTCGTTCACCTGATGTTAAGCAACACGGCTGCCCATAACAGAACGGTGTTACGCGGAATTCTAAAATACATATAAAGTTTCGCGTGACACTGCACTGTGCATATAATTCTGAGACATCAGCACAGTCTGGTAATAAGACTACTCGACTGTGAGGTAAGATCATAAAGTCTCATTTGCCCAGTAACTTCACTAGCTACAATACCCTTCATTGACCAATGACATACTAATATAATTATACAAATTTTACGTAATTTTTAACCTGTTATGTTGACAATGGAGATCTACGTGAAGCAACTTCTGTTCACCTTGCTACGCATTCACCACGTACTTGGGGAGTAAGCACTCCCCAAGTCACGAGTGCGTAAAGAAGTGTTACTTCGAAAAAGGTACCTGTTTAATTTATTTTTCCTTATCGTATTTGTTATATGGAAATTAGTTATCGAAAAAAAGGTCGTAAAATTATACCAAATATCTACGTAATAAATCACATTCATGAAAAAAATACTGTATCGTTATACAGAATGATACATTATGCTCGTTAAGGTTGTATGGCAAATGTGTGGGACGGTGGGATGAGAACTAGAAGTCACCGACTAATAATATATCACAGGTTGGCGATAACACTGCCCTCTGGGATTTATGTTGTTCGATTCCCGGACGATACATCTAGCCAGGAATGTAATCATGTATAGTCAGGGCCAGAGCTAGCCAACATATAACTTGAACAAGACAAATGTTGTAATTTTTTTACTAGGTGGTAGGACTTTTCTGCAAAGTTCGTCTAGGTAGGTACCACTGCTTTGCCAGTTATTCTGCCGCCAAGCAGTAGTGCGCAAGCACTACTGTGTTCCGGTTTGAAGGGCACTGTAGCTAGTGAAATTACTGGGCAAATGAGACTTTATGACCTGATCTCACAGTCTAGTAATCTTGTTACTAGATTGTGTTGATGTCTCAGGATGACGTGCGCAGTGCAGTGTCACGCGAAACTCTATAATTTAGAGTTCCGAGTGACACTGCAACTGATATGGGCAGCCGTGTCGCTTAACATCAGGCGAACGGTTAGCTCGTCGCTTCATCCCTTAACATAAAAAAAAAAAAAATATTTTTATACATAGGTCCTGGATCCTAACTAAGATTCTATCAACCTTATTAATAAACGGGTATTAGTCTCGGATTAGTTACTTCAGCTTTTGTCCTTTTTTTGCTTCTGGAATATTTAGCTGGATCGAAAGAGACAAAAAATGGTGTAACTAGTCTAAAGCTAGTTCGTGTTTATTAATAAGGCTGTATGTGTCTAGCGACACAGGAACTACGAGGACCATGGTCCCACAACACCCAGATTCAGAACAAGTATTTGCGCTTTTTTTTCTGTGCACAAATATTGACCCGCTGCCCCCAGGCTATGAGCCGACCTGCTTAACCACCATACCACAATTTGAATGTGCGGGTCGATTCTTTTCATACTATGCCTAAGGAATATCTGAATTACCAAAAACTATTATATACAAGAAAGACTAACAAAATTTACTCACGTATTTATAATTTGTGCCCATGGACTAGGTGATATGAAACTTACCTGCACACAGAATAAGAAGAAGAAAGCTACTGTGTTCCAGTTTGAAGGGCACTGTAGCTAGTAAAATTAGGACAAATGAGATTTTATGACCTAATCTCACAGTCTAATAATCTTTTTGCTAGACTGTGTTATGTCTTGGGATGACGTGCGCAGTGTAGTGCCACGCGAAACTCTCTACTTTAGAGTTCCGAGTGTCAACTGATGTGGGCAGCCGCGTCGCATAATATCAGGCGAGTGACTAGCTCATCATTTCGAAAAATAAATAAAACTGTTGCTACCGGTAAAAACCCCATTCATCCAATCCTAATCTGATTTCTTTTGAATGGACTACTGCGTAGATTTTAATGATTTGGGAATTAGCTTTATGCCTTAAATAAACTTAGTTAAAATCTTAGTACACAGGTGATAGAATTAGATGATCTGGATGGGATGGCTACGAAGAGAAGCCGCCGTCACATCATCCTTTCCCGTATCTTTTTCCTCTCTCTTTGCGCTTCCATTTGACAGGGGTCAGAGCGTAAAACTAATTAGCCCAGGCAAAGCCAGGGTGGATCGCTAGTTTTCAATTAAAATCTCCAAAACACACATACAATACAATACAATACAAAACGCTTTATTGACACCAAAAATAATAATGTAGAAAATAGAATCACATAATAAGAAAGGTTCAATGAGCGGTCTTATCGCTAAGAGCTATCTCTTCCAGACAACCTTTGGATGGACAGAGATATGAGACACTATGAGCAAGGACGGCGGTGCAAATAAATACTATATACTACCCTATACTCAAATAATATAATACATAAGAATAAATAATAATAAGATACCTACGAAATGAACTTATAAAACCGCTCTATTTTGATCGGGGATTAAAATGTATTGGTTCTTTACCGTCAATATCGGGTAGTGGTTACACACTTTGATAGTTTATTTACCTCAATGTGAGCGTGCGGCGAAGCCGTACACTTACTTTGATTTAAGCTCTATTGTGTTAAATCCTGATAAGGAAGCCATTTCAACGCTTATTCAAAAGGTTAATTTTAGATTCTGATTTCTATTACTTAACGGCATGGCATGTGGACGGCTTCCAACGTGACGTCCTTGTTATAAAAACAATTAGGTTCTCGTATTTTTTCCTTTGTTTTAGAGTTCATAGCTAATTACCATGCAAGGCTAAACCTAAGGACACTAAACTAAACCTGGTCAGGTCTACACTAAACTAAACCTGGTCAGGTTTAGTTTTGTGCCTCAGCACCCCGCAGTGTTCTCCGCATTTACGTATTCCATCATTAACACATCAATTTGCCTTAGAGGTTAAAATTTCATAATACTTTTTAGCACACCCTTACAACAAAAAAAAAAGACACTCTCCAAATATCAAATCCAGCATTGGCAAGTGTGGTCCAGCATCAGTTGCTTGTGCGGCTTTCAAACCGAGGTACCCTATCTTTAATCCCGCTCGGTCCCGCACTAAAGATTTTTCAGATTAGTATGTTCAAAAATTACTAAAATTTAGGGAGGGTTATTAGGATTTGACATACAAGTTTATCTTAATTATTTTACGGGGCAATACTGCCAGCATGTGGATACGCTACCTACTAATAGTAGACTGGAGCATTTGGACCGTCTATAGCTTATTATTTATAGTTATTATACTTCACGGCCAGTATAAAGTCCAAATGTTTTTTTTATGTTGATGAAGATTTGGAGTTTTGGTCATACGCACCCTCATTTTGAGAAAAAGGTTTTGTTGAAACAGTGCGATTGAAACGTAACGAGCTGATTGTGCCAATGAGAGAGGCTCTTTGATAAAAAATACGCTAAGGGCTTACTCAATAAACATGCAGAAACATTTAACGACACGTATGTATTTCCTGTTCGAAATTTCCTTTCTGCGAGCATTCAATTGGAAATCGCCTGTTAAGGGTATGTATCGAAACATTGCGATAGCAACTGATTCCAGTGGACCAATCCAGCTTTACACCAGTTATTAAACCATCAAGTTGATTGAAAAGTTCAATATGTATTATTTGTGCATAGCATTTACAGAACAAAATTAAAAGGGAATTTCACAAGTTGCGTCGCAGTCAAAGTTACGTAATAACCCATCAGTTCGTTATCCATCAGGTAGTTATCAGTTAGTCTCCTATTTATGTCATTGTGCCACTGTATGGTGTCCAATAAACTAAAAGAAAGAGATGCAAAATGTATATGACGGCGGCTACGTCCAGTTATAAACTCTATGCACAGCGATCGAGCACCGTAATTTACCCTGTGGTGGCATTAAATGTATTACAGTGGCAGCACCGGCAACTGTCATGGCGCCCCTACCTGTCTGGCTATACAAAGGGATCGATTGGTGTGCTACGGAGCATTCTTGTTTCAGACAAGACAAGACAGACGGCGCGGTGTGGACATGCTGAAGGCCTATAGTCATATAGGTTGCAACCTACGCACAAACCCGTTCCTGCCGATATATATATAACTAATATTATTATGACCTAGTTGCGCCCCGCGGTTTTACCCGCGGTTAAAAAGTATTTTAGTTATTTGCTCATCCCACGGAAACGTTTCACTTTTTCGGGATAAAATGTAGCCTATATGTTAATCCATTGTGTGAGCTATCTTAGTACCGAATTTCATTCAAATCTATTCAGCCGTTTGAGCGTGAAGGAGTAACAAACATACACACATACAAACTTTCGCCTTTATAATATTAGTGTGATAGTGTGATGTGATTAGTGTGATTAAGTGGGATTAGCTTACCTTAAAGATAAAACTTATCAAAGAAGTAATGATCCATCTTTCAATCTAAAAATTGCACAAAGAATATTTTTTCGTTCTGATTTTTAGACTCATTAATCATGTATACATTATTTGTGAACAATGCAGGAACATTATTCTATCTACATTTATTTGCCAAGCACTAATTCTTTTTTTTTTGTTTCAGTGATTCTATCGTAGAAAAAAGAAATTAAATCTATGCAGAACGTGATAATATGACTGGACTGGATCAATGAAAACTTGGCTATAAGAGCGGCGTCGAAACATAGAAGCAGCAACTGCGTCATCTTTAACGAGCATGTTGAAACACAAAGTTGTTTCCACTGATCGAGTAGGAGGGTCTTCTTAAACGTCATTATAAAACATATGGGTGGGAGATTTGGCGGGAAAGCGAGAAAGTTTGCGTCACCGCATTGTATTATTTTCCTAAACTTGTGTTATTTTCAGTGTTAGTGCATAAAATTGGTGGCATTCTATTCGTTAAGTGCTGGATTACAGGCGTGAGTGTGGGAAAATGGCATAATGATAGTGAAACGTTTCTTTTCGTGTTGTTTCCAAAATTCCATAGAAACTTCAAGTAAAGTTGCCACCACTTTACTAGGAGTATGACTTTGACTAGACTATGACTTGACTTGATGACTTCGACTGTGACTTGACACATATTTGCGTGAAATATCATTAACTTGATAAATTATCAATTACTGGCTAAATACACAAAAGTGTGGAGCCAAAACATTTAAAAAAAAAACTTATGGGTACATTTACTGTAGCTTTTTTACACCCTCTCTCTTGCGTCTCTGAATTCAAAAAGGTTAGTTTTAATCAGTTACAACCTAAAAGTTTTGAGCTAGTGTTGAGGACAGTTTAATAATTTTACGTAGTAGGTACAGGTCATTCAAATATAGATCTAATTCTGATTCTAATTAGACGTGGGTGATAAGGCCTGCAATAACGTCCCACTTGGGGTTTATTGTGGATTTCTCAGCCAGCTCGACACCAGCCAACCCAGCTCTTTAAAGTAACGGAGCGGGGCTTTGGGGTGCTGGTACAACTGCTCCAGTGTCGGTGTCGCAAGTGTTGGCGTTGGGTTAGTGGATGCTAAGTTTTTGCACTTGTTTACGCATTCCAGTTTGAAGTCATATTTCTTCCGTGGCCTCGCAGTGAAACGTCATAATGCTCTACGGTCTCGTTCCCGATGCAGCGGACTTTGTGTCGCTCCATTTTTATGCAAATGATAATTTTAGTTATAGAATAAGGTCTATGAATAGGTGAAGGTTTTATGAGAAGGCGAAGGAGATATAAACAACTGACTTAAGCGTATTATATGTCCAAATTCATGAATTATTTTTAAGGTTATTTTATAGTATTGTTTTGTTACATATAATTTTTGTTGTGATACAATGTTTTTTAATAATTTATAATGGAACTATATTTATTATTTATTTTTTTGAAATCTAATTGATATATTATAAATGAGCCCCTTTAAAAATAAATGATTATTTTTGTATATTTGATTATTGAATGAATATATTTAGACATATTCAGTGAAAAAATAAACTTATTGTGTCACCAGTGAGTTCGTTAAGTAATTGTAATATTTTTTCTATTTAAAACCAAAAAACACCGTAAGTGCTGAAGTCATAATTTTGTTAGTAGAACATATTTCAAAGTCCACACGCAATTTAATACATGTTTTTGCTCCAGGTGACGTATAGGGTGCGGCGTATACCAAACTTTAATTGAAAACGGTCACGCGAACACGACTTATTTTGTCCGCTTTAGAAAATTGACAAAAAATATGTGGTTAAGAAAATTGTATGTTGATTTTTTTTTTTTAGATAATAATGCGGTAGTTCGGTCGACAGAATCAACTTATATATATTCTTTTCTAATAGGACGTTACCTGTGTATTTTGTGAAATGTTAGATATCAAATTAAAGTTTGACTGGGCTCAGTTAGGGTGGAGTTCACCAAATCTATGATAACCGTACGTTTACGTAATCGGCCGATGAATTCCCAAACGTCGATTAACCGATTGATTAAATATTTGCTGTTCACCACTCGCATTCAGACCATGATCACTAAATCGCCCGGTCAGTGTGGCATTCAGAGTGAATGAACGAACGTTATAAGGCAACTTATTTGAAAAGTCATTTATCGGTACGTAGTCGATACCATGACGGATTGTTTGTATTTAGCAGTATAAAATATAATACTTTCAATTTTAAAAGTTCATTAGATCCGCATAGCACTATTGCACTACAGTTTCCAATTTGGGTAGGTAAACTGCTAGAGAATTATTTCTGGAAAAAAATAATTACATCATCTAGGTATAAAGACATACTTATTTACCTATGTAGGTACAATATTTCTCAGGCTGACATTATACGTATATAATACACAGTTAAATAAAATAATCAAAATTCATAATTCAAATTCGTTCATAAAGGGTCGTTCCCACCCAGGACAAACATTTGTAGGATGAACATCAATGTTTTTTCTGTGTCTGGGTGTTATATTGTATTCTATGTACGTAATTACAAACAAAAAGTATCTAAGTATTTTATCAGTTTTCTGGTTTCCATAGTGTAAGCTTCCTTAGTTTTTGGATAGATGGCGCTGTGTGAAGTGTTCATAAATATTTATTTACTATTTATTTTATTTTTTTATTATATATTTTTTCGCTCATAACCCCAGGAATATAATAACGTAACCAACTGTGTTGCTCTGATCGCAAAGACAGCTCAGAAAAATGCATCATATGGCGTAACCGAGATTTAAACGACGTTGTCGAGGTCGGTTAAAATAATCGGGCGTTTATGGTATTTAACCGTCTGTTATGTTGTGGTGAACACCAAAAACCGTTTAACCGACCGTTAAACTGATAACCGGCCGTTTAAAAATCTGGTGAACTCCACCCTTAGTAGGTTATGACTTCGATTCCCATCCAAGACAAGCATTTGTGTGATGAACATGTGTTTGTTCCGTGTCTGTGTGTTATATTGTATTCTATGTTTGTAGATAGATAGATATATAAATAAATAACTCCTTATTGTCCCACCAATGAAGTGTATTCACAAACAAAAACTATAAGTATTGTACTATCTAAGTATTGTATCAATTAGCTGGTTCCCATAGTAGAAGCTTTGCTTAGTTTGGGGCTAGATGGCGCTGTGTGAAAACGAAAAAACGATTTTGGTTACCTACGTGTACGCACATATTAGATTATTTAAATACCGACTAATTATTATTTTGGGTACTTATAAAATAATTTGTATGATTGCCTACAAATGATTTTTATCGAACGGTCACAAGTAACTTGTTATGTGTAATAATTATAATAACGCCCAATAATCACATACATAGATCCGGCAAATAAACCTTAACTAGGATCCCATGTATCTAAGGATCCAGGAGCTAAAAGGATCAAGGTGACATTGTGTGACAAGACAATTGGGTATTGACCCAGACACAGAAAAAGTATTTGACACATTATTTTGTGCACAAATACTTGTCCTGCCGCGGGAATCGAACCAGCCGCCTCCGGGTTATAAGCTGACCTGCTCAACCATCACGCTACAGAGGCTGTCATTGGCTGTCATGGCTGGTGAGTGTTATTATTTAAGTACTAGCTAAGCCCCGCGGTTTCACCCGCGTGGTGAAAATTTTTTAATTTTCTGCTTCTATTTCTTAATTTTTCTCTCATAAAAACCTTCTCCTGACAAATAATAAGCACAACAAAAACAAATAGCGAAAATGTTTCATCCGTTCACGCGTGATGCGATGATCAAGAGAAACAGAGATTTATTTTTATTACACATAGATTTAGGGATCCAGTTTAGCTGATTTAAAAATAAAAATACTTTTAGTTTCCTAGCAGTCTTGATCCCAGCTTACAAAGACAATAGATCCGATATTGGATAAGCCGTCCTATTTAACGGAGATGAGGCACGGAAGATTCTTGACTGGACTACACTTTACTTAAATTAGACGGTACATAAGTCTTTGACAGCTTTATAACCACAACTTTAACTATAACCGACCAATCATGTTAATTTCAACGATAAATTAACGTTTGATGTTTTTATAGTTAATGTTTTCATTTTAAACAAGTTTAATGTTGCTACATATTTCAGCTTAACTGGAGCTTTAAATGCACATCTGAATGTAGTTTAAGTTCATTTTAAACTACAGTCGAAGTGCAGTTAAAACTCTAGTGGTACAATCCGGTCTGAGTTTTTTTTTTGTCCCTGCGAGCCACTCAAATGCGCAATCAAAATAATTGCAGTGCATTACCAATTTGGATCTTTGACATTCACTTTACGAATAAGTCAAACTTAACGATTACAAGTTCTTAAGTTTATGTGCTTATGTTGACTATCGGCAACATTATTACAACTTATTTTTTGTTCTCACCTCAACCACTGCTTTATAAAGGTTTTTGAACCAACAATGAGGTCTCATCTTTATTCCATAACGTGAAGGCACCTTCGAATTATTTATCTAGCGGTTATCCCGGTATACTTGATGAATGACTTTCACATCCTATTTAAATAGAGCTTTGCCGATATTGCATTAGTTAAAGCTGGTGTTTACCTGATGGAAATTTGATGATGCATAACTATGATGAAACTGTTATGTAGTGGAAAAGGGAACTTCTACATATTGTACTTAATTGGCTTGCTATGTAATATTTGACATTAAGCAATTTATAATTTTATATCTTTAGTAAAATAATTTATGTTTAAGTAATTTATCTCATTTTGACTTGTAAAAATGTTACATAACCTATCTGCAATAAAATACTTTGACTAGGACTTTGACTTTATGACGTAAAATTTTAGGTTAGAATAAGTGTTTAAAATAATTGTCAATCATTATCATCAGCTAGAGGACGCTGACTATTGATAAAACCTATAACTTAATAAACACTACTGTGAAAAGTGGTATCAATTGAACAATAAATATTAATAAATTTATATAGGTTTATAAAAATTTGTCAAAAGTTCTGTTATTTGGACGTTAGTCACACACATTTAATTGTTCATCTATTTTTATAAAAATTAATGGCATCTGACAGGATAATAAAAAATATTTGTACACATTTCACACAGCGCCATCTAGCCCCAAACTAAGCAAAGTTTGTACTATGGGAACCAGATAACTGATAGAATACTTAGATACTACTTTTTGTTTGTAAACAAATACATAGAATACAATATAACACCCAGACACAGAACAAACATCGATGTTCATCACACAAATGTTTGTCCTGGAAGGAAATCAAACCCACAACCTATAGCTCAGAAGGCAGGGTTATTACCAACTGATCTATCGGGCCAGTCTCAGGATAAAACGATATATAAGCTTATAATGGTGAAATGGCCATTCATTTCAATTGTGAACTCAAATATATAAGGTACTAACCTACATCCAATGGATGTCTATCCATCCACAATGTAACCTAATCAAATATCTTTGGCATGTCGAAACTGTTTATACACTATTCACAGCATATTTCCGAATAGTTTGCGCACTGATATCTTACTTACCTAATAAACAAAAACAATCACAAATATATGCCAATAGATATCAAAAATAGTATCGCACGTCTATCCACCATCCACTATCCACCTAGCCTCATAAATCATAGGCGCTGGATAAAGTGGTGGGTGTTTGCCATTCTTTTTATTTCCACAGTTTTATGGTGCTACTTTCCGGGACGTAAGAAATGGCTTATTTATACAAGTATTCATGGAGTGGCTTTATTTTTTCCGTGATGCCTCTGTTGATGCGTTTAAGCCTTTCTGTATAGTGAAATGAAATAGTTTATTAAATGTTTACAAACATTGGTTTAAACATAAAACAGTCTACGAAAAATACAAATAGTTTAGTCCTGGTTGGAAAACTTTGGTACCAAAACTAGGAAAACCTGTGTTTTGGCATACCAATGCCCTCCGCCGGAGGTTTATCATAGTGTTTATCTAATCTAATCTGGGTGTTGTGGGACCATGGTCCTCGTAGTTCCTGGGTCCCTAGACACAGGGAATCCTAGTTAGGGTCCAGGATCTATGTATGTGTATAAAAAAAAAAAAATATATATGTAGGTTTTTTGTTTCTTTGCATCAATTCCTACTTCTCTAATAATATCTAAAAATGATACGTTACCTGATTGTTTGTTTGTATCGCTTTTACGTCAAAACGGAGTAACTGATGACTTCTTTATGCGATAAGCCCGCCCATTGTGACACTAAGTTTTTATGTTTGTGATTGTTA
Organism: Ennomos fuscantarius; assembly: GCA_905220475.3. NCBI lineage: Eukaryota > Metazoa > Arthropoda > Insecta > Lepidoptera > Geometridae > Ennomos > Ennomos fuscantarius. The sequence goes on from HG992029.1 coordinate 4,857,356, forward strand.
ATTGTTCCTGTAATATGGTGTTTCAATAAAATGTTATCTGTCTATCTAATTTGGATAAAATTTGCACCTGGGTTGGTTATTGGATTATAGAATAATATATATTAATATATATCAATACATTTTTTTATTGATGTTCAATTATTTATTATTATTTTATAATTCATGGTTTTTATTATTATTGTTTATTACCATAGTTGATCTATTACGATACTAATATTACTTTTTATCCTAGTATTGAACATCATTTTATATTTTGGAAGATACCAAAATTAACAAAAATAACATGAGAAAATCCTCTAAAGAGTGCATATAAAAAAATTAATTTTATATTTAGTATTTTTCTGTAATAAAAAACAAAATAATGTATTGTAATGCATTTATGAAAATCGACGCGTGGGAACAAATATAATAATAATTATTATAATAACGCCCAACGATACATAGATCCTGGACCTTAATTAAAATTCCCTGTTTCCAGGTACCCAGGAACTACGAGCACCATGGTCCCACAACACCCAGACTCAGAACAAGTATTTGCGCTTTTTTTTCTGTGCACAAATACTTGTCCTGCCGCGGGAATCGAACCCGCTGCCTTCGGGCTATAAGCCAACGTGCTCAACCACCACACCACCGACGCTGTCTAATGAACTAAATATATTTATTTACTCAACAATCGCCACCTATTTCTGTCCAACGTTAAATAAAATCTTATTGATATCGCTAGAACATTAGGTTTGTTTTTCATTTTCAGCACCAATGCCATTGTACTAAATGAATTCCACGTAGGCATGGGTAGTACCTATACCCACATAAACATTAGGGTTGTCATTTCCTTTTAAGGGAGATCTGTATACTTAAAAAAACATTATGAAATGATATTGCATATGTAATAACAATGAATAAATAATTTCCAAAGTATATTTTACAGAGTTTAAAAATTAAGAGGACGTAATTATTACAGTCAATTTGATTTTGCTTCCTCATAATTGAAGGGGGGAGAACAAAAAGGGTTTAACTGTTTTTTTTTTTACAAAATGACTTATGGGTATCGTTGGATTCAGCGTGAAATTATCTACGACGATACACTCTCAAAATACCGAAACGAGGCTTAAATTTCTAGATTTTGAGTCTAAAAACGTCACAGGAATACAGTTCGCTTAGCTTCGCATAAAAACATCATTATATTTATTTAATTATATTATATTTTTACAGTAATTGTATGAATTAATACTGTATTTAGTATTTTAAAATAGAATTAATACATTTTCAAGCAACTGAAACTTACATAAACCTTTTCTATTACCTTATAAGCACTCTACATTAAAATGAGGCTGTTGAAGTTTAAAGTCAATTTTCTCGAAACTATCAATTTGACAGTTAAACCCTTTTTATTCTCAACCCTTCAATTGAATGCTCAAAAAATATATTTACTAAAGCAAACGATTGAGCCATGCGTGAGACATAGATTTTCATAACTATGAGTGCTAGCAAGCAGGCGAATCATCTGATAGTAAGTAGTCAACGTCTTATAAACATCTGCAATACCATCAGACTAGCAGGAACTATAGCAGTTAACATAATAATGGTGGCCATAAGAGCCAAAGTGGCCTAACTGCATTTTTTCAAATTTCATCTTTTTATTGGAGTCTGCTCTAAATGGTAAAAGCTATAGTGCAATAAATAAATCCACCAATAAAAGGCCTCCAATAAATAAGGATTAAAATAGGATGAAAGAAGAAGTGAGAAAATGGCTTCGCACCTTTAATAAAATGTAAATATTTGACCTAAAGAAATTTTATATGCTTGGTAAAATAACTTAATTTTTAAAGACCTAATATAAAAATGCCTATTTGCAATGAATCCTTTGACTTTGATTGTATCCAAATATATAAAAAAAAAATCACTAGTACAGATCATAGGAATAGTGGTACACTACACTCAGAATATTGGGAATATTATGTATATTATTTTTAGAAACCATTAATTTAAACCTACAATCAATTACTCCTTCACATAAAGCACCGGGTGCCAGCCCTAATACACATAGTACTTAACAGTAATGATTATAGCGACCGTTCAGCCAAGAAAGCGAAAGTTAGTGAAGTTAATTGGATTGCTTTCATTGATTGTTTGTTATCGTAACGTGCCAACCCTAGACCTCTATAAGATCGGATATCAAACATCTATTCTGTGTTTTGATCATGTTCATGTAATTACACAATTTGTTATTTTCATATATACGTTACATACGTTGACAGCCTTTGTGGTGTGGTTGAATAGGTCGGCTCGTAGCCCGGAGGCAGCGGGCTCGATTCCCGCGACAGGATCAGTATTTGTGCACAAAAAAAGCGCAAATACTTGTTCTGAGTTTGGGTGTTGTGTGACCATGGTCTTCGTAGTTCCCTTATCCCCTGTATGAATTGATTCCCTGTGTCTAGGGACCCAGGAACTACGAAAACCATGGTCCTACAACACCCAGTCTCAGAACAAGTATTCGCACTTCTTTTCTATGCACAATATCTTATACTGCCGCAAGAATTGAACCCGCCGCCTCCGGGCTATGAGCCGACCTGCTCAACCAGCACACCACAGAGGCCTTTCATTATACTTATAAATAACACGATTTTCCGTGAGTTTCACCAACTCTCATCCCGAAGTCATATCACGGGCCGAAATAATCGACAATCGAAGAGCTCGTGGTAAGAGCAAGGCCATAAACAGTCATCAGTATCCAACAATCCCACCGTCGGACAAATTCCTTTGATCTTGTTTAGGGTAAATCTTTTCGATTTATATGTTAATTTTACAAATTTGAATCTTGTGCGCCACGCGTTTCGGTGTTACCGGTTAATCCGAGTTGTTTTCAAAGAAATATGATTTCATCTTTTTGAAGTCGACTGTAATTGATTTTGTTTTGTTTTGCAGCTGTGGGTGCTTGGATTAAATTTGCGTTAAAGCTGCCTGGCTTAACGTTGTAAGCAGTACGCAGCGTAACGTTTTTATCGTTTGCGGCGTACGGAAGTAAGGGCCCATGAAACTTCACAACTCTCATTATTTTTATGATCATATTTCGTTTTAGCAATTTCAGGTGTCATGTTACGCGAAATATAATCGCAATCGCGGTCAATACCATTTTCCGTAGAAGCTTTCATGCTAAATTGAAATGTAATGGATAAATAACTCATCAGTTTTCACCAACTAAATGAAAAAAGCTTTTCATTATATAAAATACTAGCGGCCCGCCCCAGCTCCGCACGGGTATTTTATATGTATCTATATTGTATATTCTATCGCTTATGTTCATCCGGGATAATGTAAGATTCTAATGGCGAAAGAATTTTTTAAATCGGTTCTGTAGTTTTTAAAACGTATTAAATGTAAACAAACAATTAATTAGTTTAGACTAAATTATAATAACAACATAAGTGCAACATTATTATTGCTCTAAGACGTGGTGTTTTACTGTTAGCTTCATTAGTAAACTCAAAGTTGCGCAATGAGCTATGGGCAGATCTATGCTCTGCGCTTCCCTGCGAGATAAGATCCAAAATTAAAAGACCCGCAGGAGAACTAAAGTCACCGATATAGCACTTAGAATTAGCTAATGGCAGTGGGCAGGCCACAACGCTCGTAAGGACGACAACCGATGGGGAAAAAGGATACTTGAGTGGCGACCACGAACTGGAAGACAACTTGGACCGATGACGACCTGGTTAGAACTGCGGAGAGCTATTCAAAGTGGCGCTCTGTGGGAGAGGCCAGTGTTCAGCAGTGGATGTATTCATGTTGATGATGATGAATCACAATAGACTGACATGCAGACAAATATAGAAATAAATAACTTAGGTAGGTACCACCGCTTTGCCAGTTATTCTGCCACCAAGCAATTGTAGTCCGCAAGCACTACTGTGTTTCGGTTTGTAGCTAGCATTGGCATTGTAGCTAGTGAAATAACTAAGCAATTGAGATTTTATGATCTGATCCCACAGTTGAGTAATCTTATTACCAGACTGTGCTGATGTCTCATTATGATGTGCGCAGTGCTGTCGCTCAAAACTTAGAGTTCAATTTTAGGGTTCAGAGTGACATTGTTCTGTTATTCTGTCTTGGGTGGCCATGTAGCTTAACATCAGGTGAACGACTAGCTCGTCACATCATTCTATAACATAAAAAAAACTTACAGAACATTGCGCGGACTCTTCCAGTTAATCTTTGGATGGGAATAATAATATTTTTTTATTTAATCGTTCCTTCTAGCGTAGGCAAATGGAAAATCATATTAGTGTCAGGCATTTAAAGCCGCCTGGAAGGTTCTGAGTTAATGACTGTTGCCTTAGGAAAACATTTTACATTATTATATACGAGCTTCTGCCCGCAGCTTCGCCCGCGGCGTGGCCTATGCGAAAAAAATCAATAACCAATTTCACCCTCTTAATGGTGGAATTTCGAAAAATCCTTTCTTAGCGTTACGTCATAACATCTACCTGCATGCCAAATTTCAGACCGATCCGTCCAGTGGTTTGGGCTGTGATAGATCACTATGTCAGTCAGTCAATCAGTCAGTCACCTTTGAGTTATATATATTTAGATATTTCTCTGGCCATGATATAATGACTATCGGAAATATGACTTAAAGTACTATTACAATTCAGTAAAGTCGATTACTTGGGCACAGTTTCTAAGCTCTAGCTAGAGTCTAGCCTAAGGTATGCAAATGAAGGCGCAGGAAGCCAAGTGGAATATCTTTGCGCAGCACAAATTTTATCGAAGACTCGTAATTTTCTTTGATCCCTCATCTATATTCAATGATCTGAGGACGGCAACGCTTCGTAAGCGTATTCATTATATTTGTGTGTGCTCTCTGCAAAGGTATCGCACGAATACCTTTGACACAAATTTACTTCTAAAGGGAGGAAGCGCGCATTATTATTCGTACGATGATCATATGAATTAAATAACATGAATTACGTATTCAGAATAAGATTCAAAAGTAATTCGGTCCTCATACTTACAGCCCACTCGAAAGATTACAGATTAAAGTCACACGGTATAACAATAAAGCTTAAACATAAAGATCTGTATATCAAGAAACGTGACGTTACGCAATTTTATGTTCGCAAAAAACCTCCACGTCGTTCGCTGAATCGTTTTTGTGAAAACAACGGGGGCAATAAAGGGTCTTATTGTTATCCTTTGAATTTATACCCAGATATTATCGCTCTCATAAATTGCTACCACGTACAGTTTTTTCCCAATCGGACGACTGAAAAAGTGACCGTGGGTAGCTATACTTTATATACGAGCACTGATAAAACCTAATACACCCTCGGGTTCGGAGTCAAAAGTACTCGCGTTCAAACATTTCACAAAGTAATTAGTGTAGCTTAAGCGGGACGCAAATAAAAACGCATCAATCCTACATTAGGGGCGGCGCAACATCTGTTTTCTAATTGAGACATTAACCGTGGGATCGGCCGAATGGATCTCCTTTAATAACTGACATACATAAGTGATGGCGGGTAAGCGTACAGCATTACAGAAACGCCGGCTGGCTAAATGATGGCTATTGGCCGCAATCGTCGCCGGGAAAACTCCCGGATAATTGACACGAATGTAGCGAAACGACCTCCAATATAAGAGCTCGTTTCGATTTCCTCCAAAACCTTTCACACTTTGATTCCTAAAATCATCAAAGCTATTTTTGTTATAGTTCAATAAACGCAAAATAGACATGATTTATCTACTAATTAACGTTAAATAGTTGTTCAGTTCAAGTTATTCAAAAATAAAACTATCCACAACCTAATATTCTGGTAATCAAGGATATCTTTATAAGTAATTTATATGTGTGCCAAGTAGGTAAAGTTTATGTGTTATGTGATTCATTGATAATGAGCAAGGAATATCACTAACAGAAAGCTACATACATGGTTATTGTTATAGTGGATTTTGTTCACAACAAGATCTTCAACGTGGTTTGAGTTGCAACCTAGGTATATCATCCTCATAGTTCAAAATGCGTTGTTGTATAATTTCCCAGAATATTATATACGCTTGTTTTTTATCGTAATTGATCCATTATATTTCCCTTAGTGCAGGCGCATATATATTACACAATCTGAATATTTACTGCAACGACTCGGTATTTTAACGTAAGATAAATCATTTGAGCAAAATGTGCGAAGCAAATGATTTATTATATATCACCGACAACGATTTTAATGGTCTTCTCATTTGTCTCTTCAGTGCTATTTTTCATGAAAATCGTGCTATTTTTCTTTCTCGTTGCGATGAAATATGATTAACAGGTTGTGAGGAAACTGTGCATGAATATTTATCACAGAATGTGATTGCATTAAGTGCGAGCTAATGTAATACAAATGCTATCAAATCCATTGAAAACCCAAAGTGCAATTCGTACTTTATTAGAATGGTCTGCTAGAAATACGTAAGACTAACTTTAAGAAAAACTTTATCTAATTTTATTTGCGACAAACTATACTTGTACTCTAAGTTGAATTGCATTCAGCTGCAATCGAAGTTGGTAATCATAGGTTATCAAAACAAACGAGCATCGTACCGAGTCCACATCGAAGCAATAATGGAGCAAACCCACCTATAAGTACAGTCAGAGTCACCAACTCAAATGAAAGCATATACTCTAGAGGCGAGCCAATGGATATGTAACAAAAGCAATAGAAGGAAAATTGCTACAACCACAGATTGTCTTGCAGTTAAATGAGAATCGTTTATTCAATAAGCTTACCTATAAGAAAGAAAATAAGCTGCACTTGTGCACTATGTGAAGCGATAAGGTTCAAATTAGCTTTCATCTTCTAACCAGTAGGGGTATGCATTGAAGTGGTTCAAAAGCTTTGCTGCACTTAAAGAGGGTTTTACATGAATGAATATTTAAGTGCTCATAAGAGTTTTTGAATATGGAGTAGATAATTTTAGAAGTGTATACTTCCTTAGCTATATGTACAGGTATAGAAAGTATAGGAATAGACTTTGATAAGTACAAATTAAGATAAAAAAATGACGCTTCAAATAAAGTAGTTACAATGTGTAATTCCCATGACGTTTGTTTGTTTTTCATTTGCGCCAAAATGGAAATACTGAATTAAAAGAAATTTTGTAACTAGCTAGGTGATCAAGGAACTTGATCGCAATCAGTAGAAAACTTATTTGTATGTATTTGACAGATTCAATACGTAGTTTATTATGAAAATTTTCGAATCAGGCGCGAAATTTCTTCTTATGCATTGCAATCAAAGTTCTATGATCACTCCACAGGTATTTTTCCTAGAAAATTAAGTATTTAATTATTGTATGTGAATATAATTATTATAATAAAAGAAAACCAAGATTATTGCTAGCTAATAATATCCCCGACAGCTATATAGGGTCACTAATATAGAACAAACATCATCCACCTACCCGTATCCCATTTAAATGCGTTTGGTGCAGCATGTTTTTCTCATCCACTCATTTCTGTCAGACGTTATCTCAACATTCATTCTCTTAGCACACATATCATTCTCACCAATATGGAACAATTAATGTCCTAAAATCCAGCTTCATAAATATTAATAAGTACAAGCACAACAGATCTTCGTATTCGGGTACTAAACTTATACACCACCCATTGCCACGAAAGCAAACGTCTACTGAAAAGTAATTTAAACAGCACATGCGACTAAACACAGGAAGCGACATAAAGTCTGGACACACCTAGAGCGCCCTTTGTTAGCTTTGATAAAGTGAACATTGGTTTCACGACCGCACACCTTTTTGCTACGAGCTATGCTACCGTAAGTGATGTACAGTAGATTAACTTGTAAAGTTTTTACATTAAATATCTGGGAAGTGATTGTGTAAAATTGATAGATATGAAAAAAATTATCGAAATATTCTTAGTTAAAAAAAAACCTTTATTTATTGATTGAACACCAGCATAATGTACACTATTACAATTATAATACAAACATTACATTACATAAAGGATAACTGTCATATGGTTTTTTGGCGGGAATGCGAAAAAGATTGCGTCACCGCATTGTATTATTTTCCAAAACTTGTGTTATTTTCAGTGTTAGTGCATAAAATTGGTGGCATTCTATTCGTTAAGTGCTGGATTACAGGCGTGAGTGTGGGAAAATGGTATAATGATGGTGAAACGTTTCTTTTTGTGTTGTTTCCAAAACTCCATAGAAGCTTCAAGTAAAGTTGCCACCACTTTACTAGAAGTATGACTTTGACTAGACTATGACTTGACTTGATGACTTAGACTGTGACTTGACACATATTTGCGTGAAATATCATTAACTTGATAAATTATCAATTACTTGACACTGGCTAAATACACAATAGTGTGGAGCCAAAAGATTATAAAAAAATAACTGTCGTATGTCATAGGTGAAGACTGCATGCAAGTAAATCAGTGAGTAAAAGTTAAAACAAATTTATGTATAGTAAAATTTTATGGGATTATAATTATAAAGAATATTAAAAGAGAGATAAAAATTGATGATTTTGAATTAATGTAGTTACAGCGTACTGAAACTGAGTGTTGCTCAGTTTCGATCAAATACGTTATCACCGTGACGGGAGATGATGGGCCAAGTTAAAATGTTCAGATGCTAAAAGACCACAAGCTAATTTGAAGCGTTTTATTGTAGTTTTTTTTTTTTTTGAGGGGGGGAATGCCTTCGCACTTCTCTGCCACCACGGGGGTGGGGGGGGAGGGGGTATGTGGGACTCGAACCCACTAAAACCCCCCCCGTGAGCCCTCGTCCGCCGTACCGAGGCGAGAAGGGGTCGCGACTGCAGTCCAGCCAACTCGCCCCCGTTTATTGTAGTTGCTTTAATATCGATTGGCTAAAGTTTTATCTCTGTTTTCTACTGACTAGTACATTTCAAGCGTTTTTGCTCACTTGCTCCAGTAGGAAAGTGATTTATCATATGGCAACATGCTGCGGTCGAGACGAAAAATAAATGTAATTCTTTTTGTATTTGCCAAGTGGCGCTTCGTTTGACAAACGCTTGAATGATGATCATGGACGTGTAACTGAAGCAGGAAGTTTGCGTTCGCACATCGTAGACGATATGAAAGTTCACGGCCTTTTGTTCTGAGCAATAGTAGTTACAGCTAAACTTCAGATAAATATAATTATGTTAATGTTCAAGTATTAAAAAATAATTTACTGATGTAATATGTATCTGGATAAAAATAAGGCTTAAAGTAAAAACAATGTGAAAGATAAACCATTTTAGATATTGTTTCGTCATCATTGGTATTAGAATACACTAGTCTACTGCTGGATATAAGCCTCTACAAAGGAAGTCACCGAGGTCGGTCTTCATGTGATTCCTCCACCATCCAAGTGGCTACTATTTGTCTCATCGAAAGGCATTCTTATGTTCACCGACTCGCGTTTTCCAGTTACAAATATTTTTGCATCGCAATGATACTGTTTTATATACCCCCTGGTCAATAACTGGATACCACTGAAGCTAAATATAAAAGCTCCATAGCAGATATTCCTTTTACCCCGTAACAAAGCGTTAAAAACTTTAACGCAGCCGAAACAGAAATTTGAAGAGAATAAAATTCCGTCCATCCTGTCCATGAAAAAGACATAACAGTGCGTTGAATTTATTGTAGTAGACGGAGACCCAGATGGCTTTACTCATAAAATACAACGAGTGGTTCTGTTGGTACCGCTATACTTAAAGATAATCACAATTTACGGTGGCCCTTGCCGAAATTTGGGAAAATTCTTTCCCTTTACTGCGTGCGAGCAATTACAGAAGGCCTAATGATGTACTACCGTTTCTGCAGTCTTCAACTTACATTAATGACGTGCCAAAGGATTTTTATTGGCACTTACGCTTGTTACTTTGGCTTTAGTCGCAATGAAACTGGAACTTTGAGGAAGCGGCCTTTGATCTTAGTTAATTGCTCGGTAATGTGGTCAGTAATGACGGAGGTAATAAACTTGCGAAAATAACGCTGTTGATGAGGGGTGGCTTATGATTTGAAGTGACTAAGGAAATTGCGGATGAAGATTTCGATTGAGTTAAATATTTTAATGATTCACTTGTGTCCGGTTTGTTAGCTTGTGTTTTACTCATACAGTTTTAAACTCAAGTGTTTGCAGTCTCCGAAAGTGGACTTGATATAAGCAATTTAATGTTCAAGACGTAGATTTTGTTGTGCAACCCAATCATATTAAGTCGTAATTCCAAATCCAAATCATAAAAAATAATTCTTTATGTTTAACGGCAGTTTTGTTACTGAAACAAAAAAACAGTTATTATGACACAAATAAACGTCAACCGCAAAACCTTGTAGCACCCGACACACAGTTTGTCGATCATAAAAATGTTAATATCAAACATTCTTATAACATCGGAGGAAAACAAACTAGAGCCTAGTAGGGTCTGCTCGTAAAGTTAGGGACGGTCGCGACGACGGCCCGCGTTCAATACCCTCTCAAGAAGTATTACTGCTATTATGGGGGGTCACAAAGTGAAGCGAGCGATATTGGCAGCCCTTACCAAGCTGTGAGAAGGTGAGGAAACTTCTCATAAAACCTAAGGAGGCAGGTGCATACCATTTCTAGGGTACCGAAATGTGTGCGTATTTCACGCTCGTCGCGTCGTTACGACGAACACGCTACGTAACAACAAAAAGGGTAAGTATAATAATAAAAATCTTACGGCGTCTGCTGAGGAGAATAAAGTAAAAATTCGTGTTGCACATGGGTGGAAAACTTTATCGTGGCAAACTAGTGGTCTCCAAATTTGTAGTGTTTTGAAACTGGAGTTCTCTTTTTATTGTGATCGAGCTGAATAAAAAAAAGATTTGTCGCTGTAAATTTGTAAACCAAATTCGTGTAACCTAACCTTTTGTTTGACGTTCAGCTAAAGCTAGTTTAAGGACCTTTGAGAGCTAGGCTTTGATTGCAATAAAATTTCGAGGGTAAACAAAGATAATAATAAACACTCACTATTAAACGTGAATAAAAATAGCCTGCATCTAATCGCTGAAAGTGAAGATATTTATAAATATTGAATGAAAAGTTTGCTTTCAGAGAATGTTTTTTAAATTGACTGGCCTGATACCTTAGTTGGTAGTACTTTTGGAACTTTAGGTTGCGGATTCGATACCTACCCACAACAAACATTTGTGTGATGAACATAGGTGTTTGTTCTGTGTCTGGGTGTTATATTGTACCCTATATGTGTAATTGCAAACAAAAAGTATCTAAGTATTCTCTCAGTTATTTGGTTTCCATAGTACAAGTACAAGCTTTGTTTAGTTTGGAGATATATATATTTGATATATACATTGTCCACAAAAATATATATCTTTAGATATGAGGCAATATGTGATGATATAATCTATAGCGTAAATTCATTTAAGTAGACAACGATTAACAAAGTAAGTATTATTTATTTTATTATTAATGCAAAGTAAGTCAAAATTATGTTTCAATAATTTTGATGTGCGGGAATTGACCCGTTTTAACTTTATAATATAAGTTCAAGTTGCGAAAATTTAATAAGTGTTATTTTATTATTATTGCATCCCACTCACAAATTTGCATCTTTTTTACTTTATAGCTTAAATGCTGGTATGCAAATGCGTCATAATATAAAGAAAAATATTAATGGCCGTTTTCGAATAAAAATAAATTCTCAGGTGGACAAAGTAGTGCATATTACGAGTCTCAAGATCTGATCCCTTATTATGACCAATGAACCCTAAAAACCATGCATATGATGACTAATAAACAATACGATTCTCTCAACAAATGCAAAAAAGTCCACGTTGCACATTTGTTTAAAATTTCGCAAAAAAATATGAAATACAATCTGAAAGCTAGCGGGGCGCTTGAAAAATGTCACGAGACAGTATTATCGTGGATTATGAATCGCTGTAGATAAGGCATTCAACGCGCTCTCATTAAAAGGGAGAAAGCCAGAAAAATAATACAAAAAACATAGTGAAAGCCGTTCTCATTTGTCAACCTCGCGGGGTGGCATGCAGCGCCCATGTTCCTACGTCCACGGAAAGACGGAACCAGTAGGAAATGTACGTACTGACTGGTTTTGTAAGCGGAAACTTTATTAAGTACTTGTCTGATATTTACTGTGTAATGTAAAACCTGGAACATAAAATATAGATTTTTATTATTAGTGGCACTTTAACTACTGGGATTCTCTGTATTTGGGGACCCAGCAACTGAGAGGATCCCATGGTCCTCTGATTTTGATTCTGGTTGTAATAGTCGCACAACACCCAGACACAGTACAAGTATTTGTACTTTTTTCTGTGCACAAATACTTGTCCTGCTGAAGGAATCGAGTCCGCCACCTCTAGGTTATGAGCCAATCTGCTCAAACACCACACCACAGAGGCTGTCAAATTAAATAATATAAATTACTATATACTTACGTACTTTTTCGTTAATATAAGCAATCCGCGTGCCAAACAAAATGGGTTTTGATATTTTGGCGTAAAATCCATCTGAGCAGACAAATGAGATTATTTACTTTTCTATATTGGTACATATAGGATAGGGAGCTGAAGACGGTAAAAGGAGACATTAGTGCCTGTAATCTGAAGATGTTTTCAAAAGGAAGAGAGTAAACAGGTTTTCTCTTAAAATGCGAGTGTGCTGCATTGTAAATCTTATTGTCACTAAACGCAGGCATTAAAATAATTTGTACACATATGTGCATAAATACTTACTTATTCCATAATTTTCCTAAACATTTTAATCCCAAAAATATTTCGGCGACAATCTACTCAACATGTTAACAGTACTTAGTTTTGCATTTTGGTCACGCGTTGTATCGTCCATTTCTCCGGCTTAACATTACACACTGCTTTTCTACCCTGTTGTGGCCACAAGACAAGTGGCCGACTTTCATTCGTGCTTACCCTAATAACTCTGAATAATAAGTGTAATAGATAGATAGATAGATGAACTCTTTATTGTACACACCAAATAATAAAAAATACAAAGAAAAAAAAAGCAATCAATTATATAAAGTGTAACAATGGGCGACCTTATCGCTAAAAGCGATCTCTTCCAGGCAATCTTTGGATCGATAGAATTTGACGAAGTGGTAAAGGAACGGGTACACATAACTATTTCGTTCATATAAAGAACATAATTATAATACTTAACTTCTTAAAATGTATATAAATATAGATATATATATCTATATTTATATATATCTCTTCTCATTCACTTCACATTCTAAACAATACAATTAATAAATACATACATACGTACATAAAATATATACAACGCAATAAGTATAAATGAATATATATACATACACAATATACCTAAATATATATAATTATATGTATATATAACGCAGCAATAATAAACAGAGCTATTAAAATGTAATAACAATAATATGTGTAGACATTTCACACAGCGCCATCTAGCCCCAACCTAAGCAAAGCTTGTACTATGGGATCCAGATAACTGATACAATACTAAGATACTTTTTGTGTGTAAATAAATACATAGAATACAATATAACCCCAGGACACAACAAATATCGATCTTCATTACACAATTTTTTATCCTAGGTGGGAATTGAACCTACTACAGTTTGGTTTTTCAATTGAGCTATTAGGCCAGTCAACCTATATTTAAAGACAATGATTGTGTTAAACAGGTACTTCCACAAAATTCATGGCGTTCTTCGTGAAGGCAGATTCTGGGCTAGTGTTATAAGGATCACGTTAACAGCGTTATGAGTGCATTATGATTGTGTTGTAGCAAAGTTTTGTTAACATCATGCATGTAGCTTAAATTGAGAGAGAAAAATAAAATGTTTGAGACATTTAAAAAACTTAGCACTGCATAGCGATTCCCGTCTGTGGTGTATATCGATCGAGTTCGTGGTCTAGATTGCTACGCTGATGACCGCTTTATTCCCCTGTTTTCACCTGGGGTCCACAAAGTGGTAAAGGTTCATGGAGCGTTATGCTCATTTGGTCACGCGACGATCAGAGAATTACAGCATACATTGCTGTCAAATTGTTCACGTTTAGAGCTAACTTCCTTTCAAACACGTCATGTATTGTGTGTGTTCAAAGTAATTTTTTTCCAACTAGCCACCATGTTATTTTCTGTCCTATTCCGTGATAAATATAGAGTTATGGTTAGAATAAGGATAAGTTTGTGAACGTCATGATAATAGGTCAAGAGAACATTTGATACTTTGATTATTACTGTTTTTTTCATGTAATTCTTTTACATTTCAGTGGTTTTAGCGGTTGGTGTCATACAGTCTATTTGTAAGATCACTCAACGTCCATCATAGAAAAAAAAAATCTTGAAAACACATTGAATAAACCCATTATATATCTACATATTCAACGTCACATCATAGTTTATAAGCATTCATACAACTGAATATCTCTCATAGGTATTAATGTTAGTAAATATTCAATGAAAATAAATAAACATTAACATTATTTTTGATGTTTATGAGTTTTGTGTATATCGGGTGTGTTGCGTATGTATTATGCGTGCGTGCGTGCGTGTGTGTATTTGTGTGTGCTCGTGTGTGTGTGTGTTTGTGTGTGTGTGTGTGTGTGTGTGTGTGTGTAAATGCTATTATTATAGTATAGCAAAGTATAGTAAGTAGTAATATTGTGTTTCTTATTATGTGCACAAATTTAAAAACACTAAAATGAGCTATGTAGTAAGGTAACCGTTTCTTATTTGGTGAAAGTTTTATTATTATTAAAAATTGCCATGATATTTTTACTAAAACTAATTCTTATTTTTTACAAGAGCGTTTTAATTATGATTCAGTGAACTTATGGCACTCTTGTAAAAGTGCGCGGAACACGCAAAAGGGCGGTCCCATAACTCAGTGTCATAATTGGCTACCATGTTTATTCGTAGCAACACCATTACCATTAACAAAATTAGAGTACGTCACGACTTTTCGACAGTTGAAAAATATCCCTTTGCCCTTATCGATGTGTATTAATTGTAAGTACTTGGATAATTGAAGGGGTGAGAATAAAAAGGGTTTAACTGATTTTTTTGACAAAATGACTTATGGGTATCGTTGGATTCAGCGTGAAACTATCTTCAATAATACATTCTCAAAATACCGAAATGAGGCTTAAATCTCTAGATTTTAAGTCTAAAAACGGTTTATTTGTCATTTTCTCGAAACTATCAATTTGACTGTTAAACCCTTTTTATTCTCAACCCTTCAATTGTAAGATGTGACTCTTTATGTACGTTACGTACATGAATTTAACGTTAGTAAGTATCTATTTCAAGACAATCTATGTTAACTATCTAATCCAATTAACCTTATAAGTAACGCGGTTAATAAATTCTGAAATCCACTTAAAAAACGTAAAAAAATTAAAACCGTATTTTTCTAACATTAAAGTTCAAATTTTGTCAAAAAGTACAGCGTAGGTGTTGTCTAATTTACGTAAAAGTAAACCAGTATCAAAGCATTGTATCCTAGAATTTGAACGCAAAACAAAAAGGAAATTCAGTAAAGTGACGCTTTTAAAACGTCGGGTTGATTTTAAAAGGAATCTTTGTTTCTGTTCGTGCCGACGTACCCTCGTTGATTTTAGCCCACAACACTTCTCTGAGACACAACAGCATCCCACATCTCGCCAATGCTCTGATAACTTCCAAAACGTTTAAAATAAAAATGTAAAAGACAATGACTTTAAACGGAAACAAAGATAACAAAAACTTGGATAAGTTGCTCACTGCCTTTTATATTTTTGAAATCTATATATATATAAGAAAGTCGTGTTAGTTACACTTTTTATAACTCAAGAACGGCTGAACCGATTGGGCTGAAAATTAGTGAGGAGGTAGCTTAGAATCAGGAGACGGATATGGAATACATATTCTTCCCTGTTTCTATTTTTCATTAGTTTTTTTTTTAAATATAGATAGCTTATATAGTGGATTAACATATAGGTTACTACGTGAAACCGCGGGGCGCGGCTAGTAATTATTATAACATTTCTTTCTTTTTTCCAAATTCGATGCCACGCATTTCACAACATCAAACGGGAAAACATTTAAAATTATATTTAAACTGATGCGTTAGCTAACGAGTTTCAATACATAAATTTCACCTGTTGTTTGATTCTAATAAAGCTCGTCTTTACGGCTTCTGTAACTGCTGCCAGTAACCATCAATGTAATTTATGAGACGGTAAAGAAGAGTAATTCCGCTTATTAATTTTACGCGGGCGCGTTCCGAGGTGCGGCTTCCCGGCTTACATGATTCAAGCTCTTTAATCACGGCTCCCGTACCTTCTGCGATAAAGCGCTATTATTCACTACCTACTCTTTAACGTCACATTTAAATTTTCATCAAAATCGTTCCGGTACGACACTGTTTTCTCCTTATTATAACGGAACTTTTATTCGGCGCATTTAAATAAAATTCTATTTGGATTTTAAAATCCTTAGCGTTCCTTAACTGCAGAATGGGCCATCGAAGGAAACCCTTATCGGATCATTTTCTTTCCCTTTCAAAAGTACGAGTCTGGTAATCGTGACGTTGACTGCGAGCGTTGGGTTTCGACATTGTTTTTGTATTAAGAAACCCGTCGGTTTCCCTTAATGTTGTCTGTTTAGTAATGGACTTGGGTGTGGGTCTGTTGATAACAAACGTCTAGCTAGCGCAGTTAGTGTTTGACACGCGATAGCTTTTATGTACAACTAGTTGCGCCCTGCCGTTTCACCCGCGGATAAAAGATAAAAAGTATTTTAATTATTTGCTTATCCCAACACTGAACATTACCTACACTTTACAAAGAACACACTCTCCAAATGTCAAGTTCCTAGGACCAGCGGTTTGGGCTGTGCTTTGATATATAAGTCAGTCAGTAAGTCAGTTAGGACTTTGAATTGTATATGTTTGTTATTTACCTTACTACTATCATTATTTTGTAAATTACTGCTATTATCATCTTTTTACCTCAAAACAATTGTCATAAATATTCTCTATTTAAATGTAGTGACATAAAAATGACAATAATTTGAATACAGTAAACATATCGTTCAATCTAAAGCTTTCTAATAAAACATTTGAAAACTGTAATAGTTAGTGTTTACTTATGTATCATTCAATAAACTGTCATAAGGTCGGATTAAAGCATTATCTCTAAATAATAGGTCTTTACCTATGAAATTGCCGTTTTGCAGTACAGACTTTTTCAAACAAAAAAAAGTTTTGATTGGCTATGAATTCTAAATTCAAATTAATTTTGTTTTAAAAATATGACATTCTATTTACAATATAAGTCTTTTGTTTATTGATTAGCGTTGTATTTTCATTACATTTCAACATTTTTTCCTCATAATGGATACTTTGGAATTTCGTGTAATTATGTAATATGAGTTCCGTCGTGGCACCAACGCGGCACAAATGACACGTAACATCAACGACGTTTACGGAGAGAACTGTACAAACGAACGTACAATCCGTTATTGGTTTGCTCGGTTCCGTTCTGGGAATTTTGACTTGAAAAATGAACCTCGTGGTCGTCCGGAAACTTTGGTCAACAATGATGAATTAAAGGCGATTGTGGAAGCTGATGAATCTCAATCTACAGCTGAGCTGGCAGCAGCTTTTGATGTTAGCATCAAAACAATATTGGTCCATTTGCGGCAGATTGGCAAGATAAAAAAGCTTGATAGATGGGTGCCCCACGAACTTAACGATCGCCAGCGCAACGTACGCGTCGAGACTTGCCTTGCGCTGCTTAACAGGCACAGAAATGAAGGAATTTTGAACCGAATTGTTACGTGCGACGAAAAATGGATTCTTTTTGACAATCGAAAGCGTTCAGCAAGTTGGTTAGATCCTGGTTCGGTACCAAAGCAATGTGCAAAACGAAAAATGACCCCTAGAAAGGTGATGGTCACAGTTTGGTGGTCTAGTGCTGGTGTGATTCATCATAGCTTTTTACAAAACGGCGAGAGCATTACTGCAGATGTGTACATTGAAGAACTGACCACAATGATGGCGAAACTCGCGCGTCTGCAACCAGCTTTGGTCAATCGGTCGTCTCCACTGCTACTTCACGACAACGCGCGACCCCATACTGCACAACAGACCGTCTCTAAGCTGCATGAGTTGGGTTCGGAAGCTCTCCCTCATCCGCCATACTCACCAGATCTTGCGCCTACCGACTATTACTTATTCCAAAATTTTGACAACTTTTTAGCGGGAAAAAAATTCAATTCCCGAGAGGCAGTACAAAACGCCTTTGAAGAGTTTGTTGTCTCCCGTCCTGCTGATTTTTTCAAGAAGGGCATCCATAAACTGCCACAGCGTTGGCAAAGATGCATTGATTGCATGGGTGATTACTTTGAATAAAAGAAATAAATAAGTTCGAAAAAAAAATACTTTAACTTTTTTCAAACAAAACGGCAATTTCATAGGTATAGACCTAATATAATAGGTCTTTACCTATGAAATTGCCGTATTGCAGTACAGACTTTTTCAAACAAAAAAAAGTTTTGATTGGCTATGAATTCTAAATTCAAATTAATTTTGTTTTAAAAATATGACATTCTATTTACAATATAAGTCTTTTGTTTATTGATTAGCGTTGTATTTTCATTACATTTCAACATTTTTCCTCATAATGGATACTTTGAAATTTCGTGTAATTATGGAATATGAGTTCTGTCGTGGCACCAACGCGGCACAAACGACACGTAACATCAACGACGTTTACGGAGAGAACTGTACAAACGAACGTACAACCCGCTATTGGTTTGCTCGGTTCCGTTCTGGGAATTTTGACTTGAAAAATGAACCTCGTGGTCGTCCGGAAACTTTGGTCAACAATGATGAATTAAAGGCGATTGTGGAAGCTGATGAATCTCAATCTACAGCTGAGCTGGCAGCAGCTTTTGATGTTAGCATCAAAACAATATTAGTCCATTTGCGACAGATTGGCAAGATAAAAAAGCTTGATAGATGGGTGCCCCACGAACTTAACGATCGCCAGCGCAACGTACGCGTCGAGACTTGCCTTGCGCTGCTTAACTGAAGGAAACTGCAGAAATGAAGGAATTTTGAACCGAATTGTTACGTGCGACGAAAAATTGATTCTTTTTGACAATCGAAAGTGCTCAGCAAGTTGGTTAGATCCTGGTTCGGTACCAAAGCAATGTGCAAAACGAAAAATGACCCCTAGAAAGGTGATGGTCACAGTTTGGTGGTCTAGTGCTGGTGTGATTCATCATAGCTTTTTACAAAACGGCGAGAGCATTACTGCAGATGTGTACATTGAAGAACTGACCACAATGATGGCGAAACTCGCACGTCTGCAACCAGCTTTGGTCAATCGGTCGTCTCCACTGCTACTTCACGACAACGCGCGACCCCATACTGCACAACAGACCGTCTCTAAGCTGCATGAGTTGGGTTTGGAAGCTCTCCCTCATCCGCCATACTCACCAGATCTTGCGCCTACCGACTATTACTTTTTCCAAAATTTGGACAACTTTTTAGCGGGAAAAAAATTCAATTCCCGAGAGGCAGTACAAAACGCCTTTGAAGAGTTTGTTGTCTCCCGTCCTGCTGATTTTTTCAAGAAGGGCATCCATAAACTGCCACAGCGTTGGCAAAGATGCATTGATTGCAGGGGTGATTACTTTGAATAAAAGAAATAAATAAGTTCGAAAAAAAAATACTTTAACTTTTTTCAAACAAAACGGCAATTTCATACGTAACTCAAAGGTGACTGACTGATTGACTACTGACATAGTGATCTATCAACGCACAGCCCAAACCACTGAACGGATTGGGCTGAAATTTGGCATGCAGGTAGATGTTATGACGTAGGAATCCACTAAGAAAGGATTTTTCGAAATTCCACCCTTAAGAGGGTGAAATGGGTGGTTGAATTATTTTGTCATAGGCCACGCCACGGGCGAAGCTACGGGCAGAAGCTCGTATACTATATAATACATTCAGAACTATACTAAAAGAATAATTATCACAAAATTGTTGGTTTTTTATATAATATTCTGGTATTTACACTTTGTCAAAAGCATATTTCTTCCTTAAAACGGTGACAGCCATAACAAATTGCCGCACTACAAAATATAATTACTAAAAAACCTTTCATAGAGTATATAAGCCAGGTCGACTTGTCATCAAAACTCAACTGAAACGCAAGGTCGCTTCAACGTTTTCCTTTATAAATAACCACGGCTCTCCTTCCGTTTTAGCCAGGTTTTAATTAGTAGGATTTGGGTACATTTATTCCGGATCTTGATAACGGCGGGCGCACGCGATAGAATGACCCTTTTGTTTGGTTCAATGCTTTTTAGTTAAACGTCTAAGTGAAAAATTGCACGCCAAGTGTAAAGGGTAGGCCGGAATGACCGTCGGTCATTTGCATTTTATGTCAATCAATACTACGGTAAAGTAAAAAGCAGGGCTGAAATAATGAAAAGTAAAAGAAGATAGATAGATATATAAACTCTTTTTTGACACCAAGATGACGATATACAAAACAGGAAATCTTAGAAGTAGGTTACAATGGGCGATCTTATCCCTAAAATCTATCTCTTCCAGATAATCTTTAGATGGACAGAGATAAATCAATGAGCATGAACGGTTAAGTGTGAAAAGTGATTGAGTGGAAAAAGTTAAAGATTGTTCTTTTTGGGGTTTCGTACCTAAACGGTAAACTTGAAACCCTATTATTATTACTAAACTTGCGCAGCCTAATTAATAAACGGGTATTAGTCTCGGGTTAGTTACTTCAGTTTTTGTCCTTTTTTTGCTACTGGAATATTTAGATGGATCGAAAGAGACAAAAGATGGTGTAGCTAGTCTAAAGCTAGTTCGTGTTTATTAATAAGGCTGGCGGTGTCTATCTATTTGTTAGCTATTGAAGCGTAACTTGAAATATACACAGAATATTACGGTGAGTTAGTTAAAAAGGAATAAATAGTGAAAGGTTTCGCCATATAAGGAGCTATTTTACTTACTTGATGACTATATTTATTATAATGAGTATTTTATAATCGTTAATACAAAACTAAACTAGACCTAAAAAACTAAACTATACCTAAGAACTTAAAATAAATAAAAACTGAATATTTAAAATAACCCGTTGGTGGAGGGGACAGTGCCCAGAATGCTGGCAGCATTACAACGTTCAATGGCAATGCTTATTTTTTGTGCAAAGTAAAAGCAAGCATTTTGGTCACCTGACGCTTCCACCAAACGTTTGACCAAGTCCCTATATGTTGCCATGACAGATATATATATTTATTAGAAATTCAAGTAAATATGTATGTAATCCTCGGTGACCTACTCGCACTTGGCTGGCTTATTATTTCCACTTGAATATAAGCCAATTTAATAAAAATAATAATAATAACGTCTAACGATCACACACACAGCACGCTTATGATTTCTAACGTAAGCTTCTGTGTACTCACCGTAATATTGTGTCGTCATCATAATCAGTAAACGGTTAATATATTCATAAAAATTTCAGCCCTATGTTTCGTTCCGCAATACCAACCAAATTCAATGCATTGTTTATAAGGTTCAAATGAAAAACATCTTTCGGTGACGCTTTTTTATATTATTTGTGCCTTCTAAATTCCTTTGAAATGAGCTTGTTTTAAGTACACTCCGTCATCCGACTTCATCATGAATCACAGCAAATCATGGATATAAAGTGAACCTCCAAATAAACTGAAATTAGTTGAAGTCAGCGCCGCACATTACTTCAAAGCTGCGGGATTACTCCCTGAACAGGCTACAAGACCCTGCTATCTTGGAAACTCTGGTTCTGAGCTCTTGATGGGAGTCAGATTATTGTGATCTCAATAATTTAATGTACTAGAATGTTCATTTGTTTTGTTACTACGCCCCGCGGTTTCCCCCACGTATAAAAAGTATCCTATGTGTTATTCCAGTGTATAAGATCTCTCCAAATTGCATTCCATTCCAAATTCGTTCAGCTGTTGCAGCGTGTAGAGAATATAATTAAGTCGAGAGTAGTGCAGGCCAAATTACACATACACACACACACACACTCTCACACACACACACACACACACACACACACACACACATACATACACGAACACATGCACACGCACACACACACACACGTGTGTATGTACAGGGATCCCGCAATTCAACTTACATTTGACAATGGTCAAATTTGAAGTTTTTACACACACACACGCGGAAAATTTAGAGTTTATTTTGAGAAAACTGCAAATTTTCCGTGTAAAAGTGTCTCATATTATTTTCGGTACTGTAAGCTATCTACGTCTAAAACTTCATTCCAATCATTAATGCTCGTTTTGCGTCTATCATATTATTAGTAGAGCAGAGATTTAAGCATTTTGCGATTTAGTTTAAATGCCGCCATAAATTTTCACAAAACCCATGATAATTTTCAAAACATCATATTTAACTCTTTCTTCAAATCATGTCTTTACGTAATACAACAACAAGACGCTGAGAAATAACAATCTTGTTACGAAATTCAGTTTTCAACCCCGTACAGAGGTCATAAACATGAGCGCTACTCTTGCCGTAGACGCGCTACAATAAATTGTAGGACTCAGCTACGTTGTTTGCTACGAGAATTATTATAAGTATACCCTAATTCTGACGAATGCAATTCTTTATGTTTATTGAACTTTGTTGTACATTTTGTGAGTGGAAATGTTATATTTAATAATGGATACAAAAAAAAACAACTACAAATATACTTTATATAGCTTATTATATAGATAACTATAAAGATTTAAATTAATTATAAAAAGTAAAATAAGTTAATTCATTTTCTTTGTGTATATTTAATTGGGACAGACGGCATAAATTTCAGATCTGGTGATCATTGGACAAGGAAAAGACCTTAGTATTGTTGTTTTTAGTATGTAAGCTGTAACAACACCAACCGCAGTTTTGATCTTTTAATTTCTGTCCATCTTAAGGTAGCATGGAAGAAATCGCTTTATGTGATAAGACCGTCCTTTGTTCTATTATTTTTTGTAAATTAAAAAAAATGCATTTTTATGTATTGGTTAGTGTTAATAAATGTTACTGGTCCCAGAACATAGATGTACACAGTGGAACTAGTGAGAAAGGTCCTAGGTCCTTGATAACTTAACATTTTAGATAGAAAGTGCGTCTTCTTATTTTTTCGGCATACTCTATTTGAACATTTTGAAATATCACTTTTCTCTTCATTTTTTTTAAAGTAGAATTTTCTTACATTCGGACGAACAAAAATTGGTCAAATATACTGCTACAAATATCCTATACAAATAGTTGCGGCAATGCCGTGCATTTGACGTCGGTGAAGAGCTAATCAAAGGTACGCAGTCAGATCAATAAAAACAGCGATCTCGTCAGAATATGGAAACAGTTAAACTCCAGTTCTCTCTTGTCTTTTGATCAAAGAGAAACCGTACCGTAAATCTCCTTTTCACAAAACATTCTCGATACACATAAACCTTTCACAATTGTCATGTGCCGTGCTAATGTCTCTCCGGGTAATGTGAGACGCCATTAAAAGAACATAAATACACGATCGCCTCTATAAACGTCGCAGAGTTTCGTAGTTTGTTGCCGTTAACAAACTGCACAATGCATCTGCAATGTTGCTTTTTTATTGCCGAACTGTATTCAGGGTGATTTGGTTTAGTTTTTGGATGAATTTGGGATATTTCGGATATACTTATTTGGTTTATAGTCTGTTAAAGTCGTCTGTAGAATAATTCTTTAAAGTATGACTATTAAGGTTAATTGCATTTGTAATTGATTGGATATTCATACTCATTATGGTACTATTGTATTTATATTATTATTATGTATATCATGATCATTATAGTCTAGAAATGTCCTGAGATTTCTCTACTTATTACACATTTTCTCATTTAAATGTGTATCAGTCAGTCGTGAAAGTAATATGAGTGCAAAGATTTTATTCAAATTGGTCCCGCCATTGTGACGTGAAAGCCGAATAAAGGATTATTTGTACGCCTCTTATAACTATGTAGTGGTCCGCAATATAACAATAGCAAGAAGCTCAAATATGACAAAAGCTCAAAAGGTAATTCAACAGTAGCAACATAATTTTACTAGGTTACTTTTATGCTAGAGTTAGTGTAGTATCCATAGGTCGCTGGTTCATATCCGGCTAGAAGGCTAACCACTTGTTTGGGAAATTAAATAAAAAGAGCGAAAATTTCAATGCGCTTAGGACGAAGGTTTTATTGTAAGAGGCAGAGACAACAACACTTGACAGATATGTTTTTAAAATCCTTCGATAGCATAGATAATAAAAGTGGACTGTAATCAATAAGGTGTATTTACTCGATCAAGCCTCAATTTAGGATACGTTTACACGGTTATGCTTTTGTGTCAAACAGTAGTAGAGTAGTGATAAGTTCAATGGCTCCAACTAGAACCTTAATTTCTTTATAACAATAAGTGTTTCTTTTATTATTAATAATTTGTACTTCAAAATGAAAAAATCAACGTAATTGCCATATTTTTGCCACGCAAAATGCGATCTTATATAAAACAGTGTATGTTCTATGTTCAACTGCTGTAATAAACGCGCTGGCATTGGTTGTGTCATCGTCTTAATAGCAGCTACAAAACATTTACAAGCAAATTACAAAGTCCGTACGTTTCATTAATTTTTGCTCAAATCGAGGTCAACAAAGCACATTGTTGCGTAGCTTTTACTAACGCCCACTGCAATATTCCAGCAACACATGCACTTTATATGCTGGCTTTGCTAATTATGAAAAGCTATGGGTTGGCGTGCTTGCTCGGTGCAATTATGCTAATCTTATTAGTCAATCCACTTCGCTAGCAGGCTCTGTATTTCTTTAAGGAAAACAGTATATGTTACATAGCGCTTTTGCTGAAAAATATAATAATAATAATAATCTAAATACATAAGTCAAAAGTGACTGACTGACTGACATAGTGATCTATCAACGCACAGCCCAAACCACTGGACGGATCGGGCTGAAATTTGGCATGCAGGTAGATGCTATGACGTAGGCATCCGTTAAAAAAGGATTTTCAGAAATTCCACCATAAGGGGGTGAAATGGGTGGTTGAATTATTTTCCCATAGGCCACGCCGCGGGCAAAGCTGCGGGCGGAAGCTCGTAAATAATAAAAGGCCCAACGATCACAAACAGATCCTGGCCCCTAACTAGGATTCCCTGTGTCTAGGGACCCAAGAACTACGAGGACCATGGTCCCACAACACCCAGACACAGAACAAGTATTTGGGCTTTTTTCTGTGTACAAATACTTGTCCTGTCGCGGGAATCGAACCCACCGCCGGTGGGTTACGAGCCGACCTGTTTAACCACTACACCACAGAGACTGTCTGTCATATATGAAATAATCACACCATTATGGAGCCTTATAATAAATATGAAAAAAGTTTTACTGCACTGACGTAATATAAAAATTAAACGTTGTCGGTTGGTTTGTGTGGATTTTACGACACAATGGTAGAAAATCTGATGAAATTGTGTACACAAATTTCTTAAGTAACCGAAATCTACATCAAATGTTTTTTATCTGGAAAATTAACAGCTCTCGTGGGAACATCGTAGGTGAAACCACAAGGCGTAAATCTAAGCATGATTATAATGTTAGCTGAGTACATGTTTATGTTCACGAAGACCTAAGTCCAAATTTGACTGGCCTGATAGCTCAGTTAGTAAAACTGCCTTTGGAGCTGTAGGTGGTGAGTTCGATTCCCACCTAGGACAAACATTTGTGTGATGAAAATCGATGTTTGTTCTGTGTCTGGGTGTTATATTGAATTCTATGTATATATTTAAAAACAAAAATTATCTAAGTATTGTATCAGTTATCTGGTTCCCATAGTACAAGCTTTGCTTAGTTTAGAGCTAGATGGCGCTGTTATGTTCACGAATATTTATTTATATATTTAATCGTAACAACATTTATAGCTAATTATAAAAATCACAAGTCTTCCTATAAACAAAAGATGTACGTCCAATGCAATTAAAAGAGACGCTGATTGTTCAACCAAGGTCTCTTTAATTATTACTGCATGCACTGCAACCGGTGCGCAACAATAATTGTTCACATTAAAATGTTCATTTGTTGGGTAAAATATAAACCAACGGGCCCCGCGGCGGTTTCCCGCTGAGTAAATATTCAATAAGAGAACCAGTGTATTGTATTGGATTCGATACAGTTTACTCTGTCTGCAATATAGGGGTATTGCGGCTGTATTGAAACCTAGAGGTACGCGATGATATCTGTTTGTTTTTGTAGATAAGCTGAAAAATATTGAAATAGTCATTGTGTTAAGGTTGCAAATAATATTCAGTACCTATCTATATAAATAAAAAAGTTGTGTTAGTTACACTATTTATAACTCAAGAACGGTTGAGCCGATTTGGCTGAAGATTGGTGGGGAGGTAGTTTAGAACCAGGAGACGGACATAGGATACTTTTTATCCTATTTGACCGCGTTTTACTAATTCACCGGTGTGAAGCCAGGATGGGTCAACTAGTACTAAATATCTTTACAAAAGGGCAGCAGCTACAATGACGAATCGATGCGATGCTCAGGTCAGTTGACCAATAGAGGTCCATGGAGGTAGCTTTTCCTTTTTTTACCTTGCGTCTGACCACTGTCCATCAGGGGACCGCGGTTGACTATGAAGCTTGGTTGCCTAGAAGATACCGATTCACTCATTTTCAATTATAGTTTCCTTTTCAATTCAAGGGCTGAGAATAAAAAGGGTTTAACTGTCAAATTGATAGTTTCGAGAAAATTGACTTTAAACTTCAAGGGCTTCATTTTAATATAGAGTGCTTATAAGGAAATAAAAAAGGTTTGTCTAAGTTTCAGTGGCTTGAAAATGTATTAATTCTATTTTTAAATACTAAATATAGTACTAATTCATACGATTACTGTAAAAATATTAGGTCTTTACCTATGAAATTGCCGTTTTGTTTGAAAAAAGTTAAAGTATTTTTTTTCGAACTTATTTATTTCTTTTATTCAAAGTAATCACCCCTGCAATCAATGCATCTTTGCCAACGCTGTGGCAGTTTATGGATGCCCTTCTTGAAAAAATCAGCAGGACGGGAGACAACAAACTCTTCAAAGGCGTTTTGTACTGCCTCTCGGGAATTGAATTTTTTTCCCGCTAAAAAGTAGTCCAAATTTTGGAAAAAGTAATAGTCGGTAGGCGCAAGATCTGGTGAGTATGGCGGATGAGGGAGAGCTTCCAAACCCAACTCATGCAGCTTAGAGACGGTCTGTTGTGCAGTATGGGGTCGCGCGTTGTCGTGAAGTAGCAGTGGAGACGACCGATTGACCAAAGCTGGTTGCAGACGTGCGAGTTTCACCATCATTGTGGTCAGTTCTTCAATGTACACATCTGCAGTAATGCTCTCGCCGTTTTGTAAAAAGCTATGATGAAACACACCAGCACTAGACCATCAAACTGTGACCATCACCTTTCTAGGGGTCATTTTTCGTTTTGCACATTGCTTTGGTACCGAACCAGGATCTAACCAACTTGCTGAGCGCTTTCGATTGTCAAAAAGAATCCATTTTTCGTCGCACGTAACAATTCGGTTCAAAATTCCTTCATTTCTGTGCCTGTTAAGCAGCGCAAGGCAAGTCTCGACGCGTACGTTGCGCTGGCGATCGTTAAGTTCGTGGGGCACCCATCTATCAAGCTTTTTTATCTTGCCAATCTGTCGCAAATGAACCAATATTGTTTTGATGCTAACATCAAAAGCTGCTGCCAGCTCAGCTGTAGATTGAGATTCATCAGCTTCCACAATCGCCTTTAATTCATCATTGTTGACCAAAGTTTCCGGACGACCACGAGGTTCATTTTTCAAGTCAAAATTCCCAGAACGGAACCGAGCAAACCAATAACGGGTTGTACGTTCGTTTGTACAGTTCTCTCCGTAAACGTCGTTGATGTTACGTGTCGTTTGTGCCGCGTTGGTGCCACGACGGAACTCATATTCCATAATTACACGAAATTTCAAAGTATCCATTATGAGGAAAAATGTTGAAATGTAATGAAAATACAACGCTAATCAATAAACAAAAGACTTATATTGTAAATAGAATGTCATATTTTTAAAACAAAATTAATTTGAATTTAGAATTCATAGCCAATCAAAACTTTTTTTTGTTTGAAAGAGTCTGTACTGCATTACGGCAATTTCATAGGTAAAGACCTATTATAATATTATAAAATAAATATAATAATGTTTTATTATGCTAAGCGACTTGTATTTCTGTGACAGATAAACCGTTTTTACACTCAAGATCTCGAGATTTAAGCCGCTTTTCGATATTTTGAGAATGTATTATTGTAGATAATTTCACGCTGAATCCAACGATACCCATAAGTCATTGTGTGAAAAAATCAGTTAAACCCATTTTGTTCTCACCCCTTCAATTGGGACGAGATTAATCGCGATGAGTTTGTATTATTTGTTATCTGTTTTTTTGTTGTACTCCATTATTCGATCGTCATCAAATTCATATAAGGGACTTCTCTTGAGGTACAAATGACATAATCATAAAATCGTTTTATTGGCATATGGATATGCATTTTTGTTGTTGTTGTTAAGGAATGATGTGACGAGCTAACCGTTCGCCTGATGTTAAACGACACGACTGCCCATATCAGTTGCACTGTCTCTCAGAACTCTAAAGTATAGACTTTCGCGTAACACCGCACTGCGCACGACATCCTGAGACATCAGCACAATCTAGTAATAAGATTACTAGACTGTGAGATCATGTCATAAAGTCTCAACTGCCAAATAATTTCACTAGCTATAGCGCCCTTCAAACTGGAGCACAGTAGTGCTTGCGCACTACTGCTTAGCGGCAGAATTACTGTCAAAGCGGTGGTACCTACCTAGACGAACATTGCATAAAATGTCCTACCGCCTAGTAAAATATACAAAAAAACACATTTTAATATTCTCAGTTTATAAATTCGCCTAAAACAATTGTGATGCGGTTATTAAAAATAAAATTAATTTTAAAAGGTTTGTAAATTTAAGGATTAATCTAAGTCATTAATGAGTCAATTTGGAAATTAAACCTCTTTTACCAATAGACAATCAAATTAAAAACATCTACTTTATAAAGGGTGCTTGCCAATTCGGGCGGTAGTAGAATTTTATGACCGGCCCGATGAAACCGTCAGTACAGGACGGTCTCGGCGGTATAACATTTGGATTTATCCAGTCGTGAAATTAAACAAGCCCCGATGCTCCCGTATCGCAATTTATGTTCGCACTAGATTGTAGAGGGCCAAGATATTTGGGGGCACCCTCATTAGTCGCCGTTGCGCGTTTAAACTGAATTTAGAAAGACGTTAAAAGAATTAGACATTTTCCAATTAGGTATGTATTTGCTCTTGAAATATTTATAATAGTTTTATATTTATAATTTTGTTATTTATTTTATTTATTCATATATTAAATCTAAACATACAATATTATAAATAGATTTTCCAAAGTTGGACATCAGAAGTAAAAAAATATCGTTTATTGCATACCAAATACAAGAAACATGCTTACGTTTATCTAAAAGACTAAGTAAGCTTATAAACTTATCAGGTAAACTAAAATGTAATTTTTGCAAAGATAATTAAATTACTCACAACAATTTTTTTACAAGTAATATCAAAATTCTGCTTGTTTATATTAATTACAAACAGGTCACAGTCTATCAAAATTCTGCTTGTTTATATTAATTACAAACAGGTCACAGTCAAGAACATTCCTTTGCTAATACGATGAGATACTCCTGCCTTTCCTGCTGTAATCAGCGAGTTAAGAAGTGATTCCAGGATTAAACGCGATGAAATTGCCTCCGGGTAAGCGTCTAGCCTTCGCCAGGAAAATTGAATTTTTTAATAAAACTGGAATATTCGCTGCAGATCCAATTAATTTTTGTAGGAAGTCTTTAGCGAATGTAGGAATTAGTTGGGAAGTGACAAATGCATGAAAAAAGTTGAGGGAAGCTGTTTTGCGATAATGCAATAGTTGATAATGAACAGCGGAAGAATGTAACTTAATCCTTTTAAGGATCTTCTCGACTAATAAGGAGTCACCATGGACACAGAGTTCCGGTAGCGCGCTACCGCTGTCTTTCTAGAATAGAAAGATATTAGCTCGACATTATTTATTCTATTCCACCTTGTCCAACCAAACGGCGAAGTGCTCACGGGGTTTTTTAGTGGGCTCGAGACCCTGAGATTGCGTGACTGCGACGTAAGAATAGAACCACCCAATCTCTTTCAGTCGCTGTCCAAGGCGGTAAAGAGAATAGGTAGCAGCAATCTCCTCGCTCTGCATTATAATCTACTGCTATCATCAAATCACCTTGTCATGGTGATTACGCCAATAATAATAGAGGTATATGTTCACAGTGTATGCATATAGGCTGACTAGCTTCTGCCTGTGGCTACGCCCGCGTGGCCTAGAGGAAACGAATGGCATATTTTTCTGCCGAAACTAACATTATAAAGGCAAACCAAAATTATTAAAATTAAAATTTGTGAGTAAATGCACTGTTATCGTTGCCTCTATATTGACTGGTGGTTCCCGTGGAGAGTCTGTGTTTGTTTAGAGGATACTTATAGCACCATCGAACTACCCCTTCGAGTTCAATCAAACATTTAATTTAGCTGAGTCATAAAGGAGAATCGGGGATGTTTTTGGGAAAACTGTGATACACGTATCTCATGATTTTAATTAAAAAACATGTTGTGTATACATTTTCGAATTGATCCTGAGAAGAATATCTTTTTTTTATAATTTAACCACCCATTTGACCCTCTTAGAGGTGAAATTTCGAAAAACCCTTTGTTAGTCGATACTTACATTTTACAAAAAACATATTCTTCAAATTTCAAGTCTCTAGGACCAGTGGTTTAGGCTGTGCGTTGATATATAAGTCAGTCAGGACTTTGAATTTTGTTATTACATTTCATACTCTCTGCCATCACGCCCGTAACGTTGTATGGTAAGTATGAATATTATCTTGAATCAAATCAGAAGCCAGTAAGTATAAAAAGGAAAATGTGATTAAAAATCTAGACAACAAGGGCACCTCTAAACTCGATACAACCTACGCACCATTTTGCCGTTTTTTCAGAAATCGTTCCTACGTCTCTCTTTTTATGATTGTTCTTCTTTTATTAGAGTACTTTTGTTTCTTAAGTGAAATTTCCTAAGTTGGAAAGGCAGGGCTTACGTTGTAAATCCGTACTTACTCTTTGTGCCGTAAAACTTTGGCGATTGAAAAAATTGTTTGCTTTGTACTTCGGCTATTTGAGATGCCTTCTGATTTACCTTTGGTTTGGTGATTGATTGTTATCCTCGTAGACTTGAAGTAAGACGGTTTTGACTGATTATTTATCTTTATGATAGATTTTATCTTTAACACTTTTAAAACTTTCGCGATTTGATTTCATATTGTAAAGATAAAACGGGTCTATTCGTGCACGAAAATTATCAAAACATTATTTTGACTAACCTTGACGTTTCAAGGTTAGTCAAAATAATGTTTTGATAATTTTGTGCGTAGACCCATTTTATCTTTTTAAAAGATTTTATGTTTATTATAAGCCTAAGAATAAAATTACAAAATGCATATTTAATTTACTACTATTTACTCATTAGTACAGTAGGTAATCTTATCGCTTAGGGCTTGTGTGATGAGCGATCTTTTCAGTGTCATTGTGTATATTGGATATGTTATTTCTAAGGCGATATAACGGCAAACAAGAAAAAGGTCCTATGTTGATTTAGCTGATGTGAGCAATTGGTGTGCCAAAAACAATTACACGAATCGGTTCAACAATGAAATACAAACAATTAAACTGAAACTGTTGGTAGTATTGTGGACGTTGCCAGCACTTATGTACCTAGTAATTAATTCCAAACAATCAACTTGAAACCCGTTCAGTTCTCCCCTTGGCGTATACAACAGTGAGCTGTCACCGACACGTCAGCGCCTTATGTGGCTCGGCCTTTATTGACCGTAACTGACAGTCACATCTTGAACCATCTTGACTGGGGCCTTATGACTGGGGTCGTATACTTATATATATAAAATGAATCGCTAAAATCTAATTCGTATTACTGCGCGAGGGTTACAGGTAACAATTTTGTTAATTTAACTTATTTTTTTGTCTAACAGATAAGGTTGAGTAACTTTTTTCTTACTTTTTAAGCGGTATTTTGACTGCTTAATCTAATACATAAATAATTTAACATGCAATTTATAAGAAATCAATAATTACAAACGCATGATTTATTTACACATGTTTATTTATTAGGCAATACTTAAATATACGTGGGAGGTAAAACCTGGTTTAACTGATGCTCAATTGTTTATTGTTATATTTTTGTTCTGTGGTATTTTTATTCTATTTTAAAAGAATTGCAATTGACTAGTCACTCCCCGCCTCTGACGAGCCATGGTTTGATATAAAAAGGTCGCGTATACTGTCGACGGATCAGAAATTGTCCAGCAACGGCACTACCGAGTGCTCTGAACTGTCTTTTTCTGTGTCAGGTATGATTGTTATGTTGATAATAATTAGTTAATTAATTAATGATAATGGATATAATTATGATTATGTTAAAACACTTTATGGAATAATAATTTGACGATTTTTTTTTTTTATAATAAAAGTCATATTTTGAGTTTAAATGGATTTCAGATTATATTATCTCCCACATATAAATACCAAAAAAATTTAAATTAAATTTAAAAGATAAATAGCACCGCCATATGGTCCAGGCGCAAGAATATGACCATCCCATCTCTCCCGGCTATCGTAAGAACCGGCTAAGGGAATGGGCAGTAGCATTCTCTTTGGTGTGTTAAAATCTACGATCACCAAGACGCTGGCCAAGCGCGGTAATTGACAACTCCCTCTTTAATTCAAAAGAGGCGCTCTGAGGGACATCTATCTTTAGCAGTGGACGTCTTCCAGCTGATAATGTAGTACCTCTGTCACTAAATCTATGAAATCTTAATGGATTCTTTCCATCGGTCCTTTATGATTGGTTATAGGCAAAGCACTTGACCACTGTCTCACCTGAAGTTAAGCAGTGACGTGGTTTACGATGGGGCATGCTTGCCTAGAAGATACCTGTTCACACTTCACTTGAAAACTCCCAGGTTGACTGAAAACAAGAACGCTGGCGAGTTGTCCATTCATTAGCTGTTCACACTATAAAGTTAGCAGGAAACGCTTAGTGCCAGTTGGAATAATTCTAACGATATATGGATGCCGTGTTTCTTTGTGTGCGCCTTGTACTCCAATGAAAGAAAGAAGAAATTAGGGGAATTAGGTCGTGAAACTCCAAAATGTAGTCTATTAAACACCGATATGCTAGTGACTTTACGTGGGTGATCCAAGCTCTGAAGCTTAGCTTCCCTCAACGCATCATCATCAATGAGCCTTTTGGCCCGTCTCTGAATGAAGTCCAACAGAGTAGAGGCTTGAAACTGGTATTATGTCGAACCACCGTTTTGCCAGTTATTCTGCCATCAAGCAATAGTGCGCAAACACTACTGTGTTCTGGTTTGAAAGGCACTGTATCTAGTGAAATTACTGGGCAAATGAGACTTTATGAGTGAATCTGACAGTCTAGTAATCTTATTACCAGACTGTGCTGATGTCTCAGGATGACGTGCGCAGTGCAGTGTTACGCGAAACTCTGTACTTTAGAGTTTGCTGTGTGCTTAACATATTCCCTAGCATAAAAAAGATAGCTAGCTTTTACTCAAACTATTGATTACACGTTCTAGGTACCTGACAGACAATCTAGTACAATCCACCCACATCATTCAATATCTGCCCGCGGCATACTCAGGCCACCCTATTATCCACTCGTCGTATAGCCTCTGTTATGTTGCTATGAATCTAGTTAGCTAACAATAATAGCCGGTTGGCTGCAATTAACGGACACCTGACGGCGTGTGTGAATAATTTACTGCTCTGTAGCCATTCGAAGCTCGAATGGTTTCCATCAGATGGATATCAGTATTTAATGAAGAAAATTAAGCAGAATGAATCGAAATGTCTATTTTTTAAATACTTTAAATAACGAGAATTAAAAGTATGGAATGGTATAGTGATATCACTCAAATACTAGCCTCCATATTTTTATTCCATTAATAAATAATAATAGGTCTTTACCTATGAAATTGCCGTATTGCAGTACAGACTTTTTCAAACAAAAAAAAGTTTTGATTGGCTATTAATTCTAAATTCAAATTAATTTTGTTTTAAAAATATGACATTCTATTTACAATATAAGTCTTTTGTTTATTGATTAGCGTTGTATTTTCATTACATTTCAACATTTTTCCTCATAATGGATACTTTGAAATTTCGTGTAATTATGGAATATGAGTTCCGTCGTGGCACCAACGCGGCACAAACGACACGTAACATCAACGACGTTTACGGAGAGAACTGTACAAACGAACGTACAACCCGTTATTGGTTTGCTCGGTTCCGTTCTGGGAATTTTGACTTGAAAAATGAACCTCGTGGTCGCCCGGAAACTTTGGTCAACAATGATGAATTAAAGGCGATTGTGGAAGCTGATGAATCTCAATCTACAGCTGAGCTGGCAGCAGCTTTTGATGTTAGCATCAAAACAATATTGGTCCATTTGCGACAGATTGGCAAGATAAAAAAGCTTGATAGATGAGTGCCCCACGAACGTAACGATCGCCAGCGCAACGTACGCGTCGAGACTTGCCTTGCGCTGCTTAACAGGCGCAAAAATGAAGGAATTTTGAACCGAATTGCTACGTGCGACGAAAAATGGATTCTTTTTGACAATCGAAAGCGCTCAGCAAGTTGGTTAGATCCTGGTACGGTACCAAAGCAATGTGCAAAACGAAAAATGACCCCTAGAAAGGTGATGGTCACAGTTTGGTGGTCTAGTGCTGGTGTGATTCATCATAGCTTTTTACAAAAACTGCAGATGTGTACATTGAAGAACTGACCACAATGATGACGAAACTCGCACGTCTGCAACCAGCTTTGGTCAATCGGTCGTCTCCACTGCTACTTCACGACAACGCGCGACCCCATACTGCACAACAGACCGTCTCTAAGCTGCATGAGTTGGGTTTGGAAGCTCTCCCTCATCCGCCATACTCACCAGATCTTGCGCCTACCGACTATTACTTTTTCCAAAATTTTGACAACTTTTTAGCGGGAAAAAAATTCAATTTCCGAGAGGCAGTACAAAACGCCTTTGAAGAGTTTGTTGTCTCCCGTCCTGCTGATTTTTTCAAGAAGGGCATCCATAAACTGCCACAGCGTTGGCAAAGATGCATTGATTGCAGGGGTGATTACTTTGAATAAAAGAAATAAATAAGATCGAAAAAAAAATACTTTAACTTTTTTCAAACAAAACGGCAATTTCATAGGTAAAGACCTAATATATCGTAATTGAAGGGTTGAGAATAAAAAGGGTTCAACTGTCAAATTGATAGTTTCGAGAAAATTGACTTTAAACTTTAACGTCTTCATTTTTATGTAGAGTGCTTATAAGGTAATAGAAAAGGTTTATGTAAGTTTCAGTTAATTGAAAATGTACTAATTCTATTTTGAAATACTAAATATAGTACTCATTCATACAATTACCGTAAAAATATAATATAATAAAATAAATATAATAATGTTTTTATGCTGAGCGAACTGCATTTCTGTGACAGATAAACCGTTTTTAGACTCAAAATCGCGAGATTTAACCCTCATTTCGGTATTTTGAGAATGTATTATTGTAGATAATTTCACGCTGAATCCAACGATAAACCAACCATACAGCCATAAGTCATTTTGTAAAAAAAATCATTTAAACCCTTTTTGTTCTCACCCTTTCAATTACGATGCGGAAAAGTGCTTTTTTCCTGCAGTAACCAAATTATTCTTTGTCTTTGAACATATTAACAATGGCGTACAAGGTACAAACTTACAAAGGCAGTAAAATAAGGGAGTACTGATACAGCCATCAGTCTTGATCTCGCGTTTGTTGGAGGCGGACACATCGTGCATTGTCAGCGTTGTCGGCGGATACGCCGCCGTCCACGCTGACAAATGAAATAAGAGGATTGCGCTGACGGTTACACCGGGCGCTAGGAAATTCATATGCCAGCGTTGTACTTTTATTTTTCCTTTCTTAAGACTTGTACTGACTGGAGTTAGCGTTAGCGTTCA
Source organism: Ennomos fuscantarius (assembly GCA_905220475.3). Taxonomy (NCBI): domain Eukaryota; kingdom Metazoa; phylum Arthropoda; class Insecta; order Lepidoptera; family Geometridae; genus Ennomos; species Ennomos fuscantarius. The sequence continues at coordinate 4,893,726 of HG992029.1, forward strand.
GTTAACGCTGTAGACGAAAAGACGTGGATACAAAACATGGAAACAAGTGCTGATGATGCTATCTAGCAGAGTAATGTGCACTCTTCTTTCAATGGGAGACTACTCTTCCAATGGACGTAGTCTTCTCGATCCTCTTACATCGGCAATGGCCCAAGTCGAGGCTCGCACCGTTGCATCCCATTTTCGTCGGTAGAGACCAACAGCATTAGATCGTTAAAAAAATCTGTTCTCACTCTCTTTATTTGCCTACAGACGGAAAACAAAAGCGCAATAATAATAATAACTTGAAATGCAAATTACCACAGGTTAGAGAAAAAATAATTGACTAACCTATAGAATGAAGAAGAAAGAGGAAATAATGAAAAAGAAAGAAGAAAAATAAATGTTTTTTTGAAGTAAAATTTTAACAACGCTTGACTGGTGAGGTGAACGGGAGTTGAGAGGGGATATGAGGGAGATAGACTACGTGAAGATAGAAAGAAAGAGTTTCGTAAACGTTTCGTATATTACTGTAGGGGCAAGAGAGATAGAGCTAAAGAAGTTTTACTTCAGTCGGGTGGTCAAAAGCACACACGTTTTTTTTTCTTGAAAGTATAAAGAACTCGTCACTTTGACACAAATTTGTGACTTTACTAAAGAGGCTGTCTACCAAAAATCGTAGGATCCTATTAAAACTTAGCTTTGGGTTAAACCCAAATTAGGGAGACTCATAATTTGAGGTTGAAAGTGATCTTTCTGATGTTAATGGTGTAGTGTTGGCTTACTGTCTGATCTACGGATAATTGGAAACTCGATCCTTCTAAAATTTGTAATAAAATATTCACAATATACCATGTACTAGGTGGTAGGACTTTTCTGCAAAGTTCGTCTAGATAGGTACCACCGCTTTGCCAGTTATATAGCCGCCAAGCAGTAATCACTACTGCGTTCCGGTTTGAGGGCATTGCAGCTAGTGAAATTACTTGGCATTTGAGACTTTATGATCTAATCTCAGTTTTTTTTTTTTTTTTTTTTTTACTTTCGATGGGTTTGCGTTTGACTACATCTCACCTGATGGTAAGTGACGATGAGGTCGAAGGTGGAGCACGCTTACCCAGAAATAACCTATTTACTCTTGACATAAAGACTCCCAATTTGTATGTGGGTGGAAACACCGACGACGGGAGTGAGTTCCATTCCCTAGCTGTACGCACAATAAAAGAATCTGCAAAGCGTTTCGTACGAACAAAAGGTAAATCAACAACGTAAGGGTGGTAACTCTGACCTCGCCGTGAGGTCCTGTAGTGGAATGGAGACGGTGGGATAAGATTGTGAAGCTCCTGGGCACATTCTCCAAAATAAATTCTGTAAAATACGGCCAAACATGCCACCTTACGTCTATGTTTAAGGTTTTGCAGTTTACTCCCAACTAGCGCTTCGTCATTACTGATTTTTATTGCGCGCCGTTCCACTGAGTCCAATGCACAGTTACTTTAGAGATACTATTTCTTTATTTAAAAAAATGTATAACTATTTTGGCCACAATAAAACTCTTTGTTAAAATATTTAAATTAAGAATCTTTCATGTGCATATTTATCCTTGCATAAATATTAGACTGAGTTGTTATCTCGAGGTGTTTATCTTGGATTATGAGCCTAAAAGTGGTGTAATAAGATCCACTTTACGAGCAAGTGTGATAAAAATAGTTTAACTGAGTTAATCCACTCTATATAAAATGTCAACCGTATACTAATAGTTTCAGAATAGCTTTAATAATAATTTAAGTATTCAGAATAGAATAGATTAAAAAAATAATATTTATTCAATACTTAATGAGAAATAAGTTACAATACAAGTTGTTTAACATACTTATAAACTACTATTTGCGCCCCGCGGTTTCACCCGCGGATAAAAAGTATTAAAATTATTTACTCATCCCACAGGAAAATTTCACTTTTCCGGGATAATATGTAGCCTATATGTTAATCCAGTGTATAGTGTACAGCTATTTTGGTACCGAATTTCATCCAAATCCATTCAGCCGTTTGAGCGTGAAGGAGTAACAAACATACACACATACAAACTTTCGCCTTTATAATATTAGATCTGATAAAGAGAGCACTTAAATACTCTAATTATACTATTACAGTGAATTCTGTTATTCAACATTATAAAATCGGTCCCATATTCTCGTATCCCCCTATGAAAACACGGCAATTACCGTTTGGATGACCTCACAACGAAACGTACATTTAATTACAGTGACAAATAAAATTAAATCGGCGAGCTCTCGATGCATTGTTTGCAATTTCATTAAAGAGAACATGTAAAGCAGTAATTTCGTTAAATAATTGTTACATAGAGTTCGTTTGCGTTTATTAAAGGCCATAGATTTCGCGGGTCGCTCGCTCGAAATTACGCGAACATTATCTTTAAATTATAGCCGCTAATATGTCGGTGAGAAGCGACCCGGCTTCAGACACTGAATTTTGCAGACACTCCGCATTCTCCCCTTTTCGTGCGAAATGAGATTTAAGGATTATGCTCAGGAGAAATTGTGATTGATGTTGCTCAATCTCACGTGTAAATACATCCTCTTTGTTGCTACTGATGTGACCTATAAATAAACATGTAACGTTTCCCAGTTAAAGTTAACCGAATCATTTATCTTTTCGGGACTTTCGTGTCTATTGTCATTTTCTTGGTTTATTTGTGACGTTAAAAATAATCTCTTGTGTTTTAGGGATCATTAGCATGTTAATTATTGTAATGATGATAACAGGGACTTGACGTACGAAGACACGTATTTATCTTATTGAGATGAATAGCTCTTACGTGGGGTTTAGTGTATGATCTGTAGCATTTTGTTTTACTACGAATGCTGTGAGAGAAAGTTACGTTCAGATGTTTGATCGGAAAACTCGATGTGCATGTTATTCTCAGCCAAACTAGCTATAGTGACTGATACATGTCATCATTCATGTACATCACCTTAGCTAAAACTGAAAACATTATGTTTAATTTTGCTCATGTTTATTTAAGTATTCTAGTTAGTTCTTTATATAGTAAGCAATTTTTCGTAGTCATAATCAAATAACGCAAGAAATTCGTCACATTATATGGCTATAACTAAAATATATGAAAAAATTTAAAATAATAATTGGATGAGAAGAGCCGAAAAACAGGCTCAATGGCGTACCTTGGTAGCGGCCTATATCCAGCAGTGGACTAGTGTAGGCTGATGATGATGATGATGAAAAAGGTACAAAAACGTTGGCAACGAAAAACTTTTTTATAGGCAAGAAGGGGATAAAATAATAATTTGTTCTCTTGGAACGGCTTGTCGTGCTTTGCTTTTTAAGGGCTACGTCTCGTACTCTATATTTGCCCGTTTAATAAACACAACAGTAACTTTGTATTTAAATTATATTATATATTAAATTATATTCGGTATATATGAACATATCTAATCTGTCTGTCTTGATCAAGTCTCGCAATAGCATCTGCGTGATATTGTACGATAAAAACCTCTGTACAAAGCCTCTATGAAGCCATATTGCCGTTGACAATCGATCCGTAACGGCTTTATTTTGATGAGCTAGATTGATTGTAGGTAAATAATTGTAAAATGTGTGGGTAAATTTTATACATAAAAAATAGTATAAAATATATTATTATGATGGGCAAGACTGTAATAGAAAAACAGTTACTTCTATAGCAGCAAAAATCAATCAGCGTTTAAATACTTTTTGACAAGTTTATTTAGATAAAATAATCCTTATTAATAGAGAAACAATATTATAATGCAGGTAATATATCTATATGTATAATATATGTTATGCGCTATACATACTCCACATTATATCATTATCTAATGGGACACAATATGTCCTTTAATATTGTGTCCCATTTGTATCCTTCACCGCTTACTAATTAATACGTCAATAATATATTTTATGTGAAGTTATGGCGTATAGATGTAGCTGTTTGTAAGAACAGGAGGGAGAACTGACCCGAAATAAATCTTCTTTTATCTCAGTTTTGGAAAGACATAATACCCGCTATATCGATAGCAACTCGAACATGCTATTCGGCATAAATCACAAAAGTTATTTATTACCTACTTACATAAAAACATTCATAGTATTCCCGTGGGAAGATTTATTTCACCCCACGTGGTATCTAAAAACCTTTTTGCAGTCAAACAAATTAAGCTCTAAGCGAGTAACGGCTATCAGCAACAAAGTTTTGAGTGCTTATTCCTGTAGCGGCGGCTGCGGCCGCGACTCTCGAGTTGAACCACTGTTCCGTATGAGTGAATCAGTCATTGAAGGGGGAACGAAAATTATTTTGTCTTCGTAAACTTTGCAAAGTTTGAAAATCTGCGCGTAGTGCCACTGAAGCAAAGTAAGATTTTTATTTGCCTGTTATTATCAAAATACATGACAGCTTCGGTGGTGTGGTAGTTGAACAGGTCGGCTCATGGCCCGGATGCGGCGGGTTCCATTCCCGCGACAAGTATTTGTGCACAGAAAATTAAGCGCAAATACTTGTTCTGAGTTTGGGTGTTGTGGTCCTCGTAGTTACTAGGTCCCTAGACACAGGAAATCCTCCAGGATCTATGTATGTGATGGTTGAACGTTGATAAATAATAGTTTAAAGAAGTTTGGATACTTGTGCTGTTTTGTAAATAACTAGCTGCGCCCCGCGGTTTCACCCACGGAGTGAAAATTTGCTAATTTTCCGCTCAATTTTTTAAATATTTTCTTTAATAAAAACCTTCTCATGACAACAAAAAAAGAATCAGCGATAATGTTCCATCCATTCACGCATGATGCGATGACCAAGTGAAATAGAAATTCATTTTTATATTTGTATATATGTTTATATGACTATTAATTATAATAGCTAAATGGAAGCTAAGTGGAATGCCCCACCCGCGTCATCTTAAGATCCAACTTAATTAACAAATGCACTAAAGTCAGCAAAAATGTGATTTGTTATACTAATATTACATGAAGTTTTCATCTTAAAAAGACATTACGGTAGGTTTATAAAATTTATAAATATAATTTTAATAACGCGTTTGTAAAGATCTTAAACTTAAGTTGGTCAAGGTCACATCTCATTACTCGTCTACTCAGTACAAACTGTAAGCATACCGCTTGAGCCCTAGATATGGCATCACGTAACCTGCGTAGAATACGTGAATTCATTTTCTTACTGCGAAGGTCACGTGTTACTCTCTTTTTCGTTTTTCTTTCTTTGTCTACCCCTTACTAACCATCATACAAGAACTATAAATATCTCAGAATGAAACCAACTAAATGCCCTTATAAACACAGTTTATAAGGGGAAACATTCGCTATAACTGCTTTAGTTTTCGGACGGAGAGCAATTAAAAACGTATTAATAAAGCGAAGTCAGATTCAACTTTTGGCGACACGCCCACCCAACCCATTACACGATTAATAACGATATTATAGTATCTGTACGTTATAAATTTGCTTGAACACCTGCTAAACCAATTTGCCATTCATTAGGCTATTTTAACCAGCTTCAGTTTGTTATGCCTCAAGCGTTTTTTATGGGCTATTGTTGTTGGTTTCTACCGACGGCTACAGCGTCACCGAGAGGGCAGGCGCTTAAAGCACCCAGCCGTCAAAAGTAGGAGGCAACTAGCTCACGGGCACCTGGGGTAAGAGCCTCGGCTTGGGCCTAACAAAAAGCCGTTTAACTCAAAAACAAATTCGCTGTGAAGTATCTACACCCCGGAAACATTATGTAATATTCAAACCACACTCACGGTACGGCACTAAAGTTCAAACTGTTAACACATTGAAATTTCAAACTTCACACGATCTTTCATTTAAAGGCATCAAGGATGTATTAGGGAACATCAACGTGAGTAGATTTTGAAAGGGTTAAGGGTTTTGTGACAATGTAATATACCTATTACCGAAAAGATAAGATGAGAAAGCAGCTTACGCATACACGACGAAGTGTTATGATCATATCTGGCTAGGATAAGCGTGCGACAAATGTAAACGGAAAGGCAGCTCTTTAGAAACGTTGTATAACTGTTACAATAAACATAGTATTCACAATATTTCTTAATTTTAAATAAAATATCACATATTTCCCCGCTGAATGTGTTTTAATTTATTTATTTGTTTACAATTCTTTTATATTAACAGTAAAAACTCAACATGCAAGCTGACGTCTTATACTAACCTAACTAAGTATTAAAACTGTGCTAAGTATTACAATAGATTCTAAATAAGTGCCGGATATGGTGTACACCGACCCGTTTGTACTAAAGTTATACAGCTCCTAAGTTCGCACTTATAAATAAATAAATAAATAAATAAATAAAAACTTTATTGTTCACACAGGTAGCAAGGGAGGTACATAAACTTACAGTATATTTGTTTTGCGTAAAATTATTGTGTATTTACAATGTACCTCGCTACTTATCGCTCTATGACACACCTACTGAATGCATTTGGGTATGTCACATAAGAATAAGTGCGAACTTAGAAGCTCTTTAACTTTAGTTCAGACGGACCTAAGTTGTGTAAACATCATTTGTAGCAATCGCAGCAAAGCTATCGTGCACATACAATACAATACAATAGAAAAAAAAATTGTACACCAGACCCAAAAAACAGATACAGGTGATAAAACAAAGCTATAGTACAATGGGCGGACTAATCACTAGAAGCGATCTCTTCCGGTCAACATTTGGATGGAAATAATTATTGGAGATATAGAGGTGCATACTCACGTGTTAATATATAAAATGACAGACGTAGTTGAATAGACGTTTGTTAAAGCGCCCAATTGGAAGTCATTAGCAAGATAATTGATATTTTAAAGGGATCCAACTAACTTCCATCGCCTTAATGAACTTACTGAATTACTCTAATGATATCATCATATATATATTTTTTCCAGATATTTAGTTTTAAAATTAAAACTAATAGGTAGAGGTTCATATGGGACCAATCTGAAATAACCAATATAATTACCCTTCAAATAAAAAAAGCATCATCGAAATCAGTTCATAAGGAAGGACCGTTCAACGGAGGTATGATGTTACAAACATAAACAATATACAGCGGAATCGAGTACCTCTATTTGATGTCGTTTATGATGAAAATACTGAAGTATTTGATAAAAAGGGTGCAAAGGTGCTTTAATAATAAAAATAGCGAGTTTAACTACTGCGCAGCTTACTGTATAGTACTACGTAGATTAAATCGCACACAGCGTGTCGAAAAGTTTTCCGATCACGAGGCGTGTAAGTTTCCTATACAAATTTGTAGCAGGTAAGTGGTGAAACTTTTGTACAGAGAGAATCCAAAATAGACCTTTTGGATTGTTGCCTCTGAAAACGTTTGCTGGCGTTCCTCGAATGAGTTTGCTTTGAATGTAAGCTGATCTGCCTCTTGGGAACCGAACTCGTTGATATTAGCCCTACCTTGAGTATTATTTTATGCTTTCGTATACTATGATAATAAAACTTGAATCAAATGATTTTCCTTGGAATTTTCCTTTTGATAAAGGAACGTGCGTTTTCTTGAATATTGATACTAGAATTATTCAATTTTATACATAACGAGCTTCTGCCCGCAGCTTCGCCCGCGGCGTGGCCTATTTGAAAATAATTCAACCACCCATTTCACCCTCTTAAGGGTGGAATTTCAAAAAATCCTTTCTTAGCGGATGCCTACGTCATAACATCTACCTGCATGCAAAATTTCAGCGCGATCCGTCCAGTGGTTCGGGCTGTGCGTTGATAGATCACTATGTCAGTCAGTCAATCAGTCAGTCACCTTTGAGTTATATATATTTAAGATACTTTGTCGTAAAAATTATCTTATTTTTGTTCCGCTGGTTTATTTTTTGTCCACTTTAATTGTGCATTAGGCGATTAATGTGATTAATCAAAAAGGCGCTGGGTTCGATTCCCGCGGCAGGACGAGTATTAGTGCATAAAAAAGGGCAAATACTTGTTCTGATTGTCAGTGTTGTGAGGTGATGATCCTTGTAGTTTTGGGAGGATCCAGGACCTATGTGTGTGATCGTTAGGCTTTATTATTAGTACTTGTATTACTTACTTTATTATATTTAAATCTCATTTAGTTCCTTTGATCGCAAGTTTTCAAAGCTATTTCATTAAAATCCTCCATTAACGAGAAGCAAACAACTAGGTATCAAATCTGGCGAAAATTTATCAGCGGTTGGCTTCGTCTTCGCCTTAATTACATAGATGTTAGATGTGTAATAAGGGCTATAAGGCTGATTTATTGAATCATTAGTTATAAGCGGGTTCTGGAGGCTAATTGAGGCTCACTGTTGTGAATCAAGGAATAATTTTGTATTATTATTTATTATTTTAGTGAATGGTGTGACGAGCTAGACGTTCACCTGATGTTAAGCGACACAGCCGCCCATAACAGAACAGTGAAACTCGGAACTCTAAAATATAAAGTTTCGCGTGACACTTCACTGCGCACATCATCCTGAGACATCAGCACAGTCTGGTAATAAGATTACTCGACTGTGAGATCATATCACAAAGTTTCATTTGCCCAGTAATTTCACTAGCTACAGTGCCCTTTAAACCAGAACACAGTAGTGCTTGCACACTACTGCTTGGCGGCAGAATAACTGGCAAAGCGGTGGTACCTACCTAAACGAACTTTGCAGTAAAGTCCTACCACCTAGTTGTATACTAGAGAACCCTTAACGTTTACCGGTTTTCTTACGGAAAATCTTTATTCTAGATTAAAAAGTATCTTAGATTAATCTTGATGGCTTAAACTCTGTGTTACAATTGCATTGTATCCAAAAAATAATTTTCAAAAACCGGTGAGCTGTTTTAGCGTAAAAAGACAAAGTTAAAGTCAAATAATTTATTGCAAACTAATAGCGCCCTGCAGTTTCACCCGCGGATAAAAGTTTCATTTGTGTTAATCCAGCGTATAAGCTAACTGCATTCAAAGTTTCATTAAAATTAGTTTAGTTTCAGTAAAATTAGTTTTTGCGTGAAAGAGTAACTAACATCCATACATACAAAAAACATAAAATTATTGACTGGCCCGATAGCTCAGTTGGTAGTAGCCCTGCCTTCTGAACTGTGGGCTGTGGGTTCGATTCCCACTCAGGACAAACATTTGTGTGATGAACACAGGTGTTTGTTCTGTGTCTGGGTGTCATATTGTATTCTAATGTATTTACAAACAAAAAAGTATCTAAGTATTGTATCAGTTATCTGGTTCCCATAGCACAAGCTTTGCTTAGTTTGGGGCTAGATGGCGTTGTGTGAGATGTCCACACATATTATTATTATTATATTATTATTATACAAATTTTCGCGGTTATAATATTAGTGGAAGCCACACAAACGAACGTAACAGAACGGTTGTTTTTGTTTTTACCAAAGCTTTTGCAACTATGGTAAAGACTACCTTACCATAGTTGCAAAAGCTTTGTTATGTTATGTTTGGTCAGTACCTACTCCGTAGTAGGTACCCGTTGACCCTGAATTAATTCATTGGCCATATAAAGAACGGGCTTGGTCGAAATCAAATGGGTTAACGTTTCAGCCGTGCAGTTAAACTTGCTTTAAAAATATACGTTTCATTTACAATTAAATTGGTTTGAGCTATAGCCTATTATTACGAATGAAAAACCAAGCATATTTCAAAAATAACAGTCATTTCATTGCCATCCATTTCGTTTTATGTGTTCCTAGGTAGTAATCAACTCAACCCTTCAAGGCGATTATTTTTTATTTTACTAAAAGAAATGAAAGCAAATTAAAAGTTGGTTTACAAATTAAGCCATTATAAGTTGAGGCGTTTAGTAGGTCAAAATATTAGGTCTTTACCTATGAAATTGCCGTTTTCTTTGAAAAAAGTTAAAGTATTTTTTTTTCGAACTTATTTATTTCTTTTATTCAAAGTAATCACCCCTGCAATCAATGCATCTTTGCCAACGCTGTGGCAGTTTATGGATGCCCTTCTTGAAAAAATCAGCAGGACGGGAGACAACAAACTCTTCAAAGGCGTTTTGTACTGCCTCTCGGGAATTGAATTTTTTTCCCGCTAAAAAGTTGTCCAAATTTTGGAAAAAGTAATAGTCGGTAGGCGCAAGATCTGGTGAGTATGGCGGATGAGGAAAGAGCTTCCAAACCCAACTCATGCAGCTTAGAGACGGTCTGTTGTGCAGTATGGGGTCGCGCGTTGTCGTGAAGTAGCAGTGGAGACGACCGATTGACCAAAGCTGGTTGCGGACGTGCGAGTTTCACCATCATTGTGGTCAGTTCTTCAATGCACACATCTGCAGTAATGCTCTCGCCGTTTTGTAAAAAGCTATGATGAATCACACCAGCACTAGACCACCAAACTGTGACCATCACCTTTCTAGGGGTCATTTTTCGTTTTGCACATTGCTTTGGTACCGAACCAGGATCTAACCAACTTGCTGAGCGCTTTCGATTGTCAAAAAGAATCCATTTTTCGTCGCACGTAACAATTCGGTTCAAAATTCCTTCATTTCTGTGCCTGTTAAGCAGCACAAGGTAAGTCTCGACGCGTACGTTGCGCTGGCGATCGTTAAGTTTGTGGGGCACCCATCTATCAAGCTTTTTTATCTTGCCCATCTGTCGCAAATGGACCAATATTGTTTTGATGCTAACATCAAAAGCTGCTGCCAGCTCAGCTGTAGATTGAGATTAATCAGCTTCCACAATCGCCTTTAATTCATCATTGTTGACCAAAGTTTCCGGACGACCACGAGGTTCATTTTTCAAGTCAAAATTTCCAGAACGGATCCGAACAAACCAATAACGGGTTGTACGTTCGTTTGTACAGTTCTCTCCGTAAACGTCGTTGATGTTAGGTGTCGTTTGTGCCGCGTTGGTGCCACGACGGAACTCATATTCCATAATTACACGAAATTTCAAAGTATCCATTATGAGGAAAAAAGTTGAAATGTAATGAAAATACAACGCTAATCAATAAACAAAAGACTTATATTGTAAATAGAATGTCATATTTTTAAAACAAAATTAATTTGAATTTAGAATTCATAGCCAATCAAAACTTTTTTTTGTTTGAAAAAGTCTGTACTGCAATACGGCAATTTCATAGGAAAAGACCTATTACATTGGAGCGGTCGCAGTGACAGTAAACTGGTCGAGTCAGAAGAGATTGACGATGCTATGGGCCACCACACACCAGTTACAATAACCAATACCTAG